>CM020026.1:34530034-35130034 GCA_009769605.1 Bucorvus abyssinicus
CAAGGGGACATCTGGAAATAAGTGTTACAGTGCAATTACTGACAACCTAATCTACAAAAATACTTTTTCTGAGGCCATAGAGTCCCTTACTGCGTTTGATATAGTTACATGGTCATGCATCCTGATTTTGAGTGAGTTGAATGAGAGGCTGTCTTCAACACCTCACAGATATGCCTGTAATTTCTGTAACATTTTCATATGATGTTGTTCGTGATATTTATTTTATTTGGATTTCAGAAACCGCATGAGGAGTATTAAAATGAAGTGACAGCTACATTTAATTATGGCATGGCTGATGTATCTGCAAAGAATCTTAACTGAGAATTTTGTTTTTCTTTTGGAACTCTTGCAGAGAGAACATGATTTCCTCTGGCTTTTTTGTTTAACATTCTTCTACTGATTTTTCTACTGCTTAAGGAATCATAGTATTGCATCTTAAATCAAATAGTTAAAATATCAAATGCTGCCAAATAGTTGCTTCTGATTGACACATGAAATGGAGCTGATTACTCATATCTTGGTGTTGCTGGTCCTGGATTGTGAATGCAGGCAATTCTAAGAAAAATATTCCCTGTGTACATTTAAAAAACTTATTTTCAGGAGCTTCAGCTGTGTGTTTTTTGTATGAACTTCTTGTAAACCTTCCCACTAATAGAGACTGGTCAGAGGGTACTTGAAGAAAATAAACAGAAATAGAATATGGCTACAGCTGAACAGAATTCACTTAAATATTCAGGAAACTATTAATAGAATTTGCTGCTAAAATCTGTCCAGCTCTAACATCTGGATGACTCAGGCACAATTAAAAAAAAAAAAGTAAATCCTACTTTGAAATAAAATTTATTAAAGTTACCACAGTATTCTGGGACCTTGTGTCAGTTATTCCATAAATCCAATTTATTGCAGATATATTGGAGATTCACAGAAGGGGTAAACAGTTTCTGTGGTGAAAAATGCTATGGGAGTAACTTGGTAGAAGATAGAAAAGTTATTTAGTCGTATTATTTGCTTTAGGATATTAATTTCATGCCCAAATTAAAACTGAGCAATGGTATTTGCATTAGCTGTGCTTTAGTGCAAAAACAAATCACTTTGTTATTATGAGTTAGCAGGTTTTCTTCTTAGAGGAAATAATGAAAAGCCCTATTTCTTGGACATATAAGCAGATGAACCATCACCATAGCAACCAAAAGACGTATCCATTGCGTCATTCTGTCAAACGGCCCCTGCATGTGACTCCAAGCTCACATTCCTTACTTCCATCTGAAAGTAGGTTTTAGTCCTGCCATTGCATAAAATCAATACTCAGTAGGATGTTTTCTGCCTGCCATAGTTTAGAAATAGGAAGCTACTTAAAGGAGCTTTTTTTTTTTTTTTTGTCTTAAAGGAACAGCAAACGTTGTTTATCTGTCAATATACTGAAATTTAATGAAAACCAGAATTAATAGCAAACAGATAATTTGTTTCCAGGAACACTAAGGTTCCTCTTGCTCTTTTTTTGTGTGTAGTGATTCAGTCATGTCTTTGTTACAGAGCGTTATCAGAAGTTCTTTGGACAGCTTCCAGCAGGGAGTCTGGCTTACTTAAACACCGTGTTTCTCTCCTAGAGTTATGAAAGAGGCTTTGATTTCTCCAGCAAAAGGAGGAGAATCACAATTGCAAACATGTTTTATGAATCAAACAGCAGGAACCAAATACAAATTGCATAGTGTTAAATGATCGTCCATTTCTCTTGCAAACCCTAAAGCAGGATTTTATTTTCCGGTTCTTCCTATCTTCAAAACCATTACAAATCCATCTTCCCTCTCGGATTTGAAGAGATCATTTCCACCTTGCCTCTCCGTTCCTCTTCATCACCCTCAGATTCTAACCTTCTTTACAGCTGTCTTGTAATAAGAACCAAGACATTTGGTCTCTGCTTTCCTGGTCTAATTCTCAAAACAGCCAGGCTGAGCTTTCCCAAATGTTACAAAAGCAACGGCGACTTATGCTTGTGTGGGTTCTGCATTTTGCCTCCACAAAGTCAACTCAGGTTCAGTTTCTGTAAGTCAAATGACTACTACAACACTCTCTGGGAGAAAGAAATTAACTGTTGCCTCATTAGGTAGGTCTGGAGGTAGTCTTGTTACCTAGGTTTTTAGCAAATATTCTTTGTTTGCTGAGTGATTTGTGATGAGTACTAGTGGTGCCTAAAAATTACCCATAAATCTTCACTGAAATTCAAAATTTGAGTTTATCTGCAGGGTGAGCAGACTCCAGGATAATTTGTGTCCATGCACCAGTATGACTATTATCAAAGATACAGAGCATAAGAAATGGAAAAAATTGTGATGGAGGGAAGGCACCATCTCAACATACTGGTACATTAAGGTCATGGAATGGTATAGCCTCCACTAGGATGCGTAACTCCAGAATCTGAGCTATTTTATCCCCAATAATGCTTTCTTGGTTCTTTCCTAAGACTGAAGGAGGTATACCAAAACTGTGCTCTGTCTTTCTCTCTCCCTCTCTCTGAAATACACAGTACATTTCAGGTTTATGAAAATGGAAAATGTATTAAAAGGTACAGAAAATGTAGGGAAATTCTATACTCAAGTGAATTAACAGCTATATGCAAAAGTTATTTGCAAAATCTCAGTTAGCCATACAGGAATAACGATCTTGGGACCCTATCTAAACCACTTCTGACTGTCGGTTTCACTTAAGCTAGATAGACTGGCAGTTTTGCAAAGCAGATTATGCAGAATCACACTAGTGAAACTGTTTCCTATAAATATGGGAAGTGAGTTTGGCAACCTCCTGCAAAAAAGAAATCAAGAAAGCTATGATGTTAGGAGTCATTAGCAAAACCAAGAATTGATTCAATTGTGATGTCTAGCAGTTCCTTTTTTTTTCAAATAAAACACAATATTTGGGTTTTAATCCTGAGCCAGAAACTTTCAGGTGTTAGGAACTTAACCTCTAAGTACAAAGAACAAATGTTTTCTTCTCACTTTCGATCTAGTTAGAAGTTCTTGGGAAGATGAACAGTTCATTAAGGAGTGGGAGGTAAATAACTCTTCTCATAAAAAGAAATCAGCAAGACTAAAAAAAAAAAAAACGAATGACAGCCTGTACAGTTTGTGCTGGCTCAGTTACTTCACAGGAATGTGCACTCACACAGGACTCCCTTACGAATTTAGTGAGTCTGCTTCTACCGCCAGATCTGATTCTCCTTAGCCGCCATCAGGCTAGGTTTGCCTAGTTCAAGGTTCGTGCCAACAGATATGCCATATTTTTTCCCAACCTTGAAAAGTTGGCACCTGACCCTAAGGGAATGCTTGTCCTTCATCAGAGACATATGCCTTTTCAGTTGTCGTATTTTGCAAATGCTGCGACAACGTGCTGGCCTGATGAAGTTTGTTCTACCTGAATTCTCCGCTGACAAGTCTAGCTCAGCAGAGCCATCTTGCCTCAGTTTATGTGTTCCTGGTTCACTTGCACTGAGTGTCTCAAAGTGGAAGCCTGGCCTGTCCCTAGATCTCAGTTGTGCCTGATCATTTACTGGGCCCCTCTCACTTTGAGTTCACGTTCATGAGCAGAAGACCATTTTCCAAGGTTCCTATTAATCACCTTATCTATGCTTTCAAAACTGTTATATTGCCTAAAATAGAAAAAAAAAGAGAAATATATATAACCAACATCCCTTGAAGAAAGGGTTGTCAAATCATCTTTTTAATCTAAAGGCTTTGTGTGCAGGGAAAAAAAATCAGTGCAAAAAATTATTAACATTTTCAAGACCACACAGTATTTTTCTGAAATGTTATCTGTAAGATGTGTTCTATATGGAGAGAATCAGCTATTAACTTTAAATGCAAGTGTCGTGCCTTTAGCTGATGTAATGCTAAGAGAATAGGTCTGTGCCTGTGTTCAGAAACAATCAGTGTTGCAGTTTGATTCATACATGCTGTTGCTTCCCTTTTTTTCATAGATCTGTGGACATTAAATCACATCGGTTTCCATTTGCAAGAAGATTGCAGATGTGTATATCCAGATTTAGTCTGTGATTTACTATTGTTTTATATTTAAAATTTGGTAGCTTCCAGTGCCCCTGCTCAAAGCTGTGCCTCTGCAGTAGCAAGTGCAAAATCTCAAAAGGTAAATGTAGCACATGTGCCAGTGATTCCCAAATGGTGTGCTGTGGTATATAGTGTGTCAGAAGAATAATAGAAATTTAGCAGCACCCTGTGTGCTCTGCCATTTGCTTTTAGCATCTAATCTTAAGAATCTGTGAGAAGTGAGCAGTGGTAGGGATGCCATGTGAGCAGCCCATGCTGGCCAGGCTTGGGGCAGTTTGGGAAGATCTCCTTTGTACTGCCAATTTTAATCCAAAATAAAGTGCACTCCAAGTATCAAAAACTTGGGACATGTCACCATGTGCCAACAAATCTGCATAGGAATTGACAATCTTCCTATTTTCAGAGACAAGTTAATTCCTTTAGTAATATTTCACTGTTCAGGAGAGAACAGTATAAATGCGATGTGAATTAAGTAGTTCAATAGAAACAATATGAGTCACAATGTTCAGCCCATTAAGCCATCACTGGTTTTTTTAGACAAATTCTTTACTAAAAAGTATGATTTTAAAAAATAAAAAAATCCTAACTCTTATGACTGGATCTTTTAAGGCTAGCAGATGTTAAGGTCCAGTATTCCTTACGACTATTTGGCCAGTTGCACTTGATTGAAAACATCTTGATGAACCTGCCTTCATATACCTTTGTATCACTCTATTAGCTTCCTTTCAAATGTTGGCAATTAGAAAACACTTGGAAGATCGTGCATATATGTTTAAACTCCAAGTAAATAAACACAGGAATTATTACTGTATAAAGTGATTAAGTTTAGAATTTTCCTGCTTGTACTTGCTTGAAATGCCTAGCATACTTTCCAGACATGATCGCTGTAACAAATGTTTTTCCTTAGAACTTGTTTTCTATTTTTGCTTTCTAGAGGTAATACCTTTCATTTTAGACTCTGTTTTCAAGGATGTGTAAAGGTGGTGATTTATTTTTATTTATTTATATCAGTGCATTCAGAATAGAAATGTCTTCATCAGACTTGCCAGTCTGTTTTTGAGATTGAGACTGAACGGGAATGGTGAAGGCAGGCTTCCGTAGGAATTCCACAACTGGAGTATCTTAGATGTGTGTTTAAGTATTTGAGTGCAATCAAGTAAAAAGTAGTTGATAGTGTAAAGCTCAGGCATACCAGTAGTATATACCATGACATTTGTTAAAAGAAAAAAACCAACATTTACTACTTTCAGAGAAGTTTAAGTTTACATTTAACACTTCTTACATTGTTGGCCATTTTGAAGAAATCAAAGGGTCCCCAGGATAGTCATTCATACCTTACAGGTTTCTCCTGTGATGCAGGAATGAAGTGGCAGCTAGATTGTCTTAAGACTTTTATCCACCACTGGCAGTTCCAAAGCTTATCTTTGTGGTTGAGGATCTCGGAGCTTTCAATAGTTACCTTGTTGCATTAACTTTGGCTCTGCTGGCACTGACAGTGGGACTGAGTGTGTGTGTTCAGCTTCTGACAGAGAATTACCAGGTACACTGGTTGTGTGACTTAAATAGGTTGCATGCACATCAAAGATAGTATAAGATGTTCTGAAACTTTATAGATGTTGTGTTGGAATCGTGATACTTAAAGTGACTTACTGTCATCCAGTATCTCCTCACCTCATCTTCCCAAGGCTCAGTCCCAGCCCTAAGATCCCAGCTTCCTCCAGTGCCTGTAAACTGTCATGATTTAATTTTGTCAACTTTCATCTATGCCCCTCATTATTCATACAGGGAGATGGAAATCCCTGCAAAGTCGTGCGGATGGAAACAGCTTAAGTGCAGTAAATAAACCCTACAGTAATAGACTGTATTGATGCTATCTTTTTTCTTTTGCTTTAAAAATGTAAAATACAGCTCAAATGAACAAGCACTGGTTAATCACTCAGACAGTTTTAAGCAAGCAGGTAGTCCCCAAAGCTGCTGCTAATAGCAAAAAATTCTGTATCAAGAACATTTCAACATCACAAATACTCAGATGCATAATCAGACATGGAACACAGGTAAATTAATTCCTCACATTCAGTTCCTCCAACTAAATAACTCTTCCTAACTACAGTTCATCCAGAAATTTAGAGGAAGAGGAAAATTACACATCTGCTTAGAAAAACAGAAAAGTCAAGTAGATCTGGAACATTCAGCATTAAATGTTTAATCACAATTAAACAGTATTTTTTCAGCATTTGAAAAAAAAAAAAAAGACCTTAAACACAAGAACTAAAGAACAAAAGTTATGGATATTGCTAGTACTGCCTAAAAAGGATCTGTTCTCATGAAGATGGTATTTTTTTTTTCTTCACAATATACCACTTTAATAGATCCAGCATGGAAATAGCAACAAAAACTAAGCAATCAGAATGATGGCCTGATCCCTGTGGAAACACCAGCACTTATTCATCATCATCTTCAGTGCTATAAGATGTCACCTAGAGAATTTCTTCTGAGATTTTTCTTTTTCTAATAAGGATTTAGCTTTATATTACCTACATGTAAAATGCAGCTTTATTGGTTTAAATTACATGACTTCTGTACCTCTCTGCATAAAAACCCTTTTTAAGACAAACTAAATATTTCCTTGCCTTGATCACAGATCTCTGACCTAACAGAAAAAAAAGATTTCTTTATAGTTTTTCCAGCTTGTCCCTCATGCCAGACAATAATGGCATTGTTAGTGCTTTTCTCTCCTTCCCTTGGGTTCCTGTAGTTCTTCTTTCTGTATGCAAATCTTCAATATTTCATTTAAGCAGGTTTAACAGAGAACACTGGCATTTCCAGTGCCTTTATGTGATATATTTAATGTAATTTTCACCTATTTTTGAGCTTTGTTTTTCATCTGATCTGATAACTTTTTTCAGGTTATTATACAGTCTGGCTAAAGTAAGAAACCACTTGCTCTTCCAGTCAGTATATTATTTACAAGGTAAGGCACACACTTCAGCATCTTTGCTATGATTTGATGTTGTTTCCCGCATTGAGTCTTTTTTGTATACGATCCAAAGAGATGGGATTTGCAAAACCAAAGGGGTTTAAGTATTTAAAGTGATAGGAAATTATGTCAGACAATGCAGAGTATATTCCCTAGCACACATTCAGATGAGGTTGTTTTCTTTCCTGTTTATGGGACATTGCTACATCATTGCTTTTGTCTGTAATGGGGCTAGGCCATAAGCTTGTTGCTCCATTTCAGCACAAGTGTACTCTACAAGCTTTTAACCTTTAAATGCTTTTACACTGAAATAGCCTTCCAATTTCACATGCTCTTCATACACTCTTTGAAAAGATAATTGGCTCATACTAGTGTATACTACATAACATAGATTATTATGGATTTGCCTTGTTTGTTGGGAATGGGAAATGGTGAAATACAATGAACTGCAGTTATTTTTTTTTTTCTCTAGTCACAACCTAAAAAGACAATGTCAGAATCCTTTCCAGTTTTTAAAGAGGTCTGGAGATGTGAACAGCTAACAAATTACAGTTTTGTCTTCTTGAGGACTTTGGAAGAAGGCCAACCGTCCAAATATCTCTGCCTTGGGGTGCAAAGCAGTAGGCATCTAAATGTATGTATACCCCCTCACACACCCTCCAAAGTGAGCTTGTCCTGCAGCAAGGCATGCTATCTGGATGGGATAACACAATGCCCAGTTTCCAAAGGGCTTGCACCAGCAAGCCCTGCAACCACATTTTCATGGCTCCACATTTTCTGAGAATTTGTTCTATTTACAACACAAAGCATCCCTTTTATACCAGCAACAGTTCCAGCTTCCAGAGGCTTTCCGTTTCCAGGCATCATGCTCCATTGATACTTCAGAACACATCTGCATTACAAAGCCAATGCTAGCATAGCCATGTTGGCATAGCTCCTGCTGGAGATGCAGCACAGGCTGACAGGGGAACCTTTTCAGCTGTCATAGCAACACTACCTACCCTGCATAGCATAACCTAAAATGGCAAAAGCACCTCTGTATCCGTATGGCTGTGGCAGACATCAGGGGAGTGTCAATATGCTGCTTGCTAAATACCCTGGCATAATGCACAATATTCTAGTTTCACATATGGTGAAAGGTACTTCTTGCACTAATATTTTTCTGTATAGTGATAATTCGAAATTATCATACAGAATATTCTGAATTAGTGCTGAAAAACATAGTCCTTATCACAGAATAACAGAATGGTTGAGGTTGGAAGAGTCCTCCGGAGGCTATCTGGTCACCTCTGTCAGAAAAGGGCCATGTTCCAGTCTGGATCACAGGCCTGCAATTAGACCTTTGAAGCTCAAAGAATGAATGGTATTAAGATGGAAATATCACCTAAAGGAATGAACTAAAGAGATGCCCAGATCTAGGATTCCCTGTACAGAAAGTAGATCTAGACAGAACTTGTCATGTTATACACACAGAACTGGCTTTCAGGAGCACAGATTTGGTGCCGTGAAAAAAAGGTAGGCTGCGTACCCTCACTACCAGAAAGAAATTGAGACACGCCAAGATTTTGCACAGACTTAAGAGATGGAAAAAATTCCACAATGCCTCTGCAATCGAAGTATATGGTTTGCTTTCTGAGGCTTTCAGGGAGCTTGCAAACAACAACCAAACAACAAAAGGTAGCGTGATGAGTCTCAGAGCATGATGTCTAGAGAAACAAGTGCAAGCATCTTTTAATAGGAACAAAACTTTCAGCTGTCCTATCTACAACCGGTTGACTTGGTAGATGTATAGTTCTCTGTATATAATACTAGGTTTAAGTATGTCCTTATAATGACATAAATGTATCCAGATTTGCCTAAGCCTTACGTTTAAAAGACTAAAGGTGGGAAGAATTTTCCTGACTCTTTACAAGTATTTTTTATCAAAGGAAAAATAATACAAACAATGCCAAACTCACTTGGATAATTTTTTTAACCAGTCATTAAGTCTTTTTTAAATAGCATTGTTTGTTGTTCTTTCTTTCACAAAAAGAGATTACATAAAGGTGTTTTCCTAACAATGAAGGAAGCTATTAGGCATGCAGAGAGAACTTTGGACCAGACAAAAGACTTTGAGGGAATCACAGACTTTACCCTGAAGAGTTAAAGAAGGTCAGGGGGTTTAGTTAATTGATGTAGCTATTTAAAAAAAAGAAAAGAAGGAAACAGTACTAACAAATTGCCACTATAGACCTTAAATTGCACGGGTTAAGTAGAAACTTCTTCTATCTATCTGTGATATTTAGACAAACTGTTGTTGGGGTTATAAAATGACTGATGTGTTGTTTTGAATATTTGAAGTGCTTTTTGATTGTTTGCTTGCTTTTTTCTTCAGTTACTTTATGTATTAGTCTGCCTAGCAATGCCTGCGCAGCAGGGATTTGAAGAGAATGAGAAGGTTCTCTTCCAGAGAAGAAAAAGAGGTATTTTAAATGTGGGTTTTGATCACTGTAGTTCTAAAGAGTGTGTCAGGCAAACCAGCAGTAAAGACAAGCCTGTTCATAAAGGTCATTATTTCTCAGTCATTGCAAAAGCCAGTCCACTTAATTTTTTTAATGATAGGAATTGCATATGTGATACAGATTTATATCATATGTTGATGTGCTTTTAGTTTGGATTGTAAAGGAAGATTGAACTGGTCTTGCTAACAGGGCAGCAATGGTTCTAGCAAATTATCCAACATTCCAAAGAGTATTTTGTCAGCAGTCTTAATGTGAGCTGTCATTTCAGCATTGTCATTGTATAGCTGTGTTTTAACGCTTATTTCTTTTCTTCACCACATTCGGTTCTCTGGCAGTCAGAGTCCACATTGAGATCAGGCAGCAACTTGCAGTACCAAGAACCATTTGATGTAGCCCTCATTACAGCTTAGATGCTGAACCAGGGAGGGCTTTGTCAGAGTTCGTAGGTGAGGTGTCACTTTCCGAAACTTCAGTCTTAGTTCTCTCTTCCAGTTCAATACTACATCCAAGGTAATTAAATTCTACATTGTAATCTAAATACAACTCTATTTTTAGAAAAAGAATTAGTGGCATATGGTACTTTTGCATTGCAGAAGCATCCTCAGAGATTTATATTACGTGAAATTTAAAGAACAACTCTTTTAGAGAACAAATATATGTTATTTTTCTCTATTGTCACTGTTTCTCTTGGATATGATTCAGGGATTAAATCTAAATAACAATTTTTTTTTTTTTTTTTGCCTCTGCTATGTAAGAAACAATTACAGCATAGATAAAGAATGTAGTATCTATTACATTCATGATTATGCATAGCAGTGAAATAAAAAAGATTTCTTAATCTAAACCTATTGGAAAATTGCTTGCAGCCCTATTTTAAAGCATATCGTAATTGTTATTGCAAAGTTAACACATACAATATCTCTTAAATCAAGTACATTTCAAAAGTGAAAGTTTTATTTCTGTTAGTTCAATCTACCAAGTCTCACGCTTTCATTTGGTACTGCATCACGTATAAATTGATTTTCTAGACTTAGGAGGACATATTTAGTTCCTACAGCTTTCAAGAGCATAATCCTCTAACTGTTTTGTTCTCATAGCTGTCAGGTCACCAAACAACTCTCTAAGTAACAATTTAAAAACAAAAAGGAAGGGAAGGACAAGCTGAAAGAGACAGGCCACCTTTAATACGCATGACTTTCAGAGAAGTACAGAAACATTCATTCGTTTGCAGCATGGAACTCTTTTGATTCTTTTGGGACTGTATTTCAGGAAAATGTGTTCCCCTATTTAGAAACAGTGAAGTAATCCTATGTCAAATTCACAGACAAAGGTAGAATTTTTAGTGAGCTCAATGCAAGATTACTGCTGATGAAAATGCAAGTGGTCTACTTTATATGATTTCTACAACTTTTCATAGAATTAAACCAATTTTCCAGGGTATGTGTCTGATCCTGCAACATATTTATGTAGATCTAACATTGTTTGCAGTCACACTCATGATAATTAAATTGCTTACATGTAATTCATAGAAACATAAAATCATAGAATAGTTTGAGTTGGAAGGGACCTTAAAGATCATCTAGCTCCAAGCCCCGTGCCATGGGCAGGGACACCTTCCACTAGGTCAGGTTGCTCAAAGCCCCTTCCAACCTGGCCTTGAACTCTTCCAGGGAGGGGACATCCACAACTTCTCTGTGCAACCTCTTCCGGGGTCTCACCACTTTCACAGTAAAGAAATTCTTCCTAATATCTAATCTCAATCTACCCTCTGCCAGTTTGAAACTGTTACCCCTCATCTTATTACTGTATGACCTCTCAGCCTTTCTTCTAAGCCCCCTTTAAGTACTGGAAGGACTCTATAAGGTCTCTCTGCAGCCTTCTCTCCTCCAGGCTGAACAACCCCACCTTTCTCAGCCTGACCTCATAGAGTAGATGTTCCATCCCTCTGATCATTTTGGTGGCCTTTCTCTAGATCTGCTAGAGCACGTCCATGTCTTTCTTCCGCCGGCTGCCCCAGCGCTGGACACAGTACTCCCGGGGGGTTCTCATGAGAGTGGAGCAGAGGAGAAGAACCACCTCCCTTGACTTGCTGGCCACACTTTTCTTGATGCAGCTCAGGATGTGATTGGCTTTCTGGGTTGCAAGTGCATATTGCTGGCTCATAGTCAATTTTTCATCCACGAATATACCCAAGCCCTTCTCTGCAGGGCTGCTCCTAATCCACTCAATGTCCCGCCTGTATTTGTGCTTGTGATTGCCCTGACCCAGGTGCAGGACCTTGCACTTGGACCTATTGAACTTCATGATATTTGCCCACCTTTCAA
Source organism: Bucorvus abyssinicus (assembly GCA_009769605.1). Classification (NCBI taxonomy): domain Eukaryota; kingdom Metazoa; phylum Chordata; class Aves; order Bucerotiformes; family Bucorvidae; genus Bucorvus; species Bucorvus abyssinicus. The sequence goes on from CM020026.1 coordinate 34,541,895, forward strand.
GGCTGTCAAGGTCCCTCTGGATGGCATCCCTTCCCTTCAGCATGTTGATCACACCAAACAGCCTGGTGTCATCAGCAAATTTGCTGAGGGTGCACTTGATCTCACTGTCCATATCGTTGACAAAGGTATTAAACAACAGTTCCAGTACTGACTCCTGAGGAACATCACTCATTACTGGTCTCCACTTGGACATCAAGCCATTGACCGCAATGCTTTGAGTGCGACTTTCCAGCCAATTGCTTATCCCCTGACTGGTCCATCCATCAAATCTCTCTCTCTCTCCAATTTAGAGTCAAGGATTTCACCTGGGACAGTGTCAAATACTTGCACATGTCAAGGTAGATGACATCAGTTGCTCTTCCCTTATCCATCAAAGCTGTAACCCATCATAGAAGGCCACGAAATTTATGTCAGGCATGATTTTCCCTTAATGAAGCCGTGTTAGCTGTCACTAATCACGTCCCTGTTTCCTGTTTTCCCTAGCATAGTTTCCAGAGGATCCACCCCATGACCTTGTCAGGCACAGAGATGAGCCTGACTGGCTTGTAGTTCTCCAGGTCTTTTTTCTCTTTTTAAAAATGGGGGTTATGTTTCCCCTTTTCCAGTCAGTGGGAACTGCCACGACTTGGAGGGCCTCAGACTGAATTACCCAGTGTATGCTGCAGTCACACATACTGCAACAGAGATTCATTCTGTTCTCTTGAGCATTGTGTGATAATGGTACATCCCAGCCTAGCAGGGAGTCTAGCTTTCCAACAGAGAGAAAAATCTCAGTGACTAGTTACAAAATGCACATGTGTATACTGAGCAGATCCCAGGGACTATTGAACAAGTGTATGTCTATATGCCCACGAAAGATTAGTCTCTAACCTACCTGTGAAGTCTTGTTGTTTCACATTAATACATAAATAAGGTAGCGTGGTGGGGAATGAGTGAGAAAATCATGGCCAGATTGTTTGACCGTGCCAGTATGGATGATGAGAGTAGAGCTAGCCACACTAAGTCACCTTCCGTGCCTCAAGCCCAGCCAGTTCCCTCCCTGTCACCTCTTCCCTCTAGTTGTCCCCAGAGAATATGACTGACACACAGGACACCAGTGGGGACTGATTCTGAACTCTCATCTATCCACTGTGAACAAACTATGTTTAACAGGGCAGAAGCTTAAGGATCCAAAGCAGGTGGTCAGGGTTTTTTGGGGATATAATTGTGATCAAAGCAACTTTCTCTGACAGAATTTGCTTGTTTTTCACCACTGATGTCTAGTTATTTACATATCCATTTCTATGCAGTTACCATATCATTTATAGAAGTATGTCCACTGTTAAGACTGATGCCGAATATAAAACCTTACCTAACATTCATGTTAATACAAACCCCACAATTCTAAAATTACTTCCCAAGAAAGGAAACCAAATGCTTTTACCACAAAAATCTAAGCCAAGGTAATTTGAATTCATCCCAAATGGTGGATATTTCTGATGAATTTTTAACAAACAGCTACTCACCCAAAGATTAATTAAGAAAAATTATTCAGGATAAGAAATAAAATGTGTGAAAATGGCAATCTGTTCCTGGACAAATCTCAGGCAGAAAGAAGCAAGCAAGTTAGCTTATTAAATACCTCATTTTGAATTATTCATTCTGCTCAAGATATCATATCTTTTTTATAAAGGATTTTTTGGTAGCAGATATTAGTTTTCCTAAGGCTGTTTTGAATAGTATTATTACTAATAATATCTTTTGTTTCAATGGACACCTCAATCTCATTTACAATCAGGGCTAGTGACTGTTAGATAGACAATAGTAATTTTGTTTCCCTGTCTTGGATGTATTCATATTTGTTGTTATGTTTTTATAGGATGAAAAGATCCTAGGACAGTTTTCAGTTTGTCCACACTGACATGGGGACGGATATTGTCCCCATACATATATAATCCCCCAAGTTCTGAGAACTAGCTATATTTTTTGCACTAAAAGAACAACAGCAAAAAAAAAGGCTTTATTATCTAGTTGAGAAAGAAATGAGATTGATCTTGTCAGATCTTTCAGACTGCGAAAATGGAGTGAAATGGAAAATGTTTATTGCTTTAATTGTATACTTGTACTAAAATAATGGAGAGAGTTAAAACAGCTTATAAACCAGCTAAAACCTAGTAAAATCCTAAAATAGCAATATTGTTTCTCTTCCCACTTTTGGTTTGCCTTTACTTTTTGTTTGTTTGTTTGTTTGTTTGTTTGTTTGTTTTGACTGGAGAAGAATAAGAGAAGGAATAAACCCAAACAGGAAATGTGAGGAGTTGAGATGTGGAAGTTATTATGGTCATAAATTTAAATTTTGGTAGCCAGTGAGATATTCCATTTTTTTTTTTATGGAAAATAAACAATTTTAAGCCTCTCACTTCTAAAAATAAGAAAGTCCTGCCAGGTCTCCAGCATCTTTCCAGAATTTCAATCCTGCTCTGGCTGTGTGTTATCACTTAGGACACCTGTAGCTCTGTGGCCTCCTGGGTTGAATATTGCAGTGTATGTTAAAATTAAACCCCTGCCTATAGAGAGCAAGATGTTTGCTTTGATTAGAAAATAAAACTCATTCAAAAACATCTTTAAGACTATATCTACTGTTCCTGCACTGGCTTTCATTTAAATATCAGTTCAGATGCAAGGTATCATTCATCTTCAAATTTCTCTCATTTAGTGATTCAAATAACTTTCCTGCCTACATGACCCGCCTGAGTGACCATACAGTCCTGCAATAGTTTCTTTAAGCTGCAGTAACGGGACTGTCAACTTCCAAGTACTGTATGTTTGCTCAGGACATAATTCTTCCAGCAACCGTTCCACAAATGTAGGACTTGGCACTAGAGAGATCAGACCGACCATGAGCCCTAGTCGCTGCAAAACAAAACCTTAGAACCACATGAGAAGAAAAGCTTCCCTAAATAAGTCTACAGACTGTGTGGTTACAAGAATTACTGCAGATTGGGGCAGGAAGGTAATCAGAGGAGGGCTTTTTATATTTGCTACAATAAGCAGTCAGTTCACATAAGGATTAAACGTTTGAAGCTAATGAATTTCTTCAAACATCTGAATTTACTGGTTTCTCATTTATTTTGTCACTTACCACTTTTATCCATTCTTCCCAGGATCTTGTTCAAATCCTCAGAAGTTAATAATTTTCTGCATATGTGTGGGCATACAGCAGCATTTCTATTTGCTGTAGTTCCACTGTTTTTTCACTTCTGAAGTTTTTTCACTTCTGAAGTTTTGACTAATTATATTGGCTATATATTTTATTTTTTGCATTAACATCATTATCTTGCCTTGGCTTGCACTTCTCGCCATATATTCCTACCTTGTGTTAAATTTTTTTGCTAAAATTTCCATCTAGCTTCCCTTTGGCACTCTTTCTTGTATCTTTCCATGGTACGTGTGGCAGGTTGAAGAAAAAAACCTGCCCGAAGGCTTTTGGTGTAAACTGATTAATTGAATTATTCCCTTCCATGTTACGGTTTGCCCATCTTATGGGATGAGAAAAGTTTTCTCGAGACTTCCGGGGCTGGTTCGGGACTTGCGGGGCTGCTTCTCCGGACTGCTTCGGGGGGCATTCGCAGCTCGTTCGCGGTTTCTCAGCTTCTCCGGACACCCTCGGCTCCGCTCTGCAGGAGTCACTGCGGGACTTCAGCTTCGTTCCGGGAAAGAGGCTTTTCCAGACCCTGCAGCTCAGCTCCGGGGACCTTGCAGGCTGCCGGAGTGGACCGTGCACCGGGGCAGCTCCCGCCACGCCGCCTGAGACAGACTGTTCGCCTGGAGGTTTTTCTGCTGCTTTGATTTCTTCTCTGCTTCAACGAGAAAGCGGTAGGGACAGCGTTTTTCTGCATATTACAGCCCGGCGTTCATAACAGCCGCGGTTTCTTTGTTCGCTCCACGAAAGCGCACACGTGGCCGGTGCCATTTTTCTGGACTGCACGTGGCCCCGTCCCCCTTTGTCTTTGTTCTTGTGTTTAAAACCCTCACTTTTCCATCCTGCACAGACTCTCAGATTTTGCATTGGTTTTCCTGCATGTTATATATATTGTTCTAGTTTTAATAAAGTTTTGTTTCAGTTTTCCAAACGTTCAGAGGTCTCACAAAATCTTTTATTTTTTTTTCCTCCTCGTATCTCTGCTTTTGAACCCTTTTCTCTCCCGGAGGAGAGGGGTTCAGGGATAGGGAAGGACTCGTCCCCGTGCATCGGCTTGCCTCAGCCGACCGGCGACATAATTGGCGTCCCTGGGTGGGCTTCTGAATAATTTAATAATTCATATTTTTATTAAAGTTTGGAAACTGAAACAAACGAGGTTTTTCCAGGATGGTGCTAAGCGAGCTTTTGTTTGAAGCTCTTAAGCAGTACGGTTTGAAAATGCTTTATGATCTGGTGCCTGGCACACCAACTGTGATGTCAAATTACCTGTTTCTAATTGGTACTGGTTTATGGTTTGCTGGTCTGGGGCACTTAGCAAAGAAGGTGTTCACCCTGGCGTGTGTAATTTCGGTGTTTTGGTCTGTACTCAGTCAGTTTATAATGCTCCCAGTGTATTTTGCACAGTACATGATAGTGGCTGCTTATGATTCCACTAACAAATGGATGATGGGAAATAACACTTCTCCATTTGGTACTGGACCAATGGCAATTGAAACTGGATATTCGGCAAATGGTATTATTTTCCTGTATTTGATAACTTTGTTATCAGTTATCTGTAACATGGTCCAGGGGTGGATAATTATCAAGAATAAGTATCACATGGGCACTACATCCACTAAAACAGCTGATGCCACCTCTCCACCCAAACAAGCACAGGTTGCCCCTGTGAAAAAGAAAAATAAGCCCTCTGGTGCTAAACACCAGAAAAAGACTAATTATGCAACAGATAGCTCTGATGATGATGCAGGACCAAGCACCTCTCAAAAGCGTCCAGGAAAGCCTTCAGGGAATACTGCCTCAGCGACTCCACCAGCACAGCCCTCCCAAGGATCCTCCTCACGGGATGAGTCATCAGATCAAGAGGTAAACACCCAGCCTCAGTCCAGGAAGGACCTGAGAAGCATTAGAAAGGAATTTAGCAGGCATGATGGTGAGTCACTAATGGTATGGTTGCTTCGCTGCTGGGACAATGGGGCTGATAACATTGATTTAACTAGCAAAGAAGCCAGGCAGTTAGGAAATGTGGCCCGGGAAGGTGCTATTGATAGGGCAATTGGCAAAAAGGCAAAACAGTGCAGTCTCTGGAAACGGCTTCTGACTGCTGTGAAGAGCAGATACCCTTTCAGAGATGACATAGAATGCCGCCCTACTAAATGGACTGTCCTGAGCAAAGGTACTAACTACCTGAGGGAGCTGGCTATGAAAGAGGTCATCTATGGTGACTGGAATGTTAATGTCAACCCGGACCAGGTGCACAGTAACGAGCCTTTGCTGCGCAAATTTGTGCAGAGTGCACCCCAGTCATATGCCCATACATTGGCCACAATGCTGTGGGAAAGAGAGGGTGAAAATCGGCCGCTCACCATAGAACAGGTGTCTAACAGGATTCGCCAGTATGAGGACAGTCTTTCTCATACCTCTGCCTTCATTGCAGCAGTTGGAGAAAGTGACAGACAAAATGACAGAGAAAATATTGGACTCTATTAACAGGTTAGAACAAAGAACCGTTTCCTCTCCTGTGTATACCCATGTGTCAGCTGTTAGGAGAAATCGTCCTCCCAGAGCAAGGCGCAACAGACAGGACAGGCCACGATGTGACCGCCAGTGCTGCTCGAGAGGTCGTGAAGACACGAGGAGATGGGAACAACGACCTGCCGCTAACCACGGGGTACCAGCACATGAGTTGCAGAGCAGACCACACCAACATGACGACTGCAATCGAAGAGTTGTCGCTCCAGTCTTTGGTGAACAGTGCTGCAGCCCAAGGAGCAACTCCTATGATGAAGGTACCACAAGCCGGATAGACCCTTCCACTGATTGTGGACCACACCCTAGGCATTAGAGGGGCCCTGCCTCTAGCCAGGTGGAGGAAAGGGATAACAGAGTATACTGGACTGTGTGGATTCGATGGCCTGGCACATTAGAACCACAGAGGTACAAGGCCCTGGTAGACACAGGCGCCCAGTGTACCTTGCTACCATCGGATCACCAAGGAACTGAGACTATCATGATCTCGGGTGTGACAGGAGGATCACAAGAGCTTACCTTAGTAGAAGCTGAGGTCAGCCTCACTGGGCATAACTGGGAAACTCACAGAATTGTGACTGGCCCAGATGCTCCATGCATTTTAGGCATAGACTTCCTCCGGAAAGGGTATTTTAAGGACCCGAAAGGTTATAAATGGGCCTTTGGGATAGCAACCGTGGGAGCCGATGGCATTATCCGGTTGTCCACATCGGTCGAACTTTCGGATGACCCTTTTGTTGTTAGCAGAATGAAGGTGGAAGATCAAAAGTTGCCTACTGCATCCTCTACAGTTCACCGCCGGCAATACCGCACCAACCGAGACTCTCTGCGCCCCTTAGAGAAAATGATTCGAGAGTTGGAGAGACGAGATGTCATCAGCAGAGCTCGCTCACCTTTCAACAGTCCTATATGGCCTGTGCAGAAGACCAACGGGGAATGGAGACTGACAGTGGACTATCGTGGGCTGAACGAAGTGACACCACCGATGAGTGCTGCTCTTCCTGATATCTTGGAGCTTCAGTACGAACTGGAGTCCAAGGCAGCAAAGTGGTATGCCACGATAGACATTGCTAACGCTTTCTTTTCCATTCCCATAGCACCAGAGTGTAGGCCACAGTTTGCCTTCACCTGGAGGGGTATCCAGTATACCTGGAATCGACTGCCCCAGGGGTGGAAGCACAGCCCGACCATCTGCCATGGACTGATCCAGGCTACCCTGGAGAAAGGTGGTGCTCCTGAACATCTTCAGTACATTGATGACATCATTGTATGGGGTGATACCGCAGAAGAAGTCTATGAGAAAGGTAGGAAGATAATCCGCATTTTGGTGGATGCTGGTTTCTCCATTAAGAGAAGTAAGGTCAAAGGACCTGCCCGAGAGATTCAGTTCCTGGGGGTTAAGTGGCAGGATGGACGCCGCCACATCCCTACAGATGTGATCAACAAGATCACCGCTATGTCTCCGCCTACCAACAAGAAAGAGACCCAGTCTTTCTTGGGAGTCATAGGCTTCTGGAGAATGCACATTCCTGGGTATAGTCAGATTGTTAAACCTCTCTATACTGTTACCCGGAAGAAAAATGATTTCACATGGGGCTCTGACCAACAACATGCCTTTGACTTAATCAAAAGGGAAATAGCACATGCTATGGCCCTGGGACCTGTGCGAACAGGACCAGAGATTAAGAACATTCTGTACACTTCAGCTGGGGACTGTGGTCCTACCTGGAGCCTTTGGCAGAAGGCACCAGGAGAAACCCGTGGTCGTCCCCTAGGATTTTGGAGTCGTGGATATAAAGGCTCAGAGGCCAATTATACTCCCACTGAGCAGGAGATATTGGCTGCCTATGAGGGAGTCCGAGCTGCCTCAGAAGTAATTGGCACTGAAGCACAGCTCCTCCTAGTCCCCCGACTGCCAGTCCTAGGCTGGATGTTCAAAGGAAAAATAGCATCTACCCACCATGTCACAGATGCTACCTGGAGTAAGTGGACTGCCCTGATTGTACAGAGAGCTAGGATAGGTAACTCTGGTCGCCCAGGAATTGTGGAAGCCATTACAGACTGGCCTGCAGGAGAAGATTTTGGGATGCCACCGAACGAGATAGTCACTCGTCCTGATGAAGCACCCCCATATAAAGACCTCTCAGACCAGGAGAAGAAATATGCTCTCTTCACCGATGGATCCTGCCGCCTCATAGGAAACCAACGGAAGTGGAAAGCTGCCGTATGGAGTCCTATGCGCCAAGTTGCAGAAGCAGCGGAAGGAGAAGGTGAATCGAGTCAATTTGCAGAGGTCAAAGCCATCCAGGTGGCCATGGACATTGCTGAAAGGGAGAACTGGCCACGGCTGTACCTGTATACAGACTCCTGGATGGTGGCAAATGCCTTGTGGGGATGGCTGGAGAGGTGGCAGAAAGATAATTGGCAGCGTAAAGGTAAGCCTATTTGGGCTGCCACTTTGTGGCAAGATATTGCTGCCCGCCTGAAAAGGTTAGCTGTAAAGGTAAGGCATGTAGATGCCCATGTCCCAAAAAGCAGAGCCACTGAGGAGCATAGAAATAACCACCAAGTTGACAAAGCAGCCAGAGTGTTCCAGATAGATCTGGACTGGGAACACAAAGGTGAACTATTCCTTGCTCGGTGGGCCCATGACTCTTCCGGTCACCAGGGAAGAGATGCAACCTATCGATGGGCTCGTGACCGAGGGGTGGATTTAACCATGGATGCAATTACCCAGGTTATCCATGACTGTAAGATTTGCGCTGCAATTAAACAGGCCAAAAGGTTAAAACCTTTATGGTACAGTGGACGGTGGTCGAAGTACAAGTACGGAGAGGCCTGGCAGATTGATTACATCACTCTCCCTCGAACTCGCCAGGGTAAGTGCTATGTTTTGACAATGGTGGAAGCAAGCACCGGATGGCTTGAAACCTATTCCGTGCCTCATGCCACTGCCCGTAATACTATTCTGGGCCTTGAAAGGCAGATTTTGTGGCGGCATGGCACTCCAGGAAGAATTGAGTCTGATAATGGGACTCATTTCAAAAACAATCTGGTGGCCAATTGGGCCAAAGAACATGGTATCGAATGGATTTATCACATTCCATACCATGCTCCAGCCTCCGGTAAAATAGAACGCTATAATGGCTTGCTGAAAACCACCCTGAAAACATTGGGTGGTGGAACTTTCAGAAACTGGGATAAACATCTGGCAGAAGCCACCTGGCAAGTGAACACGAGGGGATCAATCAATCGAGCCGGCCCTGCCCAATCAGACCTTTTACATACCATAGAGGGGGATAGAGTTCCTGTGGTATGTGAAAGTAATCTGCTGGGAAAAGCTGTCTGGGTTTCCCCTGCTGCAACTCCAGACAGACCCATCCGTGGTGTTGTCTCAGCCCAAGGCCCTGGACACACCTGGTGGGTAATGCAAGAGGATGGTGAAGTCCACTGTGTACCACAGGGGAAGTTAACCCTGGCTGAAACACCCTGAACCAGAGTCTCATGCTGTTAATTTCTGTATAATACAATGTAAATGAGATGCGCATAACGTACATGGTATGGAATAAAGGGGTGGAATGTGGCAGGTTGAAGAAAAAAACCTGCCCGAAGGCTTTTGGTGTAAACTGATTAATTGAATTATTCCCTTCCATGTTACGGTTTGCCCATCTTATGGGATGAGAAAAGTTTTCTCGAGACTTCCGGGGCTGGTTCGGGACTTGCGGGGCTGCTTCTCCGGACTGCTTCGGGGGGCATTCGCAGCTCGTTCGCGGTTTCTCAGCTTCTCCGGACACCCTCGGCTCCGCTCTGCAGGAGTCACTGCGGGACTTCAGCTTCGTTCCGGGAAAGAGGCTTTTCCAGACCCTGCAGCTCAGCTCCGGGGACCTTGCAGGCTGCCGGAGTGGACCGTGCACCGGGGCAGCTCCCGCCACGCCGCCTGAGACAGACTGTTCGCCTGGAGGTTTTTCTGCTGCTTTGATTTCTTCTCTGCTTCAACGAGAAAGCGGTAGGGACAGCGTTTTTCTGCATATTACAGCCCGGCGTTCATAACAGCCGCGGTTTCTTTGTTCGCTCCACGAAAGCGCACACGTGGCCGGTGCCATTTTTCTGGACTGCACGTGGCCCCGTCCCCCTTTGTCTTTGTTCTTGTGTTTAAAACCCTCACTTTTCCATCCTGCACAGACTCTCAGATTTTGCATTGGTTTTCCTGCATGTTATATATATTGTTCTAGTTTTAATAAAGTTTTGTTTCAGTTTTCCAAACGTTCAGAGGTCTCACAAAATCTTTTATTTTTTTTTCCTCCTCGTATCTCTGCTTTTGAACCCTTTTCTCTCCCGGAGGAGAGGGGTTCAGGGATAGGGAAGGACTCGTCCCCGTGCATCGGCTTGCCTCAGCCGACCGGCGACAGTACGGAAATTGGAGTTGTGGTTCCTTTAATTATGGTGACTTGAAATACTTTGTTCTTCCTGCTTATGCATCTGCTCAGAAGATTTACCCACCTGACTTTTCATTTCACAGGCTGCTTCTCAGCTAGCTGAGAGACATCTATGCAGTTTTGCAAATCATTTTGATACATAAATTTTAAGAATAATCTAGATTATATAAATACTTGATACTGAATAACACACTAGCTATGTATGAGTTCTAATAAGGATTGTTCACATGACATATATTTGTTCAAACTTTTGAAAGCGTAGATAAATAGAACAGTCGTGGCTTAATATGCGAAGAAAATACATTCACAGAATGTTCAAGTCTTGTATTGCAAGGTGTCTCTGGATTTCTGTGTCAAGGGTTAGAGATGGGCTGGCTACTAGTTGAATGACAGACACTCTCTATTACCCCCTCCTCCCTTCCCCTCCTTTCCCACAGAGTGGAAAGAGAAAGGGAGCAAGAGAGAGAGACTTATGGATTGAAAAGGAAAAAACAAAACAGCTTTATTATTATTATTAATATATATTATATTATAATTAATAAAAATAGCAACAACAACAATAATAAAAAACAAATATCAACAGTACCAATACCAACACCAGGGAAGGCCCAGGCTGGGCTCGGCAGCAGATGGGAACCAGATGCAGGAGCGGGATTCCGGAACTGGATTCAGGAATGCACAGATTGGGATTGAAGGCAGAACAGACAGAGTCCTCCTCAGACACTGTCCATTGAAGAAGAGGGCGAGAGAGAGCAAGACCCTCAGCTTTATACTGAATATGAGGTCTTTGGAATGGAACACCTTGTTGGTCAGTTTAGGGTCACCTGTCCTGTCCGCTCCTCCCCGCAGGTGTGACCTCTCACTTACTGCACCCCCCCTCTGTGGCACACAGGATTGAGCAGTGACCTTGGTCTTCATAGCAGAAAGTACAAGCAAGAGCCTTTCTGCAGACCAGTCCCTGGTAGTAACTGTTGTTTATTGTTACTGCACTGAAAATAGGTGCAGGTCCTATGGAATACATAGGGGCTGGAGACAGATAAAAAACTATTTATTATTATTTTCCAAATTCAAAATAAAATTGGTTTGATGAACATGTTTCATTCTTGGATGATCATAATTGTATTTTTACCATTTTTAGTATGAAATGCTGATGTAAAATATTATGCTAAAGTGATTGCAGAAGCTGTAAATTTTATTCTGTATTATATGTGTTACATAACAATGCTTTTTTTATGGCATATGTAAAGGGTAGTTGTTCTCATAGGATTGTTTTCTGGTGCAATATGTGGTAGTATTATGTCAATTATCTGAATACATAAAACATAATTCTTGGCTGCAAACAAATCTGGTAAGAGTTTACCAATGGATTATAATGGAACCATTATGATACACTGCAAATGGAAGATGGTAGATTATTTAACGAAGGGCCAGGGAATTCCAGATCATCATCAGTTTTGGGGAGTTGCACTTTGGCTAGGATTGCTGCTTTTCCCCTGATCAATATAAAAATTCTACGGCTCATCTCAGTATCTCACATAGATTGGAAATTATGGAAATCTGCAGGTGTAACATATGGGGTAGCTTGTTTATTTTAGTAAAGTACATTGGTAGCAATAAAAGAGGAAGGCTTTGTATTTTTCTTTTTACCCTGTTTTCTAGCACTGAGTATCCATATTTATTACAGGTATCTTTTCTCCAAATGTTTCTTCTTAGATCTCATTACTGAAAGATTAGCAGCCTATCTAAGAACAATGTAGCTGAAAATCAAAGAATAGACTACCGTGATATCTTATTTCCCGTCTGACTACTGCTGTTTTGCATGTTTCTTTCTTCCTCGTGGTTTGTATTTAAATTCAGATGCAGTCATTACTCAAATGCTTTGTGGAGTGCTAGGATCCAGTTTGACCTCACAGGCTTTTTCAGAGGGATCTACACTCATGCTGCCTGTGCTGAAAATCGATCGAGCCCTCTAGCTTTGGCCTCAGCAAGGTTTACTGGAATATAACACAACGTCTTCAGAAAGGAGCTTTGTGGCAATGCAAAGGAGTACCTTCAGATGCAGATATTACAGAGGCAGTGCTGGGGTGGAGGAAAAAGACTCATTTCCATATCTTTCCTGTAGTTCCTTTGATGATAGAAAACTTAGGTATAATACAAGTGGATTTATCAACTATAGTGAATTTTTTTTTTGTCTCCTGATATATGCATCTCAGCAGTGACATTTTGTTCAGATGATAGCAGCTGATGTAACCTATACATGAACAGTAGTAGGAATTCCTTTAGGATAATAATTCTAGTTTCTTTCCGAATTTGTTTTGTACTGGTGTACACTAATTTGTGAATTTTTTTACCAAGGAGATACAAAGCCTTAAGAAATCCTAGTCAGACAAATATTTTTTAAAGCAGAATTGAAAGTCATATAGCGACGCTGGTAGCCAGGAAACACAGCATGAACCTTTTGTTTATTTATGTATGTAAAATAATTTTAAAAAACATTAAATTGAAGACAGAATGACACACGCCAGAAAAGATTAACACTTATAACTTGGAAAAGAATAACAGTTACTGTATTCAGTCAGAGCCCAACAGTATGTGTTTCACATGAAAAAAACAAGGTGGCAGGTCTACACTGAGTGTCCAGGAGGGTGTGGAGTTCTTTTTCTTGTATTATCAAAAGAATGTATTTTTAACTGTATTAGTGCAACTATTTCACTAATGTATTAGCACAATATTGCTTTTTGTGGATCAGGTTACCTCCAGTGGTAAAATGCAGTGGCAAATGACAGACATATTAATGTGACTTTCAAAGCTTAAGTGATTATTACAATATTAATAATATGTACAGCCTTTCTGATGTGGTAATAGTAGTTCTGATATGGAAGAATCTTACCCATCCCCCTCCTTCAAGCTTCAAGTTCTGACACTATTGCCTTAAGTCTTACTCCAGACCACTGCTTCGAACAGCAGCAGAAAAGAGTCCTTAGAGGTTAACTTTGTTATTAGAGTGACTGTTTCAAAAAAATTAATGAGCTCTTAAGTTTCTGAAGTCTCACAGATTTGTTTCTCTACTTTGTACTTTCTACAAGTAAGGAAATGTGTTTGGCTGGAGCTTTTTTTTCCCTTTTTTTCCTGTGTCAGTTTTGCAGTCTCAGCTTGGACTTTTGCAGTTAATTGTGAGCTTTCCTGTCCATTCATCATTGACACCACTGCCTGTCCAATAGAGCAGTATCCATCCAATAGAGCGGTATCCGTCTCCAAGATTCAAAAGCCAGGGTGCCTGAACTGTTGCCACATTCTCTCTTCACTTGCTGCCTTCCTAACTATGTTGACTCTCAATTTCTGAAGGAGTAAAAAGCAGGCAAAGCTTATTTTACTTAGCAAGTTAAGCAGAAATTGCTAAAAAAAACATCTGAAGAAGTTGTATTTTTGATTTTTTTTCTCCCCAGAGTGTATCTGTTCTCCTAAGTTTTCTCGAAGAGATTGAAAAGCAGGCTGCTAGCCAAATGCTTCTGCAAAGTAATTAAGTTTTTGCCATAACTTTGATATAAAATTCATCAGAGGGATACATATTAAGTTCTTTACAAAAGTAGTTATTGCACATATGAAGAAGCTATATTCCACAGACTAAAGCTTAACTTTCCCAGCAGTTCATTAAACAATTTCCAGCCAAACAAAATGTATATTAAGAAAATACATAGTGAATTTATACAATAGATCTCTTATCTAGCGTTATATTTACAACTTTGTATAAAGATCCCAGTCCTTTCCCTAAAAATGTAACAGGGAGGTTTGTCCTTGATTTATGAAAGACAGATTCATGAAACGCAGAAGAGTGCAAGTAAGTGTCCTATGTTTTTACAAGTAAGAAGTACTTAATTATGAAGATAACAATTTAGATCATGCCTTTTTCTGTTTAATGTAGATAGAATAACAACAAAAATACTTGACAAAAATGCTGATATTCCAAGGGGGAGCTCATATGTTTGGAAATGGTAGAACTAATATTTCCCTTGCTCATTGCAAGAAGTGTGATGGTCTGCTTTAAGTGCTTTTTTTATTCTGACCATAATCTGTACATAAGAGTTTCACTATTCCCTGTGAAGAGCCATTCTTGTGCTACCTAAATGCCTACCCTCTTTCATGTACCGTTTTTGCAGGTTACTTTGCTTTTATGAACAAATAATAATACAAATTTCTGTGGTATTTACTTTCTGCCTTTTTGAGGCTCGTATGAACTTTCATTAGTACAAGATATTAAAGCTCCCATAGCAGAATATCTTTAACATAACTCTCAGAGTTTTTAATTGGCTGAAAATCTGTACCGATTTCATTTGCTCTTGTTGGGGGATAACTACAATAAAGTCTGTATCAAGTTCTGTATGGTTATATAACTGACTGTATGCATGAGTGCTCATCCAAATCTGCACATCAAGCCATGCTGTGGTATGAAAGCAAATGCACAGAAATCAGAATAAGTATTAATAATAAAATAATTGTAATTGCCATTGCTTATAAGCAATTTATTGCATTGAGAGATGAAGAAAGATAATTTTTTATTGGGTATGCTTACAAGTTCTTAAAAGTTTAGTGCCAAAAGTTAGAAAGTAGGCACATTTGACAGCCTGAAAAAAAATTTTAATCAAATTTATAAAGTTTACAAAATATCTTAAATATAAATGCTTCAAAAAGTATAGAAGGTCAGAAAATATTATTTAATAAAATGCAAAGCGCTTCAGTTCAGTATCTGAAAATTATATTGGTCTCATTTTAAATGTTTGCATGTATTCAAGTCCACTTTAAAAATTCTATTACATCATCCACTTTTTATTTGATAAAAATTATGAAAACCCCTTATTATCTTTTTTTCTAAGATCCTTTTAGACAAAACTCAATTCAAAGTTTACGTAAAACTATACTGAGTGTTTAAAATGCATTTGAAGGAAGGAAAGTCTTGTCTCTGGAAAAAACTTATTTTCTAGGGTGTTTTTACTTAATTAACTGGTGTACAATTTTGTTCTCTTTTGGGGTTATTTTTCTGTTTCCAGTTATCGTTGATAACTATTTAGGGGGAAAAAAAAATTATTCACCAGAAGTATGTTCTTTTACTGGAAATTCTAGTTAAAAATACTGAATACATATGGGAAATATTTATAACTGTATTTAAAATTTATTGATGTATTACGGTTGCAATTAATACATCAAATCCTTATCCTTGTCCAGAATTTAAATTAATTTATTTCTTCCCCTTTTTCTCGAAATGCCAGTGTAAGTATAGCACCGTCTCTGAAATACGCACAGCTACCAGACACAGTGTGTGTATATGTATCTCTTGCAGTGTATAGATTGATATGAACACCCTTCTGTCCTGAAGCGCTTACAATCTGAACAGAGAAGACAGGATGAGAGATTAAAAGAACACTTATTATCTTACATTTATAGACATGAAGCTGATGCAAAGAGAGTTACCGCAAGGAATTGCCAGTAGGAATCCAGGAGAAAAGCTTGATCTCCTGGGCACCGCTGTGCTTACCTACCTTCCTTTCAACTGGTGCAGTAATTCAGTCTGCGAGCCAATGCAGTCACCAAACTGTTTAAAATATGCCGTTAATGTCTGCTGAGCTGCACGCATATGTAAATTCATCACTACTACCAGAGTATTCTGCTGAAAAGGCAGAACCCAATTAGCAATGATTTCTTACAAATGAAAGCGTCACCTATGGATTTTTTTTGTTTTAAATGAATGAACAAAAATACCATTTTTAGCTCTGAAGAGTAGCCACAAAATCTACGTTTGTTGGACAAGGACAGCACTTCTCCATAGTCATTAAGAAGTGTCCTAACAGGAACATGAGAGTGATAATCTCACCTACCGTAAAGTTGATTACGTACATGGGGAAAACACCCACCAAATTCACATGAACTGCTCTGTATTCATCATCATGCGCTGCATTATTGTGCTTGTATTGATGGATTGGAAGTGAACACTTTTCCTTAGTAAATTTCATCAAATCTTTGATTTGATACAGCTTGTTTCGAAAGGCATTGCTTTCGGCACTGAGGGGGGAAAAAAGTAAAATAGGTCACAGCTCATCTAAATTCCAAAATGTAGTTAACTGTTATTTCAAAGCCTGTAGCAACAACTTTGGAGATGAGACTCTAAGAGGACAGTAAGTTTATAATTATGTAAGTATAAGAAGATAGGCACAAACAATTAGATTTAAGATATCTTTAATTCTGGTAGTAGTTAAAAACTAGTCCCTCGATTACGTCTCTGTTTTCTTTTAATTGTTGCTGCAGAGAAATGTAAAAAAAAAAAAAAAAAGAGAGAGAGAGCGTCTAGAGCACAATTAGAAGAGTTAAAAATTCATTTTGTCCAGTCTGAGATGGGAAATACTAATTTAAAGGTCTGTCAGAGGCACTAGTGCCGATTTAGCTGAAGCAGCTCCCTTGCCCTTTTGCCAAAGATCACCACCATCTCAGCAGCTGCTGCAGAACAGGGTGCTTGTCACCTGCTGCACTTTGACATATTAATTAAAAGTTCCCTTTGTTAGCAGTTAGAGACTCACAGCCAGACTGTCAACCAAAGCAACTGCCAGAACGTGCAGTCTGTTCTCTGCTGTCTCTACAGGGTAACCTTTGACAGAAAGGTGGTTCAGATCGATTAGGGCAGCAATATCTTAAAACACTTTACAGAAGATAAATCTATCAGAGATTGTCAAGATATAAATTTTCCTTTCTCACTTGTGGATTCAACCACAACTTTCCCAGACTCAAATTTTTCTAAATTGCCATCTAATATTTGCCTATGTCAAAAAGGTGTATGCTTTATTGTATAAAAATTCACTTGATCTTTCTAAATCCTATGATGTGATTCAGTAAATTGAATTCATTTATCACGGTATATATTCACTTCTCCCCCCCACCCCCCCTCCCATTTTACCTTCCAGGAAATGAAACCAACAAAATTAACTTTGATTTAGAGGCATGCTCCTTTGACTATGCTGATCCAACTTTGGTTCGCCCAGCACACTCTGTCCCCAAAATGTTCTTCATATGATGATTAGTCTTAGTGCAAATTTTAACAATGCTTCATGACATGTAGAAAAAAGATTTGGGGGCATATCTGAAGTTTATATCCAGTGGATATATAAGAATATTTGTGGCTGCCTTTCACATCCTTCCCATTTATAGTCCAGTGCTGCAAATTTAGATGCATTTTTTTTTGCATTTCACGTTGGTAGCCTGTTCCCTTTTCTACCTTCCATACAGCATATTTTTATTTATTAGCTCAGTTAGCAATTCCTTATTTAACCAGTTTGGCCACCTGCCATGCCTATTCAGCTTCTTGCACATTGGAATGGACCATTAGAGAGCGCTTTGTAAAGGTTGTCCTCCTAGAAGATTAGCTAGCTGTCCTGGACACCTGCCTGGCAGCATCCCATGGCTTACTGCCTATCAGTTCCCTGAAGATGCTGGGCTCCTACCTCCTTTCCCCAAGGATATTAAATTTCTACAGTCTCATGGTCACTTCAGCAAAGTCTCTCATCAAGTATTATGCATTGGGCAAGTTAATCCTTGACTGTGAGTAGAAGATCCAGCAAAGCACCTTCCAGATTGTTGTGTCCAACCTGCATCAAAAATCAACCCTAGAAACTTGCTGGATAGGGTGCACCCATTATGTAACAAATACAAAAAGAATGAGAGCCGTTAAAGCCAGCAGGCTGCTGCTGCCTGGCTCCTAGCTGCAGTTGTCTTACACTGTTCACCCTGAACACTAGGTGCACTGACCTTTTTTGTCCTGTCCTCTGCTCCCCACATTACTCTAGCTTTATTGATGATTTTTCTAAAAACATTCAGATAGTAGCAAGTAGATAGTAGTTTGTAGAAATTTACTTAGCACTTATCAGCTTCATCTTTGATCAAACAATAGAGAAGTTTTAATCTGTGAGTTGAGACAAAAGAATTATTACTAACAATAACCCAAGGAGTTATCTTTTATTGCTAGCAGTTTCAATAACCCTCTCTTGATATATTAAATGATGTTTTCACTTACAGGGAGCAACTTGTTGACACCCTCAGCTTCTATTACTCTCTTTGGAGGTACAATCCATTGCCTTGTTCTATTTTTAAAAAACATTACTGGAACCCATCAAACATGAGTCTCGCTTCAAAGAAAGAATGTAATGGTCTTTAAGAGGGGGAACTTCCTTAATTCATCACTATTTTATAGTCCACTAAAGGAAAAAAAAAAAAAGTCCTGTACTTTTTGCAGTTTTCATAAATATAAGTTTCTCTCTGTAAATACTTTTAACTTCATTTTTGGAAAGCTGCCTACTAAGCTGTTTCTAGAAACATCTGGGCATTTTTATATAGGTTTCAAAATACTATACAGGGAACCCCATTCTGATTAGCATTATTACAGACAGGGAGTCTGAGGTACAGAAAAGATTTCTGCTTTGGAGTATGTAAGATCTTTCTCTATTAACTTTTCAAAGCATAGTGCTTATTCTCATTTTGAAAGTTTTCTAGCCATGATTTAATTTTTTTACAATTCCATTCTAAAATATTTTGGTTTTTGTGAGGTAGTGCCAGGTACTCTACAGAGCTGCAAAAGCTATGGTTCCAACCTAATAACTCTTTTCTGCTCACTAGGGGAGTATATAAGTCACAGAACTTTCTGTCCCCTCTTAGCCTTTTATGTTCCATCATCAACAAGGCGGTTTACATTTCATTCCATCTTTTCACCTGTCTATTCCCATTATCTATTCTAATGCAATGTATGTTTTAGATTTCTTTTCAATTCTAATTAAGTGGTTAACAAATCTCTGAGGTCACACTTTGTTTATTACACAGGGACTGTTTATTTCTGCTAGGCTTGCCTTGAAGACTCTTTTCAATTATCTGTTCAACATACAAATTAAATGATTGAAAACATATTACCAGAGTTTCGAGACATTTTTTCTTTGTGTCTTAAGCTTACTTATTAATTAGCTTTCCTCACATATAAAAAACCCCCTCAAACTGGAGAACCCAATCAGAATGTGTTGGGGTCAGTCTCCTAACAGGTCTGTCGAAACCTTGTGATTTTAATGAGCCTAAATTTAGAATACTTTAAATATCCTCAACTAACTTTGCAGTTTCTAAAGGCTAACGCTTTTGTGTTTTTCTCATACTTAACTTCATTACTGAATGTGGGCAACTGGTCATTGTTTAGTATATTAAGATCAACAAAACCATGTAATCAAAAACTAAATTTCCTCTTTTGAGAACGCAGGTCATCTCTGACTTGTACAATTGCAGGTTGATACAAACTTAAGTTTAATTATGGTAAATACTCAAAGATCTACTGAATTCTATATTAATAACTTTATGTTACCACTGTTTATTAAGATTCACCAATCCACTATAAATATAATCCCATTTGTCCTATACACTAGAGTTGCATATGGCTTAAGTCATCTGACAGTGAAATAATGTTAGTGATCGGGAAAATAACTGACAGAGATAGCATGTGCTCGTCTGAATTGGGGAGAGTGTCTGGCTACGGTTTAAGGTATTGGTTTTGCTACAAAGTTCTAAAACATCTATGATAACATTTCTAATTGCGATCCTTAAAATCAGATGGTAAGGGATTACTAGTAGGATACTTTCCAGAATTAACAACTTGCAATGCTTCCATGGATAAAAAAAAGCCTGGATGTTTTGTTGTCCTCCTACATGGAATAGAAGGAATTTTTGGTTTTGTTTTTCTGGGCTTTGAAAGAGACTAGGGATTGTCTATGTTGGATAAACTGGGGACTGAGAAGCAGTTTATATGACTCTGCTTTGGCGGAATAAATTGATTTGTATTTGCTTTTACTGCTTTTGCACTTGGAAGAATGATTAGTTAAGGTATTGCACTGGAAAATCGTGAGATGTCTTAATTGTTATTTCCAAAAGTTATGATAGCCTAAGAATCTGGAGAGAGGCCAGAGGCTGCAATTTATTTAAATTGTACAACGTACACTGTACAAAACCTCCCGGCAATCTCAAAAAAAAAAATTAGAAGTTCACAGAGCCGTTGCTATATTTGCTTTTTTTAAGGGAATTGCAAATGATCCAGAAAAAGAAATAAAACCAGTGACTTAGATTGGTTAATACATCAATTAGTTGCTTTCATCTCAATCCACTAAAGAATGAGAAAATACATGGTTTCTTGATAGCTGACTTTGATAACGTGTGATTATTTCATCAGCTTGAAGCACTGGTACATTATGAACCACTTGAATCATAAGTGACACTTTGTGTTTATCATTTCATTGCTGAAAAGTGACTAGACAATGTGTAGTCTGCCAAGCTTGCATACGTCACACAGCTCCATGCATAATGCAATTAGGTGGAGAATCAGGAAAATCTAGAGATTGTTACTTGGTTGTTCTGTTTGAATTTGCGGAATAATTCTATCCTAGTATCTAAGCTTTAGAGATTTTCTTTAAGCATCTCTAAGCAAATGGTTTTGAAGAAAAGCTGTAAAAGACTGACCCAGGGGTAAATCAAGAAGCAGTGCATTCCCTTCTATGAAAGCAGCAGTGAGCAAAGCCATGAGCTATATAACTTGCTCTTCTATTCTTGTCCCAGGATTTCCCTGAAAACACCTTAACTACCTACATATTTAACATCTCCCCGTGAAGTCCAGTGAACACTATTACCTGAAGAAGGTGCCAGGCTTTACACTGACCTGCCAGTGCAGCGTTTCAGCACTTGCCTTCACTTGCCTTGGCCTGAGCTGGTTATGGGTTGATTTAACATGGTGCAGTGGTCAGCATCTACTGCCTGATCTGTTTTAGTTTGAGCCTTGGGAATACCTAGATTAAGGCATCAGTCTCATTTAAAGGACGAGAAAGGAGAATTCTTTATACTAAAAGATTAACTGTCTTCTGATAACTTCTGCCATAAACATTTCCGTACATTTTGATCAGTGCTGATTATCTATTTTAAAGTACATTAGCTGTTATCTCTAAATCGATCTCTTGAAGGAATGCACTAAAGGGCATTAGTATTTACATTCATGTATGTCTAATCTCTACTTGACATTTGCTAATGCTTTATGAAATAATTCTCTCACAATTTTGAGCAAGTTATAATTATTATAAAAATGCAAAAAATAGTATTTAAAATCTAAAAATAAAACTAGTGGAGATACAGGTTGGGTTTTTTTTGGCTTTTTTTATAAATTACGGTTGATCTTATTTGGAAATATACTGCATGTCTATAACATTCAAATCAGAAGGTATTTATGTACATTGGCTGTGTCTAGATTATTTTTGAATCTACAACAAGCAGATGCTTAGGTGGAGTCTTGACTGAGACATTTTACATCAAGCTTTATATGTCTTTGCTCTCAAACCGTATAAATCATCAGATTACAGTGCTTTAGATTACCATGTACGTGATCTTGCTTTGTTTATGATGCAATGACATGGTATGTTACTGTTGTTTACAAAAGCCATCATGTTAGTGAGACCATATCCTAGTGCAGAATCACATATTGTCCTTTGTGACTGTATGGTCCAATAGCTTGCCCAAAAATTTGGGCAGATATCTACCATGAGAGAATAATTTTTTTTTTAGGAAATACAGTCTTCTTGCATTATCAGGACTTCTGCAACAATTCACTTGGTTAAAATGACTGAAGAATGAGACCTTTTCTCTCAGTCTTTTTATTTCAAGCAGTTGACTCTAAAGATTGACGTGAACTTGTTATCTGAGAATCAGTGGATGAGAAAGAGTCTTCTAAAAAGCAATCCAAAACTCTGCCATAGGATCTCATTAGTGAGAAATAGAGATTACAATGCCTTTTTGTCTTCTCTGTTGTGGTATACGTTGTTGAAACAAATGTAATCTCTATCCCAATTAAGTAAATATAAGAATACCAATAGCCAGATTCCCTGTTTCAAATCATCAGCATCTTTTCAGTGTAATTCTTGCTGAGTGAAGGCACAAAATATCAACTGCTTTTAAAATAATTATTCTGACTTTCTTTTTAGGTTTGTTATCTTTATTCCTCTTGCCATTTTTCTCTCAAGTGCTTATTTGAATAAAAAGAGAGAGCCTATGGCCTTGATGATTCTAATTTGGTGTAATTTATAAATGAGAACCCAGGGAAGTCTGTGACACAAAATCAGGAGATTAGCAAAGCACAGTAGTGGAAAGCAACAGACCAGTGATGTTAAGCTGGTTTAAAATGGGGGGACAAGTACAGGTAGGAAAGAAAATAAATTAATCTAAATTTTAAAAAAGATCAAAAGATGAGTTGAACTAACTTCAAAATCAATGGACCCCAAAAAATCCGAAGCATTCTGTGATATGCAACAGGCATCCTGCGTGTTAAGAGCCAAGTTTAAAAAAGGTTATACAGTAAATTTTTCAAATTGAGATGCCTCTTCTTTCAAAGTTTGTGGGTGATTTTAGTTTAGACTGGGGTTTCTTTTGGAATCAAGTATATCCATGGTTTCCTCAAAATGAAGATGAAAGTTGCATTAACGAATTACATAATTTTTGCTTTATTTTCTCCCCAACAATACATCAAACATTACCCTGGTTTGTGTCTGATAACTGCATCAGTTTTGTTTCTCCCTTTTTGTAGCTGCTAGTCAATTTTTGTGGGTTGGTCATTCATATACATCCTTATCCTTATCACCATGCAGTGTCCTCTTTGAATTTTAATTATACCTTGCAATTTAATATTGAGCTAGACGGTCTGGCTACCAAGATCAACACATTGTCCTACCTTAACTGAAGACAGTTACTCAGCAATGGATGTCTTTTAATTTTTACAAATGTTCTTACAAAGCAGTGTATGTGCTACTGTCCTGCTGAAAGACGGCTTGATCCATCCTATTCCTTGCATCTTTTGATAAAATCCACAAATAAAAACTGCTATCAAATAGTAGTTTGGAAAGTTAATCAACTGACTTTTCTTGACCTTCCTCAGTTTCTCATGTGTTGTATCTTGCTTGAATGATTGCTTGAAAAAGAACACATAATTTTTATACTACTATATTATTTTTTCACATACCCATAAAACCACTATTGCTTTTGGTCCTGCTGTCCCATGTAACATATTCCCAATCTTAGTTCTCTATTTTGTGTCAACTTTTTTTAAAAAACTAATCTGATCTATTTTCATTTCATGGATTCAACCAAATTCTGACTTCACAAACTTTTTTTAAAATTTTATTATAACTCTACTTTCTTCAACACAATTTCATCTCATTTATTATCCATGTGGAATAATACAATTTATTTTCTACCAACCATATTTTTCACTTATCACTGTTCTCAAAACTCTAGAGTTTTTTTTTCCCATTTCGTATTATCACTTTATCATTTCAGATGTGTTTTATTCCCCAGTGTTCCATTGCTCTATTCATATGTATGTATTAATTTACAAAGATCCTGCTATAACTTCTCTAGTTACATGCTTTCTCTGGCTTTAGATTTTTTCTACCACTTGTTCGGTCTCAGTTACCCAGTGTTTTAAAGGCCTATTTTCAGAAATGATAGATCTTTTTTTTTTTTTCAGCACTAATAAGTATGTGATTAGTTCCCTATCTTCTGTTTTTGGCGTTGAAGTCTATTCACACTTACTGAGCTTCCTTGTAGCTAGGATAACTTTAAACTAAGCTATATGCTTCCTTAGGTGACCGGTCAAGAAATGTTATCTTAACCCAGCAAATACTAATAATTCAGACATACCTTTATGACCAGCTGATTACTTCAATCGTGTTTTGTTTATCCATGCAACATACTGGCACAAAATGCTTAATTCTTAATAAAATTTCTTTATAAAAAAACCCAAGTTACCAAAAAGTTATCACAACGCTCTTCTTTGCTGCTGCTCAGTCCCCGACTGATCTTTTCCTGATCAGTCCCCACCCTAATGCTTAAAGCATTCTGAGGAAGTAGTTCAAACTTTCTGTCCCAAGCATGAAGATGTTCTATGACTTTTTCCATCTCAAGACCTAAAATGTTAGTCAGTAACAGAAATATTTTGATAAGAGCTGAAAGAAGATGTGCCAGAGATTTTTTATTTTATTACTGTGACATGCATCAGTAGGTTGTGTAGGAACATAAGAATAGGAACCCACCGCCCTTTGAAACTAATGATTTGGTCCTTAGAAGAAAGAAGAGAGATGCTTGCAGCCATTGTTAGTATTACCTTCCAAAGAGGTTTTTGTAAGAGCAGCTTCTGAGAAACATTGGGATTCAGGGTTGATTACATCAACAGTGTAGTGAGACCAATGATAATCGATGAATACATCTAGTTCAAGATCATGAAGTAAAATTCCTTTGCCCTGTAATTTTTGGGAGAAAGATGTCTTGGATTTTTAAAGGGTTTTTTATATATCCTAGTGTTTTCACTGACTAGAAGCTGTGAAAATGGCCAGACCGATCCTACAGGAAGGGCAAATTTTACTAAATAATTCTGTGGGAATAATATTAAGTTCTTGATAAATATAGAACAAGTACTTTTTACAATACATTAAAAGAAAATAAAACGTTCAGAAAAGGACTAAGCAGTGGTTTTGGTGGATAACAATCTGTAGCACTGTGTGTGTTGTTCTCAGTAGGCATGGCAGCATTGTAGTTTCCAACACTGACAGTGTTGGAAAGAAGGTTAGACTGTATTAAAAGTGCAACCTGCTCCCAAATACTGGGTTTGAAATTTGCCTCTAAAAAAATAGGATCCATACAGGGAGAGAAAGAGATAATTTAAGCGCCTACATAGAAGCAATGTTTCCAAGTTCCCTCTGAGAAAACTCTGGAAGTTGTGGGTCTGAATGCCAGGGGGACTTCAGAGATTTCTGTTGGTAATGCTGTTGCAGTTCACCAGCTCCTCACCTGTAAGTTCACACAGTGTAATGATTTGAGAGCTGCGATCAGCAGATTAGTGGAATTGCTTTCTTTGTGTTTGTTTCTATCCATAGCATGAGATTATAGACATTTTCCAAATGTCTTCATATTATGAACTAACGACTTCGTTTTCACACTTATCAGCACGTTTCCAAAACCTTCTTAATCTTAACTAATGAGAATTCATTGCTGAAGATTTTACAAATTTTAATAAGGTGACCTCAGATATAAAAAGATAAGGAAAGTATACTAAAAGATATATAAGGAAAAATTAATCTTTTAAGGATGAATAGCATTAGTCATTAATAAATGTCATTTAAACTTTATTATATGTATGATATAAATATCGTTCTAGGAATATATATGCTCTCTATATTGTAATTAGATATATATATATTTAAACTATATGCGATTAAACTTCACAGACTCAAAGTTTATTAGAATCATTAAAGCAACCATTGTGAGAAATGAAAATCTTTTATTCAGCAGAATTCTCTCTCTGGTGGAATTTCTGCACTCTGTCTCTGGGTAAGTGAAATCTGTGATAGACAGATTCATAGGGTTTGAGGGGAAGTATCTCTCTCAGGCTATCAATAATAAAAAAAAAAACCCACAACATGTTTTTTTTTTTTACCATATGGGAATACCATGACCCCAGCAGTCAGCTGTGCTTATTCATACTGAATAACTGCTAAGGAAGCTCTATAGAGAGATTCAGAGCTACTGTTTTTTTTAAACTCCTATGGTGTTCTCACACTGTCCTACATAATTTACAGGGTAGAAATAAAAAACCACGCATGCCTCTGTCTTCTGGCATGCCAAGATTGTGAACCATTGTATGTAATAAATTTTCTAAGTCACAAGAAATGGTTGACAGAGTTTTTAACAAATCATTAAATCATTATAACTGCTCAATTTTGGGGAATTTTTTTTATACAAAACTAGATCCAGCTTTTCCGTGTTCTGCCAAAGATCAGTCGACTTGCATATTTGTCTTGAAATCAGTTTAAATCAGGGACTGATTTCCTCTCATCATTTTCTGTCTGAAAAGATAAACCTTCTGAACAGGTATTTGTTGATTTCAATAAGGTGATGCAGTTTTATAAAAATAACTGAGGATGCTGGTCAGCACTTTTAAACATTTGCTATGAGCAGTCCAACTGAAGCAAAGCCTGTTCAGTGAACGGGACGAAGTCCTACATTCCTGTAATAATAATAATATTCTTGCATGTAATAATCTTGCATCCATGTTTTCCAGCAGCAGTTCAGATGAAAAAGAATCTGAGTTTTTGAGTGCATAACTGTGATGAGAAAAATGCTTACTGTGTCTTTGGCCAATTCATTTTGCTATGTTCTTAGATCGCTAGATGTAAAATGGTGCCATTATCAATTATTAAAATTATTAATTATTAAATTATTATTATCAAAAGAATAATACAGACATAAGCTATTCAGATGCTAACGGGGACTAAGTAAGTATCTTAACCAGATGTAGCATAGAAGCTTCCTGCAGGATTATTCTGATAACATGAGTGTGGTTCCACTACTGCCATACTCTCTGGTGTTTTGGCTTTTTAATTGATCTGTTTTGCTTTCAAAGACTGGTATACACACCTATAATTGTTCTCATTTATTTAGGTACCTACTGAAATGGGAAACTTTAGCCCTAAACTGTCACTATAACATTAAAAAATATTTTTGAGCTCATAAATGAAGCCTCCAGAACTAATGAGGGCATTGTGGTGCTGTGGTAGTAAGTATTTAAAATATCACTGCGTGGGTGGTATGTTGGCATGTTACTGTTTACAACCCAAGCCCTTCTGACTAAACAAAACAGAGTAAAAGTAAATCAGAAGTAATTTTCTGTTTACAAATTCAAATTTCACTTTTTAAAAAATCATATGGCTTAGAGCAATATAAAACATAAATATGAAATATAAATTAACCCACTCTCATATAATTTTGCTTCTCTGCAAAGATGATTAATCTGCAATAGATTTAAAGATTGCTGAGCAGAACAAAGTCAGGATATGAGTTGCTGCAGCAAACCTGAATGGTTCTATTCTTATTTTTGTATTTTTTTAGTGTGTAGACTCCAAGTTCTGCCAAAAGAAAAGCTCCTAACAGGTTGTAAAAAGAGTATATGGCTCTTGTAAAGCATGTTTTTACATATTTATATCTATATCTCTGTATGTGTCTGTGCCTGTTTAAGTATAAATGTATTTCAAGTGCAGTATTCCCCTACATCCCTCTCCCCTCTAAATGAAATGATCTGTTGCTATGAACACTGTTGCAATGAGTCAACAGCTATTTAAATCTAGCAGGTTAGCAACATGCAGTCTGTCACTGGATTTCATTGACTGAATATTCCCAAGGGTTTTCTAATTAATAGAGTATTCCTCTCCACTTCAAACACCACATAATTTTTCCAGGCACATACTGCTAATTTAGAATATTCCCTCTCTCTTGTTCTCTCTCCTTTTTAAAAGAATAAGTCAGAGATGTTGTTAAATAAAGAGACGGTATGAATATATATGTATGTGGAATATAGGTACAGAATTCTATTAAGACACACACACTACCAATGAAACAAAGTGCAGATCACGTAAGAAAACTTTATTCCATGGTCAGAGAAATGAGCTTGAAAGAGACATGATGCTATTTAAATAACAAAACTCACTTCCAAGCAGTTCCATCAATTAGCATTTAAGGACACTTTAGCAATACACCAGAGTAAATTCAATTTTCTTTTCTTTAAATAAAGTGTTGGCAAGTTGTATAGACAAGGAAATGGTGTTCTTACAGAAGCCAATAGAAGTTTTCTCTCAATCGCCATGGATCTCTTTTATCAACCTGTTCCACACCTAAACACTCCCCTTGCATAGGCAGATGAAAAGAATGCCTGCCAACATTTTACCAGACTCAGCTGGAGGAGAGGATGTTCCCAGAAAATTTCTTCTGAATTCAGGTGTGGAATGAGACACCATCAAACAGATGAAAGTGCAGAGTAGTGAAGTGCCTCCTTTTATGAGATATGAGCTATATTTAGAGAACACAATCCAGCACAGCTTAGTCCCTTGGTCCATATAAGTGATTCAGGCATATTTTAATTCCATATCAGAATGAGATCAGATGCACAAAAGCTCCCGTCGATACATTCCTTTCCCTGAATAGAAAAGCTCTCCAGGTTGACTCTAAGAGAACCACAGCATGCTGCAACTAATTCTTGGAGACCTGCCCTGTGCTATGCAACTCTGGAATGGTAAGAGAATCTCTTGGAGAGATCTTCTCAAAAAGATTCCTAACCTCTTTGTTCTGATTGTCATTATTTAAGCCTCCATTTAGAAAAAGTGATTCCAGGTTTTAGATTGCTCGTTTACATCCAGCTTTGAAAATGCAGTAATCTACTTCCCAGAAAATCAAATCGCATGAATGCATCTGAAGTTGCTACTGTGACGATAATAAAATGAGAATATGGTCTCATTTAAAAATGTAGACCACAGCCATTGCCTCTTTGTTTTTTAAATCATTCTTGATTCTTTCTTGTTATTATCCCAAACTTTTGTTTTCCATTTTGCTAATTTGTGTTTTCCATTTCATTCTTTCACTATAATTGCAAAAGAAAAAAGAAAAAAGACTACTGAATTTTTTATTAGTAATCCTAGGTTAATTTTGGAAAAGACAATGTAAGTTTTGCCATACATCACATATTATTGTAGGGAATATTAATAAGTTTTCCATTCCATCCAAACACGTAACAACAAGCATTATGAATTTAAAAATTCATCATAATATGCACATCATAAGCCTGAGTTGTGATTTCCAGCCCAAGCAGAAAGGCATCTGCCCAAAGGCATGGCTTTTTGCAGCCATATCACCATTATAGTTAGTTTTTATAATACACAGTCTATGAAAATCATGTCATAAATCTCTTTTGTAAGAAACTATAATCCAATCAGGAAATATGTAATTCATATTCATGACTTTATTAATAGGAGACCCACATATGAAAACAAATTTAGAAATCCAAAAGTCAAGAATTCAATCAAACTATATTCCATGGGACACAGATTAATTTTGATGACACTAACCGCATTAAAAATTGAATGTATAAGGGTAACTGCAATAATCAAACCCAAGAAATCTGGCCAGGTGCACAGGGGAATAACACATTTCTGATAAATGAAAGCAGATAAACATGACTTGGACTTTCAAACTGATAGAAATGGAACTTTAGATAGTCATGAACAAAGGTTGACTCCAGCCGATTACAATGTTCAAGCAATTTATTCACAAAGGTTTTCTGTACACAGAAAATTTTTGCTACTACTTTTCACTTCTAAGACACTTGCCTTCCTGGGCAAAGAAGGAAGACTCCAAGGGAATGATAAAGCATCCCAGTTTCCAGGTGAGAAAAAAAGGTAGTCTTTGGAGTTGGAGAATCATAGAATCATAGAATGCTTGGGGTTAGAAGAGACCTTCAAAGGTCATCTAGTCCAACCCCCCTGCAGCGAGCAGGGACAGCTTCAACTAGATCAAGTTGCTCAGAGCGTGTTCCAACCTAACCCAGAATGTTTCCAGGGATGGGGCATCTACCACCTTTCTGGGCAACCTGTTCCAGTGTTTCACCACCCTCTCTATAAAAAATTTCTTCTTTATATCTAGTCTAAATCTACCCTCTTTTAGTTTAAAACCATTATCCCTTTTCCTATCTCAACAGGCCTTGCTAAAAAGACTGTCCTCATCTTTCGTATAAGCCCCCTTTAAGTACTGGAAGATCGCAATTAGGTCTCCCTGGAGCCTTCTCTTCTCCAGGCTGAACAACCCCAATTCTCTCAGCTTGTCCTCGTAGCAGAGGTGCTCCATTCCTCTGAACATTTTAGTGGGCCTCCTCTGGACCCACTCCAACAACTTCATGTCCTTGTTGTACTGAGGACTCCAGAGCTGGATGCAGTACTCCTGGTGAGGTCTTATGAGAGTTGGGTAGAGGCAAAGAGTCACATCCCTCAACACGCTGGCCACACTTCTTTTGATGCAGCCCAGGATATTGTTGGACAAGAAGTCCAAGGTTTCCCTGAAGAGAAACTTCAGGGCCTTGGGACAACTGGTCAAGGGATCAGGAGCACAACTGCTGTTCTCCCCTATCCCTCTAGTTGCAGGGCACGATGAGGGAATTAACAGGAAGACCCATCAGATCTTTTTTCACATCTCTTTTTCCAGTCACCAGGGACTTCACCTGACTGCCAGGACTTTCCAAGTATCATGGAGAGTGGCTTGGCAACTACATCAGCCAGTTCCCTCAGGTCTCTGTGATGCATCTCATTAGATCCCATAGACTTAAGTATGTTCATGTTCCTTAGGTGCTCACAAACTTGATCTTCTCTTACAGTGGGAGGGAATTTGCCTCCTCTTTGTCCCCATTTGGCGGTCCATCGACTTGGGAGGTGTGAGAAGAGAGGTTGTCAGTGAAGACTGAGGGAAAAAACTTGTGGAGTACTTCAGCCTTCTCCTTGTCTGTTGTTACCAGCTTGCCAGCTATGTATGTCAGAGGGGTTATGTTTTCTTTAACCTTCCTTTTCTGGTTGACATACCTGTAGAAGACCTTATTATTATTCTTTCCATCTCTTGCCAAGTTCAGCTCCAGCCACAACTTGGCCTTCCTGACCTCATCCCTACACAACCGACAGTGTCTCTATACTCTTCCCAGGACACCTGTCCCTGCTTCCACTGCCTGTGCAATTCTTTCCTGCCCTTTAGTTCTTGATTCAGGTTTTGATAAAGTTCCCTTTAGGTCTCAACTCAGTCATGCTGGTCTCTTCCCGTCTTTGCCTGATTTCTTACACCTGGGGATCAACAGCTTTTGCACTCTGTGGAAAGTATCCTTCAGGAAAATAAATGACAAAACACTTCAGTGGACGAGTGATGTCCCAAGTCCAAGTGACAGGGTCATATATATGTGGCTGTTACATTAAGGATGGAAGAGAGTAAAATAAACTGCCCAAATACTGTATTCCAGAGTAATAATATATAAGCTCATGTCTTTATCTGTCTATACATGTAGCTGACTGATGCATCAGTGGCTTTTTGTTTCACCTACTTGATTGCCCATGTGCACGGACATATTGAGTCTCTATATTCCCTCTTTTTCTGTTTCCCTTCCATACTTCCCTTGAATTCCTCACTTGGATGCAAGGTTCTGCTGTTCTAAGGTTTCACAACTAATTGCTTTGAAGTAGGCATTCTAACATCTTGGTTAAAGAAAAGATTTACAGACTTCTAGTACTGGGAGTCATTATAGAACATAAATGTTTTTGTTAATAACATCAGTTATGTAGTTTAGGTTAGGGTTTTTTAAAAATATTCCTAAGAATTATTATTCTCTTTAGGGATATAAGCTGGAAAAGCACTAAAATTTAACATGAGCTTCCTAAGAGCTGAATTTCCCTAAATATTTGCACGCTTACATGGTTTTATTTGTCTTACAGCCAGGATTATGTATACCATGATTTAAAACAACTCCTTTAGCCAAGAAAGATGAGATTTGAAGGCTTTTCCCCATTGCATCTTACATCCAAGGATGCGTGCACGCTCAAATAACACAGTATGCAGCTGCAAATCAGAAAGTTGCTCTCAGGTCTGCTATTTCTTCTGTAGTTGTTATAGCCATGGGCTAACTATTCACACTGAAAAATGGGCAGAAATGGCTATTGCACTAGTAATTACAGTTGGCTGCCAACTGAACCCTATGCTACCATACCTACATAATTATAAATTATAACAAAAACCGAATTAATATTAAAAGAGTTAAAACCCCCCAAATTCCAAAAAAAGGTAACAAATACAGGAGATTATATTTTCTACTGAAACTAGCAGTTGGAAAATGCTAGTTTAATTCTCAATGCTGCCGCAGGCTAAGCAAGCCATTTACCCACTTAGTCCCCTAGTTTCTCTAACTGTAAAAATATGGATAATCTTATTTATACACTCTCATACAATAATTTCAGATCCCAAACAGGAAAGAAATGTTAGAGAAGAGTGAAGTATATTTTTTAGAAGAACACAATAATTGCTCAGGCAGAATCTGAATGTCCAGTCCATTATGATGTCTCCTAAGTGCTACTGTCATCATTTCCATAATTCGTTAATACTCACACCAGTACCCAGTTTCTAAAAAGTGACTAGTACTGGACACTTCCAAAAGAGATTTTAAAAAACAGATATAACCAAAGGAAAAAAAAGTCTACAAGTGAAATTTCTTTCTAAACTCCAGCCTGGTCTGTTGGTGTTTTTAGAGAATTTGGTTTTGGTTGAAAAAAAAATATATATAAAAAAAGGAGTTTGGATTCTGTTCTGTTTAGGTCTGTTTACATAATCTCATGGTTGTTTTCATCTTAATACATGAGCATTTCACGGTAAAGAAAACAAAGTGTTTTATCTATGTCTTTCTCTTTCCCTGTTACCCTTCTCCAGAAGGACCTTGTTCAAGTTCCCACTTCATATATTAGATGAAAAAAACATTTGAAAGATATTTCTCAACATTTTATGAGATTTCAATTCTTAAAACATCAGTCACAAACAGACCTCTCTAAAATATAGGGGTTTTCCATGGTGCAATAAATTGCAGATTGCATCTGCAAATCTGGGATGCAAAACATTCCTTTCTAGTCTTCTTGACATTATATCCATATAATTACCAATTACAGGACTTGACATTTTCTTGCCAAAACATGATTCTGTTGAGATACTCAATCATATTTGATGATAATGGTCTTTTGTCAAGGTTTGATATTAGTAAAGGGGGTAAAAATTACTGGACTTAATGGAAAATCCTTGCAGTTGGATAAGTATAAGCTGAAATGAAAAATTATTCAAACCTTTGATTCTCAGGGATCTTACTTATTATTTCGCATTTTTCAATTTAAAACAACCAAGTATTTGACGTTTTTACAGTTGATACACTGTATCTCATAGCCCTTTAGTATTTCCACCTCAAAGTGCTCAGAAATCAGGAAACAACTTTCCAAAATTAAGGAAATCTGCTGCAATGGTGTTGGAGCACTTAAAATACTTCAAATAGTGTTTCCTTCCTTTTTTCCTTTTTTCTTTTTTAAAAAATGTATTTGTTTTCCACCCTTTTCCCTCATTCTTGAGGCTAGAAACATTTTTAACATGAAAACATATTTAACCATTCTAAAAACAAAGCAAAAAGTAATACAAACCTACAAGGTATTGTAAGACCTTTATTACTCACTTTTTCCAGAGCTCCAATATTCTGTGATATAAGAGGATAGATTCTTGCATAACAGTAAAAGAAAGCTGATATAAAATATATGCATAAACCATCACAACTCAGAAGTTTACTGAGGATTCCCCAAGGCCACTCAGAATCCCCTTTGCTATTCTACTTTAAGTGATTACAATGTCCTCATGGAGGACTTTCAAAGAATAATCATAGAGGGTGTTAGCAGCTTCTAGGATCTATATTTTTGTTGTACCTTAAAATGACAGCCATCTGGAAAAGTGTTATTGGCACCTACTCTGATGTCAGTGATTAGTATAAACATTAAAATATATGAGGGAAGGGTGTGGGGGAGTCACTTTCCTATCCTCAGGCAAAAGAGGGTTTTATAAAAAAGTATTTTATCTAATCTTAAACTTAGGAAAATTTTAATTCCCAAAGATTTTGAACTTGTAATTCTCTTTCCATTGGAAACATCGAAATATGAAAAATAAACAATATTAGTTGTAAAAATCTTCCCTTTCATACCAGAACACATCCCCCCTATCCCTGGCTCTATATGAAAAAAGAGTTTATTTGCAAAACAACAACAAAAAATCCCACTAAACAAAACCAACCCCCCCAAACAAACTAAACCAAGACACTGATTCCCTCTATGCCTCTTCAGCACAAGGTACACTCTAATGCTAATAAGTATAAATTGCTACTTGAAGCTGTCATATTCCCCTATTAATTTTCATAGGTTACAAGACATTTAGAATAAGTTCCTGAGTTGAACAGTCTTTCTGTATGACAGCAGGATTATCAGTTATTCATAGGAATTTACAATAAAGTATAACTTATACACTACATTGTCTTGTTATAGTTAAATAAGAGCCTTACTACATATATAGCTTTAATAACCCTTGAGGAAAACGTTTGGGGTTTTATTGTTCCTGGTTTCCAGTTATAGCACTGGCTGTTTTAGCTCATACTGCAATTATGACTTCTAAAACCTGCAGCTGGAATTTGAGAAATTCCAAACTCATCACCCTGACACATAATTTATGCTTTTCTTTCCTCACTCTTCTTTATAAAAAAATGAAGCTACTATTATCTCAGATGAGAACATTCTGTATATAATAAAAGATCAAAGGGATCTAGTCTGAAAAAAAGGTTTGTACCACAATACAGACGCTTTAAACATGTAATTTTCAAGTTCCCGCTTCTTCAAGCAGAATTCAGAATATTGCGCTAAGATCAAGACCCTCAATATGATGGCTGAAGAAAGTTAAATACTGGGCAAGCTAGGTTTTGGGCACCTAGAGATAGAAAAGGTATAAGAAGATCATACGCCTTTTTTTCTGTAGAACCAGGGTGCATTATTTCAAAAATGTGAATACTTCCTTTCAGGACTGTGCAGAAACTTCTTTGTAAGACAAAAGTGGATGATTTTAATTTGAAAATTTAAATGTGCTATTCTTTCCTTATAGGACATGGTTGAGAGGAAAAAAGAGAACCACAGGAAAACTTATAACTCATGCTAGAGCTGGTGTGGTTTGAGCTCCCTTCTTTGGTTTGCATACTTAAAATATCACAATCCAAGAGGCTACCGTAGTTAGTATACAACACATAACAGTTCTTCTGGCCCAGCTGTTTTTTTCTTCACAATTACGTGGCTTTAACAGGAGGAGTTTACTTCAGGGCAGTTTACTTACAGAGCAAGAGGTTTGAATTTACATCACCCCAGGAAAAGAGGAAAACTGAGCCTGAGTCTTGTGGTCCTGAGTGAGAGCTGTAGTTACTGAGATGCCAGTAGTTTAAAATAAATCCCTTATATTCCGTGCCAGCTATATTCCATGCCAAGTATATTTCATCCTACAGCTACTAGTTCTACTCTCCTTTGGTAGATAAGCGTTGTCTCATTCAGTTTGTAGAAGTGGATTAGATTTAGGGACAATGTTGGCAATGAGCTGCCCCACAGAGTCAGGCCTGAAATATTATGGACACTTACACGAATGGAACATTATATGGAAATTGAGGCATTATTTGACTTTATAGACCTCAAGAATTAGTAGGGAATTAAGCAGAAAATTAAGAATCACAGTTCAGAATTTAGACATCTGCCTAAATCTAAGGCCACCTTTGATGATCTAACATGCATTTTATTTTCACTACCTGTCCTAAAATTGGGGCATAGATTACAGATTGCAGATATTTCAGCTTAGATCTGAAGATGGTGCATCTCCTCCTGGCCATACTTTGCATTCTTTCCTAGGGCAAAAGCCCTGTGAAGATGTCTTAAACACTTAGTGGAGAATTCACTGTGTGCTTGGTTTTACTACCTGTGTTGTACCCTGGAAATACTCATAGATCAGACTGAAATATGCATTATTTATAACAGAAGTTGGCAGGATAGATTACCATAACTCTGTTTTGGTGGTCTTCAAGAGATATAGAGAGGAAAAGAGAATGCTTTCCTTGAAGTCTCTCCTGTGAAAGAAAACTTCTGCCCAGAGACATAACAGCTTGCATATACATCACTTTCCTCCCTGAGGAAACAATTAGTGTAATTTCTAGAAGAGGAGACAAGCCATTCTTAATCTGTGGATGCATCAGGGAACCAGATTTACTTGTGAGCAGAATTTTACTTGACTTAGGATCTTCAGACTGTGCCTAAGGCCTGAACCCAACATATTTAATTTGATTTTGTTTTCTCCTTGGTATTATCTCCTAGCTTGTTGCTATTATTTCTGGCCTCCTCTGCTTCCAGTTTGTCAAGCACCAAAAAAATCGAGAACCAGAAACCTCAAGTTACTGAAAGCTTCTGTAAAATAAGCAGACTAATATGATTGAATGAAATTATAGATTAATATGGATTTTTTGTAAAAAAATATAATGGGCTATGAATAGGAGTTTTTCAGAAAGAAAAAAAAAAACAACAGCTTGAAAAAGGTTTATGAAGGCTGTCTTAGAGGCCAGAGCACCTCACAGGCCCTCCTCAAAAGGGCAGAGCAGGACAGCTAGCGCACACACACACCGTATAATGGTAACGGCAGAAAAACATGAAGAGAAGCCGAAGTACCTAACATACAACTGATATCCGCTAGAGCAGGCTGGGAATGTCTCCTTAAATGATTCCCTACTAGGAAATACTATTTTGCGTAGGAAAAATTCCCGATACTTTTTCTCTAAACTAATTCATTATGTCTGGAAACAGTTGGATGTGATTTGAAGTATTTCCGTTTATTGAACTGATTGTAAATTTTTTGGTTTCAAATCATTTTATGGTAAAGTATCTCTTGAAAATTGTGGATTGAACTATTTTTTCTCATGAGATTTCTGGGATGACCTTTTCTTCTAAGATACAGTGTATCATCTTTTTCTGATAAAACAGCACAGTGAGTCTTGAAAAGTATAATTCAGCTGAGGACTGAAGACATTAGAACAGAATGCCAGTTCCCTAAATGATGATTCTCAGGACATTACAGGAAAGTGTACTTTAATCTTGAATTGACTCAAAGTGAAATATCTTTTTTTTTTTGCATATATTAATTTATTGTCATGGTTTCTGAATTTTCTGGTACTTTTCAGACACGCAAATGTTTCCATATTTTATTTTAGGTTCCATTTAGCCCCAAAATAACTGCTAGTAAAATTCTTTCCCGCAGGGTGGAAATTTCAGTATTTTAAAAATTTATTAGTAACATTTGTAGGCTTATAATTGGTCTAAAGAAAATGTATTTGAATTATAATCTTGAAGGTGAAAGTGTCAACGTAATTAAAACAAAAGTTTTAAGGTGAAGGATCATCAATTAGTGGTGCCACCACCATCTAGTGGGGATCTTCGTTGCTGCACTGAGTCTATAGTGGTGCTCCGGAGTAGCAAAGGAGGGTGCCTACTGGTAGATACTTGAATGACTTCAAACATATTAGTAGAGGAGCAAAGACATGGATGTTCAGATGAGTTTCTCGTTTAAAATGTTGTGTAACATCTCTCTTTTAATAATTAATAATGTCATAATATCTTTTCTGTTGTCCAAAACGTTTTTTTTATACAGAAGTGAATGTCCTCCTCTCTTTAAATTCCTTTTTTTCTCCTCTATATTCATTCTGACTCAACCCCTTGAAGTCAGTAGATAGTTTGGGTCTGTTTTCTTTAAGAATCTGTTGTTTTGTAAATTTTTCTGAACAGGAGAAAAAGAAAAAACTGTAAAAGTTATGAATTACTCTCATAAAGGCTAAATCTTCCTTGGTGTCCTTTATAAATAGTACAAACAGTGACTTTTATAAATAGCGCAGATTTTTTTCTGGATATATGGAATAAAAGTTGTGACAAAAGTAGTTCAATAATCCTTTTGAACAGAGCACATAACCTTCCTGACACTTTTTCAATAGGACTTTGATGCAAGCTTTGCCAATCAGCTGTCACAAGGTATGAACAGAAATATGTATCTTCCAGCTCCACTACTGGAGAGGAACCACAAAGAGCTGGCTTTGTTTGTTCCTGACATAAAAAATCTGCCAAAAAATAGCTTCAGATGAAAATCAGACTCAGCATAGGAACAGCACGACCTCATCAGGTTCACTTACTGTGCAGCATAGTCAATTCTCAGCTTTAGAATAAAGTAACGCACCCAGAGACTGCAATAGCTCTTTTAGAAAGAGTCCCAGAGGAGTCAGTTGCTGTTTAATGTCTTGTACCATTGTTCTGTATTTATTTTACTGGTAGCTACTACACTCTGCCTAAAAGCACTTACTGAACCTCTGGGCTTACAATACAATAGAATATATTGGAACAAAGTAAAGAAAAAGTCATTTATCTCATTCTAATTGGGTGTTCAGAAAAATGTATTTTTATAACATCTTCAAGGATAAAAAGCAAACCTTCAAAACAGAGAATATTTGATGTATACTGTGGACAGAATTTAGAGAAATGAAAAATGTTTAAATAGATTGCAGTAGCTTTCCTCTTAAAAGGGAAATTTTTCCGATGTTTTACTATAAATTACACTTCCAACTTCTACCAGTGTTTACGATGTCCTCCTAAATATATTCCTTTCTGTTTTTCTTTGCTAAAGGAAAAATGGGGTAGTGCATCACTAACTTAACTGAGCACATACAAACTTTTAGAATGTATTTACAATGTTCTTTAAATCTTTACCATCATAATTCCTGGTATAAGTATTTCATTCATCTTCCTAAAAAGGACGATATTTCTTATATGAAACATGTAATTCTTGGAATGTAATTTTTGCTTGCAAATTTTCCCAGTTGTAAGGATGTTAACAGCGCTGTGACTGCCATCTCTAACAATTGTCAGATAGGATGATGGACATCCATGAAGATATGAGTAAACCTTGCACTCCCAACCTGAAATAAAGTCCTTCTCTACAGAGGCTTAGGCAAATAGAAAGGGAAATTACTTAAGACAAAGAAGAAATAGACACAGGGCTAGTGAAGACCACTAACACCAGAGGTTAATTCAAGGAAGGAAAAAAGAATTTTTATTTCTAGCTGAGATGAACTCTTCAGTTGCCACATCAGCTGAAGCTGAAAGGAACTTGCTGTGCAGGTCAGAGATGAGACTCTATCATCTGCAAGAGTTACCTAAATAAGGAAATAAAATAAAGTTCAGGACAGAAGACTGTAAAAGGATGGTGCTCTATTTCTAGAATACACAAGAGCACCGAGGACACCAAGGTAAGTATCTGTACAGCCAGGTTTTCAGAAATTCAGTAGAGTCACCTGGCATGGGCATCTCAATTATGCTGTTAGAGGATGCCACATCTGGTGGACTTCAGGATGCAGGTGACCTCCTCTGGTCCCAGTCCTGCAGATGTGAGGCTGCCGTGGCTGCATGTTCAGAGGTCCAGCCAGAGGTGAGGCTGAGCATGTATTCCTGTTTGTGCACACAGACGCACACCCTGCTAACAAAGCTGTCCACAGAGACCAATGCAGAAAGAAAACGGTGCCTTCAAGGGCACCTACACCACCAGACATCAGACTCACACAACCATGAGCAGCCAGGACAACTTGACCCAGTTCCTCTGGCCAGTCAGAACTGAAGGCCACTGGTGGGTGAGAATAGGAGAAAACAGTATTGCTTTGCAAGCACTGCTTCAGGAGTAGCCAAAACACCGGTGTGTTATCAATGCTGTTTTAGTCACAAATCCAAACCACAGCGCCTTATGGACTGCTAAGGAGGAATTTAACTTCAGTCCAGCCAGCTCCAGTAGAGCATCCCATAATGAGTCTTTCTTATTCCCACAATCCCTTTAAGCCATATCAGAAGCTTTACACAGTGCCAAAATGCTCTTACTCCTGCATCCATAGCCTGGATGTGATTATGGAGAGAGGGGTTTTGGTTGTCTCATCCTGGTGGGTTTCCCGCTGGTGTCAGACATCTAAATAGTCTCCTGTGATGGTCTTTGGAGAAGCCTGTTTTGCAACATCATTTCACTTAGCAGATCATCAGGACTCCTCTGCTTGTTTTGTTCCTGTGATACTTGCTGGGCAGCTGTGTTGCCTGTGATTACTTTTAATCACATAATCTAGCAGGATTAAAATTAAATATTATAAATACAGGTGAAATATATAATTTCAATTAAACAATAATAATAGTAATTGGTGTTTTGATTAGTTATATTTATCTTCAATTGTTTTCAACAAGCATTTTGAAAAGTTAATGGTATGTAATACGGTATATCCTAATGATTTGAAAATAATGAAATTATGCAAATTTAACTATTTCAAGATCTCTGAATCAAAATGTGTTTATATTTTTTACCAGGAAAGTTTGAAAAATTATTTTTCTTTTTCCAATTCAAAACATCAGAATTGTTTTAGTGGCTTTCAGAGGGTTTTTATTATTGAAGTTTTGCAAAGGTTAGGAAACATATTAGCAATTAAAAAGTTAAACCTCATTGTAGAATATATACTGTTATTTACATAACAGTAAAAACTGCAACGTCCATATTTCAGCTTTTTTAGGAAATTTTTAATTTCATTGAAAATTATGAACATCAGGAATTTTGCAAAACTGCTTCCGATAAAAAAAGTATAATGAAACCTGATAAAGAAGTATATTGTGTTTTGTGACATAATTGTAAGGAAACCCTGCTGAATTTCTCCCTTAAATCATTCAAGTGAGAAAGCCATAATGTTATTTGCTTATATTTACTAGAGTTCCTTTTCTTTCCATACACAAGTCTCCAAAAAATTATAGCTCGTGTTTTTCTACATGACTTGTGACATTGCCTTATCCTTCTACAATATCACACTGCTTACAGAGGATTTTGAGTATTTGTCATAAAGGAAATGAATATGGCACAAAGTCAATTTTTAGCTTTGGCTTTGGCTCTCCTTCTACCATCAGAAGCTTTAAAAGCACTTCTGAACTGATGATGAAGCCTTCCAGTTTCTCCTTAGATTTCCAAGACCTACTTCATGCTCATGTTACATACACTGACAATTTGAGCAACATTCTGAACTTTGTTTTTACCTCCTACTCTCAGATCTATTAGATAAGGTTAATGCTGTAATAAGGTCATATTAGCATAGGTGCTGTGCCTACAAAGCTAGGGACACATAGTATTTCATCACTTAATTTATTTGTTTGGGGTTTTTTTTCAGTTATCAAACAGGTCAATGAAACTAAGCTATGCATAGGGTCTGATATTTCATATTTAATGCTCTGTTCATGTACAAATCCTGCTTTTTCCAAACATTTTCTGCAAATTGTAATTAAATGCACAACATGTGTAAAAATAAGTTAATGAATTTATCATAACATGCTTGTTTGTATTGCAGGCTTTCAATATTCTTTGTTTTCTATTTATTGCGTCAAATTTAACATTTAACATCATATTGCTTCTATTCCCTAACTGAATGAACAGAGAACAAATAAATAGTTCAGAAAATTATGCACTTAATTAAGAGTGTTCTGACAAGCTCGCATTTATACTACAATTAGACAAATGAGTGACATCCTGGCAATGTGCAAACATTTTTGGGTACAAGTCAATGACTATATTCACAGTCATATAATCAACAACATAGCTCTGTGAGAAACACAAAAAATTCTTGAAAATCTTTGCAAATCACTTTTTGCACTATTCAGACAAATCTGGTTTGTGTAGCAGTTCCAGTATTGTGGTCTTCATCATGTCACATATGTACAGTTGCTTTGTTGTTTGTTTACATTTACAACACTGTGAGCTGCCTCTGTCTGTGAGACTCCATTGTTATAGTAGCTGTTTACCTGTATTTTTTTGACAGACGAAACAATAATTTCATGGGGTATAAATTCACATCATGCAAACCTCCTCCACATATCCACAATAACGTCTCAATTTCGTTATTTCCTGTGAAACCTATGATATTTATTTTATAACACTCAGCATTATAATTCTGGTCCCTTCAGGACTTTATAGTTAGCATTAATTTATAATATTCTATAATATACAGTTTATAATATTCCACATCTTAAATATAGGCAGAACAGCCAGAACTCTGGGAAAGTTTGTATATCTATAATCATAAAGCCCACAGAACCAGAACAGTGCAGATTAAATGCTAATCAGGCTCCTAACAATATAATTTTTCCATTATAAGAAATAGAAGCACAAATTACATCTCAGACCTGTCCCTTTTTTAACCCAACAACTATTATGCAGTTTGTCCTGGTGGACTTCCACTGTAGCTGTATCTGTTGCATGGAAGTATTCAGTGCCAATTTTTTTCTGCCCATGGTGATAAACTAAGTACAATATTAAAATTCTGGTCATATTGTCCCCAGAGATGTCAGTATCAAGATTTTGGAATCTAAACTGCAATTTTCTCTCTTTGTCAGGATCTTCAGTTTATTTATACTGATTATATTTTCAATACATAGTGGATAAGGGCTTTTATAGTCACTAACTGGATTCACAAACAGAAGTCATGAGGGTTTATGAAGCTGTAAAAATAAATATTACCAGGTGCAAAAATAGAATCAAGTAAGTTGGCTGTTGTACGAAATTGCAATCCGTATAGCTCCCATTACCCAGTGGTGAAAAGTACTCTGGAACTTCAGATATTTGCTCAAACCTACTATTGCATGTGTTCAAACCATACAGCTACTCAATATAGTGACTCCTGCGTGGTGGTGTCCGATTATTTGAATCTCTAGTTTAATTACTTTGCACTTCTCTGGGCTGAGATGGATGAGCCACTTGAGAGTAATTAGTTTGTCTACTTTTTTCCTGTGCATTTGCAATGATTTTGTCGTTTTCCTATTTTCTGTGATCAGTAAATTTTACTGCCTCTGAACTACGTTCTTCACCAAATTGTTTGCACCCTAAGTAAAAAATTGCAGTGGGAAATTGATGTTTGCAGAGCCTTTCAGTTACTCCTCTCTACCATTCCTTTTCACGTTTTAATTGCATAACCCCAAATTTTCAAAGGGCATGTATCTAGAGTTTGTGCATTTCAGCACATGTGACCATCCAGCTCTTCAGTCTTTACAAGTCATAAGAAAAATCAGGGCACTCTGTCTGTGTATGAACATTCTTCAGTTTTTATTCTGAATTGTAGAAAAGGACTGATAATGACTCTCTGCTCTCTTAGAATAGAAGTCAGTCTAAGTATGCTGTTAGCATATAGAGTATTTTTTATACATCAGTCAGAACATCTCTGTCAACAAGTCAGTACAACAAATGCACTCCTTTTAAGTGAGAGCTATTTTTTCAAGACATTTTGACTATTTTGTTTTTCTCTACACCTGCAAGATCTTTGTTAGGGGTATGTCCCACAGCTTTTTCATATATATGCTTAAATTTAGACTAGGTAGCAATTATGCTTAATTCCTCACACTTTAAAATAAAACAACGAAATGAGGATACTCCACATGTCATGATTCGAATTGCAGAAAATTGCATTTGCTTTCATAAAATTCATAAGATTCTATGCTTTTTGATTCTCTCGGTCTAAAAGTATGACAATGACTTGCAGCAGTGTTTTTTCAACACCTTTGTATATACTGCACTCATATTCATGGTATTCTGTTCATATTTTGGTCAGAATACACAGAAAAAAGAAATCCTACATTTTATGTATTATAGATTCATAATACATATATAGAGAGATAATATAGATATTATAATACATATAGAGAGATATATAGATAGATATAGATAGATATAGATATAGATATAGA
This sequence comes from Bucorvus abyssinicus, assembly GCA_009769605.1. Lineage (NCBI taxonomy): Eukaryota > Metazoa > Chordata > Aves > Bucerotiformes > Bucorvidae > Bucorvus > Bucorvus abyssinicus. The sequence goes on from CM020026.1 coordinate 34,585,349, forward strand.
TATAGATATAGATATAGATATAGATATAGATATAGATATAGATATAGATATAGATATAGATATAGATATAGATAGATATAGATATAGATATAGATATAGATATAGATATAGATATAGATATAGATATAGATATAGATATAGATATAGATATAGATATAGATATAGATATAGATATAGATATAGATAGATATAGATGATATAGAGAGAGACATATATGTGTATATATATTATAGATTCACCTGTTTCCATCTGACAGTCAGGGGCAATATGGTCTCTATTTAAACCACACACACACACACAAAATATGTGTATGACCTGAACTTTGCTAATCAGTCAGGCAGATGGAGAGCCCAACAAAGGCATGAGGCTTCCAAAATCTTCCAGTTGGCTATCTAATATCTCTTTTAATACCTTGCAAAGGCTATCAGCCATCAAAACTGTTATTAGGTTTCATAATATTTTCAGAAGATTTATCCATCTGTGGTCATTTTTTCAGAAACTGTTTTACTTCCTCTACCCTACCTATATTAAATAATTTTTCTTCACCAGACTTGTTTTTCAGTCTTTTTTCCCCTTGAACTTTGGCCCTCGAGGCTAAACATAATCACCGTTCTGTCTGATGCATATTTTCTAAATCTTGCCTAATAATGTCTACTGTTTGTTTGCTATGCAAGTGCTCATTTATAGATCTATCTATTAGCATCTTTGTAGATTTGCCTGTTTGTTTGATAGGGATCATCCATGTCTCTTCAATGATACTATTATTTTTCACAGACATATACAGGCAGACATGCAGATCCATTTAGAGATATCAGATACATCAGGACTGATTCACCTACCTGGGTATCTTGCATCAAGTAGTGACTGAAACCTGAGAACATAAAAAATAGCTGATTTGTGTGTGTTTGCACAGCATTGAACACAACTAATGAGAATCGTGATTAAAACATTGCATATTAGTTTAATTTTACCAGTAGTTATGCCTACAGATACTTAATTCATTAAATAGCTGAGTTTTTACTATGGATGGGTTTATTTCTTCAGGGAATGAGACATTTATCCTTGATTAAAGCTTTTGTTCGTGACCATAACAGAGACAATAGAAACTGTCATACTGCTGATTCTGTAATAAAATATTTTCTGGATCCCATTTATGCTTAACATTATATAGATATCCAAAAAATTACTGAAATAATTTCTTCTTTTCTTTAGTCCCTAGATAGTCGTATGCATTAATACTGAAAGTGCTATTTCACTGATGTTTGTGACTAGCAACAGGAAGCATTTAAAAAACTTCTGTTGTATCCAATTTTACTTTTTTCCATTTCTATTAGGCAGAATATATCTTTCAAGTTTTTTAGAAGGTCGCAGAAGCACTGCTTAGTTCAATGCAGGTCTTATCACTATATGACCTGATAGAGCCCCTCCCCATCTTTCCTGTAGGCCCCCTTTAAGCACTGGAAGGCAGTAAGGTCTCTCTGCAGCCTCCTCTCCTCCAGGCTGAACAACCCCACCTTTCTCAGCCTGACCTCATAGGGTAGATGTTCCATCCCTCTGATCATTTTGGTGGCCTTTCCCTGGATCTCATAGAGCACGTCCATGTCTTTCTTCCGCCGGGTGCCCCAGCGCTGGACACGATACTCCAGGGGGGACGTCATGAGAGTGGAGCAGAGGGGAAGAACCACCTCCCTCGACTTGCTGACCATGGTTCTCTTGATGCAGCTCAGGATGTGATCGGATTTCTGGGCTGCAAGTGCACATTGCTGGCTCATAGACAGTTTTTCATCCACCAACACCCCCAAATCCTCTTCAGGGCTGCTCTCAATCCACTCATAATCTTACATATAACATAAACTGTAGAGACCCACCTCACATGTACTAAGTTCCTTTGGATGTTGATCCCAGCTCAGTTACTTATTTAGATAAGCTGAAGCTCTGAAACTCCTTCACTGACTAAAGAAGGATTCTTGAGATACTGCTTTTCTAATTTAGGAGTCTAGGTTGGAATTGGAAACACTCACTAGTCCATAGTCTTTCCTCAGGGTTTTTTCAAGTGAAGGTTGTGATCAAACAACTGAGCTGATGCTCTGATTTATTTGTGGATAAAAAGCAAATGATTCCTATTTTTATTGTTAAGTATTCCTCTGTAGTATAGACAACGACATTTATTTTAAACACCAAAGGCTATATTTTGAGGAGAATGCTAGGATTCAATAGCTGATATCAAGTTGTTTTGTTCCATTTTTTGTTTTAGTACATGCAGTCTTAGAGTTTGTATCTTATTTACTACCACTTTACTAGTTTACAGTACATGAAAAAGAAATAGTGACTTTATGAAATTATGCTTATCAGGTGAAGCAAGTTAAGACCAACTCAACTGGTGTAAGAAATAAATTCTTATCTTCCGATTCTTAATTACTGTATTAAATTATTGCAGTCTTTTAGGAATCCATAAGCTTTTATATCAAAAAGTAGGAAACATTCAGGCCAAATAGGAATGCGGTTTTAATTTCTTAACTCTAAGACTCAGATGAAACAAGGCAATACTGAGTGTTCAGTTGCCATGAAGATGTTTTGAATAAGTACCTTTTAAATTAAAATATAGAGATTTGATCTATTCGAAGGACCTATGGTATTAGAGGCAGAAATCTCATTTGATTGTTGGTAACTGTCAAAAGAAGACCATAGGTACGAGAAAATTTCATCTTGGATGTACCGCTGACATTTCCCTTTCAAGCTGCAGACTGCACCTGAACACAGAATTAATTTTAACTCAGTCTTTAATAAGTAGTCAGATGCAATAGCAGAAATTATGAAATGCAGCTTGACACAACCATCATTGTGTATTCAATCAGCAAACAGACTCAGTGTGGAGAAAGAAACGTCGGCAATTATCTAGTCTGTAGATAATTTCTTACCCATAAGTGTATAACTGAGATACTGTGGGGGTGGCAATCACATAACTGTAAGGAAAACATATTTTATATACTCACACAGTAAGAAGTTGGCAGCTTTTAAAAGGTCGTCATTCTGCAAAATTGTAATGATGATCCCTCTTTGCAATACTGCTGTTAAAAACAAACGACAAATTGTGTTAAAAAGACCTTCACCTTGTCATTTATCTTGGCAAGTAATAATTTTATAAACTATTTGTAAAGCATGATATCATTTGTGTGTCTTATTCGAGACTGAATTACATCTACCCCTGTGGTAGGATGTCAGACATGTTTAAATTTAGGATTTTTATATTCGCATAGTGACTATATTAGTAGGCTTTGACATAAATACGTTTAGAAAAGCCAGTAGTTCTTTCTTTGAATGCAACTCCTGAGTACTTTCGAAGTAAATACTTAAAAAAATCTTAATGATATTTCAAAAGATCTTACTGTTTCTAAAAGATGCTAAATATTTAACCAAAATTTTGATTTAGTCCCAATGGTTCACACAAGTTGTACGTGCAAGTGAAATTGCTTGTGTGATAATAAGACTTCTTTATCATTTGCAGATTTATAGTTTAATTAGATTTAATCAGAGAAGCCTTCAAATGAAACTTCTCATAGAGAACAGTTCTGCTATTGTGATTATAAACAAATTCTTTTATAAAAACTAGTATTATTGTATCAGTGATTTACCCATCTATTATTTTGAGGGTGAAATACATTGATTATCCTATGCTCTGGTAGCATATCTCATGCTTTTTCAGTCTGATGCAACCACATCAGCTTTTCCAAAAATAGTTTGTGTGGCAAATATTTGATGTCGCGGAGATTCTTAATGTGTGAGTCTGTGCTGGTTTTGGCTGTTATAGAGTTAATTTTCTTCATAGTAGCTAGTATGAGGCCGTGTTTTGGATTTATGTTGAAAACAATGTTGATAATGCAGAGATATTTTCATTATTGCCAAGCACTGCTTTCTCAGAGTCAAGGCCTTTTCTGCTCCTCACACCAGTCCACCAGCAAGCAGGCTGGAGGTGCACATGATTTTGTGAAGGGACACAGCTGACCGCAATTGACTAAAAGGATATTCCATACCGTAAGTCATCATGCTCAGCAATACAAAGCTGTAGGAAGAAGAAGGAAGGGGGAGATGTTCAGAGTGATGGCATTTGTCTTCCCAAATAACTGGGATAAGTAAGAGGTATAAAGAACTTTTTCTTCGAGGAAGTCAGGAATAAACTTCTATTTGAATTCTTATAAGTTGTCAAAACAAAGGGCTGCTTTAAATATTGGACAAACTTTAGAGGGTCCAAAGGAAGTCCATGAAGATGATCAAAGGGCTGGAGAACCTGTGCTGTGAGCAAAGACTGAAGGAATTAGGTCTTTTCACCCTGGAGAAGAGAAGGCTTGGGGGACTTCACCACAGTTCTCCAGTACTTAAAGGGTAACTACACAAGGAGCCGCATGGAGATGACAAGGGGCAACACACGCGTGTTGCATTGGGAAAGTTTTCATCTTGTTATAAGAAATTTTCCACAGTGAAAACAACTGATCCAGTAACAACTAACAACCTCCCCAGGGACGTGGTGGAGTCCCCATCACTGGAGGTTTTCAAGACATGGCTGGATAGGGTGCTAAATAATCTCATCTTGGCTCCCTTTTTCAGATTATAATAATTATTTCTGAGTATATTGTTTTGCGAGTTATCAGAGGTTCTGTTATCTTCTGACCTTTGCTCTCAGTTATGTATACTGAAAAACTTAATCTTTTATAAAAGATTTGAAGTTGTAGGCATGAAAAATATATTCTACAAAAGTTACTTTGTATTGTAGGACGTACGTAACTTTCTAAAGCCTGTTCTATGTAAAATAGGAGAACACATTAAACAAATCTATTTTCCTCTTTCTGCTTCTAGGAGGGTTAACTTCAACTGCACCTTTATGTAAAGGTCTAAGGGAACTTTTTCTTTGCCTTTCCCCCTTCTCCTAGTTAATCCTCTTTCCTGCATACCCGTCAGCACAGTGGAAAATCAGATGATCTCAATGTCTGCATAGCACTGTGGCATTTGACTGCTTCAAACCTGCTTCATAATGTCTGAAAGTGTGTCCACTTATTTAGGTATGGTGCATCCTATCCCATACTCTGTCCCTACATTTTGTGCTCTTGCCATATAAAGCCATCCCAATAATATGATTCCATTTAGGAACTAGACTAATCTCATAGGAGAGGAAGTGAGTGTAGTACCTGACTCATGGAAAAGACAACTACTGCCTCTTCCTGCATTCCTAGGGAGGTTCTATTCCTATTCCTAGAGAATCTGTGTAGCTATGAGGTTCCAAACACTAAAGTTTTTATAGCAGCCAGCTCTTTAAATGAGTAGTGTGTACTTCCCCTTGGAAAAAACTTCAGCTGTAATGCTTTTTTAGTATTTTCAGTAAAGCCTCAGTGGGACACTTTGTACTTTGCTCAGAGAACAAAAAAAGTCTTTTACTAATGAGTATCTACTTCAATCTGCATTTATTATGCTTCTTAAAGCAGAACTGAAAAACTGTGTCTTAGTCTAGGAGTCAGAATTGATTTAAGTTTTAGGGGTATAGCTTTGGTGATCTTCTATGTCTGAACTGGCTTCAGCACCAAGTGATGTGCAAATATCTGCCCTCATATGAAATTGCTTTTATATTTATAAATATAAATATATATTATATAATATATAAATATAAAAATATAAATTATGAATATATATAAAAATATATATTATTTATATTATGCTCTTCTGTAATCTACTTCTGCCTCTGCTAACAAAAACTGAAAGTTGCATTAAAAATAGCATTGAGAAACACCAACTAATACTCTTTTATGGCAAAATTGTGTGGACAGCCTTTATAAATCCAGTAAAAGCAATGACACAATATTCTATCTGTTCCAAAACTATGTCAGGAATCTTCTGCCCAGTATGTTGGTTTTTCTTCTTAGTCAAAAGTGAAGGAACAGAAAATAGTTCCCCAATTTTTATAATCTTTTGAGTTACTAAACGTCTGTATCTTTTACTCAATAACTTGACAGTCAATTTCAGATTAGTGATTTAGTGGGGTTTTTATTTGGTTTGAAATATCACTGGACATTAGACACTCCTTCCATACATTTGCTTCTTTTTTTCTGTCCCTACCAGTTGAAGATTAAGATCCTAAATTGAATCCTCTGCATGGTAGCACGTTACAGTTGCACAGTCAAATTTACCTATACAGCAGCAGGTTTTTCTCAATAAAACCAAGTGACGGGATGTTTCCTACCCATTTGTCCCACCACTTTTCCAGTTCTTAAATAACAAAGCAAGCAGTTAATTGCTTTGTGTAACTGCTAGGGCAGCAGCTGTAAACCATGTACAAAGGGTAAAAAATCATTAAACCTGTTTCAGGGGTGAATAATGGTTGAACATAGAGAAGCTTTAACAGAAATCACATTGCCATCGAACTGTGTTAAACACTACACTCACATTTCTACTTTACTTGAGGCATATCTCAGACGTAGCTGACGACATCTTATTAGACTTTCAATCTTAGGTCATATCATTAATGTTTCATATAGTTCAGTTTGCCTAAAGCAAATTAAGGAAGCGCTGACTTTTTTATTACTAAGGGAAAAACCATAATTTAAACACTTCAAAGAAAGAACGATAAAAGCAGATGTATCAAAATGGAAGTACTGCTACAGTCAGTCTTTTACAATGATCTTAATTATTAAGAACAAGACTGTACTACTAGGGATTTGGTGCTTTTGAATTGTAAATATAACCTGATTTCAACCAAATACTGTTAATCACAAGTAGTGATAAAAACTAGAATGGTGTCATGAGCAAAACCAAATGAGGTTGAAGATTATAAACCAGAGGCTGAGTGCTGTATTATCTCCTCCATCAAAACTATCTCCTTTTTGTTGTTTGGAGAGTATTGTCCGAACAGAATTGCAGGATTTGGCTCAAGGCAACATTTTTATAAATGACAGTTGACTGATGGATGAAATTGTCCTTTTTGTGCTTCCACCCAATCTTGATTACCTTTGATCAGCTCTTCTCTGTGTCTCCATTCTCCAGAAGCACCTGACTAAGCCAGTAATGGAGACAGCGTATACACAGGAACAGCTAGAATGTCTCCAGTCCCTGTTGCCTAGACAAAACAAAGGACATTGATATAAAATGCACTATTTGAAGTCCAATCATTAGTTCTCAACATGTCTTGTAAATAGTAAAAAAATGAATCTTCATTCAACTGAAATTAGTAATAAAATCCCTAGGGGGTCCAGTACTTAGTAGAACAAAAATTTTAGCTCCCAATTAGGATTTTTTGAGTGATTTGACAGATATTGAGTAAAACAGACCTGGTTAAATCCAACTGAGGAGTTAGTATTATGCCAAAAGTTTTCTAGGGGTCCTCTACAGGGGTTAGTTGCAATTTGCTATTCTAAAAGCAATCATAGTCCAAATAAGGGACCACCAAAAGGGTCATTTAACCATAAATCAGGAAGGTGTCCCAGTTCTGAAAACCACCATAAGCACATGTTTAATTCCTACTCTTTTAAGAAGATGTGAATACATACTAAATACAAACTACATGTGGATGTTATGGAGTATGGGTGGACTTAAATACATACGCAGTGTTTTATGAGATTCAGGACCTGATATGTGGTCTTCAGTGCAAATTGTGTTTATTTATTAATTTACGCCTACATGGTCTGGCTGTGTTTTACCTTTGCCTCCACCAAGTTTACCTATCAAGGTAGCTCTTGGGGGAGAAAACCCTGAAAAGTAGACCCAAGAATATGATTTCATAATCAAAAGACCACTTATATTTCAAGCTATTACCAAGGAGATAGTCTTTCATCATCCTTATCAAAGGTTCATGATACTTTTTTTGCTAGCACTTTGTGGCAGTATAATCATCAGGATTAGAAATGCACCTGCCTGAAAATACTTCTGTTTAACTGCTAGTTTTTCTGTGGATCTCATCCCTCTTGCAGCTGACAGTGTAACCACAGGAGCAGGCATGCCAGGACAAGCAGGTGACAACAATGTCCAGATAGAGGTGGAAAGGCTGGATCATGCTTCTGGCAGCAAGATAGGCTTAAGTTGGCTGAAACCACACAGGAAACCAAATTTAGTAATTTTAAAATAAACCTCACATTTTAATAGCAATTGTAGTGCTTTATTTATTTATCGAGTGTTAAGGGTGATAGGCAAGACATTCAGGACAACTATTTCTCCTGCAAAGCAAAAGACAACACAAAACCAGAATATTTGCTTAAACTCAACATGAATTCGTGTAGTATGCAGATATGCTTCCTAATGGTACAAGGGTTTTTGCATTCCAGTAGCTATAAATAGATAGTTTTGGAGGTAACAAATGTTGGGTGGCATATAACAGCATGGCTTCATTATTGACAATTGGTCTGCTGTGATTTGTGTCCGTAGAAGCTAGAGGCCATGCTGGAGACATATAGTCTCTAAGAATAGAAAGATAATTCTGTTTAGAATAGTGCTTCCAGAAGCTTATACTATCTTAAGTAGTACAATAGTGAACCGTAGTTCCTAATGTGATCCTTTCCCTTCCCCATTAGAATCAGCAAGGGTTGGTACAGGAGGCAGAGAGAAAATGGAAATGTGAAAAGTTTTTTACTCTTTGTGTTGAATTGCTTATCTTCAGTATTATACAGACAGAATATGGCAAGAGGTGAAAAAAAGTTTGGGTGATGAATATTCCCACGCAAAAGAAAAGTATCCATAAAGGTAACAATTGAAATTAAAAGGGAAAACATCCATTTGAACAGGTAAAAAAAAATGCCTTCGTAACATTTCTTCCTTTCTTATCACAAAACATTATGTTAGAACTTCCTAAATAACTACATGAACAAATAAGCAAGAATAAGATTGACCAACTAATTTGCTTCTTCATTTTCTCTAGATAACACAATAAATATCTTGCTAGGATACAGTAGCAGACTTTTTGAAGTGATTTCAGGGTTGCTCAACAGTATGACACTAAAAATTCCCCCCTCTGTCAGAATTCCTTGCATTGAAAGTTCTCTTACCCCAGCTACTCATTCTTTTCCTTTAAAAGCAGCTATTGTGATCTATTACACCAGAAATCATAGAACACTTAATTTACAAACTCAAAGATTCTAAAACTCTGTGTACTAAAAAGCCACATGACATTTTTATTAGCAGTGATTATTGTCTATGAATGCACGAAACTCACTTTCCTAAATCTCATCAACCAATTTAGCCCTTCTATAACTTACTCATGAAGCTCCACAGGAGATTTGAAATAGCTACCTACTGTCTTTACATGTACATCTGTTTCACACTACCATGGAGTTACTGTCATACAATACTGTTGCTCTGAAATGTCATAAGCATGTAGCATGTAGCAAGTCCAGTGTATTCACCTTTGCTCTTTGTTTATATTAATGCTATTGGTTTCACCCAAGAACAAATAAATCGTTTGATAGTTTTAGAACTGCAAATGTTTGTCCCATGAGAATACCCCTGTACACCACTCAGCAACAAAGGACCTGTGCAACAAACACCTTTTCTTCAAAGAAGATCAAAACTATTTCAGGTCATGAGAATACTGAAACATACCAAAGAAAAATAAAATAAGAACTGCATTTTTGCCCTTCACTACTTGCACAATCTTTTTCAAGTTTTTCAATAGTTTTATTTTTCGAGAAGCTTTCTTGATTCTTCTAGAAACCTGTTTCTAAATTTCAGCCCAAAATACTCCTTGTCAATATTAATACAACCTGAGAAGATTTGGCAAATTAAAATATTCTATTAGCATCTATACTGACTAAAGTTGCTTTAGTCTTTAATAAAGTACTGTTGATTATCCAGTTGCAAAGTGAAAAATAGATGTTTTGAAATTCCAACATGCATTTAACAACTGATGAGACAATTTTATGTGTAAATAGAAAAAGACATTGAGAAAATACTCAGACAGGGTGAGGGCTTTGCAAGGGAATTTATTATTAATATGAAATGACAATACAAAGTGTAAGCCCACTTTGGAAATTTCAGTCTAGTTCAGAAGGGAGAATCGAGGGAAAAGGAAGGAAATTGAATTCAACAGAAATAAATTAGAATTGATTTCAGGACAGCCCCCAACCCCCTATATTTATACCATAAATGGAAGAATTTTGTAGATCTGAATTTCAGTCCACGGGAACATCTATTGAGATAACTAAAAAAGCTTAAATTACAGTAAGATGACTCATGTGGAACAAAATAAAAGTGAATATAACAGTGCATGAGCTCAGGAACAATCTTAGCTGGATAATAAAAATGACCTGGTTGTAATATTTATTTAATATCTTGACAGAGGAGATCTCTAATTCCACTCAATCTTTCATTCTGTTCAGTGAGATTATTTTGGTTTCAAAGTCCTAGTATATCATGTTGTAGTCATGGATTAAAGATATAAAGGAATCAAGAGAGAAGTAAAATCAGGGAGTAGTGGTGGTATTTTCTTTTGGAAGAGCTGGTACACCTCCGCAAACCAAATATCAGGAGATCTTGTGCAATTATGAAACTTTTTCATAATGAGAAACATTTGAGTCAGATAGAGAATTCCTTCTCCATGAACATGAAATTAAACATGAAGATAAATTGTTTACAATCAAAATTTAAATAATCTGTGCAGTCCTGAGGCAAACAGTTGGATGAATTCAATTCCTGTACAATAGCCACATCGTTAAGTAATTAAGAATATTGATGGTATGCCCATAGCGAAGGAACTTTAATTCTTGCTAAGCTTTAAAACATAAATTTAACCAGTTTGACTACCAATGAAGTCTGTAATTTTACAAGTACTTGCTGGCTGACATGGAAGATTGAGAACAACAAAGACAGTCAGTAGGAAATTAAAGGTGTATTGAATTACAAAGCTGTGTTGTCCAAATCTAGCCTGAAGTGCCCAGTACAATCAAGAAGGGCAGCTCGTGTTTTAATTAGCTGAGCATTTTTAATGTGCAGAAAATTACTATAATTAGTTAATTCAAGGATTGCCTTATCAAGTACAGTTTTACATGCAAAGTTTCAAAAGAATACTCGTGTTTGGTCTTGTTTGTCTTGGACATAATACAATAGCCGTCTTCACTTATGGCTGCATCAAACATTAAAACTCAGTATTTTAGTGATTATTGACTTAATAGAAAAGACCTAGCAAATTAACTCATTTTCATTACAATATTTCAAATTACATTATGTCTTACTACAGCAAATCTGATGTAATACAGTTTGATATTGCTGTAAATATCCAAAGCTCTTAGCATCTGCTATTATAAAACTTATTAAACATACATAGATTGGGCAACAGAAATGAAATCTTTACTTCAGATGATAGCTTTTTTTTAGCCACAGTTTACACCATGTTCCCTAACAGAACTGAAACAGAATTTATTCATCTTCTCATTCAGAGTTAAGAAGTGCTTACCTTAGGGCTTATACAGCTGTACTGACTCAGTACCCTGTGCACGCTGCGTGTAGCGAAGAGTAACAGCATCTTCACCAGCAAGACAAAAATTTATACAGGGCCTACCCCAGATGTTATTATTTATTCATAAAGCTAGCAGAACAAATTGTATGAGTGGTCCTCATCACTCCACTGCAAAATTAGCCCTGTTAACTTAAAACTCTGAGGTAATTCTGATTGATAGCTTAAAGGTTTGTGTCCACCCTGTTGGATTTTCACAGAAGTGCATGAGCAGCCATCGCACAGTCTATTCTGAAAGCTTGAGGGATGTTAAAAAAAACTAATGGCGTGAAATGTCATGGCATGTAATTATGACACCACAGTCTGTTTTTCAGGGCATGTGGTTGAGTATCCTTCCCCAACACTTAAGCAGCACTGGCAAATATTTGAATCGTGTGACCAGAGAGAATTTTGCAACTAGCAAATGCTATTTGAGTGTCATACCCTCCCTCTCAAAAGCCGTGACAAATGAAGAAATTCACTGAGAACTATTGCACTGCTAGTTGGAACTTTTTAATATAGTCATTTGGGGGTTACGCGGTAAAAAAATACAAATAACATTTAGCTAAGAAGTTCTAGCCATTCAGGGTGATTACTGGTGGGAGTGTTGTCAGGGGTATAAGTGCTGAAGAGTAAGTTAATTTAGAGCTTCATCACAAGTAACTGCAATATGCATCTGGGAGAAAAAAATCAGTCATTCTCCATGGAGACTCTGTCAAACACTTACTTGTATTTCAGTTCCACTCACCCTGTATGCCAATGAACACGTGTCGTTATAGAAATGACCCATTCAGAAATTACTGTTCTACTTCACCATCATCAATGCCTCTAGCTTTAAATTGAATGATTAGACTTTCATTACATTTATCTTACCCCGAAACTTTTTATTTTGTGACAGCATCCTTTTTTCTTCTGTATTATCGCTGAAATATTGCAGTTTATAATGCAATATAATTAACTACATCATGCATATTGAAAATACTGTCCTACATTTCTAATCAACTCAGTGATGATTGTGAAATAGCTGTTGTGCAGTATATTAACACTTTGTAAACATGTTTCCGTACTCAAAATATCAGTCATGACCCTGTTTTGTGATTGGTACACTGACTCTATTTAACTTCAAAATGCAAAAAACCCTGAAAGGAATAAATGATTGTTTAGAATAGCCTAAGCTCTGATACTTTTGAGGAACAGACAGATGAAAAACTAATCTTGCACAAGAGAACAGAGTGCTTCATATTCTGATTATGCAAATTCTGGCTACTATTACTGAACATTCGAAGATAAGCTTTGCTTAAGTTAGGATAAATCTCTGTCTTCCTTTCCACTGCAGAGCTAGAAGGCAGATATCAGCTGAACATTCTCCAGGCTGCTATGTGTGCGTGCCACCAAGAGTTATATGAATGACAGATTTTAAAATTTAAAAAGGATATTATAGTTCAAATGAAAACTTAAGACACTTTCTTTTGAAACTCAGCAGTAGCATATTTTTGTTCTATTTTCCTAAATGTTTTCCATTCTGTTCATTAGAATTATTTAGCAAAAACTTGGAGCAACCTTAAAACTACATGTTTCAGTGAATAAATTGTTTTTCTGGAAGACTAGTTTTGTCCCTATCAACGCAGACTTCATGGTTTAATCTTTCCTCTATGACCTTGTGAAGCACTGCTTTTTTATCATTTTTTTCAGCATGTTTTGAGGGCTGTCTTTTTGCTATTCTTTTGCAAGTCAGTGTAGGAATTCCCACAAGCTTAGACATACTCTTCTTGCATCTTTACAATTCATCTCTTCAAGAATACATTGAATCAAAAAGACGAATATTTGATTCTGAAAGCACTCTGGGAGTGCTTCAGAATTAGACAGCCTTCCCTTTAGAAAGCCTCAGAACAATAGAAAGTTAGACAAAACAAAGGCAAACATGCATACTTGCACATACATACATACATATCGTGTATCAGCTTCCTTTGTGAGTAGTCTGTTATAGCACCCTAAGGAATCCCTGCTCCATCTTCTTGTCCCTTCCTCCCAGATGTACGAAATACGGAGAAACTGCCTTTTCAGAGTCCTGGTTCATATTGTTTTCTCTCTAAAATGACTGACAAAATACTCACTGTCCTGCAAACACTTTTTGTTGCTCTTTGATAGCAAAACTTCAACTTCCTGAAGACTTACTCCCTCATAGAAAGACACATTTTGCTGTTTTCTTACCTTGCTGTTCAGATAGTATTCTGGTGTTGCAATTTGTACCTCCACCAGCCATCTTAATATTTGATGGTTTATTACACCTATGGCATTGGCTATGTCTCTAGTATGCCCCCTCTTCCTGATGAAAATTTTGCACAGATATTTTTTTATGTTTGAGTTGGGGGATGTCATTATTTATATCCAAATTTGTGGATCAAAGAATTATTCAAATTTTGTTTGGCAAGATTTTCCCAGAGGTAGGAGTTTCAACAGTATAGGATCTTAGGTGAACATCCATCCTTCTATATTTTAATTTTTCCTTGCACTTATTGACTGAATATGCTTTCATCCCACTCTATCAGGCAATTGTGTGCCTACTCATGTGCCTCATGGTCAAGCTCAATGAACTTAGCACCATCTACCCCATATTCACAAACACTTACTCTCTTTTAAATTATTTTTCTAGTGCATAGGCACCCTTGCTTTCATTAGTTGTTCCATTACTTATTTCAAAAGAAACTCAAGATCTTTGCTCTTTCAATTATCAGGAATGAAGTACTGACTCTCCAGAGAGATATCGGAAGATGTATTAAAATAGATAGGAAAACAGTAGCAGGGTCATTCCATAGCCCAAGAGCAACAAGTACATTGAGAAATAACCAGATCTCCTAAGGATCAGCTAATCTGACAGTTTCAAGAAGAGCAACAGTTTAAAGAGCAGTTGATTCAGACACTTATTCACTGAATGCCACTACTCATGCTACAAGCAGTTATTGTCTCCAGTCCATCTGCCAAACAAGCTTTCTAATACAGGAATAAGTGATCCATAGGAATCGCTGTCTGCAGGGTTTTGAAAACCTCTCCTATTGGGAATGAGGGAGCTATCTTCTCTATTTTTTCCTAAGGTTTTTCAAATTTTAGGATGAGTAAAAATGCTCATCCTAAACTTGGATTTAAGTTACTTGATTCTTTTCTTAAAAGGGCTGTCTAAAGCCATGTCCCTACACTATGCCTGCACTCTGAACTTGCTTTTCAGTTTATCCTTGACTTGACTGATAGTGAAGCTCCGACTCCTCTGTAGTCTGTGCATTTTCTTTTATCTAGGTCAGAATGAACATGTCACATTATAAATTTTTCAGAAACTTTGCTTTCCAACCTAAATGGCTAAGAGTTATTCCTAGTTTTGAGGTAATCAATTGGATGTAGCAAATAGACTTTTATCTTTCCATAGGTTGTTATTATTTGATAGTAACACAAAAATAATTTGGCATACACAAAACACTTCAGTGAAACTGCAAGCCAAATGTTACTGGCTGGAAAGAACACTGAAACATAAAACACTATCAAGGATACACCGAAGTGTGTGTATCCCTAGAAGTTTAGAAATGCTATGGTACTTGAAGCAGATGTGAAAAACATCAGTAATGTTTTATCCCAGTGAAGTAGAAAATGTTAGGCTGTTTAACAATGGAAACTAGATGGAACAGTCATGAAATGAATCCTCACCTTTTGAGACTTTGCCTAGATCTTTAAACATTAAATCAATCCTCATT
Source organism: Bucorvus abyssinicus (assembly GCA_009769605.1). Classification (NCBI taxonomy): domain Eukaryota; kingdom Metazoa; phylum Chordata; class Aves; order Bucerotiformes; family Bucorvidae; genus Bucorvus; species Bucorvus abyssinicus. The sequence continues at coordinate 34,600,547 of CM020026.1, forward strand.
ATATCATATAGTAGAATTTCATTAGGTCTCTAAGGGTACCTCCCCTTCCACAGAATTGGCAGATTATTTCTCATTCAAGGCCAGGAAAGATGTGCAATCACCAAAATCAGAACACACCCACCCCAAAATACTCATTTCTCCCTCCTCAACACTACTTTTAAATTCTTATAATTTGCCTCTTTTTTTCTGAAAGGGGATATTTGAATGGGAATTGTCATCAGACTGCTGCTGACACTAACCTCTTGCAAGCTCCTGTCATCCATGGATATGACCAGCAGCCACAAGTTCAGGATGGCTAAAATCACTACATTCTGTGAGGAAATGTGGTCTTTAGCCAGTGTGACCTTGTTCAGTGTTGTGACATTTTCACAGTTGAAAATAGTCATAGCCCAATTTGATCAAAATTTTATCCTGCGTCATATTTGAGATAATTATGACTGAAGAAAACCCCAACATAAAGAAATCTGAGACACATCAGTAGTGTACAATCTACAGAATCTTTCAGTGATGCAGTAGAGATTTCTAAAACTCTGTCTCAGTGCAAACTCACTAAATGACTGGTGATGGACCAGCAGAATAATATCTTTTGGAACTCAAAGAAAAAACTTTGCAAGCTTAATACTTTATTAGTAGTTACTGAAACTATTTTAGACTCCTGATCTCCAGATTAACATAGAACCCCCCCAAAGGCACATTCAGATGGCCACAATTAAGATTGTCTTCTTTTTTTTTGATTCAGTAAAATGACCATAATAATCATCTTCTCTTTATGAGACAGATTGCTCAGCAAGAATTTTGAAATTCAAAGCTGCAGATACAAGTTATAAATAGATCACTTGTTAAATGGAATTGTAGTGGACTGGTTGATTTTTTTTGTTATGTTTCAGTGTTCTATCTGAAGAGTGTACACAGAAAATAGACTATTCATGCGTTTTTCCCTTATTTCTGTCACAAAAGAGATTCTACCCAATCCCTGATCTCCAAGGCAGAAGAATTCAGATTTCCTTATGCTGCTGAGACTTGAGCTCATTCTGGATCTGCATATTAAGGCTAGACATAAAAGACTCAAATCGTTTGTGATCTTCCTCTGAGGTAAATCCCAAATCTCCGCGCTTCCTCATATGGCCTTCCTCAAAGCTTTCTAGCTCTCGTTTTTATAATACATAAACAGTCAGTGACACAAGGCCCAATGCTTCTAATGCCCTGCTTTGGCAGCAAGTGTTTTAATCAGTAGGTGATTGAGGTATTTTGAATCTACTTATAGTAAATATTCTGCTGGTTTTACATGGGAGCTTGAAAAGGCATTGCTTCATGATTTATTTGTGGGTTTTCTGGTTTGTTTTCCAAAACTTCCTTACTTTTCAAACAAACCTGCCAAATCCATGATTTTTTCAACTACTGAGTCATGGACTATGGAACACGGAGTGTGGGCAAGGAGTCTTAATCTTAGTAAGTACAGTAAGCCGTAATGCAATGTTCTGCACGTCAATCAAAAATCGCAATCACAGAATCACAGAATCGTTTTAGTTGGAAGATACCGTTAAGATCAGTAAGTCTAACCATTCTCCCTGCACTACCATGACATCACTAAGCCATGTCCTTAAGCACTACATCTACATGTCTTGAATACCTCCAGGGATGGAGAATCCACCACTTCCCTGGGCAACATGTTCCAGTGCTTCACAGCCTTTTCTTGTAAAGAAATTTTTCCTAATATACAGCCCAAACATCCCCTGGCACAACTTGAGGCCATTTCCTCTTGTCCTGTCACTTATTACTTGGGAGAAAAGACTGACCTCCACCTCGTTACAACCTCCTTTCAGGTAGTTGTAGAGAAAGATAAGGTCTCCCCTCAGCCTCCTTCCCTCCAGACTAAACAACCGCAGTTCCCTCAGCCGCTCCTCAGAGGACTTGTTCTCTACACCCTTCACCAGGTTCATTGCCCTTCTCTTTGCCATGCCCCAACACTTCAAGGTCCTTCTTGTCTTGTGGGGCCCAAAACTGAACACAGTTTTTGAGGTTTGGTCTCACCAGTGCTGAGTACAAGAGTACAATCACTTCCCTATTCCTCCTGCTGGGGACACTATTTCTGATACAAGCCAGGATGCCATTGGAAGGGGTAGGAGCCGCTGTAACTGGCATTACGAAATGCAAGTCCCCGGCTCCAATTTCGTGCCCACCCCTGGAGCCAAGCCATGTCAATCAATGCCTCTTTGAATAACAATATAAAACGTGGACACATTGCTTCTTCTGGCATGCATTTCTGTTCAGAAAGAGAGAACTCCTGAAGCAGTCACCTCAGCAACAGGAACTTATCTTCACTACACTGGGACAGTAAAGATCTGTGCGGCACGTAGACTTTTTACTTTGTTGATTACTGGTGGGGGTGGAAAGAAAAAGGGACCAAGATGCAGGAACCCAGGTCCCCTACCTACGCCTCGCAGTGAGATTTATCGCTGGCTAGGGAGGAGAAAAAGGATCAAATCACCAAGAATGAAGGCACCGCTGGAATGTGGAGAGAGACCCAGAACATCCTCCAGAAACCTGGTGACACTTAAGTTTTGCAGCCGGAACAAGTGCAGCAGTGGAGCCGTCAGCCCGAGGGATGCATGCACCCTCCCCACATGGAATGGAAAACAGCCATGCTGAGTCATCTCCTGTGGGAGAGTGAGAGAGACTACATATGCAAAAGGAAGTTTGCCCCAAAAAATCAACCTGGAACTTAATGCAAGAGGTTAAAAGGACTGTGCTCCCCCCGTTTGTATTCCCACCACCCCACGTCTGGCAGTGACCATGTGTGAGGGCTCGTAGAAAGTGGGGGTGTTGGAATGGAGGGAAGGTATATGTATTTATACATTTAAGATCACTGTTCTCTATTTTTGTCCTACACGAATTTAAGTGATGATTTGTGGTTCTCATTGCTTTGAATTAAATTAATTTTTGTTCCCCCTAGTCGAGCCTGCTTCTTTGCCCACGGCCGTAAGTGCCATGTTAGGCCCTCCATTCCCGGCTTGAACACTTTAGTTTGTTTTGTTTACCTCTTGTAGGACATAAACCTCCTCTGAGAGCAAACTGTCACTTTTTTGCTGCCTTTTGGTTCTTTCAGACGGTGACACCTGCCTTTCATAAATCTGTGCTGACTGAGCCTGATCACCTGGTTGTCCTGTTCGTGCCATGTGATGGCATTCAAGATGATCTGCTCCATGACCTTCCTTGGCACCAAGCTCAGACTGACTGAGGCAAAGAAGGCGTTCAGTACCTTAGCATTTTCCTCATCCTTGGTCACTATATTCCCTCTCACATCCAATACAGGATGGATATTCTCCACGGCCCTCCTTTTGTTTTTTATTTATAGAAACACTTTTTATTGTCTTTTATGGCAGTGGCCAGATTAAGTTCTAGTTGGGCTTTGGCCTTTCTAATTTTCTGCTTGCGTAGCCTTGCAAAATCCTTGTATTCTTCCTGAGTGTCCTTTCTCTTCTCCCATAGGCCATAGACTTTCCTTGTCTTCCTGAGTTCCAGCCAAAGCTGTCTGTTCAGACACACCGGTCTTCTTTCCTGCCGGCTCATTTCATGACACGCTGGGGCAGCCTGCCCCTGTGCCTTAAAGATTTCCTTTTTGCAGAATGTCCAGCATTGCTGGACTTCTTTGCCCTCCAGGACTTCCACATATCCATCATTCAGAAAAGGCTCTGCCTTAAAAGAAAAGTCACTCTGCCCCCTATGGGTTGGTACAAACCATTTTACTGCCAAACACACCTGTAAAGGATGTGTATAGGTTAAAAATGTACCACCCCCCATCAAAAAAAAAAAAAAAAAAAAAAAAAGGCAAGAGCTGTATATTCAAGGTTTAAGTGTTTCCTAGCATACGTTATAATTAAACATCAGAAACTATTTTATCTTGTTGTCATTTCAGGATGTGATTTATGATTATAATGGTGGCGAAACAGGCTAGCAGTAATAAAACTAGTGTGGCAGCTGAGATAGCAGTCCTGAAATACACGCCCAGCACAACTATGTAAACCCATTTCCATCAGTATTTATTTCTTTTGACTGCATTTTTTGTTGATACTAGTGACATTACACAGAAATGCAATGATGTTTCCTTTCATTGATAGTAAGTTGTTGGGAATAGGTTTTCCAGTAACAGTATGGTGGTCTGAAATTTCATGACAACGTTTAACTGACTTCGAAGTCACAGATTTAAGCAGATAAAACATCTGTACAACTGTCTATCAGGGTGAATTTTACATTTAATTAAGACCCTGTCTGCAGGCTTAGTATAGTTTGCAGAGACTGATGGCAAATGAAAATGCCTAATGAGAATTTGTATTGGCTGGGAATCTGCTTTACTGGGTCCTTCTTTCAAAACCAGAATATTGTATACACTATCCAAATAATAAATTTCCTCCAATATGAATTGCCATAAATCTCATCAGTCAATGCCATGATGTAAAACAGGAACTAACTCAATCCTTTTATTAAGTGAAATGATGGATAGGCTTACAAAACACTTAAGACTCAGTTAATATCTACCATAATACAAGTAACAAAGCAAACAGAACTAAAATATAAAAACAAGAACCATCATATTTCTGTTACTAGCTATTCTAAATATCATGTAACACATATTTTGGTTTGTTTATACTGACATAAGCATGTTTTTGCTTATTTATATTCTGTCTTAGTCAATATACTTTTTTGTTATTAAATGTGATTTTTTTTTTTTAGTCTTTTCAAGTTACAGCTAATGACGTGTATTACTTACACTATGCGGTCAGCAGACAAAACAAAGAACAAACATACAAATAAACCTAGGTAAGATTCCAGTATTCCACCATTAAAGTATTTTCAAATGAAGAAATCTGGTTTGTTAGAGGTTCTAACTCTAAAGGAATGTTAAAAAAATTAATTTCTGTACCATTTCTTTTAACACAGTGTACTAATGAAGCACTAAAGTATAAAAAAGTTTTCAAATAATGAATAGTAATGCAAAACGAGAGTAGTAAATAGAGACAGGTTTTCATTAGACCAACAAGAATAGTTGGAAAAAATAGGCATTTGGGCTGACAAGTCATCTTCATATTCCTGTTTTAGCTTAGTAGTTATTTTCATATTTAAGAAAACAGCGTTCTGCACTTAAATACAGTCATTAGTTTCCAGAAATTGGCTAAATGTACTTTTCAAAAAAGCCATCATGTAGTAGTACAGTACGCTGTGATATTTGGTAATAGAGTTTCTGGTTCTAGATACTGAAATGGAAAATCAGGAAAGAAATATTCTGAGTCAAATCAAAAAATGTATTTGTTTGGGAAAAAAATGAATAAATAAATATTCTGAGGTTGAGCCAAATTGAATTTTTGGTTTAACTTTATTCTTTTTATTCTTTTACACTTATTTCAGTCATTCCGTTATGAAAAGTATTGTTACAATACTACTTTGCTTAGAATCTTATTTTTTGAAAGTTAAATGTACTTAAATAATTCATTTTGGTATTGAAACATTTCAGTGTCCATGTCCCATAAAATTCAGTTTCTGATAAACTTGAGTTTTGCCAGTTGAGATTATACTTGGGATTGCAGGGAAATTGCGCTGTTTTATGATTCCTTTTATAGCAGCATAGACAATTGGTACAGTTTGAGCCAAGACTTCCTTGTTTTGGAAATGTGCCCAATAGAGTATCGGGATTATTTCATACAAGTTCCATAAACCCGGCATCACATTGGCTAAAAGTGCAAGTCAAAAGATTTCTTCCGGCAGATGCTCCTTAAAACCTGCAGCCAGGAGGAGTCTCCTCCTCTTTGGACACTGGACAGCTTCGGAGAAAGAGCCACAGCGAGAGGGCTGGCTACCGTCCAGGCCGAAAGCCTGCGGCCTGCCCCCTCCACCCGGGGCCTAACTCAGAACTGTTTCTGTTTATCGGTGCCCAGCTCTGCTGTGAATTGTTGGGTGACTCAGTCAGCATCTCTCTCTCTCGTATCGGGTAAGAGAAGAACTATTTTTCACTCGGCGAGAATCTACCGAGTGGATTCGGACGTGGGGGAAGCTCACCCCGCTTCGTGTTCCAGCCGCGAGGGCTTCTTTCTTTGCGTCTGAAGCTGCTTCGGTCAGGAGTGTCCTTGAATGTTTTTTTTTACAGACACTGAAAAAGGTCTCCCTGCGAACTCGTTAAAATACTTCTCTAAGCTGTGAAAAACTTTTAATCACTTGGCCCGCCGCCATTTTAGATAGACGCCATCTTCTGAGCTACCATCCTGGTGTGACGTCATCTCCTGGCCTGTGGCCAACCGGCCATAATTGTAGTTTTTCCCTTTTCCTCCCTTTGCAGTGTTTTAACTCTTACTGTATTGTTTCCTGTTTTGCATTTAATATATAGTTGTGTGATATGGTAGTATTTTACAATTTTTATTAAAAGTTTGTTTCAGTTTCCCATCCATATATTCCGAGATTTGAGTTTTGTTTCCCTTTCCCCTGTATCAATAAGGGATTTAAGCAGCGTTAGGGACCTTGAGTTCTACTCGGAGACTCAACCCCTAACAACAATGCTGATCTTTTCATGTAGAAAGGAGCAAAGACAGGTATTTGTATAATTTTCCATAAGGTTCTATAATTTTCAAATACAGTTATTTGCCTTGATGTAGCATACTGACACAACAGTTCACCCCTGTGTTGTGTAGGCTGCCAGACAGAGGGGTCCTTCTGTGGGTCACAACATAAAGGAATTGGCATGTCTCAACTTTCTGAAGGCAGCAAATTTCCTTTCAGTGGGATAAGCAGGTAGGAAGACATAGACTTTCACTTCTTACAAAAAGAAAATTCAATCTTTCTTAAGAGAAATATTGCAGATCCTTAGATAGGGAAAATGTTGCGATGTTTTTCAATTTTTGCAGGTTGTGTAGCACGTGGCACAGATGTTCTTGAATCCCAGGCTGTAATCCTGACTGGAGACTGTCAGTATGTAATTGAGGTTGCAAATCCCATTCATTTTTCTGCCACAGTCAGTGCAGAGCATAGATAGACCTAATGTACAGGGAAATCCTAATTCATATGCAGCTACTTATCTGTTTGGTGTTGGACTGGGTTCAACAGAATCATTTCACATTATCCTCCATTTTGTCAATTTTACTGCAGGCATAAACAAATGAATTCCAAGAGATATAATTAATGCACTCTGATGTAATAGAATAAGCATTAATGAATCTACTTTTCATTACATGTTTCAGTTTATGAGCACATCTAGAAGACTAGATCAACAGATGCATATATATGAGTGTTTTGCTAATGATACAACCAGATTAAAAATTCTCAGTTCCTTAACTAAAGGCACAAAGCCTCAAGAAAGAGAACTCTTTTGAATATTTTGGCTCTGTATCGTGCACTTAACACCCAGATGAATGATTTCACATCACTCGCATGTGAATTCATGTCCCTCAGCTGTCTAGACCAATGGCCATCTGTTAGGATGACAGGACACGTTCACCAGGTTGGACCATTGCTTGAGGACAGATATGTCAAGAAGTGACTGGTTTAGATACGTAGCCTGTAAAATACTTTAAATCTCTTTATACGTTAAAGCCTTAGAGTTGAATGTCGCCATTCACTAAATCATATCCTTTAAAACTACATGCCACAGAATATAAGGAATGTGAAGGAGCAGCTGTGGCTATCAGTAACCCCAACCACATTGAAGGTTAGGAAATCAAAGAGCCCCAAGTAGGTTATAAACACAATTTGGAAGGTTATCTCTACAGCAGCATACATCTCTCCTCTGCCTACATTCACAAAGACTACCTCAGAAACTTTAACTTTTAGCATGCTTCCATAACACCCATACACCAGAAAACTGCCATATTGAAATTAAAAAAAAAAAATAAGAATAGCATCTGTAAAGTCAAAATAATTTCTTCCAAGATCAGTTTCAGATCTGCCTAACAACTTTTAACATACCCTCTATTTAATTCCAGGGTGTTCATCCCTCCATGTCTTTGATCTATGTGTTTAAATGCTTCTTCTTGTAATGGGCAAATGCATGAAAGGGTAAGATTCCCTTTTAACAGTTAATAGTAGAGTGGATGTGTAGAGGCTTTGGACGGTGGCTGTGCACTCACAGAATGGTTGAGGAACTGAAAGGAATGTGTCTTGATATGAGATTATATGGTCTTTAAAACAATAGTGTTACAGTGCTACAGGAACATCCACTGAATATAATAATACATTCTGTTTTGATTTTGTGTATTGTCCCACTCCTTGTTTGTGTCTTTTAATTTTCTACTTTCTGTGTGAAAACATAGAAAAGGTCTTTGTGGAGCTGATGTTTGTACCCGTACAGAAAATATCCGTGCTCTTTACTTCTCCTGGAAACTTCAGAAGGCCCAGTGTTAGAGGCATCGCTACAGCCACACAGAAAAAAGCAGCATACAATCCCTTATATAGGAAGAAAACGTTATTTTTAAGTTTTCCAGTCACCTTGTCCTGTAAGAGACTGTTTTAATTTATATGTAACTTCACCAGACTTGCAACAATTTCCCTGACCTTCTTCATGTTATACGTCTGCTTCAGGCTGACTTGCTTTTCCCCGTCCCCATGATCCAGCCAAAACTTTTAAGCTATTTCTAAGAACAAGATGAAGGAAAGAAATAATAATAGGTCAAATAAAAGGGGCAGAACTGCAAGGAATAAGGAGTGTCAGAGATGAAGCTCAACTTAGCTTGTGGGATGCTGCTATACTGCAAGTTCATCACACTGGGCTTTGAAATGGCTAAGACATATGAAATGACAAATATTTCCAACAAAAGCAGTTAGTAGGGAAGGTGGTACCAGTTGCACCCCTTTCTAGCTATACTCAATGATTAGGACACTCACTGAGATCTCTGCTCATAGATTCTGCCTTTTGCCTTCCAAATAGCTTATTTGTTGCCAAGTTTTTTGTGAAATGGTGCACTTTCAGGTGGAGCCGAGTGGTTAGTGATGCATAGTGTATGTACTACTTGTATAAAAACAAGCAGCATCTGCACTAAACACACTAGATGGTCAGCAGAAAAAGGATGTCTTAACCATACATTTATAAAGTATCATGCCCTTATATGGCAAAGACAACTTAAGACTGAATGAACCACTTTCACATTCTTTCACCAAAGGTTTTGAAAACTAAACATTTGCTAAATTGAAATGCAAAGCACAATGACAGTAAAAATAACCTGCAATTGCTGTAATCCAAGTGTTAAGGGAAAAAGAAAATCATGGGTACATTTTCACAAACTTCCAATCTAACATTTTTACCTGGCAAAAGGAGAATAAGACAAACTACCAATTCATCATCATCATGGCTTGGCTTCGCGGACGAAGATTTGGGAAGGGCTTTGCCCACACTTATTGCAAGCGCGCTGATGGCTGAAAAGGCCAATGCGGGATAGGCAAGACCGGTTGCAAAGAGCACACCGGAGGGTCTCCTTGGGTGGTATTGCTGTTTCGTCCCTTGCCTGTTGCTACAGGGCTTTGCAAACGTGAGTACACCCTTCAAGCCTGCGCGGTGGATTTTTTTAGGTGAGGCGCAGCGTGCGCGAGACTGGCCCCACCCTTTACACCTGAGGTTCATCTGCCAGGGCCTAGCGAGCTTGGACGGTGACAGCGAAGTCCTCAGGTCGTAGGTTTGGTTAGAGTATCCTTCTCTTAGATGGATGGCCTTACAGGGCTAAACGAGCTCCATCTGCCCGGGTTTGGAGTTAGAGTTGTCCTTCTCCTAGGATGGTTGCCCGAAGGCTAGTGAGCCCATCCTGCCCGTGGACACACTTTGTCTGACCCTTCAGTTGAGACCTGTCAGGCTTGGGAGACCCTACCGGAGGCATATGCCACCACCAGCATAGCTCTCAACTTCACAAGGGCACGCAAGCTCTTTCCCCACGGCAAGGGGGTGCCCGTGAAAGAGAAACTACCAATTACCCTGAGAAATAATGCTATGTAAAGCATATAATGCCTTGAACGTATAATGCCTTTTGTTTTAAATGTTGGATTTCCTTCACTGACCAAAGTGAATTCATCAGATCTTTTCGACATGAGTGTCATAAAAAGTCTTTAAAACCTAACACTTCCACTAAGTATGGATTTAGCCAGCATATATACAATACAAGATGCAAATTCTTCTGTTTTCAGAGGGCTTATCTTAGTGTGCTGCACACGAGCACCGAGCGAAAACTACTGAGATACCTAGTGCAACAGCATTATGAGAGTGGCATTATGCCACTGGAGGTGGATTGGCAGAGAGAGGATATCACCCATCTATGTATGGAAATGAACCAGAATGTCACAAAAATAATTTTAAATATTTGAAAAAGGTAAATTCTTACTACAGTGGCAACCAGTCATCATTATTTTTCAGTAAAGTCTACTAAATTTGAACTGTTTATTATACTCAGAATTTTTAATCCCACGAAATTTGCTTTCTGTTAAAGAAGTTATTAATTTATTTCTATTCAAATTCTTCTATGGAGTGATACCTCCTACAGAGTAAGACTGTTAATTTTGTTTTTAGAAACCTTTGTCTTTTTACTCAAAGTAAAATTTTTAAGCCTTTTCAAGCTGCAACATTTATTATATCAGATGTAATGAAAATGTTTCAGGCAGTTACAGACAATGCACTTGGTCTAACATTTCTAGGCTGATAAGCAGTTGAGCACTAGTTTTCATTATTTCCAGTGTTGTACCTTAGACCTTGCCAGTCTGATGACTCAAACTGCCAGAATGAATTTAGTGCTAGACTGTGTGGGATGTAAAGTCACTTCACAGGATTTGTGCCTTAGTGGCATAGAAACTTCATAACCTTGAACCCACAGATCTCTTACTATGCATGGGATATAGAGTGCTCTACGTATGCACAGAACATAAACATGCTTTTAAGTGATGTATAGGACCTTCAGAATTCCTAAGACATTCTTAAGTCATGCTAAAACATAGTAAAAACTGATGCTTAGGGAACTAGATTGACTTAAAACATTGTGTTATTTTTTCTGAAAATTTTTATTTTTATTTTTTTGCTTGAATTGGAATCACTGAGTTTTATTTTTAAGCTATTGCTAAGTGCATATCATACCATCAGTAATACTTTTGCCTCTTATTTACTGAATGTTTCAACTTCCTATCTTAAAAGTGTTATCAACTTTTTCAGGATGAAATTAATCTTCAATCAAGCCCTTCAGTTCCTTTATTCAGAACTATTTTTATTTCGCATTAAGGCTTGTCTTCATAAGCATAGCTTTATTTTGCCACTTTTATTCCTATTTTGATCTGCTTGTTAAATTCTGAGTCTGTTTTGGCTTAGATTTTAAAGAATTTCTGTACAAAATTTGTTTTGACGTTAAAGAAAAGGTTTTTCTTTTCACAAACAAACACAAGCGGACACAAAGCTCTCATCTTATAAACACTATTAATTTTGATGAATCAATATTTCAGGATAGAGCAGGAAAGTCCTGGCTCCACCCACTGAACATGACAGACCTCATGCTGACATCCAAAGTGTGTGGTCAGGAGGGGCACAAATAGTAAGCAGGATTTTCAAAAAGAATGTTGAACTACAGCGGGAAACTGCAGCATAGTTCAGTTATCAGTTTCAAATCAGAGCCAATGCTTCTGTGCCTACACTGCATGTTACAGGACTATGTGGAGCTACTTGAGCTAATCAGGAGCGTAGAACCTTCCTGCTATAATTTATCCTGTGGGTAAAGTAAGTAGCGCTCTGTTCCATGATATTGCAGTGAAAATTGTCGGACAGGTTTCTGTCCTTTCAGATGCTTTCGGGTGTCATGATGTGACATGTAGACATACCCTTAGTACTGTGTTTGCACTCCTAATAATTCTCAGCTGTCCTTTTTTCTTCCTAGCAGCTTTTTAGACTCAGGCAATACTTGCATCCTTCTCGGTTTTTTTTCACAGAAAATTATTCCATAGCTGTAAGTCATGTACATGCTGCTTCTTCTTACTCCTTTATTATTTAAAAAACATTTTTTTCTTGTAATTCTGTTTTGTGAAAAAAACCTTGGAGTTTTTTTATGCAATATATTGGTTAATCAGAATAAGAATTTTGATACATTTTCTTATATTACTACACAATAACGTTTTGGCTCTTTGATGTAACGTGACTGTATTTTGTTTTAGCGTGACCAGTTTTTCAGCTTCTGAAAACTGTAGTCATTAGTCTATATTTATTCATCTTGCTTTGTTGTAATTTTCAGGGAAGTTTAGACTGATAAACTGTTAGAAATTTGGGAACTGGTGGATCAAATCCAGACATCCAGGTCAACATGATGAAAAAATTCATGAAGAAACACTATTTTAACTAATCTTATTCTTTGCAGGACTTGCATATTTTGACAGGCAACATCAGAGTTGAGGCTATTGGTAATACATGCATAAGGCGGAAAAAGTTTTGAATGGTTCTATCTCATATTTTTGTTGATGTCTTTACGTCTCAGAATATCTAATCGCATAGATAAGGTTGGACTCTATTGAGTTACTCTCCCTGACTTAGCAAATTATTCCTGTTTCCTAAGAGCATACGTTATGCTGTGTGCCCCCCTGCTCTGTTCTAAACAGTGAGGATTAGTAATGCTTGACTATGCAGGTTAACATATTGACCCACAGAAGGCACATTTTTTATATTGGCAGAATAGGATCTGAACATACAAACAGCACATACCTATTTATCCCAGTCTATCGAGGTAACCGAAGCCTCTTTGGCCAGCTTTCACAAGCCTTACGAGAGTGCCAAAATGGAAGAAGTTGGGTCAGAAGAATTTTGTATTCAGATGGTGAAAGACCAATGATCTAAATAGTAACAATCTAAATGCTTTATCTCTACACCTAAAAGCTTCTCCCATCCTTTCAACTTCACTGTGAAAATTGAATCACTGAAAGTCAGTGAAGTTGAAGTGAAGCCTTGGTATGGCTTGGTATGACTGTTAGTGACCTCTCTGCCTTACAATGCCCAGCCACATTTTCTCAACACTGTATTTTGTTAACTTAAGGACCATACGGTTAAGAATTTTCTGGTCTTCCAGAAGGAGCCCACATGTCTGATGGTGTTTTGGTACTTCTCTGTCATCATATTTTAAACAGATGCTGTTTATATTAACTTTTACTCTGCTTGAAGAAGTTGTGAAGTTAATAAAGTGATGAAATCTAAAGATTTCAGTTTTCAGTCACACTCTCTTCTTCTTAGATTTATGTGCTAGCAATTCCACCTTTTTCAAAGGATTAAAAAAGTTTTTGCATGTCGTTCAAATTTTTACCCCCAGCAGGGTGCAAATAGCCGGTATGATTCCTTTACTAAGAAAACTATCTTGCTATTTTCCCGCATTTCACCTTTTCCTTTAACTTTTCTCCTTTGCAATTTTTATAATGCATCATTAGCACAGCATACACAAATTCATTCCCTAAATTTCTGTGGAGGTTTTTAGGTTACTTCAGTTCCAAGGCTTTGCTAGAGTAGTGGTGTTTTTCTTAGTTGTACCACCACATGGGGCACACATTTGGAATATCTCTGACAACAATCAAGAATCTCTTGATTACTTAAAATTGGTATTGCGTAATACGTGAAGGAACAGAGCAATAATTTCTCTTTGGTTTGAAGGTTTTGTTCATGCTTTACATTCACCAGTAGGTGCTGTTAAGCTTGAATAACCCTTAGTACTGAATTTGTTTAAAAAAACCAAAACAAACCAAAACAAAAAAACCCCTAAAAAAACCACCACTAAAAAATCCTTTTGAAGAATGCTCTGCATGGGACAATATGCATTGCTGAATCTGATAACTTTTTCCTTTTTACTAGACCTTATACAGATTTATATCATATAGCTGACATCCTGTGTACTTCAGAATAAATTTTGAAGGACAGACAATTTAAGATAGCAAGCATAAATGAAACATGGGATAAAACAGTTATGAAAGACATAGAGTAATTCTGGAACCAGAATAACTGGGAATAAGCTACAATGATGATACTTCAAAACCTTGGGAAGGCTTTTAAACATGAGAGTAAGAAAGCTGCAGAACAACTTTCCAAGTATAGATGAGGAGAAGGCCTCCAAGATCTACAGTCCAAATATTGTTACAGCCAAAGGTGAATGCATCATATAAAAAAACCTTCCTAGTATCATTCCCTATTCTCTGGTGTTATACTCACCCAATTAACATTCCTCTGGGTGCTAAGACTAAAATTTTCAATCTTTCTTAGAAGAATGAGGAAAAGTTATGATTCGTTGTTAGCATTCTGAGATCTTCAGCAGGAGAAGCATGATGTAAATCTTTGTGTCTTTTCCCTCCTCAGTCTTGTTCTAAGTGTGTATATTTTTTGTATTTTCTTAACACAGCCTTCTTCCTTGAACGTGGCCTTCAGCCTCCCCTAGCTCCTGTTACCTCAAGGGTCTGTTGTTTGTGGCACCACCGTTCTCTGCAGCTTTACCGCCTAGACTGTTCCCAGTGCTCAAGCTAAAGCTGATTCCTGCACAACTATTAAAACAAGTTAAAACCAGCTCAGGCCAAGGTGAACGAAGAAAAGCCGAGTCTCTGCTCTGCCAGTTCAATGCAAAGCCTGGAGCCTTCTCCTGGTAATGGCACAGATCATGATTACCAGGATTATGGAAGACGCAGTTTGAGCATTTACAAAAGGATTAAATTTTCCTGTAATTTCAAGTGATTGGACTCACTGCCCCATGAGTGACCTTAGCTTCATATTCTTAAGTACTTAACTCGTTTGCTTGGTAGTGGGCTATGAGTGTTTACAGACGAAGTGTCAAAAGCATTGGAAGTGTTAGAATGACAGACAAGAGCCTTACTAACAGCAGTTCACTAAATGGAATCTAGATATTTACTTACTCTGACAAAATTCTAGGTATTTTAGAATGTCCCAGATCTAAAATAATTTTAATAATGTTAAATAATCACTTTTGACCAAAGAATTTCCATTAGGACATTTTTATGAAAAATGTCAAAGATTTTGGTGGATGAAGGGTTGTTTGGGCTTTTTTATGTTTGTTTTCATGATTTGCTTTTCTAGGGTCGTCTGGGCTAAGAGTTCTATTTCCAGGAGGGATTATTCATTTACATCATATGTTTACATTAGATATTAATTGGAAAAAGTATAAAACATCAAGTCAGAAATCTTAAAAAGGAATTAATTTGCAGAATGGAGGCTCACTACTGAGTCCACTAGAGACTGGATCACATAAATCAGTTAGTGTTTGATCACCTCTTTCTTCATGCATGTAATTTGCATGGCATCATGATGGCCTGTTTGCAACAAGAAGATATTGCAGCTCAAAATGTTCATATCTCACAGTCACAGAGCATGCTCATGGTGGACGAATCTGCAAACTTGCCCATATATTAAGCAGCATAAAATAATGATGCTCTCATCAAGTAAACACAACTTTGACTTTCATTCTAATTGTATGAGATTTTACATCGCATTTTTCAATTATAAACTTTACAGTAAGATTTATCTGAATTAAATTGGATGAGGTTCTGTGTTTTTAAGAGGCAAAATTTTCCCATGACTAGAAATAATCTCTATATTCTCTGAAGAATTCTCCCCACCTCTAAACTTTACTGGGCTAGAACAAAATTGCTTTTTTTGTGTGCTTTGTCATACAAGTTAATGATCTCTACTTTCAAACAGTTGTGACTGTTTCATTACAGTACAAGTCCAAATTCTTAATGAGATCTTGCATGAGACATGCAAAATTATGGTTTCTCAGCTCAATGATATACTCCGAATTTATACTTTTCCCTGTGCACTATCAGATTCATCTGAGCAAGGAGGTGGGAGCTACACTTGCACTGGAACAGAATGCTTTGCAACCACTTCCCAGAGCAATGTAAGGGCTATCCAAGTGTTGGCTGAAAATTAATTACATCTTTTTTCTTTTTTGTTTTTTCCCCTGGACAATTTTGATATGGGATTCCTTCTAGAGAGAATTCAGCAGCTGATTTATCTTGGGGATTTGGAGTTTGCTTGCACCACTTGTTTTATAATCAAAGTCTGCTTCCTCCCCATTGCTTGCTGGATGAAGTCTGAAACCCAGCTTCCTCCAGTATCTGTTGACTCAAAGGGCTGTTGTTTGTTGCACTCTGTTAAACTGGCAAAGTTTTACATAGAGTTCTTACTAGTGGGCAAACTGGTGCTAGAGGAAACTGAGCAGAGATCTTGAGAGCTCTTCGCTTGGAGAGCCTGCAGAATGTCAAAGCTAATTTGACAGCTTAATATTTAACATGATTTGATGATAATTGCTTTGTCTTATGATGGCTGGAAGTAGAAGACAATTAAAGAATTCTGGATGATTTTAAGGAAAATTAATTGGGAGAAATGCAAATTGTCTATCAAGCTCTTTCAGTCTTGGAACAAAATGCAGTCACAGATTCTTTCATGTTAGCTGCACAGTGTGTGCTCAAGGTAATGCTGAAGTAAAGCAATGACAGGTGCTGAAAAATTTGCATTTAACATTCTGAAATGCATTCATTTTCCTTCCCCCAAAGTTTAGGAAAAATGCCAAACCCTCCACTCTCTAAAAGAAGTGGCAAAACAAAAGTGATAGCAATTCTTTTAGTTTAAAACAATGCTGTTTCATTTATTGTGATAGCAGAGTTCATTTTACATAACATCTTTTCACTTTACAAACATGAGTATTAGTGGCTGCTAAACTGTATCATGTTGCAGTTTTACTGTGCCTGAAGGACAGAACAGAATGTATTGTTTAACAGTTATTTAAAACAATTATAAATGTTTATGTTTTATTTAGAAAGTCTTGTTTTGTGTTTTTATTTGAAGGAAATTATAAGTATTATTTGGAACATGTATGAGTTAATCTTCAGTTAGTAATCTCCAGATCAGAGAGAACATTCTTAAAACCGTCATTTTCCCAGGAGAAAAAAATCCTTAGAAAAAGTCTTCAAACCTGTAATTACCAAAGAGTGTTCAGTAACAGCATATAGCCAGATCAGCTTGTGAAATCTGAGAGACTGTGAATCTCTGCAAGATATTGTCCTGGTAACCATCACATGGGCATAACTGTCCATTTGGGCCTACAAATATGTAAATTAACTTATGTGAAGAAAATACATTGTGTGTGACATAGTTTGATATAAACATTCTTGGTAAGAGAATTCATTCCATTCTAGCCAAAGAGAGTTTTACTATCAAATGTATCCGTCATTGTACCTACTGTTTTAGTCTGCTGTCTAAAGATGCTTGGGAGGATCCAATCATGTAATAGACGGATCATTTCTGCTGTTGAATTAAAATATGGAAATCCTTTAATTTTTTTGGATCAATAACATTTGGGTGGTCTAAGGATAAGAAATCTTTTCTCATCCATTGAGGACAAGCTTTACACGAGAGTGACTACAACAATCTTTTGTCTAAGAGCATCTTCATACCACATTGCTTTAACACTAGTAGTAAATTATTGTTCTACTAAATTAGAATGATTGTCAGCATTCTTGGTTCTTAGAGTTTTACATTTGCTTTGTACATTCTATTCTACTCTAAAGCCTGATATCAAACCCTAACTTTGCTATATCAGCAGTTGCAAGATCAATGAGAAACAGCCAGAGTTAGAGAAGTCTCACAAGAACACCAGATATATCTGGTTGCTGTGCCAAAGGAGCTCTCCACTTAAATTTTACACAGAAGACAAATGAGTTATAATGACAAAAATGAGAAGGTGAGGACATTTTGAAAAACAAGTCCTAATTGTCTAATAATCACCTTAATTTTTTCCCAAGACTTTCACTCTAACAGCATTAGATATGGAAAGAGAGAAGTAGGAAAGCAGGAAGGAAGAAAGGAAGACACACAGACAGGCAGGCAGGCAGGTAGGAAGGAGTTAACATCCTACTTTTCCTCCTTTAATCAGGTTTTTCAAACCTACTCAGCTTATGATACATTAATCATGAAAAATCTCTTAAGTGGCTGTTTATATTTTTCCATTCATGGACCCTCAGCTTATTCCTGAAGGAATTGTCCAATACAGTTGTTCAGGCGTAAGCTTTGGTACATGCTGTCCATCACTTCTGAATCAGTTTACCCAAATGGTCTCTTTACTAGTACACCATGTCAGTCTAAGTTCATTACAATTGTTCAACAATAGATTCCTGGCTCAAAGAGCTGTTGGTTTTTCTGGTTGGAGGATCAGCTAGCTCCCCTCAGCCATATCTCAAAGGTGGAAAAACCTTGAAACAATGTTAATAAGCTGCTCTGAGAGACAGTACTGGCAATTTTTGAAACCATGAAATCAAAACCTACCAAGGAAAACAAAGCTGAAGTGGCAGAAAATGAAACTTCCTGTCTATGGGATGCCTATTTCTCTGGTAAGATATAGATAGATAGATAGATAGATAGATAGATAGATAGATAGATAGATAGATAGATAAATAATATTATATATGTTGACAGCTTCCTTTCTTTTCATAATTTCTTTGCAGTGATCTGAAATGTTTCATAACCACTGATACAGTTTTTGACTTGTACCAATGTCCTTCATGAGCAGTCAAAAATTACAAGGTATTCCTAATGTATTCCACTGGTCTATTTTTATACTTGTAAGACTTATTTACAGCCAATAATTTCTGCAAATGCCTTTACTATATTTTCTGTAGCTTTCCTGAAGTCTATTCACTATATTTAAATTAACTTTTTAAATTCCTCTATTCACCATATTTTAATTCATTTTTAAGCTGTAGTCTGATCAAAATGAATATTTCTCTAGTGTAAATGTGAAAAAGCTGACTTCAGCCAAAGATCCATATTTTTAAAGCAAAAAAAAAAAAAAAAAAGCCCCACTGTTGTCAGAAGTCATTCCAGTGAATTGGAATGACTGTGAAGTCATGAGATGAAAAGCTTTTACTTTTTGTAAAGGCCTTGAGGAGCAGAATGCTCGAAGTGGAAATCACAGACAATATATGACACTTGTTTTCTTTATGGTCATTTAGGCATCTTTGATGTTATCTGCCATAGAAATAAGATGGGACATAATGACAGAAAAACTATGCAGATTGTGTATGCCTAAATATAGGTAAACTGCAGTAGTCCTTCCCTTTCTACTTCTTTAAGGGCAAACATTCCTTCCAGCGTCTTTTTTAAATTTCTTCTACTATTGTGTTTCCATTTAAGCTTTTGAAAGAAACACAGAAATATTCTTTTTTTTTTTTTTTTTTCCTGTTTTCTCTGGAGTTTTGCTACCAAAAGTGACTGCCAGCTTCTTGCTATGAAGGGACCTACTTCTGCCACTGCTCTGAGTTCTGATGCCTTCACTAATAAGTGAACTTCACCTACAATATGCCCAGATTTTAGGCAAAGCAGTGACTCCATTTCTTTAAAAGGGACACAAAGGCCAGCTTCCCACCGAAGTTTCAAAGAAAGTCAACTTTTCTTCCTTCTCCTCCTTCCCCTCCCCTTCATCCCCTGAATTTTGGGAAAGAAATCTTCCTGCTCTTAAATCTCATCATCACTATATGACTGAGTGGTGTTTCAGAGAAAGAAAGAAAAAACAACTGCAGTCAAGAACATACTGATGAGTTGTGCCTCTAGGAATACTGGGGGTGAGTAGCAGAATCCTTGAAGGGCAATATTCTTTCTTTAAGTTTAGTAAAGAAGGAAATTAATAAAGCAACATGTAAGTTCACGACTTTATGCTTGAGAAGAATAGTCTCAGTAAACTAACTCAAACATTCCTATGGGACTGGAGTTTCTCCCAGGAACTATTTTAAATTACAATATTTTTGGGAAAAAATCTGATCTCATCCAAAACACACTAAGGTGTGATTAGTCTACCATTTTCCCTGGAAACTGTTTAATTGCCCTTACAGACAGAAAATTGCTTCTAATTTCAAGGTTGAGTTTGTCTAGTATCAACTTCCAAATATTAGATCAGCAAAATTAAAAAGTGTTCCATTATCTGTTTTTTATCCTGTGCATAGGCAAGTTTCCATAGAGGTTCAGAAACATTTCACACAACTCTTCGATCAGATCAGCTCTTAAAGGTTTGCTTTTCAGCTACACATGTTTTTTTGAGAACTAATTTTAAATATCTTTATGATTTCAATACTCTTCTCCACATATGGATCCCAGAAGGAGACATAATATTTTAGCAGTTGGTCTATCAGTGTAATGTGCAGATGCAAACCTCAATTTTCATCTCCTCTCTGATATTCTTCCTTTTATGAATATAGCAGCATTTGGCCACAAAATTGTGCTGAGAACTTATCCTTAGACAATTATCTACACTTATAGTACCATAATTCCTAGTCAGTATGTACTCTGCAGACTTCTGCAGGAAGTATTTGCTATCATCATCCCAACAGATGACAAAGAAACTGAGTAGGGCCAAATAGAGAATTGTTCTCTATAAGATCCTACTTGAATAACTTTATTTATTCATATATTTCACATTTTAAAATTTGTCAGTGAGCCAGTTTCTAGTCCAGCCAGCTTGTGGATTCCACCTGTGTGTGACTTTTAGACAAAAAGCATGTGAAGAGCTTTGAAGAAACCCCTGTGTATTTAATCATAACTACCATCACTTTTAGCTAGTCTCTAAAAACACCACTGAGTTTGTTTAAGGAGATCAACTTCCCAAGAAAATCAAATTAGAATCTTACTTTTTTGAGTCTTAAATTCAATGCCTCATTAGATATTCAACTTTGAGGTCCCAATATGATTTATAACTTCCTGGTTGTTTCTTTTTACCTTTTTAAAACATTAGAGTTGCATAAGCAGTCTTCAGCTTTTGTTCAATATTGTCATCAGTTTTTCAGAGGTGCTCACCTCATTCCATTTAGGCTGTAGATTATAAAAAAAAAATCAAAACAAACAAACAAACACGCAGCTCAATTGTTTTTCTAGTGGTACCCATTGTCTTACATGAGTTTGAAAATTTTGCCGTGTATTTGAATAGAAATGCAAACTGTAAAGGGGCCTCAGCTGGGGATACGATGTGTCCAATTCCCAGTAGACAGATTAAAAGGAGATGCAAAATCAGCATAGTTTACTGCTCAAAATCATCTGGGATGCAGCATTATGTGACAGACCAGCTGGAACACTGCAAAAAAGGTGTTCAACTGATATTTATTGTTACATGCAATGAAAATGAATACTTAGCTCCTGGGGTAATGAAATCCAAAGAAACAAACTGCAGCATGTTTTTAATTTTTATAGCTTTTAAAAATTCTATATTTGCTTGTTGTTTAAGTGGCACTAAGTGCCCAGTTCAGTTGCCAAAATACAGGTATGTAGTGGCATTTGGGATATCCTAGGCCTAGAGCTGGCCTTCAGATGGGCATGATTATTGAATAAGCCCGTGGTAATGTCTGCCAGCAGCACGTAGCATATCCGTTTCTTACTATTTCAGTGTAATTTCAGAACCTTTGGCCTCTAACTTGATAGTTAGCACTACATTCCCAGTTCACCACAGGATTACTGAAAGGCGATGTGACTGAAAGGCAGTCTGCACTCAGCCACCATGAATATGTCTCTCACACACTGTTCGGTTCTTTTTTATCACTGTGAGAACGTGTGGAGTGTTGACCCTGGCGAGAAGCCAGGTACTCACCTAAGCTGCTCTATTATGCCCCTCTTCAGCTGGACAGGAGAGAGAAAGTATAACAAAAGGCTTATAGGTTGAGGTAAGGACAGGGAAAGATCATTCATCAATTACTGTCATAGACAGAACAGACTTGGCTTGGGGAAATTTAATCTATTACCAATCAAATCATAGTAGGGTAATAAGAAATAAAAATTACATCTTAAAACACCTTCCCCGCACACCTCCCTTCTTCCCAGGCTTAACTTCACTTCTGATTTTCTCTACATTCTCCCCACAAGCAGCACAGGGCGTTGGTGAAGGGAGGTTGCCATCAGTTCAGCGCTTGTCATCTTTGCCGCTCCTTCCTCCTCCACAGGGAAGACTCCTCACATTCTTCCCCTGCTCCATCATGGGGTCCTTCCCACTGGAGTCAGCCCTCCATGAACTTCTTCAGTGTGAGTCCATCCCATGGGCTACAGTTCTTCATGAACTGCTCTAGCATGGGGCCCCTCCACAAGGTGCAGTCTTTCAGGAACAGACTCCTTCAGCGTGGCTCCCATACAGGGTCACAAGTCCTGCCAGCAAACTGACTGGCTTCTCTCTCGCCATGGGTCCACAAGTCCTGCCAGGGGCCTGCTCTTCCATGGGCTCTCTGCAGGGTCATAGCTCCTTTGGGCATCCACCTGCTACAGTGTGGGGTCCTCCAAAGGCTGCAGGTGGATATCTGTTTCACCATTGACCTCCATGTGTTGCAGAGGGACAGCCTCACTCACCACGGTCTTCAAGGCAGGCTGCAAGGGAATCTCTTCTCTGTCACCTGGAACACGTCCTCACCTTCCTTCTTCACTGACCTTGGTGTCTGCAAAGTTGTTCCTCTCACATATTCTCGCTCCTCTCTTCAGCTGCAGATGCTGTCACACAACAACTTTTTCCCCTTCTTAAACATGTTATCACAGAGGTGCTACCACTGTCACTGATGGTCTCCACCTTTGCCAGCAGCAGGTCCATCTTGAGGCCAGCTGGCATTGGCTTTTAGCAGCTTCTCACAAAACCCACCCCTGTAGCCCCCAGCACTACCAAAAACCTTGCCACACAAACGCAATCTATAATAATATGCGTTTATTAAGTTAAGACCAGTGTAAAGTTAATATTGATATCTTGAAATTTCCATGGATAATGTCTTAGCCATGGATGCTCTGGCATTGATTAGGTCCTCATAATTTTATCTCTTCTTCTGTCCCTACAGTCCTGTCCCCTCACCGTCCCTTTCCCTCCCTTCTCTTTGCTTATTCTTCTCTTGTATTTTTTCCTCCCTCCCTCTCTCCCTCCCTCCCTTCCTTCTTGTAAACATTAAAGACTCATGTAAACTCACTCAGTTAGTTATCTGGACATAACAGCCCAGATTTGGCAAGTTATATCCTCACATATCAGAAAGCAATGTAAATTATCTCAAAAGATAAGTTTAAGATTTCTGTTCTCAGTGTAAAATTGGTCTATGTGGTCACTTCTGTTTGGTGAGCCTTGGGTTAACTATGTATGTTACACACAGGAAAAACAAGCCTAGCCTAGGTCAAAACCTAGACTAGCTTAGCCAGTGCTCCCCAAAACCAGTAGCCTAATAAGATAAAAGACTGTTAATAAAAGGGAGTCACTTTACCTTGGAGGACAGCACATACAGTGAAATAGGCACCACTCATACTAATCATCTATATATTTGAAAAGCTTTGTACCTGAGTGTGTGCCAGTAAGTGCTCAGGTTTTATCTGAAAATTGTTGAGCCACTGGTTCTTTAGAGTCTTCTCATCTCTATTAAGGACCCCCTTCCCAAAGCAAAATACGTTTTCCCACAAACGTACATGGAATGTTAATTCATTACGTTTTTACAATAACAAAAAAGCAACTAATGGTAAGAAAGGTTTTATTGTATTTTATTGCTTTAGAATACTCATGTAAATCACTCCTAAATATACTGAGTTGAAAATGTCAGTGTAGACTTCCTGATTCTATCAGGTGAACTGCACAATGACAGAAGCAATGGAAAAATAAAGTACTGCAGAATAGGAAAGAAGAAGAGCTTTGGGATGTATGCTGAATGTGATAAATAGTTCTTCTGCTAGAGCCCTGAGAAGTCAATGAATCCCTCTTACCTTTACAGCCTGTAGCCATGTAAAGAGAGCCCAGAGAGCCCGAAGCAGATTGCAAAAAATAACTAATAAATCACTGATCTGGTAATTAGTTCTTACTGAGATTTTTTTCTCTTCTAGGATGGGGTTTGTCTTATTCTATATTCAGGAATTAACTCAGCTCATGAGATTGTAGCTCATACAAACTTAGTGAATCAACCCTTTAGCTGATTAGTTCAGGTATACTGTAATGAATTTGGGGATGGAATTAATTTCTGATTATAAGTTGCATGAAGGGCAGGTACAGAGAGGAAACTGGACTCTTAGGTTCCTTCTGTCATCAAAGGAAGGGATAGGTGATACATCTTCCTAAGTTTTGCCTCTAGAAAAGTTAGCATGACTTGTCCCCTGGTAATAACCCTATCTGTCCTCATTGTTGAGGATGTCTAAACTTGGGCCAAATTTTAACTTTCAGATTCTTGAGTTGGGTAAGATTAATCCCATTCATTAATCACTGCAGTTATCTGAACTAATTAAAAACTTGATTCAGCATTTCTATGCCACTAGTGGTCACAATTGAGTAACTGTGGAGCAGGATGCAGTCTTGGAGCACAGTTACTAGATGAAAAGGATTTCAGAACCAGTGAATCCAATGAACCCTTTTCTCATCTCATCTTCTAAAGTAAATATCTAATTCTCTTAAACAAACTACTAAAAGATGTGGAACAGTTTTAAAATTCAAATTCTTTGCAATAAGAAATAAAAATTGTAATTTAAACACAGCATATGGGATTACATACAATTTTTTTCTGTAAAAGTCTGAATTTTCCCTTATGTAGCAGGTGAGATTGAATTACAGAAACCTAATTTCTTTAAGATATCATTTAGGTTATTACTGGTATTTTAAATTATTCCTTCAAAGGTACCTTGGTATGTATTACCAATAAGTAAACTCATGAGAAAGAATAGCACAGCATGAGGCAAACATTCAGCAGTATGAAGCGCTTCTTTTATGAGTCATTGTGATGCTACTAACCCAATCACACTGTGTGGCACCAGCCATTATAACTAAAAGGGAAGATGATTAGCAGAATCTAGTAGCCTTCTGCTTCAAGTCCTAAACAAATAACTATAGTCCTTCATTATCCTTGGTGTCAGGGGGAAAATTGTACAATGGTGTGTAAAAAAAAAGATGAAATATTTATCTGCTTTACATTTGTGGATTATAAAGTGCAGTGACAGAATCACAAAACCACAGAATTACAGAATGGTTGGGGTTGGCAGCAACCTCTGGAAGTCACCTGGTCCGACTCTCCTGCTCAAGCAAGGCTACCTAAAACTAGTTGCCCAAGACCGTGTTTGGACAGCTTTTGAATATCTCCAAGCATGAAAACTCCAGAATTCTGAGCAACTGCTTCCGGTGATCAGAAACCCTCACAGCAGAAGGTTTTTTTATCTTGTTCAGGCAAAAAATTCTGTGTTTCTGTGCTCATTGCCTCTTATCCTGTTACTGGACTCCACTGAAAAGAGCCTGGTTCCAACTTCTTTACACTCTTCTTTTGGGTATTACTACATAGATAAGATCTCATCTGAGCCTTCTCTAGGCCAGATAGCCTCAGCTTTCTCAGCCTTTCCTCCATAGCTGAGATACTCCAGTCCCTTAACTATCTTTGTGGCCCTTTGCTGAACTCTCTCCAGTATGTCTGTACCCCTCTTGCACTGGGCAGCGCAGAGCTAGACACAGGTCTGTGGTCTCAGGAATGCTCCCTCAGCCTGCTGGCAGCACTCCTTCTAATGCAGCCCAGGATCCCATTAGTCTTCTCTGTTGAAGGGGCACTTTGCTGGCTCATATTCAGCCTGGTCCTGGTTGAATATCCACCAGGGCCCCCAAGTACTCTTCTAACTGGTCACCTCCCAGCACGTACTAGTGCATAGGGTTGTTCCACCCCAAGTGCAGGACTTTGCACTTTTCCTTGATCAACTTCACAAGGTTCCTGACAGACCATTTCTCCAGCCTCTCAAGGTCTCTCTGGATAGCAGCATGGGCCTTTGGCATATTAGCTACTCTTTCAAGTTTTGTATCATCAGCAAAGTTGCTGAAGGTACAATCTACCCCATCATCCAGATCATTAAGAAAGATGTTGAAGAGGATTGGACACAGTATTGACCACTGAGGTACATCACTAGCTATTTGCCTCCAGCTAGTCTTCTTACTATTGCTCATAACCCCCTGGGCTTGGCTGTTCAGCCAGTTTTTAATCCATCTCACTGTCTGCTTATCCAGCCCATACTTCATCATCTTCTCTACAAGGAATTTAGGAGAGATTTTGCCAAAAGCCTTACTAAAGTAAAGACAGATAATATCCACTGCTCTGCCCGCATTTACCAAGACAGTAATTTCATTACAGAAGGTTATCAGGTTGGTCAAGCATGACTTTGCCTTGGTGAATCCGTGCTGACTTTTCACGATGACTTCCTTGTCCTTTGTGTGCCGGGAAATGGTTTCCATGATTAGTTCCTCCCTCACCTTTCCGGAGATTGAGGTTAGGCTGACTGGTCTGTAGTTTTTTGGTTCTCCTCCTTGACCTTTTTGATGATAGGACTGATGTTTGCTTTACTCCAGTCCTCAGTCACCACTTCCAATTGTCATCATTATTTAAAGATAATCAAGAGTGGCCTTGTACTGACATTTGCCAGCTTGCTCAGCACTCTTAGGTGCATCGTATCAGGCCTCATGAACCTATGAATGTCAAGTTTGTTTAAGTATTTTCTGACCTGATTCTCTTCTACCAGAGGATTATGTTTTTATACATGATGTACAGGCAGATCAGGTGCTTGGCATAGCAGTGGGAGTTGCAATTACTGGTCTAGACATATTTTTGAAGTGAGTGATACAAGAACAGTTTAAATGTCCCAATGCATTTAATTGTATTAAAAGTTTTCTTAAGTTGTGTAGTTTCCAGTGCTAAAAAATTATTTGGCCAAGAAGGTTCTATGGATAAGGTGGGTAAAATATCTTGAAACAAAAGTTATGTCAGCTTTTTGCTTTGAGATCTCAGAGCTTCTTCTCTTGATTTTATACATCTTTGGCATTCATGAATTTGCAACTCCAAATGTTAAACTAGGCAGAAGCAAAGCTAGTCTAAATCATTCTCTTCTCCTAGTATGAAACCAGAAAATGAGAAATAACCAAAGTAAATGAAAAGCAATCCTATAACTGCATTATTTGCAATACATCGGCAGCATGAGCATTTCAAAATGAGGGTTTTTTTCAAAGAAAAGAAAAATAAATATTCACTACACACATAGTGGTTTAGTAGAATTATTTTTTAAAATTACCCCTGTGATATGAGCAGTAAAAAAGCATATGAATAATGTACAGTAGTTACAGGATTTACCATTATAACTCAATGCTTTGAAACTAAGGATATGTAAAGAATGTGTGGACAGCTTTAGTCAATCATCCATGTCTCTGTGTGGATAAAATTAGATATGGAATTACTGGCATGTATGGAAATATGGATGCTTCCTTGGCTTAGGCTTGACAGCTTTAGGAGCAAATTACTTAGCTTACTTTATTTATGAATGTGGACTCTTCCTTTCTCCCTGGAAGCAGCCTTGCCCAGCCCACAAGTACACTGCTGTGCAGAGGGAGTCTGTACGCAAGGGGTAGAATACTCACAGACTTGTACAATAACACTGATTCAGAACAGAAAAGAATGCCTCTTTCACAGTCTAGAAGAATGAAAGATATCAAAATGTTTATAACAAATTCAGAGGTTAGCCAAGAATATTTGCTTGGTTGTCCAGAGGAATTACCTTCTTTATTTGCAGCTGGACATTGGAAAAAAGTAGAGACTGACATTTGTGAGTTACAGAGATAGATGCGTTTGGATGCACTTTGCAGCTTTTCCAGATACTTAGAAATTGAACACTTATCTGACCTTTCTATGTCAAGTGTCATAAACAGCCTTAAGACTATGTTTTTGCAGGGTGAGAAAATTCAGGAACTTGTGACATACAATGGTCCACAGTTTGCTGGGAAACGTGTCATTTATAGAAAATATTACTTTAGCCTCTAGCTATGCTAGAGCAAAGAGAGCTGGCCAGCACAGGGAGAATCCATGGCTAGCTTTATTGAATCATGAAAACTATTAATTTCTCAGCTATAACAAATAATACTGGAGTGATTTTACTCCAAGATACCTGATTATTAAGACACAATCGAGTAATCAGCATTGAAGATGCTGATTTTTCTTCAAGGAAATATATTGCATCCTAAGTGGTGATTCTATCTATGCCAAAACAATGAGACTAATGGATTATGAAAAAAGACACATACTCATCCATTTTAAAAAATTAATACTTCAAGGGCAATACACAAACTGCTTCCCTGGAGTTGGATAGACTGGTGAAACAGGTTGACCAATATCTATTTTCATGTAGAACAAATGCATGGTTTCAAGCCAAGCAGGTGCTTTTAGGACAAACTGAGACAGTTGCTTTTTATTCCAAGGTCAAGATATGACTCAGTAAACCATTTATTAGAATGAGGGTTGAGCAGGGGGCTTAGTTCTCCTCTAAGCAGGAGCCGGATGTCCACCTGATAGGTGCTATTAGGAAGCCATCAAGATCTCAAGAATAGATCTGAAAGTTTCATCTTCAGATTTAGGCCCACAGATATCCAGATTCGGATTCATCACGACTTACAAAATTGTTCTTTTTTCCCTAACGTGAGTAATTGTTCGTGTATGTAGGGCAGGAGCCCCGAAAGCGGCTGACTCCAATGCTTCCCTCTTGCAGATCTAATAGCCTTAAATCAGATGGACTCCCAGTAAGATGCAGAAAGAGGACAGAGTCTTCACTTATGACAGGAAGATCCAAAAAACAGTTGAGTGAGGAATTGTATAGATTAGCTAAGAGACAAAAAAGGAAAGATTCAGATTAGTTTCCTAAATTAAGGCAGCATGAATAACTCCTACTTTTCTTCTGCCATTGACTTTTCAATACTTATATATTCTTCAATACTTGTACATACCTCAGTCTCTGTTTCCTCCTGTATGTATGTATTCACACAAGCACACATGCATATGAACACACACACGTGCACACATACACTCATATTTTTTCTTTGTCTTTTATAAGGCTCCTATTGACATCCTTTTTCTTTGGCTGGCTTTGTTGTCTTTCTTAGTGTAGCTTTCCATATTCTCTAACCAACAGAAAATTAACAAGACTTAGTTTTGGCTTTGATGTTAATTTTTTATTGAAATTTTCTTTGTTGCTGTTTTTAACATCATCAGTCCTTAGAGAAATTTCTGCCAGTTATTGAATAGATTGATTCACCTACTTGAAACCTTTCTTCTTATTATAAATAAGATTCTCTGCCAGTGAGCGATTTGCATGAACACAGATCTTTTGGGTGTTAGCTAGATTAATGACAGTCCTGGCTTCGTTGTAGTGGTGAGCAGAAGACAAGTTAGAGTTTATGAAATGCTGCCCTCTTGTGCCTCAGTAAAAAGAGACTGGAAAGAGCAGCTGCATGGATTTGCTTTTCTTGCCTTTTTTTTTTCTCCTTTTTTCTTTTTTCTTTTTTCTTTTCTCTTTTTTCTTTTTTTTTCTTTTTTTTTTTGTAGTTACAAGTAAATAGTATGATCACATATTTGGCTCGAATTTTACAGGGCTGGAGCAGATTGCGACTTCCTTTGACCTTCTCATTTTCGTATTTTTGTAGGCAAAAGAGCAAGGGATGTTTGCTGACAATTTTTATTATTAATGGATGAGTAGGAGAAGAAAAATAGAATCTCAGAACAGAAATGGCAAGATGCAAAATTATGTAGCTGGGAGAAGAGCATGCAATTACAGATAAAATAAACATACAGATATACTAAAATAAAGAGAATGGGAAAGGGAAAAGAATGATTTCTCAAAAAAAGACCCCAACTTGTTATTTTGTTAAGTAGTGATCAGTGTCCCACTTGCACATTAAAAATCATATAAATACATTTGTCTGATAACTAAATAAAAAAATAATTCCACTAAGAAGGAAATAATAAGTAACATTTTAAGTTATATCTCTGAGCGTACTAAGTAAGTGGCTACAAAGCTGGAAACAAGGAAGACATCTGTGCTTCCAACCTTGGAGGGGGGAATGACTTTTCCCAGGTTTCTTCAGATCTGCCCCGTTTCAAACTTGCTTCCATCATACCTTCATTTCAGACCTTCCTGAGAACTATAACTGAAGTGAGAGCAAAGACTGACACATCCTCAAGACCAAAACTTTTAACAAGGCCTTGTAAGGTCCTGGGTTAGGCCTGTATTTAAAAGACTCCAGGATGCCTATCCTAGTCTTTTACAATAAGTCTGCTTGTGGTAAAAACACCTTTAAACTACATGAGGACATTAAACCCAAGAGGTGACACACCAATGATGATAATTTTTCAAAAAAGCCTTAGATGAAAATAAAACCCTGAAACCAAAACTCTTTCAAGGCTGCTACTGCTACTGCCCGTGAGGTGGCTTGTGCAGCCAGACTTGAGGACAGGAAAGAATATAAAGTAGAAAGAGAGTCGATAATACATTGGTGGTCATCAAAAGCTCATATGACTATTTTGCAACCATAGCTGTTCTTCACAGTTTGGTTTGTCACACATGAACAGTGAAATTAAAAACTGAAGAAAAAGTTTTCAGCAATTACAAGACAGTTAGATAAAATATAATGACTTACTGCATATTAAATGTGCAATCACCGTGTCATCTGTGTTTCATCACCAGCATGTTTTCCTTGTGCCATCCCTTAAAACCAGAGCAAAGACCTTCCATTAAGTGTTTCATTGCTGTATGAAACCAACAGCCATGCCTCTGGGATCCAAGCTTTTCACATGATGTATTTAATCTTTCTGAATATTAGAGCAGTCTGCTGGAAATCCAGCAGTGTGAGCAGTGTCGTATAGTATTTCTTGTTGCATTTGTGTACTTCTCTCTCCATTCTGAAGAAGACTATCAGACCTATTCAGAGGCTGTTTGCCCAAGACTTGTCCCATATTTTGTGTAAGCTCCAAACTCTGACATAAGCTTTCCATATCACAGAGCGCACAATCCCTTTCCTTGAGTTATGTTTGACCATTACTCCAAACAGTTTTTCAGTGCTTTGCACAGTTGAAATTCTATATCTTCTAAATCTAAAAATGGAGTGGGGGAAAGACTGGACTGGAATATGTGCTCAACCTTTCTCACTATTGACAAGAGGAAGTGAAAACTCAATAATTTTCCAATAATATTTTCTCTAAACCAAGGGAAGAAGTGCAATCTGAGTGCAAAATATGTCAAAAGATGAAGGCAACCCTAAGTGTCAGCGGTTTCTCCTGGAAGTAAAAATCCAATAAAGTGTCGTGGTTTCGGCTGGGATGGAACTATTTTTTCTCCTTAGCAGCTAGTGTAGTGCTGTGCTTTGGATTCAGTATGAGAACTGGTATGAGAAGAACATTAATAATATACTGATTTTTTTAGTTGTTGCTAGGAAATCAAGGACTGTTCAACTTCAAATGTCTTGTTAGTGTGCAGGTGCACAAGAAGCTGGAAGGGAGCATAGCCAGGACAACAGAACAAAACTGGCCAGTGGACTATTCCATATCATACGACGTCATGTTCAGTATATAGATAAGGGGGGACTGGGAAGCTCCTTCTCCTCCAGGATTGGGATTTTAGTATTTTATCTCCTCTGGGATCACTAGCAGGGAACAGATTGGGCATTGGTCAGCAGGTGGTGAGCAATGGATTGTGTATTGCTTGTTTGTATATTCTGCTATTTCTATTATTATCGCTATTATTTTAATTTAATTTTGTTTCAGTTGTTTTTATTTTAACCTACAAGTCTCCTTACCTCCACCCTTCCAATTCTCTCCCCCATCTCATGAGACGGGGGGAGGATGTGCAAGCAGCTGTGTGGTGTTTGGCTGCCAACCAGGTTCAAATGACACATGTACATTTAAAGCTGCAATAAACTCCTTCAAATACAATCAGCAGAATTACCATGAGCCAGTAAATTCAAGGAACTTACTTAAACGTACATCATTTTATGCCTAATTAACAACAATCAAGAAAGATACACCTGGTGGTCTTTTGATTACTGAAAGTCAAAATGTCCCCTAATGACTACACACAAAGAACTTCTAAGACTACATCAGATTCTAGAAATTAAAAAAAAAAAAAAAATCTTTAAGTTTATTAAGGTAAAAGCCTGACAACATTTCTAATTCAAGATTGACAGTACAAAGTTATAAATAATATTTAAAAAGCTCAGCAAATACAATTCTGGTGGAGCAAGTCAGGCATCTAACTGATGATCTGCGAATCTGGATGAAATGCATGTGTCTTCTTTAAAGTGGCAGATTCTTCGCATTGTTAAACCCACAGTCCTACTTCTTTGATCAGCCTATTGGAGAGTGCTAAGGCTTCCTCTCCTCCTGTGTACTCAGGGATACTCCCAAGGAAAAGCTGAGCTTATGAGAAGATGACAAGCCACAAGTTCCAATTCTGATACAGAGTCAGTACTCATGTATGAACAGGGACTATTCTGCTGCAAGCTGCAACATAGGTTAGACCTACGCTACTATGTCAATACAACCACTATAGATTTTAGTAAGCGATGATAAAGGAAGAAAGTTGGTTGCAAGATTCACTTGAAAGATTTCTGTCTTTCTCCCAGCATTCTGTGGATATCTCCCAAAGGGAAAGAGGTTGTAATACACCTGGATCAGTATCATTTTCCCCATTCAGTTTGCTGTAAATGGGAATGATTTCTAATGGTTAGTAAAGGAAATCCTCCTTTACTTGGCATGGCTATAATAAGGTCGGATAGAACTGCAATGCTCATACTCGTATGATAGATCTGTGCTCATTTGTGCAAGTAACTGTCAAGGAAGAAGAAACAAAAAAGCCTGTGCTCCTATCAGACCCCATAGTCAAACCATATAGAAGATAACAGAACTGTGGATGGGAGCTTTCCGCAGTCAACAGATACATAAGACACAATACACAATAGAAGCTGTACTTTCTCAAAAAGCGTTTGGGCTATTTGAGAAACTGTTCATGGCATGATGTATGCTGTGGGTCTATGAGGACTTTATTCACTCCCAGGAATGACTGAAGGGGATGGGGACTTCTACCCTCAGCACCCCCAGCATGGCCCTACTCTTGTGTCGCTAGTTGAAAACCCAAGCAGCCCAGGTGGCAATAGCTCCCAGAGCAGTTCTACCTCCTCCGAGCTAACACTGAAGTGTTTGAACCAGGAATGAACAGAGGGCTTAACAAACCACTTATGGCCATGGGCAAAGAAGCAGGTTCGACTAGAGGGAACAAAATTAATTTAATTCGAAACAACCAAAACCACGAATCATCACTTAAATTATGGTCGGACAGAGAGAAAGAGAGAACAGTGAGATCTTAAATACATATATACAAATACCCTTCCTCCACTCCAGCCCTCCACTACTTCAAGTCCTCACGCACTCGGCACCAGAGGTGGGGCGGGATACAGGGTGTGGGCGCACAGTCCTTTGAACCTCTGGCCTGAAGTTCCAGGCCTCCTTGTGGTACAGAGTTCCTCTGTACATGCAGCCCGCTCACCCCACAGGAGGCAGCTTGGCACGGCCGCCTCCATCCCCTGTTGGGGGGAGATGGGGCGGGTTGTCAATTGTTCAGGCCAACGTCTCCAGCGCTGCACCAGCCCAGCTGCAGAACTCGGAGTCGCCTTGTTTCCCGGGCGTATCCGGCTCTCTGCATTCCGGCAGCGCCCTCATTCTCAGCTCTCCAACCTGTCCTCTCTTCCCTCGGCAGTGATTGACCATTTCTCAGTACAGGGGGCGGGGGTCCCGGGTCCCCGCATGCCGGTCCCTCTTCTTTTTTCCACCCGCCAGTGATCAACAAAGTTAAAAGTCTGCTTGCCACACGGAAGATCTTTATTTTCCCAGTATATACTTGAAACAAAGTTCTTGTTGCCAAGATGACTGCTCAGTGGTTCTCTCCTCTTTTGCCCTTCCCCTTCCAAACAAAGAAGCATGCCCAAAAAAGAAATAAATATGTTCCCTTCCTATTTATAGTGTTATTCGAAGACACATTGATTGTCACAGCTTGGGCCTGGGGTGGGCGCAAAATTGAAGCTAGGGACTGTGTTTCACAACACGAATTACAGGGTCCTGCAGCTCCTTCCCCCACACCACCTGAGTACACCAGAGCAAAAGGCGGCAAACCTCCTTTTGTGCCCAAACAAGGGGGAACAACCCCCTTTGCCCAGGAGCTGAAATCTTAAACCACGACAGCTTGTCACAGGCTCTGACCCGGGGACCTG
Organism: Bucorvus abyssinicus; assembly: GCA_009769605.1. NCBI lineage: Eukaryota > Metazoa > Chordata > Aves > Bucerotiformes > Bucorvidae > Bucorvus > Bucorvus abyssinicus. The sequence goes on from CM020026.1 coordinate 34,634,587, forward strand.
GCCCTATCACACACAATTCTATGTCAGGACACTCAGGTAGCCCTATATCATAAGGGTGTCTCTCTGTCCTCGAGCTAAACACGCTGTATGACACGTGTGTGACATTGCAGAACTATGAATACACTTCAAGTGTGCTCAACTTCATGAAGTAGGAGTACTGGAGAAAGAGGATACCTAACTTACAAGGCAGCTAGAAAGACTCCTCGAATCTTTTATATAGCAAGAGCACCTTTCAATTTCATTGACCAAAAATCTTTCTCTACTTATGACTGCTGTTCTATTGTGTATCCTAAAATCAATTTGTTTTAAGGGGTCTCCATAGAGGTACATACAAAACCAATGCTTGATTAACCAAGCCTTGCTTAGCTAAACTAGCTAGTCTCCCTAATGCCGTTCTTGAATGACTGAGTAGCAAATCTTCCCAAGTGAGTCACTGGCTCCAGATCCACACTATTTGGTAGCCACTGGGAAAACAGACAGAAGGAAGAGATGAGAGAGGATATGTACACAGAGACACATCTTTTGACTTCTTTTTTTTCCCCAGCTGCTAAGGGAGCATTTCAATATCGTGCCAAGTGTCTGTGTTACCTGTACTTGTGGTGTGAACCAATAAAATGCGTGTGTGACTCTACCTTAGTAATTTCCAGCTATCCACATGTATCTGATATCTTATACATAATAAGACTCCAAAGGCTCTGCCTCTATATCAAAAGCAATTTGAGATTCTTCAGACTGAAGAAAAAAATAATATAAAAATTAAAATAACCACTTGAACTTTGTGTAAGAGGTGAAAGATCTCCTCAGGTACAAAACTACTTGTTACTAAAGATCCAGGAAGAATTTTTGAATTAGTAGGAATGCTACTTCTGTTGTTTGTTTTCCTAGAGAAACTCACTCAACTGTTATACACACTGGTGTACTACCTTGGTCCAGCTTTTCCCAGTCAGGCACATTTCCTTATTAGAATAGTCAGTGTCTCAAATCCTTCCTACCTAAACTGAGACATCCATACTTTATGAACTCTTCCTTCTCTTGTTCATTGTCTAGAGGGTAATGAATGAGCATTAGAAAAACTCTGCAAATATTCAGAAAATGGATTGAGCTTCTAAGGTTTCCTACTTCAAACTTACCATATATGAAGAAGGTTTGTAAACAGGCTAGCCCTACAGTAATTATAAATTTTCTGAGATTCTGTTTCGAGAGCTCTGGGGCATATATTGCTTGCTTAATAGTGACTGGACATGCGCTGCTGTGAGAAACTATGAGGAATGAAAGGTAGTTCATATTGTAATATGTGTTTCCTAACGCCTGGAGTTCTCCTTTCAGAGAAAAATTTCACTTTTCCCCCTGAGATTGTTAAACAACCTGGGAAGGGACGTGCAAGGACTAATTACTGATACCCTCCAATTTCATTCATCACGAAGTTGTAGGATATTATATATCCTAGATCATCATCTAGTCACTGATGTTATACGATATAATTCCTATTTTGTATCAGATGAGAAATATGACAAAAGAATTACTTTGAGTTCGTTGACAGCAAAAAGTTCATCTCTGCTGAGGACAATCAACAAAAAGTATATGAACTGAGCACAGATTTAATCAAACCTATTCAGTGGAAGGCAAACGGCAAGGAGATAGGCGGAAATTTGGTGTGCAGGAGAAATACTGAATGTATTTTGTGTTTCTGAAATGTACAGGAAGAATCAAGTACTAGCTGAATCTCTGTGGAGCGGTGAATGTAAACTCTCATGTTGTAGCCCGGTTTACCAACAAGTATACTATTGCCTCTGCCAGAGTGGCCACAGTTTTTACATGAAATTTGCAAGGCCTCAGAAGAGGGGCTTGTTACCAGTCTCAAATTGTTGTGAGAATACGTTGTGCCTTTTTAGTGAGTGCCTCCTGTTATGACGTTGAGCGCAAGCATGGAATAATAGCAGTATATATTCTAGTTTATTTAATAGTCACTTTTTTTAAAGACCACCTGTCATATCATCTGACTTATCTTTGGTTGAAGCATGATATTCTTACTAACCTAGCCTATGCTGTGAGAACCAGCAAGTGCGAGAAGAATAACATTAACCATTAAAATGACATGTGAGAACACCTTCACTAGAGCAAAGTGGCAGCAATAAATTAACGACTGGTTTAGAAATAGAAATTCTTTTTCTTAGTATCATTTACTTTGGATTGTTCAAGTATAAGAGCTAAGAATCTGGACTTGAAGAGAGTCCTTTTTTGATTACAAATGTAAAGCTGGCTGTCAAGATTTCCTCTACGAAGTACAAATAGGCAATGGAATACAGTATACTCAACGTAATGAAACCAGGGAGGAAAAAAAAAAACTGTACAAGGTAATTGAAGTAATTAAGTAATTTAGAGTACTTGATCAGCAACAAAGGTATAACAGGAAATTGAGACAATCAAAAAGGAATTAAATTATTCACAACTGAAGAAAACCCATTTTGTTTTCTGAATTAAAAGCTAGTAGCCTTGAAACAACACAGAAAGATGAAAAATTAGGCAGGGTATTCACATGAGGAGATCAGTCTTGAGATGTATAAAAAACAAATGTAACACAACTCTGGGATTTTTAATCAAGGTTTCCCTCTCTCTTTTCTTCTGTGTGTGTCATGCCCTTTGAAAAACAATTTCTGAAGAAACATTTCATGAAAGACATCAAACATATAAGCAATAAGACTTGCCAGGAAAGGAAATGAAGATGAGACAGGGGCAAGTTTGAATCTCATTAGAATTCCTGCCTGGGAGGTTATTGTTAACCTATTTTCCCTCTCCTTTCAGAAGCCATTATTTGTGTCAGTTAGAAGAAAGGAAAGGAATGAGAGAGGGAAACACAGTGAAGGTCTTCTTAACCTTTAAATGGCACAAAACCTATATAAGTAGTTTGACTTGTGGGAGATACTGATGCTATTGATGTTATAATCATATTTATCTGGAGATAAAACAGCAAAATTAACAAGACAGGAAAATTTTGAAAAATGAGGCTTATTACTGTATCTAAAACTGCCAAGCTTCATGCACAGCTTATAAATAGAGCTTCTTCAACAGAGACTTTTATGCACTCTCATCTCTCCAACAGAGTGTGGTTTTGCCTTTCACTATGTGATAATTGAAATAATTTAAGTCAGTAAAGACTAGGTCATCGAAAATGTGAGCAATGCAGTTATTGCTGAAGAGTGCAAAACTTACCCCTCCCCCTCGCCACTGCCCCCCCCCCCCCCCCCCCCAAACTTATAGCTTCTTATTTTTTAGCGCCACTTATGGAATTAATATGTCAAGCACATAAAGTAAATAGTTCTTCCTCGGGCACATATATATGCTTTACATAGGCAAGATTCTTCCTTTCTTTGGGCAAGAAAGAGGTAGAAAAGAATGTGGCCTGATTTCTCAAGAAATCTACAAAACTATAAGAATTTAGGAGGACTATGTTAGCTTCCTTAATATTGATTTTATGTTCTACTATACACATCTTTTACTCCCATCAGTAGGAATACCCTTGCAAATTACTACTGTAGCAGGCAAGGCAGTTGGAGAAAATGTTCTAGGTAGAAAGCCAAGGTATAAACCTTTATACTTACAGACCAAAACTTAATGGAGTGAGAGGAGCTTGTTCTATCAGCAGCGACAATCTCCTTCCCTTCTTGGACCACTTCTAGCCATCTTAGTGAAAGAAAACTCAAAGGATGGTATAAATTAAAACATAGAAGAATGACACACCCTTTATTCAAGAATTGCAAACAGAGGTCCGACTATGTACTAAAGTACTTCTAATTCAGCATATCTCCAAAGATGCAGATTCTTACAACAGACCTGCCAATTTTCATAGAATCTTGGCAGTTTACAGTAATGCACATCTAACATTTACATTTGCTACTGTCAGGTTTTAATGTCTAATAAGCACAGATTAAATGACATTATCAATTAAAGTGTCAAGTTCTTCAACAGCAAACTTCATTATGTTCTTCTGCTATGAAAAAGAACAATTTGAGGATAATAAGCATTTGAAATTGAAGGAAATGGTGACAGTGTTCTATTCTAAGGTTGCTGAGCCTACAGCCTGCAGGCACTCTCACTGCAGCTTTGTTTTCTCTGTGTGACGTTTATGAGTATACATTTTTCCCATCTAAGTTTTCTTTCTGAAACCGTATGCTTCAGAAGAAACATATTTTTCTTCTATCATGGCTCTCAGACACAAGATGCTCTTTATCTGGAGTAGCTAAAAGAATACTCACTCTCTTGCAAACTGTAAGAGAAAGGTGAGAATGTCAACAGCTGTGTCATGAGATTACTCCAGTAAATACCCTCCTTCACTCTGATAGTTCTTCGCTTTTAGAAGGAAAATTGGTTACTTCTTCGTCTGTGTGAAACAAAATCAAACCTGGAAAAAAGTAGAACATATATGCTGTGGTCCTGATATGTAATGAAGCTGAAGATAGTGCTTAAAAAATAAAGAGAAGAAAAAAAGTTGCTGAACTTTCAGCCCCGTCATGATGGATTTCAATCCATTATCATTTGCCATTGCTTAGTTCACATAAGATAGCGCCTGCATGAAGACAGAGACTTTTAGCCTCTGGTTGAACATCATGACCAGAAAATATACTTGGAGACTCGACAAACGTTACTATAGATAGAATAGCAGTAGTCATGTAGACAGAGTCTGACAAGGGCAAGTCCTGCATGACTCTGTCATACAGACAGAGTTTATGGTGGTTGTTCTCTGAGTGAGTCTACACCACAGTGAATACAGTGTAAATAGACGTACCGGCAGTAAATGAGTCAGCACTGTGTGTTGGTAACACTGCAATTATGGTATCACGAATATTAATAAAACCTAACTTCCTGAGTGTTTACTCAACTTCAAGGAGGTGATGGCAGCTACTTGTAAAATCTACCAGAATCCAGTACATCTAGAATGAATGTAGCTACACTAAGATCATTTGAGTCTTGGCTACCTTATTTTTTCACTTATTTTGGAATCTAGGTTCATCACTGAAACACACCAAATGCTAAATTGTAATTTCCATGTCATTTGACAGTGGGGAATACCCATGTATCTCCAAATGATCACCTGCAAAATTGCCGAGCTCTCCAGAATCGAAGTCAGTCGATTTCTAGATGATTTAATGTGAGCATTTGTATGAAGCTTATGAACGACAGAAGCAGTTCACAGGTCATGTACAGTGGCACTTGATTTTAAGTGTTTTTCCCTTTACTGCACTTCATCTTTGGCAACAACTTAGTCAAAATAGAATCAAGAAGATACAGGTTGCTAATTTGTAGAACATTTGCCATACAAAATGAATTTTCTGAGTTAAAACATTCAGTACATGCTCTTCTTTCCACTGATTGAAAATAAATGTATCTACTACTAGCTGCACCAAGGGCAAGTCCTGCCTGACCAACCTAGTGTGTTTTTTCCTTTATTAGTGGCCATAGCAATTTGTTACATAATTCCAATATATGTTTCTTAATTGATGTGAAAGTCACACACAGTGTCTTGCTTTTGCCCATATACAGTTAAAAAGCAAAAGCAATTTTACCATATTAGGCTAATTTTGCTAGACAGATTCAGTTCATGCTTCAGCTGTCAGAACAATTGCTGCCTTCATACTGTTACTGATTTTGACATTCCTTTGAGCAACTGAAATATCACAGATTCAAGGTAGTCTAGATAATGGTGGTGCTTTATTCTGAATGATTTTTAAATGTGAAGTTAGCTTAACAAAATGTTTGTACTGAAGAATTTTCAGTTTTTCCTAAGCATAGAAATGTTTGGACTACTGTTGCACAACACAGGAAATAGATGATAAAATGAAATTATTCTGCAGATATATGTATGAATATAAACCAATGCGTGCACAAATTACTTTTGTGCTTTTGTTCATTTATACCATTAATATATATTGCTTATTAACAGTCAAGCTTGTGCAGTCTTATGTCCTGCTTAATTAAACAGAGTCTAAAGGTCTTCTAGAGTACACAGGTTCAAGGTCTCAGAGCAGTGATAAAGAAGAAGCTGCAAACCAATCTGATAAATTACATTAACTGTACATCTTTGAACACCTCACCTGCACTTTTACCATCTTGTTATTAAGACAAGCAAAAATGCCTTCTGTCTTTGCCACAAACACAATGAATTGTCTTATCCAGGTCGCATCTCACCAGAGAAGAGTAAACTACACAACATAGTAAGATAGTTGATATGCTGTTCCCGTATACAGCAGGTTTACTGCCTGTGAGAGGGACATGAGCATAGAATTTATGTTTCCTAAGTTCCCCACTTCAGTCCACAAAAAAGAATGGGTCTGCTAAGGCAGCCGCTCTGTTAAACTTGCCTTGTGGGAGTCACGATTAGTCTGTGGCAAAATTTGTAAGCTGTGTCATGAATGAGACAAATCATATGACAGCTACTTTTCAAACCCTTGTCTCAGCATATTCGGCCTGCAGTTATAACCACGCTGAAGTTGCCTTTCCTTTTTTGTCCACCTCATATTCTCCTTTAAAATATATCTCTGACCTTCAAAGATATCACTCTGTCACTGCTTCTCACCCATTCTTAACCTTAATTAGACTGTAGCTGTTCCAGTGACGCTGCTTTAATCTGCCTGGAAAGCTGCTATCATTTTGACGCCATTTCCTCAGCTGAAGAATGCACATGTGTATGTACTGGGGGCATGTGAATTTAGACTTTAAATATGCTCCATATTAGTATGCATCTTTACATATAAGTCTAGTGACAACGTTTGTGTCAAATAATAATTAGTTTAAAAAAAAGAAATCATTATTTGTTTAGTATGATCTACAAAAAGTCAAGGTGTTAGCCAGAACAGTGGTTCATTAGTCTGTTTATGTAATACATGAAGGTATCTGTAAGCATCTTTTGGTATCTGTTGTGAGTTTCCTCTGCAAAAACTGAGTTGAGCTTTGGTGTAGACATTCAGTCTTTGTTTTCTGCCAGTGAAACAAATTACAAAACTTATCTGTTCTGATTTTTTTTCAAATTTGTGTGTTTTCAAATTTGGGTCCTGACTCGGGTCAGTGCAGAGTGTCCAACTAGTAACACAGCTAGTGTTATCTCCACTCTACCTACTAGTCTCCAATGCCTTCATTGCCTTTAGGCAAAAGGTTCTCTGCTCTATATGTCTATGTAATAAAGTGGAAAGCCTTCCAGTTGATGAAATCCTAGTTTTTGACATGTGTCTATCAGCAAGGGCAGGCATACCTTTGTATATTACATGAAAAAAATCCCAAAACTTTCTTACCTTATTTTTATCTTTCCTACAAGAATTTCAAGGAGTAAGCATTAGCTCCAAGACCAGTTTCCAAAAAAATTAATACCCATTTCAAGTATTCTGCAGTGAATATCAGATGACACAAGACTTTGTTAAATAATCACTTTTCAGGCAATAATCCTTTTTTTTTCTTTTCTGAAGATGCACATTTGAATTGTTTGTCAAACAGCTTCTATCTAGTAAAATTTGTTAAAGTGTGAGTGTTCAGTTTGATTTATTTTTCAGTCATGCTTAAAACATGGGAAGGTATTTCCCTTCAGAATATATGGCATAGTTTTTCCAGAAAGCTATCTATAAAACAGAGATTAATTACCCATTCATATTCAGCCTTTTCTTCATTAGTCTGTATCTCAGTAAACTAAATTCCATTGGGCCTGTATTCTTCAAATGTAATTTTTATCATTTAATGTTCTGTGAAGTGCAAGTAAACTCTGGAAAATTCACCTAAAATAATAAGTATCAATTAAAAATATTGACCCAAATGAAGAAAAGACCTCCAATGTGTCCTATTTAATCATCTCCTAAAAGGAAGGAAAAGCAATTCAAGAAAAGAAATATATCAGTTTTCCCCCATAAATGTCATATTTGGAAAATTGTCAAGCATACCATATTTAGGAGTACTTACACTTACTACTTCCCCAACCTTCTGATCACATTTTTCCCATTTTCAGTTACTGGTAATTATGGAGATGAAATTATCTCTGCCAGTTGTCTGCCCTAGATCAGTTACTTGGAAGTTTTCAATTTAAATCCTCAAGCGAAGTCTGAGAAAATATTTAGGAAATCTGGTTCATTGAAAGTTAAACTAGAAATTTGCCAACAACTTTTCTGATAGGTTTCATGTTATTATAGTTAATATAAACTCACCTTTTTGCAAGCAGATCTTGTTCACAATCAGTACACAGGATGGACTGTGACTGCGTGAAGAAGTGTTTACAAAATGCCTGTAGGTTATTTAGAAATTGAGAGATAAATAGTTGTGATGAAACCCTGAGAAACTGAGGTTAGTTAAAGATTTCATCAATCTATCATCTCAGTAACAAATAGCACAATGTTCTCAAAAGGAAGCTGTGGTTTAAGGAGCTGACTGCCATCCTGGAGAAATACCTTTGCTATCTGTGTGACAGTAGACAAAAACATGCAGAGTACCATTTTCAGAGATGACTGAAGTATGATTGAGTGACTAAGAAAAGTTCTGAACTGGAAGTTAGAATTCTCGATCTTTAATACAACAAAACAAAAATTATCAATCATAAGAGGAAAAAGCATGTGAGAGAAGGAGGGATCCTAGGGGTTCATTTAATCAGGCTGCTGACACTAACACTTGTTCCCAAAAGAGGTGTGCCAAGGAGAGTTACACTTCAGACCCAGATCATAAAAGGAAAATTATCTCTGCAGTTATCACTGCCACAGAGGTCCTAGGTCTTGCTTGGGACGAGTCTCAGCTGCTATGAATCATAATTGCAGTATTGCCTTAGATCCTGGCCCTTTAGCTGGCTAGAGAATCCATAACATCTTTCCTGGTCATCTTTCCACAGAAACCTGGTCATTGAATGGGAGACAGGAAGGAGTGTGACTTGTACAGAGTCAAGGTAAACCATAACTCCCTGCCTTCTTCAGAAGCATGAAGACGTTCCCAAGCCTAGAAACAGTTTGAGACCCGAATTTTCGAAAACAATAAATACCACTGCAAATGAGATTAATGCAGAGTTCTTTGTCTGTATGTAGCACTATAAGAAGTAAAACACCCTGAAAAAAAAAATGTTATTGGCTTATCAAAATGCCAAATTTTTTGACATGTTCCTAAGTTTGCCTTTACTCTGTAAGATGCCAATTCTCCACATGTGAATCGTGAAGGAGAACGTGCATCAGCTGTGTGGAAGTGCCAAGAAAATCAATTATTACAATCTCTAAGGAACTGAGTTACTATTACAAAAATACCAAAAGGCCTATCAGGAAATTAATAATTTGGCATTCAGCTGACAGTTTCGGTAGCATGCAGAGAGTGAACCCTAGAACGATAGTGAGGATGAAAAGGAGAAAAGATACTGAGAATAATTTATTTCAGACACTCAGAATCCTTGGGAAGTAGCATGCACTTACATGGTTAAAAACTACAAGGTGTGGACATGAAGGAATAATGGGGTAAAATAACCAAACTTTATTCTAGTGTTTTCTAAACTCTGAGAGCTTCATCTCAAACCTTAATATTGTTTTGCTGCATATAATTGACTCTTTGGAATGAAAAATAGAGTAGGTTGTAGGGAATCGTATACTTAGTTGCACATATATCCTTGAAATTAAAACCTGAATAATACTCGTCTATGATGCTCTGAGATTAAATTAATTTTTTTGTTTCAAAAATATATAGTAATGTAATCCTTACTTTTGCCATACTCTGGATTACTCTTTGAATGAAATATACAGAAGTTACAAAAATCAGCTAATGAAAAATTTTTGTGTTAATTTGTTGAAAATTGTGGATTTGCTGAGGACTACAGTAAACATGTACAATATACATTCACTACCTGTTAGTAGGATTAAGTAAGCCTCCTCCTGGAAAAGCAGCCCCAAAACAAGGACTTTGAAAAGCTTTCAAGCTTCTCAATTACACCAATCTGTGTTTGCTATAACAGTCAAAAAAAGTAAAAAAAACACTTCCATTGAGCATTTGCAATGTTTAGGCAGTGCTGATTCTTATGTCAAAACCCAAATGAAAAACACCACCCAAAGCCAACCACCCTACCTTTCACAATTATCTCAGTCATAATCATAGTTTTTTATATACCTTGAAGCATGAATTCATTTGTAGTTGTGGACTTTGCTTATTTGACTTACATTGGTAATCTCGGACATTTATTTGCTTTAGCTCTATATAGAAAGTGGGAATTAGTTTAAATTATTGCTTTTGATCAAAGCAAAAAATTTCTTCCGATATACATTTTATCATATATGGATTTTTTTAAATTAGAATTTAATGAGAACTCTCAAAACACTCTATAAAGTACAGTAATAATTCCAGTGCTGTAACAAAAATTCTATTTTCTTTAAACATATGTTAATATCAAAGATCATGTCTGCATCTGGGCTACTATAAGCTTATAAAGACGGGTTGTTTATTCTCACACACCATCAAGAGCCATACCAACTTTTACTGATTTCTGAAACCCTTAAACAAAACAAAAAAAAAAAAAAAAAAAAGAAGCTGACTACATTCCAAATCCCTGTTCTCAAAATCAAGCACCCTAGTACAAGTGAAGAGCTTTGAAACACTAGGCCAGTTCAAGTGTTTACACACACCTACCAGGTCTGAAGTCATATAAAAATATCTTTTTCCCAGGTTACGGAGGGACCATCTCTCTTATCTTTTTCCATCGCTTTGTGGCACAGTTCATATCTGGTAAGACCTGGACACTCAGTCATGCACATTCCCTGACACAAAAGGGGCCTTAAATATTGACTACGTCCTTGACCCCACACCCTAAATTCCTGTCGCACATCCTTTTTTCCAGTGTCATTTCCTCTATCATATTAGTCTAGATGTTCCATTAAATAATCTTAGCAAATGGTGTGGCAGCTTTCAGTTTATAGGGGGTGAGGTGGGATGGCCATGGCTGGTGAGGTCTCTCTGCTGCCTGTGGCTATCCATTCCTCAGGGGAAGCCATCCTTGTTGCATCCTGAAAGGGGACTTGACATGACAAACTGTTCTACATTTGTATATCCATCTGCTGAATAAATACATATATACCACTGCAAACAAACTTTCGCCTAGACTTGTAGATCAGTTACACAATTAGGGATTGCTGTAATGGGAGTGTGCTTGAAAAAATGATGAATCGGACCAGTTTCAAACTTCAAAGCATCTCGACTGCATTTGATATTCATTGATAAAATACATTGGTAAATGTTTAGTTCTGAATCACTTTAAGTCATTATCTGCACATATACAATACAGTTAGTACTTAATTCTTATGTCCTGAACTAGCTATAAGTTGGTTAGTCCCACAGAGCAGGTGCCAGACAGATAGCACTGATGGCTACAGTCCTGCATGGTTTTTAGTCTGTGAGGTCAAGGTAGTCCTTCACAAGAGATACTGTGATGATGGAGGCAGGAACCCTAGTGGCCTGTCTTCTTTCATCCCTGCCTCTCCTCTCTCATCACTGATGTTTTATACTCTTTTCTCTGCCTCAAAAAGAAAAGACGGTGATCTCATCTGCTCTGTACAGCTTACTTTTTGGGCCAGGACTTATGCTGACCCTTGTTTCACTTTGTAGGATTTTTCTGGTTCTAGCAGACATCTGTTTTGCCTGCTCTTCAGGATTGTTTCGTCTTAGCAGACGTCTTTACTGCTTGTTCTACACCCTTGATTCTTCTCTTGCAGATTTTCCAACCAGCACGCCTTCTTGCACCCTCTCTGCGCTACTGTATCGCAAGTCCCTGCTTGCTCCTTTGCAGTTTGGCTATTATCAATACAGGACCGGCTGTGTTCAAAAGGGTGTTGGTGGCATAACAATGTTACAAAATGCTTACATACTCTCATTAATTACTCTGTTTTATTGTACAATTCAATCCAAACAAATATTAATTTTCCTTTACTTAATGGGATTCAACAGGCCTCCACTTTGGCTATAGCACATATATATATACATAAATATTTTTGTAGATATGCATCTACTAAAGACAGACAAAATAAAGCTATAATTCTCCAGCATAGTCACTTAATGGTTCAGAGGATATTCCCAGTAAAACTTTTCCATGGACACATTGATTAAAGGCTATATGGAAGGAAAAGGATTTTCTGCTTGGGAAGAACCCTCCTCCGTAAATATTAAGAGTATCCAAACCGTGGTGATAAGTATATGTTAGACTCTACACAACATTTCATCTATCTATCTATCTAAAACTATTATTTCAAAGACACAGAGTCTAAATATGTAAGTAACTTTCTCTGTTTATAAAATAATAATAATAATAAAATAATGATCTAATTTATAATGGAGATTAGTTTTCTGAACTCACTAAGTGTTAAAACCTGTTTTTTTGAAATAATTTTAATGAAAAAACCTCATGTATTTTGTTATAGAAGACCCTCAAAGACATACTGAGAGAAATAGAAATAAAACAACAAAGTTGTTGCCTTCCAATAGATGGATCAGGATCTGTGTCTGGAGAGTAACTGAGATATGTTCCCTTAAGTAAAAAAAACATAAATAGCCTGTATTTCTGTTACATGGTGTTTAATTCCCCTAATTTTCATCAACAGGTGGTTATTATTTTTTTCCTTTAATCCTTTTTATTTCTCTGTTTGCAAGGTAATTCTCTTCCATTAGTCATTTGAGAACAAGGTTTAAGACAATGAATCTTTCACCTCTTTACTTGTCATTTGTTTAGGTCATCTTTGGCCAGGTCATTTCCACACAGTGTCTTCATGCCCTTTCAAATGTTTTCTAGGGCAACTGCCAGTACATCTGGTCTTTCTTGCTTTAGGTATCAGTTTTCGACCAATCTCAAAGGCTTATTTCTCCAGAAGTTACAGTTCAATTCCCAGGCTAGGCTTGGGAGTAGTGGAAAAGTTGAAGAGATTTCTAATGAAGGGTATCTTATATTATAAAGTAAGACATTTCAGACTTGGAAGCCAATAAGACTTCTGTGGACTAGCTGATTTCAGACTTAAATAAAACTGATATGCATCATGCCAGAGGTTTAGAAAATAAACAAGGAAATTCCCTTTGGTTTATTCTATGTTGAGTCTCATTTTCATTAAATCTTCACTAAATGAGGGAGGTGAAATGAACAAGGAAATGCACTTCATTTGGCAGGGTTTGTCTAAATGATATTTTTCCTTATAGGCAAATTGTATCACATTACTAAAAATGTTAACGCTTTCATGGTTAGAATAAAGGATTTAAATTCCTCTCTGTGTAAATCAGATCCTATATAGAATAAATATCTATTGTGCAGTTCAAATGATAAAATATATGAATATTTCATCCTCTTAGGTCCGTCTTTGCTGAGCATTGTTTATTTCCTAAATACCAGATGGATTCCTTCAATTTGGAAGTTGATTTCCTCTGTTGCTCATATTTCAAAAAAAAAAAACAAACCAAAAAACCACCAAAGTGAATCCAGTCAACTGAAGGATAAATTGTGCTACTATTCCAAATAATTGTCAAAACATTTGAAATACACTTAGAATTTCCATGATAATGAGTCTATATTCTGAAATTTTAATCTCTTGTAATAATCTTAGAAATCAATTTTAGGCCAGTAGGTTTCTCTTACATTGTGGGAAAACCATAGAATTATTCATTTGGAATAAACACCTACCTTATGGCTACTAAGGTAAAAATTTTGTTTTATTCAAAGGAGTATCTCTTTTATATCTCAAAGGTGTGTTATGAATTTAAGCCTTAAATATATTTCTATTTATCCTTCTCCATAGATGGAATACAGTGTTCTTTCATTGTTATCCCTCTTCAAAAGTTTAAAAAGTATTGGGATCACTGAAGAAAAAGTCATCACCTGAGCATGACTAAATCCAGGTTTTCGTGGAAGCAAAATAGTATTTCCAAATAGAACATAATATTTCTTTGTAAGAAATATTATAAGTATATATATAGATATATTTGTAAAAAGAATTAGGGTGAAAAGAAAGATGAGGGATTATTGCCAACTTGGAACAAGGCAGAAAAGGCTGACTCATGGAAAAGTGCTCTCAGGTAATTCTTCTATTCTACTGTACAAACTCCTGCATCAGACTTTCCTTTATTGCCATCCACCTACTCCAAAGAGATTTCGTAAAGATGGCCAACATTTTCTAATATTGCCTAAGGATAATCATAATGAAAACAGCCTCCTGGGAAGGCAGATTTAACTTCTGAAAGGCAGTAACTTCAATTTGTGGAATAGAAACACCTGCACTAGACATGTTGAAATTAGACAACTGCTAATAATGCAATCATGAAAGCCTGGATTTGGGTAGATGACTAAATTGAGAAACAACTTAAATGTCTCTAACAGAGTGTTTCCCAAAGGCGTTACATGACTGGCTTGTTTCATTCTGAGTATCAGTACCATCATTTTCACTGTTCAAAATCTGTATATGGTTCTTCACTTGCCTCAGCAAATGAGGAAATAGAATGGATATGATGACAAATTTTCTTAGGACAATATCTTTACAGACACAGAATTAACAAGTAATTTAGACTGGAAAGAAAAAACACACCTGGTGATTAAATATAACCTCTTTTTTCCAGAGAAAGAACTGACAAAAAAACCAAATCTATCTACAAATATTGGTGAAATATTGCAATTTCCTCACGCAAGCAAAAAGGTTTTATTTCCATTTAAATTTGCCTGTTGAAGGCACAAAAAATTCTTTCTTGCAAAAAATATCAAGAAATTATCACATTTCCCAGTCAACTCTGTGAAAAAAACTATCAATTTATTTTCCTCCTTCTAAACATATCTAGCTTGATATATTTTACCCCCAAATGTTAGAATGCAAGTACACTTTATGTACCAAAGCAATGGCATTTCTGCTTCTTCACATTTACTACTGGATACAAGCAACAGACACAATCAAAAGGAGAATAATTGAGTTTCATTAACATCGCTCTGTCTGGCTCTTCCTCTGAAAATAGCCACATAATATGAGTATATGGAAAAAAATAACAATCAGGGTACAAATTAGGATGTTCTTAAAAACAGATAAACTTTGCTATGAAATCAGCAATAAAACACCTTTCTTCCCTAGATAGTTACAAAAGGAAGGAAGAACTTGCCAGATGTACCACCAATACTCAGCAGAATTGAGCCTTGAAGTAGTAAAAGTCTACCCTGGGAGCTCTGGGACCTACGATAGTTGAGGACATAAGGTTGCGTACGTCAGAGGTTATTAAATGTCTGAAGGCTTCTGCCTGTGTACATAGATGAGGATGTATAACTTAGCTTCTGACTGAGGTGGTGTAAGATATGTAGGGCAAAATGTACCCTGAAGGTGTAATAACTGACTGAGAAGATGTAGGTTGTGTTCACACAGTATACTCAGATGAGAGCTGAGGGATATGGGAGATGTATCCTCTCCATGTCGACTCATGAAGGAGTTAAAGTAGCAAAGGACTGATCTCCGTAGTCCCGTAAACTGTTGTTTCTCTGGATAGATTACTGGTTTCTAGACTCCCACCTGCTTCAGGAAGGAAGATCCTGACTCAGCTTAGGAGGTGCAAGCCGAAACCACAAACTCCTATAGAAATCTGAGAAAATATTAGCAAACAACTTGTGCTCGTTAAACCCTCTTGAACACTTGTCCATGCACATAGAATTCTAAAAACAGAGTATGTAAATGATCAGGGCTGGGAAAGAGCATACTCCAGGTGTTCATGAATGCTGCTTTAATAAATGCTTTTGCTGCAGTACTAAAAGGTAAGTTTGCTGCATGTCAGTTCTTACAAGTAAGCATCAGTGTTCTGTCTTCTCAAGAACCTGATTTTATTCTTCCTTTAAAAAAAAATTATTTTGATTGACATTATGACTAATGAGCATATAGGGGAAATGCAAGATACTTCAAAACCAAAGTAAACTGATATTCACAGTGCAAGATTCAGAAATGTATTATTTCTGTCACAAGTATAACTAGGATGTAGACTATGTCATATTCCTCCCACTACTGTCATCAAGTCGAAAATTAAAGTTTTCTTTGGTGTGACTATTTCTTCATTCAAAGACCTAAAGTTCTGTAGCTCATATATTGCACTTTTTATTTGTTTTTAAATCCTTTTTTTCCCTACAATCATTAACCTCACAGAATCAGTCAAAACCATGAGGAGGAACCATACCGGAGCGAAAGAACAAATACAAATTACTTACGAGAAGAAACACTAAACCTCTTAGAGGGTCCCAAAAATCCAGGTTTCTATACCCGTGCAAAGAACAGGATCTTCCTCCCTATCTACCTCAGCTAGACAGAAGGCTTTTTTGTTTATTAAGTTCAAGGAAAATTCTGAACAAGAAGGAAAAAAAAAAAAAAAAGCCGAAATATGATATACTGAAGGAGAAATGACAGTGTTGTGACCTTGCAATTTAGAATCAGATAAAATGTCAGAATTATTCTTACAAACATGAGAAATCGGTAAACGTATGATTAATGGTTGTGAAGAAGTGAAATGAGTAGCAATTAGAAAAGTGGTATAAAAAATCTGAAAAAGCTACAAATGCTCTTGTGACAACTGTCACCACAACATCTTGAGTTTCTTTCACAGAAATGGAGCGGCAGTGGTACTATGATCATGTGGGGCAGCCAGATAAACTTTGTTCATAAAGGTCTTGGAAAATTCTCTTAGTTTAAACACTAAACACAGAAACTGTTGCATTAAAATACAAACTTAACAACTTGCTTATTAGTTAATTTAACCACTTTGAAGCCATTATAATCCTAGGAAACTTGTTAACTTCAATAAGCTTTAGAACGGGTCCTGTGAGTCACAGTTCCTGCGAAATCATCAGTGAGTTATAGAAAATTCTGAGGTTCCTGCTTCTCACAGAAAGTCCTTAATTTCTAAAATACCTACTGTGACTTTCACCAGAAAAGTGTGAAGAAAATAGATCTTTTCATATATCCTTGTATGAATACTTTTTAGAGTATTTTAGACTAGAATGAGAACTAAATGAATAAATAAAAATATTATTTCCGTCCTTGCTTTGCCATAGACTTCTTGTATGACTTTGGGCACTTTTTAAAAATTTATTTATATTTGCAAATGTAAATAACATTAGCCAATTTCCAGCAGCATTATGTTCTCTGTGCTAAAGATACTTAAGTGAAATAGGAAAGGGAATGTTTATATATCTTTGAAAGCCTTGATACTGCCAACCTGTTTTTTTTATAATTTGGTACAGGAAATTTAGACACAAACCACTGACCATTATCAGTGTTGTGTTGTCTTTCTAATTCCATGTCTAACCATGGACCTACATCAGTATCCAGTCAAACTCTCAATATCTTTATTTAAGCCAATGCTTAAACCCTTATTTGTTTCTTGCAGCCTACTTCTATTTAGACGGGCCAGGGAGGATTATTGTATAGGGTGACAGACAAAGAGCTGCTCTGCTTTCTAGTTCTTCTGAGGCACTGCCAGAGGAGTAATTTAGGTCATGCAGGAGAAGAGACAATTGCTGTGCTGTGTGTCAACAGCCTCTCCTGTACCCATTACAGCGGTTAGTACACAAGGTCAGCCGTTTGCCTCCGGGTAATTACAGCCCTCAAGGAAGAAAAGACAACCCAGCAATCAGCGACTGTTATTCTGTGATCCTTAGGGGTTATGTAAATAATTGAGAGTGCATATGATGACTTGACTGTGTATGACCATGATGACCACATGATCTGGGAAAATGTACCAATTGTGCCTGTTTCCACATTTTTTTTTTTTCACAGTTTTGTTTTACTCACATTCTTCTTCAGTTTGATCTCAAAGCACTTTGCAGTTTGCTTGGTTGTTCCTGTGTTTTCTGTGCAAATTACATTAAAGGCTAAAGATCTGAGTTAGAGTCACCAAGATTCAACATCTGATGGCTCAGCATTTGGAAAGCAGGATGCAGTTTTTCATAAAGTAATGTACACATCTAGTAACTGAGAGGCAATCACATGCTGTTTTTAAATGGATATGCATTCTGTGAAAATAGTTTTCACAGGCACACAGCTTTAATATCCACCATGTTATCTAGCCATGAAAGCTCCAACTCTGAACTGTTTGCTTCTAAATTATAATGCTTCTTACACTGAAGTAACGTTTTTGGACCATCTGGTAATAGAGTGGTTGTTGTAAAGCAGGTATTAATGCCTCTAGAGAGCAGTGGCTAACTCACTTCACCCGGAAAACAGAGAAGGACAGCTTTCATTTCCCAGAATAACTTACTGCAGTCTTCAGTTTGGAAAGAACAATAGTTAACAAGCTTTATAGGTCTAAACTGGAAGAAGAGGTTAAATGTACTGTACCTATATAACTAAAAACCGTGTAAGCAAAAGCAAAAATATTTTCTCTCATTCACGTTACCATATGGGCTATTGGAGAACAGACGCTCTTCTAAGGATAGCAGTCATCAAACTATTTACTGGGCTGACCTTTTTTTTTTTGTTGGCGTTTTGGTTTTTTTTTTGAAGATCGTTTTCGTGTTTTGGCATAAATATTAATTTACTCTAGAGAAAGCAGTAGATGATGACATTTCTGTTTGTAGTAAAGCCTAAATTTCTCATTGAGGTCTGTGATTTTTTTTATTATTTGTTAAGTTGTTCAAGTGATGTTAAAATAAACCTCCTGTTTGTTCTTGAGTTGGCATAATTTGTTTTTACAACTGTATGTATATAAAAATCGATATTCTCCTTAAAGATTAACATTCTTCCCATTTTACTAAGTAATGAAGAAATCAGCCATCTGGTAATAGCTCCATGTTCAGTATATTTTTAAAAAATAATTGTCATATCCTCATGGATTATAGTTAAAATTAAAGATGAAAATTATTTTTATAATGGTGCACTCTGTTATGAACAATGTCAATATTTTTACTCGGAGGCAAACCCCCACATTTGTAGGAAAAGCATACCTTTTACTACAGTCCTTTGGGTGTACATTGGTGTACATTAACATGGAGTTTTTGCCTTTACATTTTGGGAAATAACTGGTGCTCGTTCTGTCTTCTCTGTCTATTGTGAAGTGCATAAATAATACCAACTATTCCAGTGCAGACCTTACCTTTCTTGGCACAAGAAAGATATGGGGTGGAAGGAAAGTCCTTGTGTTGTCTCTTACTTTGTTGTAAGACTTTTTATAAACTTTAAGAACAAAACCATTAAGGAATAGTGTTTCCCAACAATTTATTGCTGGACAGCAGGCATTGATCTGCTAGCGTGCAGATTTTGTCACTGATACACTGAGTTGTTGTGTGCATTCTTTTTTATAAACCTCATAAAGGCTAATCACTTTTTACTTAGAAACAGTTACAGTCTTCAATCATTTTGCAGAAACAAAAGTCTCTGAGAGAATGTGCTCTACTCCAGCTAAAATTACAAGAATGAAACCTGTTGTTCAGCAGTGCACAAAAAAGCCAACTAACCATCAGCAGAAAAAGAAAATTTATTATACTTCCTGTCAATAACACAAAATAAGAAAAATTTCACCATAAAAAAAAAAATTAAGTGGCTGAGATACAGTCAGAAATAATATTTATCTCACTGATCTAGGCAAAACCATGCAACTTTAAATGTCATTGCAGGTAAATATCCAGTTCTTAATAACTTCCCCTGCTTGCTGGCCTTTGAGGAAATTTCAGACAGTAAGCTGTCATTCATGAAAAGGTACATGTCAAGCTCAGTGAGATGGAGCCAGAGAAAAAGCCATGCAAACCATGAGAATAGCTGTTGAAGTGGAATCATTATTGAAGAGAATTATCCAAAGAAGGAACAATGGCTGGCATCAAATGTGCTCTGCTTCCATGAAAGGTCTTCTGACAAACTGCCATTGATACTGTAGTCTCTGTCAAAAGATGTGAAACGTGAGTTTCTGGTCCCTGGGTCAAAACAGCAGAGCTGCTCTCAGGAATAATGATTTTCATTATTTCTTTCACAGTTGTAAATTTTCAGACATTGTATCGCAGGTAACAAGATAGATGTCCTGAACCTTTCCTTTGCAGTTTACTTCTCCTTTGCTTGAGTAACTCCTTTCAAACAGGGCTTGAAGACTGCTCATAACTTGAGAGGGAGTTGGAAGGAGGTGAGAGTGGCGCTAATGATCTGGATCATTCCCTTGCATCCCGTCACATTTCTAGCAGATTTTGGATGTTCTCAGTACAGCAGGATGTAATCACAAACTGATCTCTTGAGAGGGAAGGTAAAGTCTCGTAAGATTCATCATCTTTTGCTTCCAATTTAGGTAAGTTTGGTAGTTGACCGTAAACTAGACTCCTTATGTTCTTTTATCTGAAAATGTGTAGAGAAATTCTGCATCTATTGTAAGATTTCTGCTGCTCAGCCTGCACTTACTAGCAATAGCTGGAATACAAAAGATGACATGGACAAATTTTTTTGTGACTATTCCTTCAGACATTTTAAGTAATCTATAATCCAAATGAGCACTATGTTGCTTTACTTTTAAGAAGAGGGGAGGGATGTGGTGTGGAAGGATGTTGTTTTGGAAGGGTTTTTTTCCTTTCCATGAGTTCCAGTGTTTGCCTGAACACTGATGTACACCATTCAGAAATGGCTTACTTCAATCCCAGAATGATGGTCCCCGCAAGGTTTCTCCCTAGCTGGTGGGACAATGATGATCCTTGCAGTGAATCACATGAATTACAGAAGAGATCTCAGCTCCAGGTTGAGTGTAGTGTGCTGTGCCCAAACTCAGCCTTTGTGAATACCTCAGAATGGATGCTTTAAGCATTGACCTAAAGATGTATTACAAGGAACTCCATTTACAGAAATTCATTTCTCCTTTCATAAGTCTTCCTGTGGGTGACTACACTTCTGTTCAGTCTAATGAAGTAATGAATCTGAAGCACATTGAGTAATAAACACATAAAACACCAGTTACTGTTGTGATTTGTACTGAGCAAACCTCTGTCGTGTCATAAAACCAGAACATTTGAGATTAATTCCTCTATTTTGGTTCATATGCACTCTAATGTAATAAAACTGAAATGGAAAAAACAGGATGTTGAAAATTTATTTTTTTCTCCCAAGTTCGAATTGCAGGTTCAAATTAAGATTTATGTCTTAAAAATCAAGAATATGATGACAATGCAAAATAGATGGCTCAGTCCTTGATCTAAAAAATAAAATTTCTCATAAAAATGTTTTAAAGAAATATGGACTCACCAGTAAATCAGTAGGAAAAAAAATCACGTACTTCAGAAATATTTTAAAAGGTTCTCTTTTATTTTGTCTCGAAAAAGTAAGCATTAGCCTATTTGCAAAGTAATATAAGAAATTACAGAAATGTAACAAGAAAAGAAGTTGTTGTGTCCTGCCTTACTAATTAAATTACTAACAGTCAATAAAATAAACTTTAATACCTATTCAGAGAATTTGAAACAAGACTGGATAGACCTCTTTCAGTTAGATAATAAATATGCATTCTTATTAAAGATGTATTCTCAGGTTAAATTGCACTAATGGATTATATGAATCTTGGGAAATACTAACAGCTCTGCCTCAATTTCCTCTGAATACATAAAATAATCATTTTTCAACAAGAAAGCTGAATTGAAGATCAAGTAGAAGACCCAGAGTCTGCCTGCTTTCTCTGTGTAGATGAGCCCCATCTTTCTTTTGAGAAGTCATTCAGCCCTGGGTTACTTTCCTGTAAAGATCTACCTACCTGTGCATATTCATGATGGATGCAGAAAAAAATTCTGGTGTGGGTTTCCACCCCCACCCCCCCCCCCAGAGGATTTTTTTGTTGTGGTTGCTTTTTTTAAAAAAAATAAATATTTCTTTTTTTTTCAGGAGAGATATCTAATTTCCCTTCTTCAGTGTTCATAAGACACAGGAAATTTTTTGAGTCAAAGTAAATTTAAGGTTTTGTGGAGCACATTATTCAACGAAGTCTCCTTGGGAATATTATGAACCAATGCTCCACACAGCACAGCAATTACTTCTACGGTGCACTATATCCAGAAAAACAGACTACAAGGAGCAGCAGCAATAGCTCAACAGCCAGACTGGTGCAGAGTGAGGAAAGTGGAGGCAGATTCCAACAGCATACTTCAGAAACTCTACTGAATTTGTATATTGGGTGTTAACTAGTTGCTTAGTATGTATCAACACTGAACAATACTAGACTTTTCAATTTCCTTAGTTTTCTTTTATAGTGAAAAATAGAAAATTTTCCTTGGAAGGGTACTAAAGAAGTTCTAATTAATTTTGAACTTCTTTAAAACAAACAAAATAGACTAAATTAGATTTATTGTAAAAGTTTGATCTAAAACTATTCTTGTGTCTCTTTCTGAACCTTTACTATTCCAAATGGATTTTATGGTACAATATAGTCTGCACCTTCTTTTCATTTCCCCTCCACTGCCTCTTAGTTTCTCTTTGCTCCACAGAGAGACTTAAATTAGCAGTGTTTCTCTTACCCCTGGAAATTATTTCCCTTTCTTTCAGTTTGCAGCCACATTTGCTGTCATTTACTGTGAAAAACAGTTAAGACTCTGAGCACCTATCCTCAACATTCAACATTAGAATTTGCTACTTCTGCTTCAGAGAAGGCCTTGTACTACAGAATACTTGCTGGTTTTTTTCCATCTCTCTTATTTTTCGTATCTTCTACACAGGAAAAACCCTACACGTCAATATTGTTGTTCATTTAAAACGTTATTACTCACCTGTTTAAAGTTTAAACACCTGCTGAATGTTTTACTAAATCAAGAATTGACTATATTTTGTTTATTCAATAAAAAATGCTATCCTTCTTGACATCTAACCGAATAAAACTCTCTGATTTGATTTTGCAGCATAGTTTTTCCTCTGGTTGTACCAAAATAACAGCGAGAATTTTACAAGATGATCCTCAGTACATTATCTTGACAATCTTAATGTAATTTTGATCAAAAATAGTCTGTATCTTAAATTCACTGTGTAAACCTGAAAGTTCTCATGTAGTTTTGAAGAAAAGCTGTCACAAAATGTGGAATATGAACCCTATTATTCCACACTGTAAGATGTGTGAATAGAATCATAGAATCATAGAATGGTTTGAATTGGAAGGGTCCTTAAAGATCATCGAGCTCCAACCCCCCTGCCATGGGCAGAGACACCTTCCACTGCATCAGGTTGCTCAAAGCCCCATCCAACCCAGCCTTGAACACTTTCAGGATGGGGCATCTACAACCTCTCTGGGCTACTTGTTTCAGTGCCTCACCATCCTCACAGTGAAGAACTTCTTCCCTACATCTAATCTAAATCTACCCCCTTTCAGTTCAAAGCCATTATCCCTTCTCCTATCACTACATGCCCTCTCCAGATTTGTTATAGACTCCCTTTAGGTACTGGAAGGCTGCAATAAGGTCACTCCGGAGCCTTCTCTTCTCCAGGCTGAACAACCCCAACTCTCTCAGCCTGTTGTCGTAAAAGAGGTGTTCCATCCCTCTGATCATTTTTGTGGGCCTGCTCTGGAGTCTCTCCAGCAGGTCCGTGTCCTTCTCCTGTTGGGGTCTCCAGAACTCAATGCAGCTGTGGCAGTGCAGATGCCCTGGCTGCTTGCACAAAGATGGAACAATCTCACACAAAGGCTGGGGCCTGCACAAACACCCGATAAAGGTCAAGTCGATGCCTCAGGGCTGTCTGGTACATCAGAGTCTGGTTAGCTGCCTCCTGTCTGTGCTTACTAATTTAAATGTGCACAGCTCACACTCGGGCAAGGGTATAAAAGGAGACCTGCTGGAGAATTCAGTTTGAGTCAGTCCTCCTTGGAGCAGCAGGTAATGCAGTTGGGGACTCTCTCCTCGGATCAGGATGCTGTCTGAGGTTACCTCCTGAGATTCCCCTTGGATCAGGACCCTATCCAAGTATATCTCCCAGGACTGAGTGAGACCTCACTCCCCGGTTGCTGAGTGACCCTTTTGGTACCCTTGAGTGGGAGATTCTCCTTTGTATGAGTGAGTGTATACACATGGTAGTCCATCTTCTTTAAAGAGTATTCTTTGGTATTCAGAAATGTGTTGTGCAGTAATACATTCCCTACTGACATCTGATCCTGTAATTAACTTTGGTCAGTCGAAGTGCTGGGCAACTTTGATTGCCATAAAACTGCAGTTTTCAGATAGCTGCTGCTGTTTGTTTTGTGGTTGCTTTTGAGGCAGCAGCACTTCAGGAATAAAAGCAACTCTTCAATAAAAACAATTTATATCTTATGCTTATATCAATGTGTTAATGTTGCTGGATCTGCTTTGATTTTTTTCAGTGTAAATCATACTTTAAATGAAAGACAAATTTTTTTCTTTATTAGCACGAAAGAGGGCAAACAAAAAAGCAATAACATCAAACCCAGAATAGTGTTCACAAATACAATAATACACAGGAGAACCACGGGGGCAGGGGGGGGGGCGAAGGGGAGGCAGAAAAAAAAGGTTTTCATAAGAATCTATTTTTCTGGTCTTGTAGCCATGCAGACACAAATTTATATTTTGTTTTCAGGATTATTGTAGTATTTCTGTGCACTCTGATACAATGAAATCTAAAGTATAAATTTCTAATGATACTGTAATTTTTTTTTTATTACATTGATAAAAAAGACCCAGATGATGGACTGAAAGTCAAGTATCCTCGTATTTTCTTGGAAAAATCATACCTCCCTTAGACTAAATCAAACTTCAAGGAAGTGAACAAACTTTTATTCCTTCTGGGATATTCTTAGGTCTGTAGGATGTTTTTCTCCTTCTGCACAAAGCACTGCGTTTAGGCTGTATCATGTGACTTTGACTACTTTTCTTGGATGATTAAGCATGAAGTCAAACTTGTGTTCCATAGACAGAGCCCACTTTTTCCACTAATTCTGCATAAAAACACATCTCATAAACAATAGCTAGACCTCAGTTACTGTACCTTGAACTGAAAGTACCTAGTAAGTTTACATAGGCTTAAAAGAAAATTTTTTGTTTATTGTAATGTAACAAAACAAATTCCACATGAGGTGTTCTGCCGAATAATGAAAATCATAAGATTAACATTTGTAAAAACATTGTAAAATGTAGCCACTTATTCATTATTCTAGGAAACACTACTAAATTGAGATGCTTATTAAAAAAGGTCATTATTTTTATGAATCTGTAATTGCATTAAAAAATGCACTGGAGTCAACTAACATAAAGGGTAAATTAATACTATACATGACATGAGGATATTTGCAATGTAAGGTGTTGTAAGACATTATAAGGTAATGTAAAATCTCCCAAATGTTATATCAAAAACTATACTTTTGTGAGCCGTATCACGAAAGTAACATTATTAACCTTTAGAAATACAAATATTGTGCAGTCATTTAACCACATGATTTGTATGACTCACAAAGTTGAAAGCTTGCTCAACAATTTTGCAACTATCCCCCCACGAACACTTTTTTCAACAGGGGAGATTGTCCTCAAGAAAAGCAAGACGGGAATTAAAGGAACAATATTAGCATGAGTCTGCCTCCATTATGTATTTTATTTCTCCTTTGTGGATGAAGATATTAACTTATTTAAATGCGAACTATATGCAGCCAGGGTTAATCGAGACGTATGTTTGCTACACTGACTGTAATTTATGACTTGGATCAATAACTATAAGGTACCAGTCAGCTTAAATCCTGAACTAAATCCCTGATGACAGAACATCTAAGGGAAGAGGAGGTGATAACATAGGCAATTTTAACTTTGCTTTCACAAGGAGGCTTGTGCAGAGGTAGAGTATCTTGAAAAGCAAGGAGTCAGGTCCCAGTCTGTGAAGACTCATCACTTTTCCTTAGCAGCTCCTGTGGGTTGAGTTTCCAGGGCAGCATAGCTAGGGAAGTTAGCAATATCCATGTGTAGGTGAACCCCAGTGCAATGCTGACTGCAATCTGGTAACTGAAAGGCGTGGTTTATGTCTACACCAAGTATTTTTGACCTACTGCCTCAAGTAAAACTACGGGATTTGTGTTTCTGTGACGATTCCATCCAAAACTGTATTTTTCCTGCCTTATGACACCTCCTCACAAAATATTCTTTTCCACTGTTTCCTCCAAGTCAGCTCATATAAACATTACCTGCATTACTATTAAGGAAAGTTAATCAAATTCTGAACTTTGACACTCTTCTTATTTATTGTGCAATTCTTGGCATATTATTTATCTAGGATTAGGCTTAAACTGCCAACTGCATAGGCTAGCAGCATGAAAAGATATTTGGACTTAGCTGAACGATTACTTATCCATTTACTTTATTGCACAGTCATTGCAGTTCATGCACTTAAATAAATTAAAACCTGCACTGACAAGTTTCTAACTTGAAAAATAGTACCTTCTATTTGTAATAGCCCTTCCTGATATATCGTAAAGACCACTTCTAACACTCAGAATGGCCACTGTGCCTTTACTGTGCTTCGCATTTAGTCTCTCTCTGCTGTATCAGCTTCTATACTTTTATTTTTCCTGTAGTCTCAATATCAGCTGTTCCCAGGGTTAAAACTGCAACAATTTTGCTGTACTTCATATGTTCTGAAAACTGATGCGTGCTCTATTTCTCTTTGTTTATTTTAAGTTCAAGAGCTTGATCACTGCTGTCGGTGTACTGTACTCTCAATGTTTATATTGTTTCAAATCTTAATTTAGAATTCATGTGTGCTTGATTTCAACCTGTTATGTCTACTATATTAGTACCATACCAAGATATTTTAACATATGCATTCCACATTTTTTCTAGTTATATTACTATAAGAAATGACAACTTCTCATAACTTCCCCAAGTAAAAACTGGAAAGGTTCTTCATTTTTGTAGAAACAAATGACTATTTCTTTCATTCTGAAATTTTTAATTAATTTTTTTTTTTACAAAATTTTTAGATGTTATTGACAGGTTCCAGTAGAAGGAAGGAAGAGGATTTTCCATGTTGCAAACACTTTTTCAGATGTTAACTCCTTATCATCACGTAAGAGGAAAAATTGTATCTCACAAATTGTCATGGGATGGAAAGCTGCCTCCATCCATTATCAAGCACTTTTCCCATACTTTTAAAATGAAGTATGTGTTGGGTTTGTGTCTGGCGGGGTTTTGGTGGTGAGGGAGGGGGCTACTGGCATAGGCTCCTGCAAGAAACTTCAAGAACCTCCAAGTCAGACCCGCCTCTGGCCAAGGCTGAGCCTGTCAGGGCCTCTGCAATAACATATTTTAGGGGGGGAAACCTGTTGGTCTTGCTCTTTTGTTTTTGGGGGGTTTTTGTTGTTGTTGTTGGGAAGAGGAGTGGGACAGGAGAGGGACAACCATGCAGACACCGAAGTCAGTAAGAAAGAGGGGGACAGACATGCTGGAGCAGCCATTCCTCTTCAGCCTATGGTGAGATGGCAGGCTGACCCCTTGCAGACCTAAAGGATCAACAGTGGGTCAGAATCCCACCTGCCGCCCATGGAGGACCCCACACTGGAGCGGAGCGGAGTGTTCCCATCTGCCATGAGTCTGAAGGAAGACCATGCTGGAGCAGTCTATTACTGGGAGGATTGCAGCCCATGGAAGAGACTCACGCTGTTTGGAGAAGTTCATGGAGGACTGTCTCCCGTGGGAGAGACATCATGTTGCAGCAGGGAAGGACTGTGAGGAATTTCCCCCCTGAGGAGAAAGTAGCAGTTGAAACAACATGTAAGGCACTGACCACAATCCCCATTCCCTGCCTGCCTGTGCTGCTGGGAGGCAGGAGGTAGGACATCTGGGTCTGGGAAGAAGGGAGAGGTGGGGGGAAGGTGTTTTTAAGATCCTTTTGTATGTCTCACTGTCCTATTCTAATTCAATTGGTGAATTGGTGGTGGCTTTGTTGTTTAAATTGATTTTGTTTCCCCAAGTCAAGTCTGTCTTTTGTTCATGACCATAATTGGTGAGTGAGCCCTCCCTGTCCCTTGTCTTGACCTTCAAGCCTTTTGCTAGATTTTCTCTTCCCAAACCCACCCGAGGAGAGTTAGGAATGAGCGAGCAGCTGCATGGCTGCTTTGCTGCCATATGGATGGGCTCAAACCATGACACTCATACTTTTAAAAAGAAGTCTTAACTTTCTTTCTGCAATGTTTTCCTTTAAGTAAAATATAAAGAAAGAAAGAAGCTTATCTGAAAAGCATGCTATTAATGAACCGATTTGCTCAAATCAGTTTTTCTAATGCTACCTTGCGTGCCTTATCATTTGCTACTCATGGAGGATATCTGTTCAGTTCTTATCCATTCTTCCTCATTTATCCACTTTATTATACCGTTAGTCAACTCCATCTCCATTGCTGAAATTTAGTATCTCATCATCTAGTTGACACTGTTTCTTCATTTATCCTCCTACTATAGTTCTTTAATTTCTTTTTCCTTATAGCTTTTTCTGAGGCATCTGTTTCCTCTTCTGGGCTGCCAGTGTACTAGTCCTACAGAATGCAGATGGCTAATTTCATCTGCTGTCACTACTTTTAAGAGTAAAGTACACACCGCCTGCCTCAGTGTGAGGAAACTTGATCTGACGAGATTTGAAAAGGAGCCATCGGAGAGACTGTGAGAAGAAATTGGGAGGACACAGTGGAAGAACTAAGCCTTGTGCAGGTTCTGACGTGTCTTGCCACCCATCTAGCCAGAGGGAGAGGGGATTTTGTTGGCTCTGTACTCTCCTCCCAAGTAATGCAGCAGCTGCTGGTATTCTTTGTGGTTCTCGTTGTCCATGATTTCTGCAACATCTACGCCTGTAGTATTATTATAGGAGCAGTGTTTATCCTAGAGGCCAAGAAGGAATTATTCTCTTTAGGAGATACAAAAGCTGCATAGGTCTTTTCTCATCTTACTGCCTCAGCTGGTTGCAAGTTACTAAATTTAGGGCTTCAACTACTGTACAGAACATTGCCTTGAAAATTTTAATTCCACAATCTTATTTTTTTAGGGAGAATGTAAAGTCACAGAAATAGCTCCTAAATGTAAAGGCACACAGGATGCCGTGAGGGACATAGGCTGCAATAATCCTTCTTGCAGGACATTGTTTGTGCTAAGGAGAGCCCCTCAGACACGTAGATTTCAAGTACTCTCTATAACTTCATTAAAGTAATGTGATACTTTAAACCCATTTTCCGGATTTTCTATGTCCAGGGCAGTGTAATCTAACTATCTGTAATATGTACTTATAATCAGTCTGTCATATGGTATCTAGCTTTAATATGCTATTGCCTAGACTTAAATTGCAATAAAAGCCCCAAGGAACACATTATGATTTACTTACAGATTGCATCAATTCTGCAAGTAAAATTTTAAAAATCACAGTAGTGTCCTCAAATATTAGTATTTAGTACTGGAAATTATAGTATGGGAATTCATGCTCAAATATTTTCTCTCTTTGCAATTCTTAACTCACAAAGAGTGCTTAATACCTATTTCAATATTGATAAAGACTAAATTTTGCTGATTCTACAGCAAGTAGCCCATTGTTACTCTAAATGCTGGTGGTTCCTTAGTCAAAATGTGGCCAACACAGTGCTACGGTGCGTTAAAAAATATTCTTGTAAATTGTTGTTAAACATTTATGGAATTAAGCCCTTTGGAGTTACCTACATTTCACTGCTGAAATAAAAGCCAACATGGAAATTAAAAAATAAAGTTATATTAATTGAATGATACTGAGAAACTCTGTATTTCAAGTTGTAAACACATTCAAAATAAATATATTTACTTTTTTGGAGTATGTTTAATTACCCAAATTAAAATAGAAAAGAACCCCTTCTTCAATTTTACACATAGTAATACAGTTTTTTAGACAATCCTTTTCAAATTACATCTGTCTTCTGCAATTATAGAAGAAAAATTATATATAGTGAATAACTGAAAGGAAAGTAAGAAACAGGTTTTCGTCTAAAAATAAAGTGCTGAAATCTGAGCCGAAGCAATTTCAAGTTTTAAAAATAAGTTAACCAACAATTCACAGAAAAAAATTCCCAGCCTGCCTATTTCTTGGAGAAGGAAGTAACACCACCTATTTCATGAGAATAATCTGCCAAAGAACTTATAAGTTCTGATGAATTTAGGCAGGAAAGAGAAGATCATTTTGAGAATCTGACAGTTATTACTGGCCTTGTTAGCAATGTAATTTTCCTGCAGGTTAAGCTGCTGGCAGACATTCCTCAGTAAATAGGCTATAAAACAGTAGGAAACTGATGCTTGATTTAAAAAAAATTAAAATAGGAATTTTCAATCACTGACTTTGGGAAGAGATTTATTATTTAGATGTTATTAGTTAGAGTGCCTTGACACACTGCAGTACCTCTAACTATTAGAGAGGTTAATATGATGCTTTTACTAAGTTTGCTGTTGGCATAAGAATTTCTTTTAGAAGCCATAAGCATACCTAGAAATGATGGAGAAAATGCAAGCCAGTCAGAGTAAGAAGATAAGGATGTGTATTAATATAAGCATTCATATAAAAAAACGCATTTATTTTGAAATTTCAAATAGTTCTCATTTTTAGGTCCAAAAGCTTTAGCAACTTTGAAGGCTTTAGCCTATACATATGTCATGGTGAATTTAATGTGTCTTTCTGTCATATACCTTTGTTAGTCGTGTACCGTGTTTTAATGCACATATTTTGTGATGATAATATATATTCTGTTTTCGTCTAACAGGTCCTTTTGGAAAAGAAAGGTGCAGCTAGGATTCTATATTTCCACAGAAATTGTCCTTTCCTGTAGGGAGTATCAAAGCAGACAGAGCATGCTTGTCCACTGACCATAACTACACTGACAGCTAATGATAACATTATAATGAAGTGGGATGGCAGAGGTGAAACGTTAGAAAAAAAAAGAAAGTCAGCAGATTTGATACAGATAGGTATGTGCGTCAGGCCCTTATCCATTTTGGGTTAGCTTGTCACATAAATCTGTGGCGTTGATCCTGCCAGAAGCACCATTCTGATTTGCAGATGCAGACACAGCCTGCTAAACTCTGATAAGATTTGCCTGGGACAGATGGAAGAATGCAGAGGCCAACTGAGCCGTCCTCGAGAAGGTAAAATTAGATCTTATACTGAATGCTATGTTATCTTTAATTTACCAGTAAAAGAAAACCAGAGGCAGGCTTCCCTATACCTAGTACGCGGAGCTCATTGTGAAACTTCTGCTTCCCAGCAGTTTGTGTTCTAAGTCTTTTTAGTTGGGTAAAACTGATTTTGATCATCAGTGTACAGCATACCCACTGAGAGACTAGCTCTATCTTACTGTTGTATTGTGCGAGGTAAGACATGCTAGAAGAGTTTGGATTATGCGTGCACTACAGTTACTATAGGCAACATATTCATATTTATAAACTATTACTGGTGGCAGCAGCTTCACCATGGAAAATGCATTTTTGCTCAAGAATGCATCTAGAAGAGAATACTAGATGATACAGACGAGGCCAGAACTTGAGTACCGCATGAACCTGAGTTCTTGTTTCCTTGAGAATGAAGGCAGCACCACAGCATGAAGCAGTGGGTCTAACATGGTGGCCTTAGGACCTTTCCTGATTTCTGCTACAAAGTCTTTGACTAATCCCTTTGTTTTTCATGTTGTCTTCAGCATAGACTTTTGGAAATATGTAATTCCTGTTTTTTAAATATATATAGCATGCATTATATAAATATTACTCTTTTACATACTGTCAGGAACATCAAGCAGAGGAAAATGCATCTATAGTTATTTGTGTGCTTTGAAGAGCTGTTCAGTAGAGCTGCTGAATCAAAAGGCGGTTCAAGACAAGAACTGGTTGCTGCAAATCTGGAACTGGTAATTTAGAATGTCAAGTTAGAGAAATTTTCTGTATGAAAGGTCATTTAAAATTAATTCACAAGAAAATATCATTACCACTAGTGAAGGAGAGTGGCATTGTTGGCAAACTTCTGGGCCTCATGGTTACAAACATGGAAGCAGAAGTCAGAGTGTTCTTTTAGGAATTAGCTATTAAACCCATCATTTGTAGATGACAACACACTGTCAAATGTGTAATATTGAATTGGCTAAAAAACTGAAGGAAATCCAAGGCACCAATGGCTTTCTGTCAAGCTGTCAAAATACTTAAAGGGGAATTTTGCGAAGGTCTGCCTGGCATCTGGTTCTGTTCATTATTTTCATCAATAGATTGAATGGACGGAATAAAGGAAATGCATACATAACTTTATATCCTTTATATCGGTATTAGTTTTGCTATTTCATTAAATCTGTTTTTATTTTGACCTGTGGGTGTCTTCTCCTTTTCCTGATGTCCCCTTCTCAGCTGGGAACAGGTCATCAGGTGATACAGCAAGTGCTATAGTTTAGCCCCAGATACGGGATAAACTAGACAGTCATATTGGATGGGTCTCTGAGCAACCTGATCTAGTTGAAGATGTCCCTGCTCACTGCAGTGGGGGTTGGACTAAATGACCTTTAAAGGCTCCTTCCAACCCAAACTATTCTAAGATTCTGTATCTGCTGCCCTCCCTAAGTACTCCAGAGTACATCCATTCTCTAAGTATTCCCTCTCCAAAGGCCTCACTATTTAGACATCTCACCAACAGTAATCCAAATGCAGCCCCAATACAGCATAAATAAATAAACACTTAAATGGTGTCCAAGGATAAAGTAAGCCAGAATATTGATTTGAAAATTAGATAGCTGCTCCCTGGACTGGGTAAACAAAAGTTTTCTCAGGTCTCACTCTCTTTTCTGTACAGAATACAATAATTCTCTTCTGTCCTTGTTTTTTGGGCCCTCTGCCTCAGAACAGACAAGATAATATTTGTGTTCTGGAGACCCATACAGAATCATATCACTTTACAAGTATTTGATTCTTCCATGGCTGTTTACGGGATTTTGTTGTAATCAGTGCGATTCGTTATTATCTGAGCTAAACAACATTAGTGAGATTGATACAGTAGATTCTCATGCACTGGCTGTCACCCTGCTGTTCTGGCTCTGTACAAAACACTTCCTCTTTTAGGGAAAGAACAGGAAAAGGAGTAACAGCCTTTCAAGGTATCTTGTTTCCATCTGAAAATTCAGCTGGAATTTGGGATTCAGACTACTTCTGTCAATGACTTTATATCAGGAAACAAAGAATTCATACTGCATATGTAATTGTCATAGTTAAACAGAAATGATTTTGCAATTTTTTTTTTTGACACTGCTAAATGTGTGGATCAATGTATTTGTTGCATCTAAAAGTGAAGTGTCAAGGAAAAAGAGGAAAAAATCTCTGAGGTGACTGAGACAGAACAATCAAATTATTTCATGTTTTACATAATCATCTAAATACAAAATTATGCTGACTTTTCCATTAGATTTGGTTGGCTATTCTAGGCACGGCACCTATCATGGGCTGCTGTGCCCGAACTCTGCCAGACTACACCAGCATCCAGGCCTTCCTTGTCTCCATTCCAGCTCTGTTCTTTAACCAGAGAAACTCCAAGTATATTTTTCTAGCTTTGTCCTTGAACGGTCATCAGTCACTGCATGGAAATGTTTCAAACCTTTCTGATGGGTATCATCCAGGCTCATGCTGGACCTACCAGGGAAGACAAGAGTGAAGATCAACATATTCCTATGCAGTATGTGTAGGAACTGTGCTCATTCCGGAGTAAGAAGTGGGTAGGGAGGGCAGGGTCCTATAATACTTGGAAAAATAACAGAAGACACAGAAAAGGAAGGAGAGGTACGTAGTTGCTGCAATGTTTTTCTTTAAGGTGATATTCTCAGTCACTTTGACTTCCCCTTTCTCTTCTTTCCTTTTTCCCCTCCCTTCCTGCCTCTCTTCCTTTCCACTCCAAAGCAAAAGGAAATTGGGCTTTATCAGAAGACAAACTTTAGCACAGTCAGTCTCATGGCTCTAACTTTTGTATACTGGTGGTGGTGACTCCGTCACAGAAAGTGTGTCCAACTCCACATCTGAAAGATATTAAAACAACAGAATCAATTTTCTTAAGGCACAACCGTGCATTGGTTAGGTTTGGTGGATGTTAGGAGAGCAACAAGACTAGGTCTAATTACCGGTAAGTCCTTGAAAAAGAGAAAACTCAATACGAAAGTAGAAAAATAAAGCAAAAAGAAACAAGGTCAGAGGCTGTAAATTCCCTACAGTGACTGTTCATGTTGTTACTTCAGCAACCTCTTTTCCTGTTGAGAAAATAACTATGTATTCCAGAAATGTGCACACATTATTTTAATAATGCAGCATATAGTATTGACTTGATAACTTCTGCACTGTTTTCCTCACAGCCTTCTCCTTCACTTCACACCAGGTTTTGTAAGTTCTGTTCATTCTGTTAACAGCATGAAAAAGAAGTAATTGAATCATACGATTGTTTTGGTTGGAAGAGACCGTTAAGATCAGCAAGTCCAACTGTTAACATAGCACTGCAAAGTCACTACTAAATCATGTCCCTTAGCACCATATCTACACATCTTTTAAAGCCCTCCAGGGATGTTGACTTCACTGCTTCACTGGGCAGCCTGTTCCAGTGTTTCACAATCCTCTCTGTAAAGAATTTTTTCCTAATATCCAGCCTAAACCTCCTCTGGTGCAACTTGAGGCCATTTCCTCTTGTTCTATCACTTGCTACTTGACAGAACAGGCTGATCCCCACCTCACTACAACCTCCTTTCAAGCAGTAGAGAATGATAAGATGTCCCCTGAGCCTCCTTTTCTCCAGGCTAAACAACCCCAGTTCCCTCAGCTGTTCCTCATAAGACTTGTGGTCTACATGCCTCACCAGTTTTGTTGCCCTTCTTTGAACATGCTCCAGCACCTCAATCTCTGTCTTGTAGTGAGGGATCCAAAACTGAACACAGTATTTGAGGTGTACTACAGTGCTAAGCATCCTCTTTTTGCCTGAAGCTCTATAGCAGCTGAAGTTAAAAAATCCCCTTACAGAATAAAATCCAAAGCGATTCTAGTCACTCAGCAGTTTCCTAGTTGTTTTAGATTTGTCTGTGTGTTGTAAAGATAACAGCATGGAAGATAAAAATAATTTAGCCAAGAATTATGTTGTGAGCAATTACACTATTATTACTTACTGAGGTTTAAATAAAGGATTTTCTTTAATCAGGTCTCCTTTCCCACTTCATTAGTTCAAAGTTTCTTGTTTTAAAGTTCAAATGTGAATATCTTCCACTCCTAAAATGTTCATTGTTCTGCATCCAAAGTAATTTTGACATTGAAATAGTTTGTTACCCTTACCTTAAAAGCTCTTGCTTGAGAGCACGCAAAACTGTCACGGTCTTATTATAAGTCACACAGCTCAACATTTTAAATTTTTGAACTAAAACATTCACCAAATTAAAAAAAAAAAATTAAATAGTTCTGATATTTGCAGTAAAGAAGAAAATGGGAAGAAGGAAGAAGTTAATGCTAATTTCAGTCATTAATGTCTGCAATTGCCACAATTTTTCTCCTGAAAAGTACTGAGATTCATGCTTAACAAAAACCAGATATTGGAGTAGGCTTTTAATGACTGCCTTTTGTCTCTAACTATAATGGAAGAACTCTTGGGAAATCATATGTGTTCTATACAAATCACAGAATTGTATAATTTTTTTTTTAATGTTTGAATTTTAGATCTTCTGGAAATTAGGGTGCAAGTAGTACTTGCCTGTGTTTTTCACTGAAAGCATACAAAGAAAATGGTATCAGCACTTCACAGATACCAGCAGTCTGTCAATATTTATTGCAAGAATTTTAAGCCAGTATTTTAATATGATTATTTTCTCACCATTTTCTTCATGGATCTTTTTTCTTCCACTTTTGAATATAGAATGGCCTTGCTTCAAATGTGAATGAGAGAATACAATAGTGGGAAAAATGAATGGTGGCTCTTCTCCTCTCACCATTCTTGAGCGTGTCCCTAGTCCTGCTCTTAGCACCACCTCAGAGTAACAAATCGGTCAGGGGTTTCACGCACACACACACACAAATTTTTTATCACAAGCGCTGTTGTTTCCTCATGGCCTAAAGACCTCACTCATCTCTTCTTGGTGCCCAAAAATTCTCATTCACCTCCACCAGCCATGCTCATCCACCTTCATACTTGTTTTTTGCTGTGTTAGGGCAAGTGAGTTGTACTGTGACTTGTCAAAATTATCCTAATTTTCAGAAAGGTTAAGGTGACCTTTGTGTTAGTTAATAAGGAAAGTAAAAATATTATTTTGCTGCTGTGTTGTTACATTGTCATGTCTGAGATGCTTGCTAGTCAAGGAAATTTCAAGTTACACTATCCTAATAGAATGCTATGTGTTACCCATTTTATGCTATAAAATCACAAGGATTAATATATTGTTTGACTAAAGTAAGTTATAGAACTAATAAACTTCTGCATTGGTTAATATATTTAGTTATCCTTATCTATATTTGATATATTCTTCATTTCCTAACTAAGGTATAAAAATGTGATTAAGAAATTGTCACTTCAGAGCTGTCATATCATGTTCCTGAACACTATCCTTCTGCAAGATTACATGAAAGAATTACTTTGTTTTTAGCAATAATACTAACTGTAACACACACACCTTTTTTTCTTTCAGAAATAACTTTAGCCTGACTAGTCAGGAAGAAACTGAGGAAAATAACAAGTCGCACTGAGCTTACATGTAGATACCTGAAGGAAAAGTGATGTAATGGCTCATCCCTCTTTGAAAGGGGTTGCCTGTGTCAACATTTAGAGCATAGTCTTTTAGTTCTTTGAGTGTTTCTCAGGATTCTGGAAGTTGACAGAAACTGAGGGTGTCCACCATGTCTATGGTCATGTAACAAGCCATGAAGAGAAGATTGGGTTTGTATCTCTCCCTGTATATATGGCAGCAGCAAAAATTACTGGTTTTCAACATGTGTTTGAAGGTATAAAAGCAGCTGCGTATAGATACAGACAACAACTCTCACAAAGCAGTGCCTTGGCATAGTGGAAATAAGTTTCACTTTGATCTCATTGACTACTAAAGGTTCCCGATACCAAAAAAAAAAAAAAAAAAAAAAAGAGCCAATTAAAACCCACAATTCAGCATATCAAAAGAACAGAATAATTTTGTACTACATGCAAAACTGACATCTGGCAATTATCAATGCATACTTCAATACATACTAAAATGATTGGTATGTTTCTTAAAACTGATCGTTAGACTACTCAGGGTCTGCATATTGTTTTCTTAATTAGGATTTATTTTAATATTAATCCATTTGATTGATTGATAAACAAGGAAATGCCTGTTGATCAGGCATTGATGTGGTTTGCCTGAAAATGTGTCTCGATCCTGAGTAATAGAATATACAAATGTTTTATTATTACTTTTTTACCTGTGAGGCATCATAGAAGAAATCAGAAGATATTCTTTTGCAATCAAAATGGTAACAGTAGAGAAGATTAGTTTCTATAGTTTTATTTTTAATGATTCTATGCATTCAGCAGTTCAGTGTGCTGTTCCAAAAGTACATAGTCTGTCACGAAAAAAATTTTTTTTCCTTCATGTCTGACGAAATAGTACATCAAATCAGAAAACACAGCAAAGGAATAATTTTTATTTGTCAAATGATTCTTTCAGAGGTTTATTTTCTATGTTCTACAGGATGTAAACACTTAAACAAGCATGCAAATAAAATTATTTTCTGGTTTTTATATATCTTTCTTGATACATTATTTCATTGTGGAGCAATTATTTCTTTTATTCTCTATAACAGCTATAAAAGGTTTGTGTTCATGTTGTTTTGTACACTATTGTGTTAATAATGGGGGGGTGGGGGGGTGGGCTATGCTCATGATATACTGTTTAAATCTCAAAAACCTTATTGATGAAGCTGATAGAAAATATTTCTTTTAAGAAACACTGTACTGCCTAAGCAGAAATAACCTGACTTCAGTATTTTTCACTGTTAAAAGCTGTAATTTGAATATTAATGTGGACCACTGCTATTACCACTATAATACAAAACAGCTTCTTAAGATATACAATGTTAGTTTGATTATTCATATAAACACTGAAACAAGTCTGTATTTCCTTTCAGGCTGTTAATTTACTGAAGGCTTTTTGTGGCTCTTGAATGTTCAACTTAAATGTTTAAATATCCCTGTTTGCTGAAGGGAACTGCTTTGAAGATGCTGATCTTGACAAGGGCAGATGTCTACTTATGTGCTCAACAACCTCAACTAAAATTCACTTTCTGTAATGAATACTTCTAATCAGCTGCTTACAAATAATACAAGGACCAATAATTAGTCACAGAAAAAAATCCCAAATAACCTCTGAAGTGGTGGGAAATATTATGATACTAGCAAGTCACAGACTGCAAAGGATAAAATTCTCAAGTTTATCCAGATGAGAGTTTCAGATAGCCTTTTTTTTTTACTCTCCTTGCTTCTTCTCTTGTATTCTTTATGAAATGTCTTTAAGACACAGATGAAGATGGTTTGCCGATTATCCACAGTGTTTTAGTGACCCTGATTGAGCTTGAAACAGCCTTTTCAGTTCTAGTTTTTAACAGAAATAGTTATTAAATTGCAGGTCCAAATCCAAGGAAATGATTCAGCAAGTATTTTTAAATTGTTTTTTGTTTTTTTTAATCACACAACACTTTCTACTAGTCCTAGATTTATTGCTTTGTTGCAACACTGTAAGCCTAATTTTGGATATTTCTGCAGCCCAATTGGCCATGATACAGCCATCAAAATTGTTTACAACGTAAGAATTATTCACAGCTAGGCTGGTTCTATCATCCTTCTTTTTAAGTACCCTACTGAAATCCTGCCCATGGGAAAATAAAATTTCCCATTATCTGTACAAGGTCAAGACTGTCACTATTGAACACACTCTTCAGTATTAGTGAATCTCATTGAGTTTGTCTTAAACACTTTGGTTGTTTTTTATGTATGTTTCAAAAGGTTTAATTCTGCATCTGTTCCTTAAATCGATGTCAGGGACCGGAGTGTATTCCCCTCCTGGAGGTTTGGTGCATCGTTTCGAGCATTATCATTACCCTTTACTTTCTATAACTATAATTGGATGCAGTAAATGCAGACACAATGCTGGCATACTTTAAATATAACAAGTCAGAATAATTGAAATATCTGTAATCTAATTCCTTCCAGCTGCTTATAAAACAAAAATCATAACATTGCAATTACTTCAGTTGTAACACCAGATTTTAAGTGTTTCCCTGCAGTATCCTAAAATGAAATCAATGTTCCCGTTTGCTTATAACAAGCGTAAACAGGAAGCTTTCTCAATGCAAATGGAAGTTTCGGCTTTAACTTTGTCACTTATTTTCAAAATACCCAGTGGAGCAAGAATCACATTTCACTTCCTCCATGAGTTACAAAAACCTGTGCCCTTTTTCACCTACTGGAAACATCAATG
The DNA here is from genome assembly GCA_009769605.1 of Bucorvus abyssinicus. Classification (NCBI taxonomy): domain Eukaryota; kingdom Metazoa; phylum Chordata; class Aves; order Bucerotiformes; family Bucorvidae; genus Bucorvus; species Bucorvus abyssinicus. The sequence continues at coordinate 34,673,968 of CM020026.1, forward strand.
AAATTGCCTCCCATGAAATAGAAGCGTTATTAAAAGCACTTTAGGATCTTCAAACAAGGAAGTCGCCAGTGTGCTACGTGGCATTCCTTGTGTTTTACCACAGATCCATGAAATCTCCCTGAATTCCACCTGTATTATAATAAGAAGAAAATTGCTCAGGTACAACTTCCAAATCAACTCTCTGTCTCCTCAGCAGTGCTCACCTTGCATTCACCATGCACTTTGTAGCCATTTTGGAGCATGACTTCTCCTATTCTGCCCTAGACATCTCTCCTCTCTTAACCAACCCACAATCACATTTGTTAAATTTCTGGTAGGGTCATGAAATTCTCACCTTCGTCCATTTCCCTTCCTCTTACTACATTGCCGAGTGCTCTCAGACCTTTGTAGAACAAACTTCTGCCTGTCTCCTTGCTTTAATATATCTGGCAGTTTGCTTATAAAGACTAAATGTCAGAGAAGCTTCTGTGCAGCCTGACAGTTACAGAGGCGGAACAGCCTTTTAGCAAGATCTTGCCCTCCAAGAAAGATAGCAGGGAACTACACCAGCAGAAACCTCATGCCACAATCTTGCTTTTTTTGTGATGTAATGTACCTATCAGTGCAGCTTATGTGGAAAGTCTTATGTTTCTGAGGGAAATTATGGGAAGACAGAGAGTCAAGTACGCCAGGAGATCAGCCTGACAGAACAGCCTGCAAGGCAGGGAAGGGTGCCCTGAGCTGGTGACAACTGACACTGGTATATTTTTTTAGCATTACCTTTTTGTGGATATAAAGTCTTCTTTTCGATTTCTTTATATTCAAGGATTCTTTCCTCTTTACTGCCATCTTCCTTTAAAAAAGGTTTCAGGACAATTGCCTTAAAAATAATAAAAATAAATTGAATTGTTAAGCTCTTTTATTGCTTGTTCAAACCAATTCCTCATAAACACACTATTTGAAAGCGGCATTGACTCTCCCTCAGGAGGAATGACTTGTCTGACCAAGTAGCAATTTAGTCCGAGCAGCTCTTTGACCCATTTTCCTTCCCCAGTGATGCTTCTGTTCCGCTGTACATACAGACCTGACTGATTCTTTTTTCACTGCTGTACCTCCCGGCCTGCAAGCTTTCCAGCATTTGCCATCACAAGCACATTAGACATCCTGTCCCCTGCTTGCATTTTTCTCTCTCTCTCTCTCCTTTTTGTAGGAGTTGAACCAGCAAATTTTATAAGCAAATGAAAATTTTAAAAAGTATTTCAGAAAGGGAAATGCTTGTACCTGTTTCACAGCTAGCTTTTCACTTCTCAATTTGTATGATCCCTGCAGGAGGGCTTAGAGCAAATTCCACAGAAAATCTTTCGGGATAATATTTAAATTGAATCCTTCAATTTTTTTTTTTTTTTTTTTTTTTTTTGGGGTGTGTGTGTGTATGTGTGTGTGTGAAGACAGAATAGTAGTTATTGCTCACATGTGCATCAAGCATTCTTACTGTGGTAGATCTCTCTGTAACTGGGAAACACGAAGCAAAAAGGAAGTGCTGAAGACATTTTCTCAGGAGGAAGTACAAATTCACCAGAATATAGGGTCAAATATAGAAAAGTATGACAGAAATAAATGTAAATCTTGACTGTCTTGAATCTTGCAAACTTTTATTTCACTTAAGATGGGTAAAATACCAGATGTAGAGACCCTTCTGTGTTCGGAGGCTAAGTATTCCTCAGGTGAAAATCGGTGTATCAACCCTTATTGCACATACAGAGCATACCTATGTTCCAAATCACACTTAGCACTCCTGATAGAGTTATTCCGTGAGTAATATTGGGTTTTTTCAGGAACTAATGTCCTTTGGCCTTTGGGTCACCCTAGAGGTAAAGTTGAGCAAAAATTAAGTCCTGGCCTACAGTATGAGTGGGTCTGAAGAGAACTAGGCAAAAGAAACTGAGGGCAGCAAAAATTTCTCTCTGGAAGTATTTTAAGGTTAGGGCTAAGACAAAACAGAAAATCCAGAGCTTCAGCTGAAGCAGAGCTGGATAAGGACTGTGAAAGCCCTGAGTTCAGGTTGTTGTTACTGGCAAAAGGAAATACAGCACACATATAGAGCTGGGCATCCATTGTTAGTCTAATTAATCTTTTAACAGTGTGATAGTTCAAATTGTCTAGTTAATACAGAAAAACCTCATTAGTAATTATGCTAATTCTTGTACCTGATTTTCTACTATTTGCCTTTTTTCTCTGTCACCCATCCAGTGTCCCTCCAGCTCCAAAGGCTGGAAGTTTTAATATTCCTCAAGACTTTGGGGCAGGGAGGTAGTAACTGTTCTCTACTTATTCCTTTGCATTTCAGAAATCAAAAATTATATTAAAAAATGAAGGCTGCTGCTTTTCCTTTTTCTTAGGAAAAAAAACAACCCACAGATAATTTTTACTACGAAAGCTCCGACTGTTTTTCACTGCAGTAATCTAACTTGCCAAAATGTGGAGACATATTTAAAGACTTTGTTGGGATCCTCTTACCTTTCCCACTAAGATTATCTCTGCCATATCTACTGTAATGATCACTCAGTACACATATGCGCCATAAATACAAGACTAGTGTTAGAACTTACAGCAGAGGGAAGAGCGATTCAACTTCACATTTGAAAAGGAGGTTATTTCCGTGGGTAGCCTTGTGCAAAATTATCCCTCAGGAAAGCAGTAATTAGAAGCTCTGCTCTATGAGTTTTTCTTATATTCACATACTTCCTCATTTCCCATGTTCACTGTAAAACCTGGTATGTAACAGGTCACATGGGAAGAGTTTTGAGAAACAGCACACCACTGCGGTATGTCTTATGCAGACTAGTCTATAGTGAAGAACATACAGAATGGAAAATATTTGACTAATTCCAAGCCTCGGTATCAGAACTTACCTTGGGTACGCTTATTATAGTGGACTTTATGAAAAATTTATAACATAGAGAATGTTTTGAAGTGCATTCTGAAAACAATGTAACGGCTTGTATTGTGTTTGCATGACAAGGTTTCAGTAGTGGGGGTGCTGCAGGGTTGGCTTCTGTGAAAAACTGCCAGAAGCTGGCCCCATGTAGGACACAACCAGTTCTAGCTAGCTCCAAGATGGACCCTCTGCTGGCCAAGGCTGAGCCAATCAGTGGTGGTGGTAACTCCTCTGCAATAATATATTTAGCAAGGAGTAAAAAATGCTGCACAGCAGCAGCTTGGAGAGAAGAGTGAGAGTATATGGCAGAAACAGCTATGCAGACACCAAGGTCAGTGAAGAAGGAGGGCATGGAGGTGCTCCAGGCACCAGAGCTGAGATTTCCCTACATCCACGGTGAAGAACACGGTGAAGCAAGTTGTGCCCCTGCAGCCCATGGAAGACCCCATGCTAGAGCACGTGGATGTGTCCTGAAGGAAGCTGTGACCCTGTGGAGAGCCCATGCTGGAGAATTCCATTCCTGAAGGACTGTACCCCATGGAAAGGTCCCATGCTGGAGCAGTTAATGACGAACTGCAGCCCATAGGAAGGACCCACACTGGCGAAGTTCATGAGGACTGTCTCTTGTGGGCAGGATCCCACAGTGGAGCCAGAGAAAACCATGAGGAAGAAGGAGTGGCAGAGACGCAGTATTATGAACTGACCATAACCCCCATTCCCCAATCCTCTGTGCGCTTGGAAGAAGGAGGAGGTAGAGAAATTGGGAGTGAAGTTAAGCCTGGGAAGAAGGGAGGAGTGGGAAGAAAGTGTTGTCAGATTTGTTCTTATTTCTTACTATCCTACTCAAAGTGGCCATAAATTAAAGACTTACATCACCTCAGCCTTGAGAATAGTATTAATTTTCATTATGAATGCCATATTAATACGTTTAAGTTCCTCATGCATATCCTTTTGTGTGCAAATACAGCCTTTATTTTATATATATATTTATATATATATTTAATATATATTTATATATATTATCTAGGGATAATTCTGCAAAATAAATTTTAGCATTTGAGAGCTGAAAACTTACTGATTTTCAGCCTATCCTGTCAAGGAGAGTTTACACAGCCCTGCATGCCTCAAATGACATCATACACTCCAATATAAAAACATACACCCCAATATCAAACAACATACCTTTGACTCCCAGTAAGAGACCAAGAGCAATATCTAGAAGGTTTCTAAGGAAAACAGGAGACTTCAAAAGAAATATTACTGGTTTTGATGCCTGCAACTAGAAGGACTTTGAAGATATAGCAGTGAAACTGTGCAATTTTTATTTCATAAAAGACAAGCGGAGAATATTATTTCTGTAATGCTATGGAAATGCTTATTTACTCAGTAACACTTCTGCATGAGAAAAGCTGACCTCAGCTACAGCAGGATGTATTTACCTACCCTTTTATTTTTATGGAAAGACAAACATAAAAGAGCTGGGTACAATAAAATTTCATAGGATTAAAATTTAGCTGCTTTTTTCCACTATATATTTGGAAAACATAAAGTACGCAATATCTTTATACATAGTTTGTTGGAGGGGACACAGACAGGAACTAGTTAAGAAACAACAAGCTAGCTAATAATGTGCTTAAAAAAGAAAGAACACTCACAAAACCTTGAGAACAATTAAAAACATACAACAAGCAAGTAAAAGATTCAAATATTGAATTTAAAAAGAAAATGTTCCCATGGTCCAACGTGTTTTCCTTGGCAGAAGTAATCTGTTGTAATTAATCTGCTTTCAATAGCACAAAAATTAGCGTAAAATGGAAAAAATACATTGTCTTTTCTCCTTTCTGTCTTTCCCCCTATTTTTTCTCTGTGTCTAAAATCAAATGATATTGTTGTTTCAACACAATTTTGAGGTATTGCTTTGTCTTCAGTTTTTGCCCTACAGGTTAGTTCTTATCCTTTCTTTCTTGATGCTTTTAATCAATGAAATCTCATACAGTTGCACTTCTACAATTCTATTTCAGGCAGAACATCAGTAAATAACTAAAAAGACAGAAAATAGAATACGATGAATGTGTGCAGCAGAAGATCACATATATGTGTGATCTAGGGGAAAATTAAGGCACTCTGGCTTCCACAAAGACTTGTAGAGTAAGGAAGAGGATAACACGTCAGTAACATTTTTTTCTAACATTACCAAAAACAAATGTATCTGTATTAATATTGACATTCCAAGTAAAGTAGTTAAATGAAGTGGTTGTTAATTTTCTTAGTGTCCAGTATGTTCCCCACCCTTCACTAGTTTTCACTCAAAGTGCTTTCCCAGCCCAAAATCCTCCCCAAGTGCTGACTGAAAATAGTTGCTGAGCTGCCTGATTGGGTCGTCTGCAACCTGCCAGCTCTCCACCACCAGCAGTCCACAGAGCACCAGCAGTCCACAGAGCACCAACAGGTTGCTAGGGAATATTTGCCTTGGAGCTGAGACCGCAACAAAAAGGAGAAGCAGACCATAAGCATTGTTGGATACAAAAGCTAAAACAATGTGCTAAAACAAAGGTCAGAAATCTTTCTAGATCAGAATTACTAATCAGTGAGACCACGTGTGTTCATGATTATTTTAATCCCATAAAATACTTCAGGTAGGAAATAGTTTGTAGTTATACTTTTTTGTTCGAATGCAGTTGGCTGTGTAAGTACTACATATTCTGTGGATGAGTTGTCTTTTCATCTTGTGACGGCTACTGCACCTCTGGACAGGCAAAAGCTTATGGAAGGAACAAGTGAATGTTCACAGCTGAAGGGAAAAATTCTCACATACAGCAGGGCAAGCAAGGGGAAGGAGATTCATGAAACAGGAAGTCATAGCCCTGTTTGTAAATTGGGACACTCAGGAGGAAAGGGGATTTCCTTGCCAGGCCCCAAAGATGACAGAAAATAGATTTTTTTTTTTTCCCCTAAGGAAATGGAGAACGTTGTGAGGAGTTTGCTCAACTGAACACACTTGAATTACAGAGCAGGCCTGTGAAGGAATATGCTCCCTAATGACACTGATAGCTTAGATTTGGTGTCAGACCTATTAATTTATTCTGTCTCACCTGAGTATTCTGAATTTTTTTTTTTTTCTCACTTAAAAGAGTTACGTTGTTCAGCTTAGCATTTTGTGTTCTCTTGAAAAGCTGCTTTCAGGACAGACATATTTTGCTGTCTCCAAGGCCATCCTCATCTCATGGAAACTGGGGGAGTTTTGCTTCCATGCTCCACCCACCTCAGGGCCCCCTTACCAAGGGCTTGATCAACTCAGATTTTTCCAGGAGTATATGTTGGGCATAAAATACTCTTACTCTTTTTCTAAATTAACACAAAATTCCTGCATATAACATATAGCTTTAGTGTTGTTCTTCCCTTTTGGAGCACATTTCTCTTAGCAGAACTGTGTACTTATTAAATCTATTATTTGGGAATTGAAAGGATACACATACTTGCTATGGACTTACAAACACTCCTTTTTTACTGAAAATATGTTTCCTTGCTTGGAAGGTATATTTATTGTTAATAGCAATAAAACAATTGCTGCATGAATTCATTCTCGCACACACTTTCTGCAAATAATCGTCATGACAGCCCCATTAAGAACTCCAATTGCTGGCTTTCAAGGCTCCAGGGAGCTGCCAAATAATTTGTCTGTCTTGAAACAAAGAAATATGTTGATTTTTTTCACATGGATAAAATCGTTCCGTACAAATTCTCAATGACCCACTTACATGACTACTGCAGGGCGAAGAAGCAGTAGTTAGCAGCATGTTTAAGTAGATTTGCATCTGTGGATTTGCAGCAAATCAAGACAAGTTATCTGAGACTTAGACTTTGGGTCATGGGCTGGTTGGTGAACAAGCTGATCTCATGTCAGGAATTCAAACATGGGAACTGTTCTACTTTTCCAATCTCTGAGATCAAACATCCACCACAGAGGTGTGCTGCCAGATCCAGTTTTTGACTCTAGTAGGGTTGGACAATCAGATATATTGGCCTCCTTTGCCCCCTCATGTCATTCACCAACATGCTTGTACAGCTACTCATCTACTTTTCTTCAAGAAGAGAGGCAACAAAACCTTTATACAACCAACTATTAAGTCAGCTTGAAGCTAAAAATCTAAGAAAACTTGCAGCTTCAGTTTCACCTTCCTTAGATGTCTGAGGAATACAGTGTCTGTTTCAGGTGATTTTCTGAATTTATATGGGATAATGACTAGAAGACATATATTTCTGTGATATTAGTAGAGAGGAAAGGATGGAGGAACTCCTTATAAGTAGTGACTAGGAGCTGGCTGATTTTCTCAACTCAGGTCCCAAGAAAGTTAATTAACAAGCATGAAAGATATTAGAAGTTCAAATTTTGGCTGAAAACCAGTAAATGCTAATTAACGAGCGCCGTGAGAGCCAATGCAGTGTTTGGAATGCCAGCAGATATAGCTCATCCAAGCTTGCAGAGAATGGGTAATTGTTGAACAACATTTGGTTTTAATATAAAATAGGCAGCCTTCAAGAGAGAGGAGATAGCAATTAGTTGTGATCCCTTACCCCTCCTTTACACAATGTTGTATAGATATAGTATTTCTATCACAGGAATAGATCCAAATTACAGGCTACATTAATTATGGAGCTTGACCACCTATGCTAATCTGTGCTTTTTTGTTTCACATAGTAATCTGTGTAATTTTCCACAACGAACATGAATACTAAATTATTTGCCAGGAACACTATTCTGAAAGGTCACCTGCCTAAAGCTAATTACACTAAACATTCAGAAGGCAAAGGCTTACCTTTCTCTTACTTAAACTTGCATTCTGCAAGATACAAGCTTATCCTCCAAATGTGAATTAATTTGCAAATGTATATTCTCAAAAAAAAATCTATTATTTATGGGGGAAAAACTGAAAGCAATTTAGCTCCTCATTTTTGACAGATAGCCTTTATAAATTTGATTATCATAAAATCCTTAAATTTTTCTGTAGAAGACACAGAAGAACCTACCATCACAACTGAATATTGTTAGCAGCATCCACTTAAAAAAAAAAAAGTCATTCATTATACTCTTATTTCATTCAGAAAAAATAATGTTAAATTATTTACATAATTATTTATTTACATAAATAAAAAACAAATTATGTAAAAAAAGCATTTATGTGAGCGTGGTGATCAAAGCATTCACCACATTATGAATTTAAAATTAACATTAAGACTACAGATAAAGTGCCTCAACCTGTGAAGGAAAGGGAGGATGAGAAGATGGCACCACAAGCAAAATTCGAGAAAGAAAATATATCTGATCTAGGCTTTCTGGAGCTTGTGTTAGTGACTTTGGTTCCCTATCCCAGGTATTTGTATAAATCAGAAGCAGCCATGGAGAAACTGAATTGCAGTGGTTTAAATGAGATTAGAACATGTGACCACACATCAGTTATCATCTGAAGAGGTTAATTTCCGTGTCACTGTTTAGGAATTGGTTGTCTAGAAAAATCTGGAAAAATGAGAATTCTTTGATATCTTTAAGCCCTTGAAAGCCCAGAAAGAGGAAATCTGCAACTTAACTACAGGGTAGATTGTACTGCACTTGGATAGAACGTTGTCGTTTGTAAGAAAGCCATGCTTTTATGTGGATCACCACCCTGTAGACTCCACAAAAACACAAATAGTTTTGGAGTTGTTGTGGAGTGGACAGTAGTGTTCAGTGGAAATGGAGATGTAGAAAGTAAGGAGTCTTGTCATGCTGCACTCGAATACCATCAAATACAATGCAGAGAGAGTCCTTGGAACAGAGTTGGGAACCTGGACCTTTCCTCTCCCACATCGTCTTTCCACTATAAGACTAGACAGGTTTTCATATTCATTCTCTAATTCACTGCTATAGTAAGATAAACGTCTCTCCCAGATACTATGCAGAAAAAGGCAGATTGTCTTCAACAGGAAATCAAACCCAAGGTTCCTATACCATGGGTGAATGGCCAACTTCAGAGTAGCTGGCTAAAAGGCCACGAGGAGGGTTGCCTCCAGTAGGCTAATCCTACAGAAAGCAACACCTGTAGACTCATACACAGAGCATGTATTTTAGACTGACATCCTCTGATGTACAAGAGGCAGGGAAGCACGTCCTGTCTGGATCATGACAGGGCTTATCCACAATCTGGGCACCAGTCCACTTGGCCTTCAGTGTGTTTTTACAAGAAACATCTATTAACAGTCATCTACTTTGTTGCAGAATATTGATGGGGACAGTTTCAAATAGGGATAAGGTCTGGTTTAGGTCCAGAAGAGAGCATCTGCCTACTACAGAGCTAGAATGCAATGCTAGCTGCCTTTTTTTGTATTTTCAGTTAGTGAAATTAGATGAAATTTTGTATTCTGAGGTGCTAAACATTGCTGTGTCCTGTAGGGGACCTAAATAATGGTCACCATCATCTCCGCATGATGGAAATTACCTCTGATCTTAAAAAGAATGGACTTTGTTGGGACAACTTTAGGAATCTTCATTGTATGGAATTATAACCACCCCATCCTAACATCATTAGATGGTGCTGTGTTTTGTTTCTGCAGGAATAATATACAGTGAAGGACTCCATGTGAAAACAGAGGAAACTGAGCAGAGAGTTTCTGCAGCAGGGAGTTCTAGTATGTTAATGTAACTCCAAATCCACCTTTTACAAACTATAAAAGTTTCGTAACATGCACTTTAGCCTGTTTTTATGTATGGTAGTACTTCTTTGAAGGGAGTCACTGTAGACTCGATTTTTTTAAAAAGAAAGATTATTTCAAGATTGTTTTTTGTCTCACACCTTCTTATTTTTCATGAGTTATGAGATAAACAGTATGTCTGCTGTTAACACTTTGGCTAACACTGGTAACACTAGCATCACTTGTTTGGTAACACATTTGGGTCAAATGGAACTTGATTCAAAGGACACCAAGTCGACCAGTCAAAGCCCTGCATAAAGTATAACACAAGCTTTATTATCTTCCCACTTTGTCATCTGTTATAACTGGAGAATATCTGCATGCAACTTTTTAGGTATAGAAAATTCAAAATATCTAGTGTGTGCTTTACTTATTTCTTATAATGACTTTCTAATCAACCCTGCCTAATTTGGTATTTCCTACTTTGAGGTTCCTTGACACTATTGCATATTCTGAACATTTTTCCAGGATAAAAGGAGCTGACAATGTAACAGAAAAAAAATACTTAACACTGACAAGGACAGCTGAAGCCTCTACCCAGTTTACACTGGCCAAAACTGCTCTGCACTTATCTCAATACATTAAAAAAGTTGAATTAAAAAAAAAAAATAAAAATTGCAACCAAAGTTGACGACAAAGAGACTTCTTCGAAGGTAGAAAGAGAGAAAAGAACAATATCCATTGAGTTTGACATCCTGAATACCACAAGTTACTGCATCTCACCAAAATGCCTATCTCTTCAGCTCACTGCTTTAGAAGTGAGAATCAGAAGACTGTTGTCAAGTTTGCACTCTGAACAGCAGGATAGGATACCAGGCTGGCCAAGCACCATCAGCTGGAACCTGGGAAATAAACACAAGAACTCAGACAAGTGTAATTTTTAAGATTAGTTAAAGAAGTAAGTTCCTAAGCAGAAAGCAACAAATACAAAAATAGGAAGTAAGTAGTATGACTGGTCAGAGGCACCAGGCTACATAGAAATGATTCTGTCCTGCAGATTTCCTGTGACCACAGAAAAAAAAATAAAAATACCCTCTTGTACAAAAAAAAAAAAAAAAAATTCTAAACACTGTTTATTTTCAGAGAAAACATTTGTTGTCTCAATTATTTACTGACTGAAATTAGAAGAGGATACCAGATGGGTAAAATACTGCTTTTCTCTCCCCTATCTTAACCACTCATGACTCTAAACAGTTCAAAAAGAGGAGAAATCCTGTTTAAACACTACATCAGGTAATTTATTTTTCAGAAGCCTACAGACATATATTGATGCTGTGTTCACATTGAACTCCACAAGCAGGAGTATAATAATCCCCAGCAGTGAACAAGGATTTATCTGCATCTCAATTTATTTATCTTCTGCATTCAGGCTTTGCTGATGCAAAAATCTTGCTCTGTGCAGAGAGTTAGGTTTTCTTTCAAAGGACAGTAATAACCACAAACATATTAGTATCACTTGCTCAATAAAATTGCTCTCAATAAACCAAAGCTCATGTAACAAACATGTATCACTGACACTACATTAGCAGCTGGAGAGAAAGGAATATGTAAAACCCATGGCCTTTCTTTGCATTCTGAAAGATGATTTGTTTTGTTTAGAAGAAATAGAGAAAGAAGAGGGGACGTTTACTCTGTCACTGTCAAGCTAGGGAATGAACTAATCTGGTATTCTGTCTCCATGTGACACATTTCTCAGGCACTTAAATTGCTCTCAGAAGTTTAGAAATTCTCAGGGAAAAAAAACCCAACAAACTGAAAACCACAAAAAAACAAACCACGTTTTTCTCAGAACTCCACTGATTTGTCATCTGTTTATTACGTGGTGAAACAGGCACCCACTCAACATGTTACAAGTATTTGTCTGAATCTTCAAAACCAATGCAGAGCAAGCCAAACAAATAATCCTGAGTAGTCTCCTCAGTCATATAGACTCAAGCTGTCTCCAGCTGCCAGGGCTTCTGGGTGGATTTGGTATTCAATAGAGGCAATCAAACCCAGTCTAAATTCTTGTGTTTTATAAGTAGATGTAACTTAGAAGCTAGAGAAGAATTTCTTGCTAAAATAAGTTCAGAATCGTATCTTACAAAGCACCTATGAGCTTTAAACAGTCAAAAAGACAAATTTGTTTTCCTACAACTCTACTGGATTCCACTTACTCCCCTATCTACACACTCCATTAATTAATGCTACACCAAGCCACACTGCTCTTCCCGTTTCTCTAAAGAGTGCATATACTGATGCTGAAAGAGGAAAAAAAAAAAGTGCAATTCCTGGATAAGAGAAGAGTCTTAAAAAGCATCTCTCTGAGCCTTTAAGCTCAGTTCTGATTACTTTGACACAGACCACACAGACTAGAAAGGAGACACTGGGGTTTTTTTGAATACTGTTGCTCTTTTCTGTAAGAGCCATGGAGAACTTGTCAGCAAGTTCCTGCTGTATAGCTGTAATCTGCTTTACGTTCTCACTTCTACCCTGTTAATTACTTTGGCAGCAACACATCGTCTAAGTACCAGGTACCAGGTAATTTCCACCTCATAATAAAATAACTCTTCAAAATGGTTTAATCTGTTTGGGTTTGCATCATTTGTAATTGAATCCACAGCACTGAACTAAGTCATTTGCCATAGGCCTTAGACTGAATGGGAAAAAGAGCTTGTATGTCTGAAATTAGAAATAAAGCTAAGAATACATCTCCACAGATTGTCTTTCTGCTGGCTTCCAGCCTTTCTGGCTCCTGACTAGTGCTGCTACTGATGACTTTCCCTGGTGACTTAGTTTTACCAAATAACAACTGCATCGGTATAATGTTTGCAAGCAGCTAAACCTGCTGAGGATTAAGCTATCCATCAAAGACATTGGTGGACTGTCAAGATCATTCTTCCTCTTCATCAGTAAACCTTAAACAAGTACATTATTCTGTTATGGATCAACAGTACAATCTGATGGTGTCTGATCATCCTGGGCTCCGTCTTGAAGAACAGTTGCCCTACTGGCACAGAAGGAGAAACCAACATTTAAATGAATAGTAACCAATATTTAAATTCATTTTCGATCATGGCTAAACAAGAGTCTCCTCAATCACAAGAGCTGCCGCTGGCTACCTGCTTCTTCTATGTCTAACCAAGGGGAAAGAGCAATCAGGATATCTTAAATGTCAAAACCTTGAGGCCCTCATATCTTGAGGCCCTTAATTCCTGCCTAATAGGTAAAAAAAGAACCACAACACGTTTTTTGTACATTAAGTGTCACAGAGACTGATTTTCTTCCGCACACTGAGATCTCCAATTTCAGAAGAGAATTAGAGCTGTAAATATGGAGACAAGTGTGGAGACTCACAACACAGATTAAGGAGCTTGAACCATGTATGAGAGAAGAGTCTTTAACAAACATCTTTCCACTCAGCATTTACCACTGAAAGGTTAGCCTTTTTGTAGGCCATGCAACTCCATTTTGCAGATTCCCATCTCAGATTCTTTCCACTGATTACTGATTACTGTGGAATACACTAAGCAGCAGAATATCTACAAGGGCTGCTCTGAAAGTACTGCCTCCTGTTTTATGATGTTGGCCCATGATGTCAGAGGCGGATGTTGGTGGTCTGGCAGTAGAGGTTGAACCTTCCTGCCAATATTCTGTTAGATTTTGTGGCCATGCGACAGACGGCAGCAGAGGGGCGGTCTGACAACATGGTGTCTGACACGGCAGTGAGTGTGAAGCAAAGGGGTGTAACTGAATTCCTCCATGCAGAAATAATGGCACCCAATGACACTCATCGATGCTGCTGAACGTTTAGGGAGACCAAACAGTGGATGTGGCACAGTGAGGTGGTGGATGGTGCGTGTCAACAGTGGTGACAGTGACGGTGGGTCCCCTCCGCTGGCGCAGGTTTTTAAAAGGAGCGCGGCACGCAGGCGCTTGTTCATCGCTGGAGAAAATGCCCAGCCAGTGCTGGGGATTGTGTCAAAAAATAGCGTTTTGTAGCTGAGAATTTGATCTACCAAACAGTGTTAGTGTGCTCCCTGTGGCTGTTGCTGTTTCCATGGAAACACAACATAAATAGGAGGCATTACTTTCGTATCGACATATGTACTGCAGTATTCAGGTTGTGTCTAACTTGTTCAGGACCTGTTAGGAAGTCATAGATATTACCTGCTCCCCAAAGGTGCTTTTCCTTGCTGAGGTGATTAAAGCAATGGAAAGGCTGTAACTTGCTCAGTTTTCAACTAATATGGAACAAATTAGACCAAGGATGCAAAACTGCTCCCAATTCACACCGTTTTCAGGTAGAGCATATAGACCTAGCCTCAGGCAGTGTGGCAAATCTGACCTTGTCCAACAGCCAAGATATCCTTGAAGCCTGGGGCATGGTGCTGGGACTGATCCCTGGGAAAGATTTTCCTTGGGTGTGAGGTGTGAGAGGGAAAAGTGAGAAGAAAGGAGGCAGATTCATCTACACAAGGAGACTCTGAAACACATGGAGTCTGAAGGGGCTACACTAATGGTAAATTTTACCTGAAAAGACCTGTCAAAATAACACCCCTGACAAGAACAAAAAGATTAATCACTAGCCTGACCACCTGAGAAGTATCTGGGGAATGGGATCTTCTTGCATGTCACTGCTTTGGTTTTGCTTCTGTAAATAAGAAGCACATGTCTGGGACTCTGCTTCTCTTGAAACTGTGTTCAAAGAAGTGCCACGATCTCTGTATGCTAGGGAGATACTGCGTGCACAGGGAAAGACGGGAAAAGAAAAATTTAGTATTAATATAATCTCTATCTACTCTCCATATTTGAGGTCCAGGATATAAACATTTTAATTAGTTAACTACCTTTTTCTTTTAATCAGATCCCCCTACTTCATGCACTTTGGCAAGACTCCTCATTGAGACGGACAGCAAATGACAGTGAATTCTGTATCCGCCTGCTCGACTGTATTTTAAACAAGGAAAAACATCTTTCACAATGACTAAACAAAGTCTAATATGGATCATAGTTAGTTGTCATGATAAACAAAAAAGATCTGATTCATAGAAGCTTCAATATTTACAATTATACTGGGGGTTGAAATAGGTTTTCAGGCAAAGGGCAGCGTTTCACATAGTTGGATGCTATGAAAATTTATCTCTGAATACTCATTCCAGTTTCTAGTATTAAAGATTGAGTATCTCAGGTTATAAAAGCAGACCTTCATCTATGTTATCCTTTCTTCAGCCCCTCTAAATGCAAAAGATTGTTTATCAGAGCACATGAGTAATCTTAGGTAAAAACTATTAGGCAATAATCTTAGCAGCTATTAATCACTTGAACTCTATTGTTTCGCTGCTGATTTACATTAGCTGAGGATATGCTTTCTCCTGTTCCTTACTCTATTTATACATAAATCCCAGAGCACACATGTTATCTATTCCACTGAGCCTTTCAAAGTGTCAGAGACATCCAATGACGCAGAAAAATACCTTCAAACAGAGAAGGTAACAGTCTGCTGAACTTCTGAAAATAGTTTCAGACAGTAGAAGAATGCATTCGGAGAGAGAAGAAAAAGCTGGATGCTAAGACTACCAAATTTAACTTTGATCTGTTTCATATAGAAGAGCACACAGATTTTAATTAGATATCAGGCTTAAAAATATTATTGCACTGCCAGACAGAATTAGAAACATTTCGTATTATTAGGGAGAAACCTGGGGATTTCCACACTGGCAGAATGTGTTGATTACAGTAAGTAGTGCACCATGGCTAACTATATTTTTTAAAAACTTGTAATGTGCTTAGTGTTCATGCTTTTCACCAGATTGAGAGCTCTGCAGAATGAATTCTTATTTACTGACAAAATAAAATCATGGCATGAGCATTAGCTCTGTAAGTTTTCTTATACTACAAAATACTCCCCATTTCAGAGTAAATATTTATATAACTAGGTTTTGCAAACCTTGACTTTAGGTAGAAGGGGAAAGTTTGTACAGAGATGTGATATCTTTTATCAGGTTAGCTGAGACAGGCGGGGAAAAAAAAAAACAAAAACCAAAACTCTGGGGGCCTTCACCAATCACCATACTGAACCACCGAGTACTGCATACTACTGTTAATTATAAACTTCAATCTACAGAATAAGTCTAGGCACATTGAAATGGCCTTAGAAAGCTAAACAAATTCATACAATTAAGATAGTGGGCAGAGGATCTGGGAAAGCATTTAGCCATCTTCATAACATATAGTACCTCAAACAGTGCTTGAACTATCTTAAAACTAATCTTGATGTTTGTCAAGAATACCCTGTCGGAAAATTGCTTCAGAATTTCATATATATAATTTTTAGTTGTTCTATTAATCATGGCCAGCCCACAACAGTCTGCTCCAATGTTGCCATGTATTTTTTTCAGATTAAATACCTCTTTCTCCTCCTTTGTATGTACACAATGACTATTTAAAGAACCTCTGCCGCCCTCATTCTGTTGAACTAAGGAAGTCAAACTCTTGTAGTTCCCATTTGTATGAAACATTCTGTCACCCTCATCTCCTTGAAAGGTCTTCAGGTGAGGACCTGTTCTAAGCTTGCTTTCTTGAATTCAGCTGAGCATTATTTTCCAGAGAATTTCATGATGTTTTCATCATGCTCCCTACAATACTGTTAATTCCATGTTTCTGCAAGCAGATCTCATCTCAGTTCCTGAAATTTATTTAGTAACTCTGTCCAGAACAACATTTCTGTATGACCCACTGTTGCTTCAGCTTTGCCTATTTCCTTATATTTCTAACTTTATTATTTCTTGAATGAACCTATCCCATACTTATCAACAGTTTACCTGTTTCTTGAATGAACCTATCCCATACTTATCAACAGTTTACCTGTTTTTTTTTTTTTTTTAGGAAAGTCGATTACTTCTGTTTGGTACAAGTTACCCTCAGCAACCCTTTTTTATTTTTTTTTTTCCCCATTGAATAACATCCTGTAGTGTTAGCTTCTATACTGCTCATTTTTTTCTTTTCATCAGAGTATAGTCTGAATGCTTACACCAGTCTGAAATCAAAGCAAAGGAATTTCAGTTGCATGAGTATTTTTTTTTCCTAAATATAAGTTGTCTATTTCATATTCTTAGGGCTTCCATAACCCTAAGTTACCTCTCTCCTTGGTTTTCCTTATCAATGCTACCAACACAAATGATGTTACAGGTGCATCTGAAAATTCTTAGTCACTAAGAGACGATTTAAAACTGGTTTCAGCTTCTTAACATCCCTTAGAGGTTACACAGCTATCACTCCGATACACAGGTCTGTTGTAAAACTCTGAAATTCAGAAGAAGTTAGTCTGAACAAACTATATATTTTGCAGTACTCAGTGTGCCAGATGTGAGAAGGTCCTAGAGAGAGATCTAGACAGGCTGGATTGAAGGGCCAAGGTCAATTGTATTAGGTTCAACAAGGCCAAGTGCCAGGTCCTGCACTTTGGGTCACAACAACCCCCTGCCATGCTACAGGCTTGGGGAAGAGTGGCTGGAAAGCTGCACAGCAGAAAAGGACCTGGGGGTGTTCGTTAACAACTGGCTGAATATGAGCCAGCAGTGTGCCCAGGTGGCCAAGAAGGTCAATGGCATCCTGGCTTGTATCAGAAACATTGTGGTGAGCAGGAGTAGGAAAGAGATTGTTTCCCTGTACTCAGCACTGGATGCCTCACCTTGAGTACCGTGACAAATTTTGGGCCCCTCACTACAAGAAGAACGTTGAGGTGCTGGAGCGTGTCCACAGAAGGGCAACAAATCTGGTGAAGGGTCTGGAGCACAAGTCTTATGAGGAGCAGCTGAGGGAACTGGGGTTGTTTAGCCTGGAGAAAAGGAGGCTCAGGGGACACCTTATCATTCTCTACAACTACCTGAAAGAAGGTTGTAGTGAGGTGGGGTTCAGTATCTTCTCCCAAGTAACAAGTGACAGGACAAGAGGAAATGGCCTCAAGTTGTACCAGGGGAGGTTTAGGCTGTGTAATAGGAAAAATTTCTTCACAGAGAGGGTTGCGAAGCACTAGAACAGGTTGCCCAGGGCAGTGGGGGAGTCACCACCCCGGAATTATTTAAAAGGCACATAGATATGGTACTTAGGGACATGGCTTAGTGGTGATCTGGCAGTGCAAGTTGAACCGTTGGACTTGATGATCTTGAAGGTCTCTTCCAACAGAAATGATTCTGTACTCAGAATATAAGGAATTTTTACAGCAAGAGAGGTACCTAAAGCCCATTTGGAATGCCCAGGTGATTTCCTAAATCATCAGTGAATTCTGGTCTATAGCAGCCTTGGATTTCGTATTAATTTCATGTTTATAAGCTATGGGTTTTTTCCAGAGAATGTGTTTCTCTGAACAAGATGGGCTAGGTAACTATGATTACACCATCGCTTGGTAATTTCTGTAAGCAGGAAAGAAAAGTTATCCAAAAGTCATTCATGAGTCTGCATTTGGATGGAATACCTCTCAATCCACTTATAATAGGCCAAAAATATTGTTAGCACATAGGAACAAACACATGAAGCAATTCCTAGATTAATTACTTCAAAGTAGACACTTGTTTCCTTCACTCATTCATCAACTTTTGTGCAGAGTGAAACAGTACCTGAATATTGAAAGTGGCAGCTGGACTACAACAGCAATTTTATGAAGAAAACATTTAAAATATCAAGCCTGATTAGATAAATTATTTCTATTGTCTACAGTTCAGATATCTATCAGGCTGTCAGTGCATGCATTCAGTCATAGTTCATGCATAAAATTCACAGCAAGGTGTGACTGCTGGGTGACAGGTAAAAATATTAAGATCTGTACATTACACTGTGAATTAATACACAACATTTTAGGTGATTCAGTGAATCATTAATAACAACACTTACCTTCTGCATGCTTTCATTTTCATCTTGGATATATATTGAGCCGACATCATTTGAAAAAAATAATATGTTTCCTCATTAACAGAATAATTAAGGACCACAATTAAGTTTCCATTTACGGCAGAGATGATGTTTTGATTATGTATCCCAAGGTACAGTGAAAGCATCTGGCTAGGAGTCTCAGTACCATTGAAGTAAAAACAACAACATGTTTTAAATGGATGGTTAAGTAAAAGTTACTTAAACTGCGAGGCTGAAATACTTTAAAATATACAGGAGTACTGCACTATTGCCTGATTACTTGTTTCCCAAATTAAGCACTCCTTAGAAAGTACACTCAGTCGGAAGAAGATAAAGGTTCCCACTTTAAAAGTATATTGTATAATATATAAGCTTGAAATTAGTGAGATACTTTGGAATAAAAATTTTAAAAATACAAAAAAAACTATCAAGGGCATTCCAGTCTATTCTTCTCCCATCTTATTTCTCCTCACCATGAAGAAAAGTTCTAGTATCCCAAAGAGCCGGAAAGCTAAACAAGCTTATATCATACATGAAACCAATTCCCCAGTTAAGTGTGCAGCCCTGATGTGATTCTGACCATCAAAGAGGAATTTTTCTTGGCAGCAGCCCATGCCTGTCAGACCGCTGCTCTCTGCTTCTGGTGGGGTGAAGTGCAAGCATGTTAAAACCAGTTTCTTGGAGTTGAAGCAATAAATTCCTTTAGTACTTGAAACTCTGAAAAGTTAAGCACGCTGGTAGATCATATGGATTGTGATGTTTCTGACAAAAAAAAAAAAGAAAAAAGAACCTTTTTTGTTCTTAATGATTAGTGGATCAGTACATGAGCTAAAGACAATGCAGTACTATTCACAGTTACATCAAAGGAAAGGGCTGCAAAGAGGGCTTGGAAGAAAAATTTAACTTTCCTAGTATGTCTTGGAAAATTAAATTTCTTGGACATATCTACAGTGAAATTTAATATATGAATATATATATTTATATACTTTTATCTTAATTTTTCTGCTTAGATATATATGCTTACACACAGAGAGACACATTAAGTATAGTGTATAACAGACTGCTACAGCTTTTAAAAAGATTACGCCTATGGCTTTTCATTTGCATCTTACAGTACTATTTTTAAACTGGGAGTAAGAGAGCAGAAATTATGCCTCCTGTCTCAGCTTTATAAACCAGACATTATATACAATTTCTCTACATGTAGTCTTGTTTAGTTAGGAAGCCATATAGTACAGCTTTACCCATTCACAAGAACAGGTATCTTTTGAACAGTTCACACCATTGAACCTCAGTATTTGTTGCCTTGCACAAAGAATGAGCAAAGAAATGGTGTATTCTGTTCTGCCCAGTGACCTGGAGTATGAATGCAAAACATTGCATCCAAAAGCAATGGTTTTAGAGGAGCTCAATCTGTGCCTCTTGATTTTTCCTGTTAGATGCATGGAATCTGTGCATCCTGTGCTGTGGACTGACTAGGTACAGTATTGGATCTTGACTGCTGAAAATGCACAACTGTAACCAAAATGCCAGTCGTCTGAACCTCACATCAACATAAGAAGACTTAAAAGTGATTCAGTTTTAAATGCTTATACTTCCTTGATCTGATTTTTGTGGTAGGATGCTCTTTAAAACAGGTAGTATTAGCCATAACTGAGCCAGTCTGTTAGCAAACTGGACTATTGCAGCGTTTGAATTTTTGTGAACCACATCAGACAGTCAACATCTAAGCAGACCTATTCATGTGTTTAAGGTCCAACTCATTCTGCAGTGCAGTGTTTCACAATCCATGACGTATACAGCTAGATTCAAATATTTATATCCTTAAAGGATACACGCTTTCTACAAGCTCTTAGATATGCTACAACAAAGTAGCTTATCTGGATGGTAATAAGCAATTCAACTAGTCACTATATACTGTAACAAGACATAACTTTCTGAAGATTTACTTTAGTCTTTTTACGAAGTCCATACTCAAAAGTGTTCTAAATATGCTAAAACTAGCGAACTGATTTTATTCTCCTTTTTCTTTGAACAGTAGATCCCCAAAAATTAAATGGTAGCTTCTATCTCTGACCTGTTAAAACTTCTTTTGTAATTAGAATATATTGTGAACACCTCTGTCTGTCAGGAGAACATTCATCTATTTAAAAAAAAAAAATCAGCAATGTTGGATAAGATGCTTACCCATCAAGGCACAACATAAATGTTAAGATAGTGTTATTCTGGAAGGAAGCTATGAGTAACTGAAAAAAGAGACAGACATTACAATAATATATTAATTATAATTTAATGTCTACCTCTTTCTATTTCTGAAAATTCATAAGAATTACTATTAAGTTTTATCACGTCAGTTGCTAAACACTTAAACCAAACAGGTCAGCTACAGAAATCCATATCCTCTTTCATCAGTTACTCCCTCCTTGTAACTTCCCCACTGATTCCACTGTGGAATCGCGATCCGTCTCCTTTTACCAAAACATTCTGACGGAGCTCGAGAAACAGATAATTCAACAGGAATAGAAGGCTGCAGTTAGCTTGAGTATAACGTCTTAAGTATTTTACACATAAAATTACTTAGTTGTAATTGCCAGTTACGTTGTTTTCCATCCTTAAAAAAAGTTATATATGATATTGGATAATTATAAATGCAAAAAGTTGTATAATGATATTACGAATAATTCTTTCACTACTTTACGGTGAAGTATGTAAGCAGTACAAAGATTGCTGTGAAGTTTTATGCTACCAGCTTGAAAGATAGCTCTATCTTGAGCCAAGAAATACTGGTGTTATGCATACCAGGAAAGGAACAAACCAGAGGCAGCATGAGGGGATTTTTGTTGGCTGAATGAATATTAATTCAGCAAAAGGATGAAAAGTGACAAACTCCACAAATAATATGTATTTTAAGTATCTCCTAATTTAAATAGTGAAATCCCCATATGTTTGTGGGCCTCCTGTAGAAGGTACATACATGTACTTTTTCCTAAAAATGCTGCAGGTGTAGGACTAAAGCAGGGCTTTTCATTGATCTTGGGATGTCCCATCACAACTAATCTTCGAAATAACAAATAATTGCTGGTATCAAGCTATGAGTCCAGACCAACAAGTCTGCAGTAACTTAAAAGAGAGATCCAAATTAAAACCAAAATAAGGTCAGTACTGCTGATTTCAACCAGAGAGCCACTGAAAAAAACAAGATCCCAAAGGCAAAATTCGCAGTGTGCCCTACTGTGGCCTGAAACCAAACAAACCCTTGCAAAATGACATACAAAATTTTAAATGAATCAGTTTTGAAATCAGTTTAATCAGTTATGAAACTGATTAAAGAAAGGGTTATCAGAAAGTAGGTTTTAGTAACAGAAACTCCTTTCACCTAACAGTGCAACACTGCTTTTCATATGACCGTTTTCAAAAATGATTCGGAAACGCTGGCTTCACTTTGTGGCATAAACTGGGGATAGGACTTCAATCTATGAGATAAAAAAGAACAACCATAAGCAATTAATGTAACATTCCAGTGATTTTTAATGGCTTGACTACTGGAGAAAAACACAGTACTTTACCCACTGGGGTTTAAGTAAAGAAAGCTGTAAACAATAAATAATATTCTTGTCCCTTCAAAATAAAAACTGATAAAACATATCAAAAGTTTAGGATTTTCAAATGTTGTAATAACTAATAACTTTAAAAAATAACATTTTTAAAAGGTTTCTTTCAGTTGCTTTATGTATCTTTTGTCTTTGCCATATACCTCAGGTACATTTCTCAAGTTGGACACTTTGTTCTTGTTTTCTTCCTGTGAATACAGAGGAAGATCCTCACCATTCGCTGCCTCTCGGAACTCAGGATGTAAGGTAAAAGCAGCTGCCAGCATTAGGCTCCTGCCAAAGCCCCAGGAGATGTGACATGGAAGCTTGAGTCTAATTTCCAGACAACCCTTTGGTTTTGGTCAGAGCACAGAACTGTCCCCTCAGGTACCTGAAAACTGGATTTACAGTTTCCACTCAGAATGATGCTCCAACGTACTCTCCCTACTGCCAGGCAGCAAGAGGGTGGGCGGGTTGAATTAACTGGAAGATGGTAAAACAGAAGCTGTGTTTTGAAACACTCCTCCACTTTTATTCAGCATAGCATATTACAGTGGAAACAAGGCTGGGGTACTGGAAAATTACAGTCCCTTAAACTACTGCAAACCCTCAAGATTTTATCAAGTGTCACATTATTTGGTGGTGGAAATGGTTAAGTTAAACCATTTAAAAACTGAAGCAAGAAATAAATAATTCTTATTCTTTTACTTTTGGAGAAAAGCTTAAAAATGTGATCTCTGATGGCTCAAAACCAGAAGGCAAAGAAAATATACCCTTTGAAGTTCATGGCATTTTTAAAGCCCTGAGTCATGATTTTTGAATGCTTGAAGTTGGCAGTAATTTATTTAGTTCAGCATAAGAAATAGAAGAATAAATAGAAAACAATAGTTTCAATGTTACCACATATACTTTTAAAGCTATAATGTGTGACAGACTGTCTTGTGTCTCGTCTTTACATATCAAAGAGTTTTTTCTCTCAGAAACAAATCAAAACTTTTAATCAAATTCCCACCTGGAGAAGTAAGGGTGAAAAGATGTATACATTTTCTTATATAATAATATATTTTTTTATACAATAAGTATATCACTCACCTAGTGCTGTAATGTCATTATGGCTTTGAACAAGGCTGAGTAGAGTCCCTGCCTCTTTTCAAACCAATCTCTTTTCCCCCAGTTGTCTTCATCTCACTGACTTAGAAGAAATCTCTTTGTTCTCAGGGGATCCCACCACAGGGCACAGGATGAAAATGCAAGTTATCTTTGAGATTTGTCCTTTCCCCCAGCTCCTCTGGGAACGGGGTTGCCCTGCCTAGTGCACTGCCAGACCATCAGTGATCCTGCAGCACTTTTCTGGGGAGGGATGGACTCCTACCAGTGGTGAGTGGGAGGGAGAGGAGGAAGTGGTGGGGGAATTGCTTTGAACTTTTTTGCTTTCATATTTTTATAGAAAAGCCCAGAAATGATATAATGATTCTAACTCAATGGAGAAGATGTAGGGATAGTGTGTTGTAGGTGACCACAGTGTGGGGAGAGCAGGCAGCACAGAAGAGTAAGACAGCAGTCAGAACATACGCCCTAGCCCCAAATCATCTGCACAATGCATACATTTAGGGTTGCTTCACTGTTCATCTGTAAATAGTACATTTACTTGCATTGTCTCCACTCCTAGTCAAATTTCTGCAGAAGTGGTGAGCCCTTTGATGGCTCTCCCTGAATAAATTAGTAGAGCCCCCTCTCGAAAAAATATCTGTTTACTGATTCCATCAGTTCTTTTTTTATAGAGCTGTTGCCAAGGTATCAATCTGATTTCACTTCTATCCTTTAGTTAAAGTACTGGCCACAGGTACTCCACTTCCTAAACAGTTCTAGTGTCTTTCTACTCCTAGAAGCACACATTGAAAGAGAAGGGGGACAACAAGAAGTTGCAATTTCAACACTAATGGGACATTAAGTTGGTTTTTGTTTGTTTTGGGTTTTTTTTGCCGTTTATGATACTAGTACATTGTTGCAAAACACCTGAAAGCTGCAGCAAACACTATAAAATCATATGGTTTAAAAACATTTCAAAGTCTTATGAGGTAACCTCATAAGATTATGCTCAAAAATGAACCTGAGAAAGGCCACATCCGTTCATATAACTGCCAGTAACAAGTGCAACTTCCTGAATTATATCCACATCCATGCAAAAGTAAAAAATTGGCGGCAGTAATTTCTTAGCAAGCTGGGGATCTTCATGCAAACAACTGTTTCAACAACTATAAATGACTGCAGAAATGCTTCAAATTCATTCTTCTAAATGCTAAAAGGTTTCTGGGATTCTGAAAAAAAGTCATTATGTTTCTGGAGAAAAATGCCCCTGTTTTCACACATACACACACACACACACAAACACACTATTTGAAAGTTGGGAGAATTAAGGAAGAATTAAGTCAAAATATACAGGAACAGCAATTTGGGGCTTTTTTCCCCATAAAATGCAATTTCACATGCAGCTTCCAAAATCAGCTCCTAATCAAGATACTCTTCAGCCATACCTACAACCTGCCACAAGTGCATCTTCATTAGCACTTCAGCTCATGTCAGCCATACCCACCCACACAAAGTCAATCTCCCAGTTGCTGCTTACCGTATTTTGGTTCACATTGCAGAGCAAGCAAATTACAAGAACACTGATCCTTTTCAGGTGAAATGAAACTAGAGGGTGCATTCCAGGAGCAAACCAAATGCTCGCCAACCACTGAGGGGCATTCAGTTCACAGGAAAATAGCTAGTCTGAAGTGAGTCTACCTGTAAAACATATTTTTCAATGATTGGGCTATCAGCATAATGTTCCTCTGCAAGCTTACACTTACTGAGTTGTATCTTCTATTAATGAGAAAAAAAGCCTACGAACTACACAGTTGTTATTTAACTTGGGGACAGTCCTCTAGGCTCATTCCTAGCTGGAGAGCTTCTATAGTACTGAAATTGGACGTTATTATCATGATTCTGAATAAGTACATTCTGTGTTTAAAGAGCTGGGAAGGGAATTTATGTTTTTACTTAACTCTATTGTAGATAATAAATAGTTTCTAAGGAAGAAAAATCTGTTCAAATTCTAACAAAAAGAACCAATCTGAAAAATCATTTTCTGAGTACAAAAATGGGATTCCCATGAGTTTAATTCATTTCAAATCTGCAAATCAGTTAGAGGCTAACTGGAAGGAGATGTAACAGGCACATTTTCTTTTGTAACACTCATAGAGGTGAGAACAGAAATGGTTAGAGGGCAGGTATTCTGAGCAGTCAACTGTCTTGCCAACTTCACAAAGCATGAATTAGGATGCTAAGAAAACCACAGCCTGCTTTTTGTTCATAAGATCTTTAAAATTTTGTTTGTTTTCATGTGCATTCTGCTTTTGAGTCTTTAGGTAGCGTTTGCTTAGTATTTTGAGCTGTTATCTGTTTGCATGAAGCAAGACTATTCAATAATTACTTATTAAATTAAAGTGAATATCATGTAATTGATTCTAGGAGCTGGAATTTTACAAAATGGAAACAAATAAAAAATTAAAGTACTGTCTGTGAGCCTCATTATACAGTCACAAAGAGTGGTCGCACGCTGCAGCAGCTCAAAGCAGCCCAAGCGGAAATTTTTAAAACATGAGTTGCATGCATTGGCTCTTACAAAACCTTTCAACACCCACGCATTTCATTCTAAAATGAAATTATACAAGGTGCTCATTATAAGGACAGATCCTAAAAAAAAGGAACAGACTCTCGGGTATCAAAAAACAGAATGCTCTAAACTGAAAGGGATTTCATAGTATTTATATAAATACATAAAAGTCCAAAACTCTTCTAGCAATTATGTGTATAATTTTAGTAAAGGTATGCAAAAGTAAATATTCAGTAAATTATTACTTTAGTGCTTCACTCACAATTTGAAAATATGCAGCCTAGATCTGCATTTGACATCTTTATACACAGCAGTAGGAATTCTAAAGGCTGAGTGCACCGCCCTAATTCCTTGTGTTGCTTTGCTTGTGCATGTAGCTTTTGCTTTACCTATTAAACTCTCTTTATCTCAACTCATGAGTTTTCTCACTTTTATTCTTCTGATTCTCTCTCCCTCATCCCAGAGGGGGACAGTGAGCAAGTGGTCATGTGGTGCTTAGTTGTCATCTGGGTTTAAACCACAACAGTCCTTTTTGGTGCTAAACATGGAGCTTGAAGAGTTTGAAATAACGACAGATTTGATTGGAATCTCCTAGATCCAGTTTATAGATGTTATTGCTGTTCAGCTATTATCAGCAGGCTCCTGTGCTTGCCATGGGGCTTGCTTGCCTTACTGTATATTGTAAAGTCTAGTGCTCGTTAGTGGCTGCTTTTTGCTGTTTGTTGCTTGCTGTGCTGCTGTACTGCTTATCCTCTTACTCTACTGTGCCTGGGAACACTTTGATAAAGAAATGTCATCACTGCTGCTTCCATGCTGCTGTATTGGAGTGGCTGGAACTCCAGTATGAAATCAGGTTGAAGGGACTATGACCTGTGACTGAGTCCACATGAGAGCAAGACACCCGAAAGAGTCTCTGACCGTGGTTATGTCTGTGCTGTGGTAGGGATACCTCTGAAGCGATTGTGGACCAAGGATAAATCCATGCTGCAACAGGTACACCTTGCAGCATCAGTGGCTGTGCGTGAGGTCATGCTGGATCACCTCAAAATGTGTCACCATGAACAAGCCCACAACAGAGCAGGTAGAGCCCTGTAGGCAGCGCAGCCAGGAGTAAGGCTATGTTGGAGCAGATTTACTTCTGAAGGGACTGTGGCTGTGGGAAAGGCCATGCTGGAGCAGGTACATCTCTGAAGGCATTGTGGCCCCTGGATAAGGCCACGCTGAAACAGGTGGACCTCAAAGAGACTCTGGGTATGGATACCACTGCAAGTATACTACTGAAGAAACTGTGGCTCATAAATAAGGCACTGCTTGGAGCAGTTACACTCCTAAGGGAATGCAGTCTGTGGATAAGTCCAAGCCTGAGCAGGGGCAAGGGGAGGAGATCATTGCAATGTTAAAACCTATGGTCTGGTTCAAAGGAACCAGGGGTGGACATTCTAATGGAAATACATTTGAACTGTTGTAATCCATGACTTGAGTTGCATGTTATAGGAATTACTATAGCAGGAACAACCTGCTTTTGTTTTTTGTATGAACAAACATACTTTTTCCAAAAGTACTGATAGTTCCCAAAAGGATAAAAGGCTCCCTGAAAATTGAGTGGCTGTGGACATACTGCTTGCACATCCTGAGTACTAACACACTATCTTTTTGACTCAGAATATTAGACTCACAAATACTGATTCCTACTGTGTCATCAAGCTGTCAAAATAATATTTTTATTATGCCTCAAATGTAGTTTGGAAAACAAACTTATAATTTGAAAAATAACAGTTTTGAAGAGACATAAAAAGTGATG
Organism: Bucorvus abyssinicus; assembly: GCA_009769605.1. Classification (NCBI taxonomy): domain Eukaryota; kingdom Metazoa; phylum Chordata; class Aves; order Bucerotiformes; family Bucorvidae; genus Bucorvus; species Bucorvus abyssinicus. Next base: position 34,701,549 of record CM020026.1, read on the forward strand.
AGACCCTGTCAGCATTCTAAAGCTAAAACAGAACTATGACACACCAGTACTAACAGAAAAGAGTTTCTAGGAAGACGCTGACTTTGGTGCAGATACTTTAGAGCTACAAAAATGTCAAAACTCATGGAATTTCCAAAATGTCTCTTGAATTCTTTAGTATACATAATCTGCACCTAAAAAGGAGAGGATTTCTTTGAGAAAATATGATAAAGCAAATCTTTTGTGGCCTTGGATGTCAACCTATGCTCAGTATAAGAGAATTTTGCATTCTTAAAAAGGCCAAACAGAAGATCCTAAAGGAAAAAAAGGGTTCTGGTAAACATGTTGAGTAACTGTTGAATGGTCAGGCCATTACTGAAAAAGGTGGACCAGAGTGAAAAGACTTAACTTTCCTGACAAGTGTATTTCTTGTGAAAAATGGACTCAATTTAAAGTCACTTAAAATTACTGCTTAAGAGCCCCAGGATATTTCAAGTATATTCTATTACAAAGTCTGATGAGGCACCTTCTACTGTTCTACTGTTTGAATGAGCAAGAAAATAAACTGCAGAACTCAGAGACAATTTATTCAAAGATTCTGTGTGTCTGTTTCAACTAAAGTGATGTTAAGAACCACATAAACAGGACAGTTTGGTAAATCATGTTCAGCTCTAAGAGAAAAGTTTCTGTGTATGAATGATGAAGAGGCATTACCAGAATTATTAAGATACTTTTATTTCAAGAGTAAAGAAGTAATTACTGGTTTTGAAGAAGTGAAGGTGGAGCGGTCCTTCAGAGGATGTGTTCTGCCTGTTCTTTTAACATTTTTAAGAAGTAGTGATGGGTGATGCTGAATTACAGCTGATCCAATAGCAAACATTAAAATTACTAGAAAAATCAGTTTAATCTACCTTTTAAATTAGTAAATTAAACTACAGACTTTATAAAGGGACTAGATAATATTAAAACCCGGGATGAATGTATTCACATACAACTCATCAGTTACAACCATTACAGCTTGTTAGAAGTTTTGCTATTTTTACTCCATCAGAAATATCAATGAAAAAACTTTTTTTTCTAAATATAAATGTTACTGGGAGACTACTCATATTGAATTTCTGATTAGAAACATACACAGAGGCCAGGACGCTTTCACGTGATGTTGGAGGGTCAAGATTACTCTGCTGCTCTAAGCTGGAAAAAGTAGATGGATCTGGACTTCATAATGTAGGCAAGTGCCCCTAGCCATACGTGATGAAAGTTCTCTGGCTATGTATTTAAAGCTGTATGTTTTCCACAAAGAGTTGAACAGCAACAGCAACAAATGCCTGCCTCTAAACACAGAGGTTAAAATTCCATCCTGGGACATGGGAGACCCTATTCCAAATCATACAGAACCATCCTACCTTCACCAGCCTTTCCTTCAAATGACAGGCTTTAAGTTCCTATTTAATGAGCTTAACTTCACAAAGAACTTCAGTAGAGCAGAAAATTAATAAAACATGTAAAGGACAGTCTTAGATGTTTGATCCTCACTATATTGCATATTTGCTTATAAATTCCCTGAGGTATTCCCTCGGGTAAACTCTGAGAGACATGTTTAAAAATAGCCAGATTCACGAAAGGATAACACCAGGCTTTGTAAGAAATTAAGAGCCAGGGAAGGAATGTCTTCCTGTTGGGCCCTGCATGTCTTTTGGAAGCCTGACACTTGTTCATGTATATTACCGATATGACCTTGAAGAGCCATATATAACAGTACCCTCATCTTTAAGCATTTCAAAGCATATATTTCAGGGATTTCTAAAATTATGCAGAAATGTCAGATGACAGGACTTCTCAAATGTTATTCCATAAACAGTTATTTTCCTCTACCATCAGTGGAGGAAAATCAACTAAATCAATACAAACAACTGTAGAGCATTTGATCCTGTCACATGTATAACTACTGATGTTATTCCATGCATATTGTTTCACTGAAACCTGTTTTAGGAGTGTTCAATGTCCTGGACATCACCCTTGAGTTAACAAAACAGGAATACTTGGAAATGTATTAAGTTCATTAATTCTGGGATAATGTCTATTGTCATCAGATGTCAATTACAAATATACAAATGATGTAAAATTTTTATAACTGAATTGGGGCTTTTTAAGGTTTCAGGCATTGCTTTGTTCACTTAAGTGATGCAAAATTAGTAACTTTTTTTTGTCTCTTGAATGTTTCTTTTATTTCATCCTGTAAAAGGTAAATAATGAAACCATTAAACCTACCAAAATTGAACAAAGAGGTGAAGGAAAATAAAAAATTTAATTTCACAACAAACTATTTTACCCACCATTTCTAGCCAGTTTTCTCTCCTACCACTTGGAAATTTTTACTGCAAGAGTCTTTTAATTGAATACAGGCTGCAGTTTGCAGGGATATGTTTGAAAACTGGCCAGTAGAAAGAGGCACTGAAAGTCTAAAAAAGTTTGTAGAGGAAATATAGTGTAATAAATATACAGTATTGCCGGATTTAAAAAGATCTTTAGATCTTTGTTGGAAGGTAAAAAACTTAAATAACTTTTAACGAACTATTTTTTTGTAGTTTATACATCAGGAATTCAGCGGTTCCAAAACAAATCGAGAGAGGCATTTCTTCTTGTTAAACTCGCCATATGAACACTGGATACATTCAATATTTACCAGGAGCGATGCGCCTGCCGCTTGCCAAGGTCTCTGTGTGCTAAGTTAGGCCTTAGTTTTTTGACACTAGGTCATCTGTATAATGATGGGAGCTGAGCAATCTTTCCTTGGAATGTTTAACTTTCAAATTCAACTGCTTGGGACTTGTCTTGGAAGAGAGTGTTCTACCGCAAAATTTCTGAGTAGAGGCAAGCTTCAATTCTTCCCTTTCACTTCTAGTGAGACCACTCGTTGCAACCACTTCGAAAGGAAGCTGTGGCTACCACAGAAACCCACCTGCACATCAACAGTACAAGTTTCCAAAGCAGCACAGTTCACCCCTTCGATACTAATCGGCCTGCCTGCTTAGCCAAAATTACGCCATAGTCAGAATGACGATATTGAGTTTAAGAGTAGTATTGCTGTAGCTGCAATGGTTTAAGATTCCAAAACAGACAAAGTCTGTAGAGAGAGATAGCGTCTTTCACAGACTACCTGGCCTGCTCTCTGGTCTTTGGGTCTTTATGACTGCGTATTTTCAACAATTCTCTGTAATCATGAGTGAAACAAAGTATGCTTGGTTGTTTTTGAGGAAAGCTGAAATTCTCAAGTAATCTGTATCTAAGGAAAAAACATGACATTTCAGCCAAAAATTATATTAACACAATTAAACTTTATGCTAAACTTTTATTTTCCATGTCTGTCAATTTGCCATATACCAAAATCTACTAAGTTTAAAAATAAGTAATAGATTTGTAAGGTTTTTGTCTTTCTTCCTTTGTGTTCCTGCTTACATTTGGCTCCTCTTCATTTCCTCACCTACAAAACTCATGCACCATCTTGAAGTTCACTCTGTCATTCACCATTTGATCACACATACCTCTGCAACAGCAAGGATCGGGCTTGAAATTAGAGCTGAGTTTGTTTTCCTGATTCCTTTCCTTGGATATGACTGGATAGAGCTGGTGAATATGAATTAACTTCTCCAGTCTCCATCTACTACTACTGCGATTCTGACAGCTTTCTATATGAAACTAAGTTTATGTACTTCAGAGAATGCATAACACTCTGGGCCAATACATCTCCCTTCTCTCAGGCTTGGGAATCAATGAAAAGATAATTTGTTCCAATCTAAACAGTAGGATTCAACTGTCTATCACAAATATCCACCTGAAGTTTTCTAAATTTCCAGTGAAGCTTTTAGATTGTTTTTGGGTTTGGGGTTTTTTTTTTATGTCCAGCAGAACCGAAATAAAAAAATATGCTATAGAAACAGAGTTGTTATTGAAATCGATCACCCCTTTCTGCATGAAATCAGGGCGAGGAAGGAAGCACAAGAGCCTTTATAGTTCATGGGTGTTAAAGATACCTTTTGAAGTAGAACTGGTGCACAGCCAGGCATTAAAATTTCTCAGATCATGGGGAGAAGTGCCTGGGATACCAAACTCAATGATGGAATAAAACTGAAAAGTGGAAGGCCAGAGCATTGTCCCCAGTAATATTTATATATTTGGCTTGAAAACAAAAGAAAAGCTAATGGATAAAATACATGAGTAATTTTGGGAATAGAAACTACAACCAGGAGTACGTACTTACAATGAAATAACAGTTGTATTGCTAAGCTTCATCCTAATTTTCTTTTTATAATTATTCTACCCTGCATGTGAAGGAAAAGTAATTCTCAGCATGTCCTCCTATACATGAGCATGTCTTTCTGCTTCCTGGGAAAATGCTCTAACTACTAAGTTGTACGTAAAAACCGAAACAACCCCAGACTATCTAATTTACAAAAGGAAAGAGTTGACCATTCCAGCAGAATAAGTAATGGGACCAAGATGCGAGCTTTCAGTCACATTTGGATACTTCTCTCATGGAGGCCAGTCCATCATTGAAGCCTGAACACCCTGCCTGGTTTTTTTAGCATCTGAAGGGCATCAGTCTGGTTGAGCAGATAGCAGATGCCACTTGAAGTGCCCAGGGATATATTTCATGGGGACTTCAGCTGCCAGTCCAGGACAATCAGGAGTTTGGGTGCACAAAAGCCCTATGTCATGTCCACCAGCTGGTGCCTTAGATAACCTACAGCTATCTTAGGTTAGCCTCGCTCAACTGGCTGTTTGCTGTGAATCCCAGTCAGTGAGACTTCACATCCCCCAGGTACCATGGCTAGCATGCAGGCAGCTGGTTGTGGTTTATGCACTACATTTTTAAACATGCAAACATAGAAATGAGGTATTAAGTGCTGGGTATCAACACACCCAGCCCATTGTGTGGACCTCAATTTCAGTACATAAGAATTATATATATCAGCATTGGTGTGCCCTTAATAGTGCTTTCAGTGAGACTCCAAAAACACAAGAGCATTTCTGAATTTTACATTACTTTATTCTACACCTACGTAAAACAGTTTACAGGTCAGTAAGAGGACTATAATCTAGAAATAGACTATTTTAAAATCTAAGAACAAATGTAATTGAACATTCCTATAGTCTATCTCAATGCATCCAGACTTTGTTTTGAAATTTCCATGTTGCCTGATTATTTCACTGGACTTACCATATTTTATGCACAGATCATACAGAAGGGCCTTTTCTGTCTAAGATATTTTTTCCTATTGTACACAAAGAGAGAAATTATGCAAAACTTCCAGGAAATGATAGAAACCTTTAGTCATCATTCAAACAGTCAGTATCTAAATCAGAACACTTAAAGCACTTGTTTCTGTAAAGTCAGAACTTTAAACCTGCTCTTGACTTAAAATACATTATTTGTATTGTGCTATAGTACAATGCTAGGGAAGTGAACTGGGCTAGCCAGTTGGACTAACCACAGTACAAAAAACCCTAACAAAATAAAACAGCTCTTATCCAAAATTACAATGTAAACATAAGACAAAAGGCCACAGACAAAAGACACAAGGCGCAGTGAAACAATATTGGTTATTATTGTAATTAGTGTTCCTAGCACAGCAGCTGCTTAACTTTGATCTAGCTTCTACTTTCCATTCCATTTTACCTCGATGCTATGAATATGTTCCTTTGTGAGTAATATAAGCCTTAGTTTTAAAATCTTTCTGCAGATCAGTTGAAAGAAAAGTAGTCTAATATGGCCCAAATTTCAATACTCCATAAACTTATTTTTTAATAAATGTACTTATCTTTTTTTAATTATTATTTTGTATGTTTTTGCATTCCCATTGTAGGACAAAATTAGGAACTTAATTTCCCATATCACTATCAAAGGGCACTGATTCTGTTTCAGCACTGATTGTCTGAATCCACTGGTGCTCTTAAAAGAGATAACTGAAGGAGGTAAAATCTCAAGCCATATATGGCTTGCTGTGATTTGCTTTATAATATTTTTTGAAATTTCAGAAGATAAAATCTTCTACCTAAATTAACTGTCAAGACTGATTAGGCTTGTAGTCTCCTAGAAGGAGAGTGCTACTTAAAGTAACACTAAATGTACTGAAATGACAATCAAACAAGAAGCCCTTGGGCCAAATGAAAAAATGAAATTAAAATATTAACAAAAAAAGTAAAGCTTAACATCTATTTCATCTTTCAACAACTGCAAAATGTAAATGCAAAGCCATCTCTAGGGAAAAACAAACAAACAAAGGAGCAAGGTAGTTTGTCAATATGACAGAGAGATTGCCAGGTTAGAGCTAGTTGGAGTATTATAAGGTGTAAAATTCTGTAGTAGTATATAATTTAAAAAAAAAAAAAATCTTGTCAAAAGAAAGGACATTTTCTGAATGAGAGCGCAATATTGTTTCCTAACCAAATAAAATTGCACTTGTTGCAAGGAAAGAGTTTTGAAGTTATAGGTTACATTGGATTTGTGTACTCACTCAAGTAGTCACCATTTATAGGTATTTATTTCAGTCTGGTGGTTCCTTTTTCATTTAAAATACACATACAGAGATAGAAAGAACAAACCTGAATAAATGAGGTCTGTGTATGAAACCTAGTACTATAAAGGGATTTCTATCTTTCTGCACTCTATTGTTTTCAACAACTTCTGCAATGAAAAGTGGGGTTTAGCCCCTCCATGGACTCTTGGGCTGATTGTTCAAATTTTAATCATCGGCAAAGTACACTTCCACAGACCTTCTGAGTCAGTCTCTGACCAGTCAGGGGTTATGCAGAGGGTATCTGAATCAATATTTCCTAGTGACCTTTTTCCAAAAGAATAAACATATTCCTATGTTACTGGGAAGTTTTCTCTCTCTGTTGAGCAAACGTCCCCATCTACCCCTAGGCCCGATCTGGACTATCGTCTCTCTCCCTCTCCCACTCAATTTGTTCTTTTACTGTTGTCAGATTGCTTGGCAAAATTCAGCTGCTTCCTTCTCTCCCTCACACCAGTAAAATTTGCTGGCCTCTATCAGCCAGATACCTTGTCAAAATTAATGTGAAGAATGTGAGCAAACTTTGAGAAAAATCTGATCTGAAGGCAGTAGGCATTGTAAGACGCGGTGAACAGCTACGAATCCTGTTGATTCTGTGATCCCGTTCTGCCATGATTTCTCTTTATATTAACCTCATAAAATTTCATGGAATTACTTGGCTCTGTAAGAAGATGTTTATGTTTGAATGGTAACACCAAAGACAAGGATGTAGGTAGATGTCTAAACATCACTGAATTTGTGACTGTGTATGCTTTAGTGGGAAAACTAATTTTTTTTTTTTTTTTTTACTTTTGTTTGAGTAAAGTATTGAAGATTTAGTAATTTAGTAATAAGACATCTAGAGTTTGTTGAGAAGCTGCAAAGCCTGATTTGGCTCCCATGGCTCAATTTCTGATTGAGCAAAGTCTCCAACTGCTCAAGAGACTCCAGCCAAGCTACTCTGCAGCTAACCATTCAGTTGTGTTTCCTCTAACTTCTGCTGCTACTTTGCACAGCCTGCATATCTTGCTACTGTCTCTTTTTACTAAGGGATATATATGAAAATTATTATCCCTGAAACTCAGCACATTTGTCTGCAGTTATAAAGGTGTATTTAATAATATCAGCAGGTGCTTTTCATTACAGACCCTCTCTAATCCTTGTGTTCTGCTTAATGGTCCACTTGAACCCATTCATCTCCAGCAGCAAGAAATGGAATTAAGCCCTTCATATTTTATTAAACACTCATCAGTAGATGAAACCACCAAAAAAGCAAGCCCTTAATGGTAGAGACTAAAATTTTGTTTTCTAATTGGCTATTAAATGTCCACTGCAAAACTACAAGTATTACTTAACACCATTTTTAGAGAGTGCTTCTTGCGAAAACTGACTTAAGCTCAAATGTATAGCGACACATGGGAAGGTATGCAATGCAGAATTGTTTAAAATTCTTTGAGTCTAATTTCAGCCACACAATTTTTTAGCAATGGATTCAGTCAAAGCAGAACTGAAAGAAAATTAACTTTGGATTTCAGTGCAGACACAATTTTAAGTACAGTAGACTAGGTGCTTTCTTTTTCCAAAGTCTGATATGGTCTACATGGACCATGGAAACTACAAATGGAAACATTTAAATTATATCGATATTACCTGCACAGGCGGGTAGAAAGGCACCTTAAATTTTGCAAATTTAGATTCAATTATTTTCTTTGTAAAGAAAACTTCGAGAATACTTCACAATACGGTAGCATGGAATATAAGTAAACTAAGTACCTAGGTCCCTGTGAAGATGGGATTTTAGCCTATAATCTCAGAGCAGAATTACTCCTTCATGTTATTCTATACAGCAAGGTGATGAGTTTGGCTCTCATTCAGGTTAATTTAGGTTAAAAAAATAGTTGCTAGTAAATGCTATATCAAAATATTTGAGACACGTAAAGTATATTTATCAAACAACCACTGATAATATCAAAATCTCATCAAAGCAACATATAAAATATCTGCTTTTTCTGCAAGCTCATTTGTATTTCTTACAGCCTGTAAAAGAGATGTTGTATTTAAAATGTGGTACTTCATAATAATACATTTATTTAAAATTATTTTGCTTCTTGGCTTTGAAATTCAATTACAGCACCTCTGAGTTACAGTCACAGATTATGTTTGTGGATTACATTTTGTCAGTGATATTTACATTTATACTATTCTTAAACAACATCAGCTCAAAAGTAAAGAGCAGAGCAGACATCACAGTAAACCTTAATAATTAAAGAACACACAAGAAAAAAACCAAACCAAAACAAAAAACCTCAATGAATCATAATTCCATGAAATATAAAGGGTCACTTACCTCTCAGTGACTTGTTTTTCAGCAAATGATTCAGGACAACAATATTCTAAAAGGTGCATCTGGCTGTAGTTCCAAATAAATTTTCCAACCTGTATGACTAAACTCAATGGCACCTGCAATGTGTCTTGCTCTTTTTCTTCTGCTGTCAAGCAGTACTTTAAAGATAGCAAGGTCTGCTTGACATCTCACTGTCAATTCTTTGTAATATTGCAATGGCACTCACACTGGTATTCAAAAGCAAGCTGTGTGTCATTGCATCTTAACCAGCTAAGTCTAACAGCTCAGAGAAATTTATGGATCAGATAGATGAAGACTTTTATTAAAGCCCATTTAGATCAGCGATTACAAGCAGTAAACCAAATAACACATGCAGTGTTAAATGTGTCATTCAGCAGATTAGACAAGAATATAATCTCACTGTTGGCCAAGTCGTCTATCTTACATATCAATATGTCATGAATTTGGAGCACATTTCCCTTTGTTAAACGGCATACTTTTGTGGATTTATGCTTAGGCTGACACATATAGAAGCTTAACTTCAGAATTTCAGCTGAAATTTCACAATAAGTGTTAGGGTCATCTATAGAAAATGTCATTCTTCAGCCTTGTTCCTGATGATTATTGTATCAATTATATGCATGAATACAAAATAGTTGCTCCCTAATAAATCTCCCAGTGTCCTAGGGTGTTATATATTTATTCCTGTGTTCAAATAAACAAATTCCTTTCCTCAAAACAAGTTTTGAATTTTTTTAAAGGCATCTTTATCAGCACTGGTTTATCCAACATGTCAGACCCTACAAACAGAAAACAGACCAATTTGAACATATGGCAAATTTATGGCTGGTTAATATCCTTCCTGGCAGTAATAGCTGATATTTCTCTTGCTGTATTACCTCTCTGAAAAGTAAGGGAACCCTCACTATTTTTGTTGCATTCAGTTCACATTTACTACCTTGAAGACTACGACTATACACTTTTAAATTTAAGCTGACTGACTGTGCATGCTAGGCTAATTACATGCATAAATTTGACCCTGATGTTTCCACTTACATTTATAAGTAATGCCAAGTTTAAATAAATAAGAGAGAAGAATAAATCTGAAGTATAATAAGCTTAATCTTATATCACATGCACCATCTATAGTCATATTTTTTTAAAAAAGAGGGAGAGGTAGGAAGGTTTCTCTTCTCATATGCTCCTTTAGCGCTTTATCCTTTGAAGATCTGTAAAAACGAACCTTGCAGCATAATGAGAACATCAGATATTTTTTTCTTCAGCAATGGATTCACAGGTGAAAATGCAAGGTAGAGAACGTCCTCTCAAGGTACAGCTGGAACATCAGTAGGGCAAGCCTCTCCAGCACTATGGGATCGGGTTGGAAGCAGTCTTTAAAGTTACTGGCATAAACTATCTATTCACTGATCAAAGCGTCAGTTAAAAACCCTTCCCTTGCCCCATTCCATCAAGCAATAGTTAGGCACTGGTGTGCAGCCCTGGAAACTAAGGAAGCAGTGATTATATGGGCAAGTATCTTGCTACAAGAATTCTTCTGTTTTTAAACACACTTATTTTCCAGATCAGAGATATAAACTTTCCACAGAAGTAGGAATTAAGTTAAATGAATGAGTATGTATTATCTCAAATATGATGCCAATACATTACTTCTGCTTCTTTTGCATCTCATCACCTTTCAACTGCACTAGTTGAAATTAGCTTCTGCAGCTGGATTGTTTTTGCAGAGTCAATGGGCCATTCATGGGTTTCCCAGACTGAAAAAAAAACCCAAAAAACCATATCCTAAGTCAGAGAGAATGCTGCAACTAACTGATTTTTTTGAACCGGATTAAGTGCTTGGTAGTCTAGAAAACAGACTTCATAGATCAAGGTTTTTCAATTAGGATAAAGTTCTCTTGAATGCAGTATGGTTTATGTTTACAAGCAGAGAAGCTAATATAGGTATCTCAGTGGTAGTTTGAAAAATTAAGGTAGTTCTAGAAGGTAATTATACTTATTTCTCCCTTTACAAAGTAATGAAAAATGTATAAATTGTACTTTTGAAGCTATTGCATGCCTGACTAGCTAGATTAAAAGACATTTCTGCAGTTATATAACTGTTTACCTATTCATTTAAAGAAAATTTTGATTGCAGAATGACTGCTTTTTTTTAACTTTGTTTCAACACCAAGATTTCAGTGAACAATTATGGACACTGAATTATGAAATATTACATGAAACAGTGAAGCCCAAAGAATGAGCTACTATGCAGCATAGAGTTATGTTAGCTTTAACATGAAGTTGAGGTTGCCTAATATTAAGTCAAATACCTGCAATACCCCAAATCAGGGTGCCTGATTAAACTCTTACCATAGGGATACTGAAAAGTTTTCAAGGTAAGAAATATCATTTATGCAGTTTTGGACCACTATTTAGTACTCTTCTAACTGAGGCTTCCATATTTTGGAATGATAAAATTAACTACATCAGGAGGCCAGGATAAGAAATAAATCAAAGTAATTGTGTTACCTCCTCCTCAATTTGCTTGTTAATTATATGAACAGCTTTTCTTATCTTCCTAACCCTCCTTTAGCAGAAATTCCAAGATGATACTTTGGAGGAAACTTGTGAAGGGTGGAATATATTTCAGCTGCTGTTTACCTACTACATCTACTAGATAAGCTACCCTGTCAGATGCCATAAAGTTAATGAATCTTAAAATACCAGCATGGACATTATTAGAACAAGTTACTTCAGGCTGTTTTAAAGAAAACCTTGTGATGAGTCACAAATATGCTAATGGTGTATGGTTAGTTTCATGAAAACAGAAGCCAAAGAACTAACAAAGTAGATAAAAGTTGTTTTTATTTTAATAATTATTGTGCAACCACTGCAGAATTAGTTCTGCTCTTTTCATGTTTGTATGTGTACACATTTTATGTATTTTTTCTCATATACGAAGCAATCATATTTCATTTCTTCATCAGACTTCACTTAGTCAGAAGTTCCCCAGATTTTACCACGTTTCTCCAGATCTCTTGAAGCCTGCTTTAAAATTGGTGTCAGGTAGACAAGTTTGAAGTTTTTTTCTTACTGAGGGGAATTTAAAAAAGATTGCATATCAGAATGAATGGATTGACTGCTCCATCCCTGAGGTCCTATAGAATTCTTAAGCTGTCACCACCTCAACCTGCCAGTTTGTTTCTGTTCCTATTGACAATTTGCTCTGTTGATCAGTTTGGTCTACCTGCTCATTGGCTTAAGAAACATCCACCTATGGGAGGGAGTTCCAGCAAGCTCAATCTCCTCCACAGATGGTTGCCAAAAAATTACCTAATTTTCTTGTTATAGCCTTGTCTTGTCTGAACTCCTCTTCAGGTCCCTAAAGATCTTCTCAAAAACAGCTTGCTTCCGCTGCGTCTGTAAAAGGGTTTTATTACTAGTTTTTAAATGCTTTTTATAAGTAACTCCTCAAACTTCTTCTAGCATGTCTTATGTATTTATGTTTAACCTGTCATGGCTCATGACATTTTCTGCTTTCTTCATTTGGACCTATCTTTAGCTTTTTGAGGTGTTCCTTTTAATTCTGTTTAGCCATACTGACTCATTTTGGTCCCTCTAAAGGCCCCACTTTCCCACCAACTATTACAGTATGACCATAACGAATATTTATGAACTAAACATTAGTGAATGCTGTGAATGTTATTACAACATGTTATATATTTAACATAAATATATCCTGTTTCCTTGAAGTCATGCCTTGAAACGCTTGAAGTTAAATTCTAACAAGTAATATTTCACTGTCAAAGATGAGTCACAGACTGTTTGCACTCCACATGCTCAAAAAGAGATTTGCTTGTGACCCACAAGTCTTTATATATCTAAAAATAGGAATTTCATCCAAGTAATGCAATGTTGTTAGAAAGTTCACTTTTCAGCAAAAGTAAATGTGGCCTAAAATATGACCAAGGTACAAATACTGTAGAAGCTTGAAGAGATGAAGGTAGAGATCAACAGGCAGATAGATATGAGCTAGGTACCAGGACAAGTCTCCTAATTCAGTGTGTTAGAAAAATCTCAGGTCTAGCACCCTAAGAGGTTGCAACCACACTGAGTCCGACTGTTCAGACTGCTCCAATAGTGACCAGGAAGGGAGCTAAGAGCCTGCCTAGTAAAAACCCTTACAGTTGCTATAAAAGCAAAGTAATTATTTTCTTTCTTCTTGGAAGCATCTCAAATTAATTCGAATTAATGCTGCAAGTCATTGCACAGTCATTTACCCCGTCAATATCTAGTCATCAGTCAAAGTCTGAATATCTCTCTTCCTTGGAATATTCCAGTTATATCCAAGTATTAACCCAATCCTACTTTATATTGTAATAACCAACAAGGAGTATATACATGTGGACATTTCTACATTATGAAAAGTAAGTTTTAGTTATGGGCATGCTTAAGTTATCAGAACATTCATTGAAAGACTTGGTTTTGTACTGCCCACCAGACAGACCACAGAGGCACAGTCTGGATGCTATGGCTTTTATTTATGAAGAAAACTTAAATAATAAAAATAAAAATAAATTATCACATTTGTTTTGTTAAAGCAGGAGTAAGCAGGAATTTAAATTTTTTCCTTCATACTAGAAAATTCTAAATAGAAAAGCAAAAAGTTTAACCTAGAGTAATAGCCACTAAAATGCAATTTAAAGTCAAATTACAATGACAGGGGAAAGAAAAGCAATTCTGTTGGCAAAGTCATGGTTTTAAACTGCCTACAACAGCTGCAACGACTTTTATTTTTCATTAAATGAGGACTAGAGAAATTATGCATGGATTTTAAAAATAACTAAGTTCAATATATCACCAAACCTTGTAAAAACAACTTAAGTTTTAACTCTTCTGATTTAGCATTGTTTAATCTGACTTAGCATCATTTGTCTTTGCCTTAGATACACAAAAATATGTTGGTCTGAAAACAGCTACCTCTTTGTAGGTGGGGGCTATTATTCTAGGAGAGAAATGCTCCTCTGCTCATGGTGACTCTTGCCCCTCCGGTTGATCAGAAGTCTTCCCCATTGCCACATTCGTCTGCCTACTTAGGTCTTTCTTCCCAAGAGGAGGATACAGTCTCAAAAATCTAGTCAGTAGGCACATCCAAACAGCCGAAGGAAGCTAGGTAGCATTTCATTTCTGAGGGCTTTCCCCTCGTAGAAGCGTGTCACTATCATGCAAGCAACATGTAAGAACCTGGAAAAGTGTTAATGTTGTCCACTCCCAGGAAAGAAAAAGGTCCCTGTGACATATTGCTTTCTTCTGTGTTCCTAAGTCGTATGCTGATAGCTTCTTCTTGTGTTTTATTTACTGAGATATGCCTAGGAACGTTAGGTGAAACAAGCTAGAAATAAAGAGACTCAGAAACAACAGGCAGAATGCGATTTTTCACTGCATAGCTTACTGATATTTGTATGAGCTCTAATGTTAGCCTGTACAGAGCAGGTATTTGAAATTTGCACATGCTAAGGTCAGGACTACACTCTTTCCCATGACCACGTATATACTTGTGCCTATTTGGAATATTGCATTTCACTGATGTGAAACAGCAGAGACCGACAGCTATGCCCAAAGCACACAGCACTTTTGAAGATGGACCACTCCATCCTTACAGGATCGGTCCTGCTGTGGGTTTGGCGGCAGCAGTCTCCTCAACTGGTGTTTCCATATCCCACTACTTTAGCCAAAACACCCATAGTAAAACTTTCCCAAAGATAATGAAGCAAGGAAAGGGTTTCCAGTATAAATACCACAAAATCTATGTCTAAATTACACTGTCTTGGCAGGAAAAAGATGTTTTGGGCCAACCAAATAGTGATTCTTAAAAGTTTTCTTAACCAAAGAACTGTTACATCAGTTATTTCTGCAACCTGTTTTGTTATGTAACCATCTACCTTCTGCTGCACATGATGTGGAAGTTTCATAAACAATTCTGCTTTGTATTCAGTGTGTTCTGTTTAATAGGAGTTTTAATTACATGCTGCACCTTGAGTACTGTGTCCAGTTTTGGGCCCCTCACTAAGGACACTGAGGTGCTGGAGTGTGTCAGAGAAAGGCGATGAAGCTGTTGAAGGGTCTAGAAAACAAGTCCTATGAGGAGCAGCTGAGGGAACTGGGGTTGTTCAGCCTGGAGAAAAGGAGGCTCGGGGGAGACCTTCTCACTCTCTAGAACTCCCTGAAAGGAGGTTACACAAGGTGAGGGTCAGTATCTTCTCCCAAGTAGCAAGTGATAGGACGAGAGGAAACGGCCTCAAGTTGCACCAGGGGAGATTCAGGTTGGATATTAGGAAAAATTTCTTCACAGAGAGGGTTGTAAAGCATTGGAACAGGCTGCCCAGGGCAGTGGGGGAGTCACCATCCCTGGAAGTGTTTGTGGACTTGGCAGTGCTGAGCTAAGTTGGACTTGATGATCTTAAAGATCTTTTGAACCTAAACGATTCTAAGATTCTGTGACTCTATGCAAGCACATTTGCTAGAGAAATATTTAAGATTCTTTTCCTGTTGTTTCGAGCCTTTTAACATTATTTTAATTTGTGTAATTTTGTGAAAATGAACAGGGAAAAATTAAGTCCATCAGATGACTTCATGCTGACACATGTACTAGGCAAAAGCAGAGTCAAACATTTTAGATGCCCAGCTGCTTCAAAAGACTACACAAAGTTATTCAACTGATTTTGGGCAATTATGGGATAATCTCCTACCTGCTCATAGCTAAAGGTTAAATTAAACACCAGAAGCATAAAAGAAAAAATGAAAACTTGATGTAGGTTATTACTGTGTTCAGTCTCACATTTTTCTAAGAGTTTCATCTAACGACTTTTTAATGTGTGAGGAAGGCACAAAGGCAGTGATGAAGTTACTGCGGAGGAATTGCTTTCATGTGGGGGGCAGATGCTGTATCTTTGGCACAGATGGAAGATGTGTATTTCCCCTAGTGCCCTGAAGACATGGTGTCTCAAACAGTCTTGATGCATCTCTATATAACTCCCTGAGCACTTCAGCTTTTTTACATGCATTCTTCAAGACTGCTTGCTGAAACAAAGAATCTTATTTCATAGGCATATTTCTGAGTAAGCAAACCTTTTCACGGAGCTCCAAAGTAGAGGGTAGTCAAAATGATACTCCTCTCTAGCCTTGTTTCCCCCAAGCATGTTAAAATACAATATCACTGTACTAAAAGCTCAGAATATCCCCCAGGTATAAATGTAGCCACCTTTTATATTTGCTTATAAGCAGAAATATAGGCACGTGGCCTATGTCTTCTAAAATGGCTTAGTTTTGTGGAAATCATCTACTCAAACCAAAAGATCTATCCTGGATTTTCAGAGCTGTCGGGAGGTAAAGTCACAGAAATGTTCACATTCTGTCTCATGTGACCACTTAAACCAGCAGGAGTTTGTACCCCAAGGATTTCAAGTAGCTGTTTAAATACCATTACAAGTTTGGCCTTTAGACACTGCTCAGATTGTGAACTAACTCCTCATTCACACTCATAAAAAATACCACTAAAGCTACTCCAAAATTAGTGCATCTTGGATGAAATGTATTTTGTTGTAAGTTCAGGTCCTCGGAGGTACCTCTGGCCAGCAACAAAATAAACCACAATCCAGGTGCAAGGAAATATAAATCTCAGTGCCTTCTGAGTTGATAAAATTGTTCCGTTTTCCCCTTAATTTCATTACCCAGAAGTCGAACATGACAAAATTGAGAGTCACTCCTATCTTTGACAAAGACTTGTTTTCGCTGTATGCACACTGATACATATACATTCCGTTTATAAAATTTGCACTTTGAAAAAGAGTAAGTTAAGCTATACTGCTCATAACAGTGTAGTTAACATGCAAGCATACTTGAAGTTCAACAGCCCCAGAAATTTACAGTATTAACATTAGGTGTTGCTTACACAGAAATGTTATTTCTGGAAATTGATGGGTTGTTATTTTCACAGTATCTCTAGATCTTTTAAACTGCAAGTAAAGGAACAACTGAAAGATTAGAGGTACGCAGCCTGCTCAGAGATGCTCCTTCCTGTAAGAACCATACAGATGATGGACAATTGTAGCTACAGTTCTTCCTTTACTAGTGTAATATAGGTGGGACATGTCAGCCTATATTTCCATAAACACATTAATTATCATCAGCTAATGATATACTCATCAGTGTCTTTCCATACTTAATGACTCGAAATTATTTAAGGTGATCTTGATTTAATGCTATCTCCTGACAACTGATTTCTTAATTCATTCACAGCTAAATGATGATTTTATATGTATTGTTAATTACTAATTTTTAATAACTTGATTTTATTGACAGAAATACACACGTTTCAGATTTTAAACATTAAAGTAGTTACTAATTTCTTGAGAGGACATTCCCAATGCATTCTTGTCCATCAAATATGGAAAGGGAGGTACTGTCATTAGGCTTTAATTGTGGTATTGATATACTACACATTCCTTATCTAAAGCAAACAATATGAGATTTCAACACAACCTCCAGTATCTTTGGTTAGGGCACCAGTTGGTCTTGTTAATAATGTCAACACATGCAGAAAATTTTAAAGTCTATTTCGCTCATTTTTCAGTTTTAGCTTGGAGAACAGTGTCACAAACCTTTTTATTTTTAGGTCTGTACAGGAAAGAAGTATCTTGACACTGGTAAACTTGAAAAGTAAGTGTAACTATAATTTTTATAGGGAAGATGTTTGAGCTACTTTTACGTACTGGGAAAATAGTGGGGGAATGGGAGAACCTAGAATACTTAGTAGGTATATCAGTAGTTTTAGTCCAAAATGAATGAAGCTTTAGACAAAAGTAACTATTTTTTTTGGTGCATCTATGGTTTAGAAATGTCAATGATTAAGTCCTGGGCCACTTTGGTTTTCATAAATATATAACATATATGGAAATGAATACACACAGCAACTCTTTTGAGACTTCGGACTATATCTACTTACATTAACACTATTAAGTAGTGGATAGAGAGGCAGGTTTCAAAAGAAAAATATTTTGTGATCTTCAGATCAACAGGTCACAGTGACTGCTGCACCTTACTGCCCTCTCTTTAAAAGACATTGACCCGTGTTTCCAGCTTTTCTCCAAATGAGTTGTCAAGCACCGACTGCAGGAACACAGGTACAGAGTACTTCTTGATATTGATCAAGGTCTGGACAACTAAAGAAACTTCCTGCAAACTCAAGCATGTTTTAAAATGTGATGAAATTGAGGCAATTTTGAAAGACCTTTGCTGGAAGTGATTTTTTTTTTGCTGAGAACCTTTCATATCCAACAAGCTGGTTTACAAATTGTCTTTGAAAGAGAAGGAAGCAGATTACAGGGAATTCAATGGACTCTACAATCACTCTACAATCACCAAGTATATGTTTTTGAGATGTCAGTGATAACCTTGAAGTGCCAGAATATGATTAGGAGCCAGTTAGGAATGCAAGACCAACAAAACACTTCCTAACTGACCTTCCCTACCTAGACCTGGTCAATGAACATGCTTAGAAGAAAGCAGATATTTTATTGGTGATCAAAAATGTAGTTTATTACACCTTATATTGTGCAATGGACTGTATTATTGTTATGGTTTTCAGGATATCTTTTTTTATATATCCATATCAGTTAATATATCAGTGTATGTAAATACTATAGATAGAGCTGAACATAGGGAGTTCTGAATTAGTGTAGTTCCACTGTCATGTTCTGAGTAAATAAAATAAAAAAGAATGAAAGCATACATGACTACATTAACAAAGAAACTGTCTTTAAACAATGTTTTCTCTAGCTGTCAACACGTTAAGTTTCGATACATAAATAACAACAACTCTATACAACTCAGCTAGTCGGCTGTGCAGTGATGGGTTGGATTGCTCCAAGATTAAAGGTGCACCTCAGAACATCGATTTCTGATTTCACAGATTTTACAGTTTTAATGACAATTTACTGATAAGCTCATAGCTGTAGACTTATAATGTAGGGTATAAAAAAATAAAAGTGCAATATCTAGAACCATTCTCAGCCTTCACATCTACCTGCTTAAGGTCACCTTTTGGCTTGTATTAGAAGATGGGAAAAAAGAAAATACGCCATTGATTTGTCCACTGATTAAAAATATAACACTGAGGAAACAATCAAGTTCAGATTTTGAACACAGTATTTTCCTAAAATAGCTCATAAGGTGTCTGTGTCAAAATAGCAACATAACAGTATTGCCTAAGGCTGGATATATCTTTCCAGGCTGAACATGTCCCATGCTTAATGAAAAAAGTGATGCACAGAGGAAATGAAAGCTGAATATTACTATTACACTTGGTCATTTGGATCACTAGCAGAAAACAATTAAACAAGCAAAGTTTTCTGGAAGTCCTTTTTCCTATTTCTTTTAATGAGGAAAAAAAAAAAGGAAATATTCACGGTTATATTCCTGTTATACCTACACATAGGGTAATTCACTTAAAGAAAACCCCATTAAAGAAACTGCCAGTGAAACGCCGCATCTGAGCAATAGTACCAGCTGTTACTTCAGGTGTTAGTTTAAGACAATGTGAATATCCCTTAACCGTCATTGCATGTTCTTAAAAATGTCACTGTGTATCAGCACCTCACTGAGCATGGTATCAGTCCTGTTCTGGAAGTTATGACTTTAGGGGCAACATAACTGGAAATAATCATAATCTGCCACTTTTTTCTTCAAAATCTAAAAAAAAAAAAAATAAAAAAAATTTAAAAAAGCTCTGCTTTTGTTTTGCATGAAAGGTGGGAAAATTCCTAAGTTTCAGTCAGTTACTTGGAAGATATCGCTATATTTAGGGCAAAGAAATAGATACATTACTGGTACATTTTCCTGTCTAAATAAGTTTGATCTATTCAATCTAGCACCAGCTGCTACAAAATGAAGTAAAACCAGCTTTCTGCAATTTCTATAAATGCTTTAACAAAGAAGCAAAGTATTAAGAATCTGCTTATGTGAACAAATACCAAATCAAATTACACAGAGCAATATTACAGCTAAATATTTCAAAATAAATTAATTTTAATCTATTTTTGACACATTGTAGAAGGTGCCATAATTGTTCACGCAAAAAAAAAAAAGTTTACATTACTAATTCCACTTTCTAAAGGTACTTTTCAACTTACCCACTGACAGAAGAAAAATACTCTGCTTTATGTGACCTATCACAAATCCTGCAGGTTCAATCAGACACTGCAGCCTGGTTATACATGTCGCTGAGTGATATAAACTGTGAACACTTTATTGCCTCTGCTATGCAATAGGCTGTATCAAAACTCCTCCAATACAATGAATTCATTTGCTTAGTCTCTGAAGAAATCATGAGTTTGAAAAAATTTAATAAAGATTACTAATAAAGATAACCTCCTCAAGCAAATTCTTACAATGAATTGTTTCCTCCATTACAATGGAAAAATAGGGGTTTCTAGTCTTTAACTTAATGTTGGAAGGTAGTTGCAGCTCAAGCACTGCAACATCTCATTTGACAGTGGCACTAGAAACTACCGTTCATTTAATCAGAATAATATTTGCAAATACAAGGTTGAAGAGATCAGCATACTGCTAATTATTTTTAAATTCTCAATGAACAAAAGTAACCCTTCTCAAGTGCACAGCAATGCTTTTTGCCCTATAAAATGGTAGAAGAGAGTTGAGAATGAAGTCATTAAATTCATCTCATTTCCACCTGTAATTTAAACAAACCAAAAAAAAAAAAAAAAAAAAAGGTCATCCAGATGACCATTGAAGATTAAACTAACAGTTCAGTGGCACCAGTGGAGGATTAGGGGTTACATGTAAGACAGAAAGGTCAGCCAGGAAAAAGGCATTAAATGCAAGTTTAAAACATTTAATCTCAGAAGAAGTTCCTGCACAAACTCTAAAAGGAATCTGAGAACACATTTGTTGCTAACAATATGCCTCTTGCGTATCATTTTACTGCTTAGCAACCATTAAAGCAAATATTGTGATTGTCAGGTTTTGTAAAAAAAGAAAAAAAAGAAAAAGAAATTTTAACTATTATGAAACTTTCATAATAACAAGGAAAAATGTCTGAAATCCAAAGTATTTCCATGTAGGCAGAATTTCCAGGGTGAAAAACATTAATTCTAAAGAATTTATCCTTGCAGTTTGCTGGCAGCAAAGGTCACCACTCAACACCACCTGGAGTCCTTTCTCAATATAAATAGATAATAGCTGGACACAGGCTATTTTTCCTCCAGCAGTTTACTACGTACATACATTGCTAACGCAGAGATAACACTATAATGCAGTTTGTAAACCACTCTCAGAAACAGAGAGCTTTGCAGCTTTTATCAAAACATGGCAGGAAAATTAAAGTTATGTGTATTTTTATGGAGACACTGTAAAACAAGTCAATGTGGAATGTTCAGTATATGCTGCTGACACTATTTAATTGCAGGAGAAGGCTTTGGAGTCTGGCCATTGAGAATGTCTTTGAATTAATTTCTTCCATCAATCAGTCGTGAGAATTGGTATGTGAATCACTATGGAAACTTAATATTCTTATTCTCTATTTTCAGTATTAAAAAAAAAAAGCTTTAATAATATCTATTCTCTTCTGTTTTATAGAGCAAATTAAAGGAATTTTTTTTTTTTATATTTGATTTGACATGAAAATTTTAAGGCAACCACGACAAAGGTCCTAGTAGTAATACTTAACTGAGTGATGATAAGGACAATATGTAGGCAGTGGAATGTGAGCCTCTAAGGGAGCAGCCTGTTCTGACCCAGGATAACTTTGATGAACACTCTGACTTGTGCCTTCTTTCATTCATGATAGAAGTCCTTATTCTCAGAGGTGCTCCATGTCATCAAGCTTTTAGTGAAGTGGGATGAGTCAGTGATATGTTAGATTTAGATAAGAAAGAATACACTGCTGTAAGCCAGAGGTTTTTACTCATACTCTTAATATAAGCCATTATGGACTGAAGAATTTGATGCAGTAATAGTTGTAGAGTTTGAGCAAATTCAGATTGGTAAGCAGTTTTATTAAAATATGCTGTGTTCCATCAGAAATATACTTAATAGTCATACTTCAAACCTCAGAAGAGCAGGCATATAAAAGAGGTTCCTATTACTGCTTGCATAGGTTCACGCTGGAAAGGACACGACACCCTTTCGTGGCTTTTAGCATTTTTACTTTTGACTACTTTGAACTGCAAGTATCACCACAGGAAAATGAAGCAAATCACACAAATCTAATAAATTTCAAAGATATTTTAAATTTGTTTTAAAAGAGGTATAAGACTAAAATTTCCAGCTTAATAATATTCTTCCATCTTATTCAGGTATCTCTAAATGAGTGGCAACACATCAGCTACGTCTGATTGCTCATTAATGTGGAAATAGCTTGTATAGCACTTGATTCTTCCACATTTAGGGAATGCTTGAGTAAAAACAATTTTTGTCATCTAGCTAGTCCAAGCTCTGTGAATAGAGTAACAGTAGTTTCATGATGCCAAGGTAATGGAACTGGATGGTTTGATATAAAAGAAGACAATATTCTGCAGGGCAGCAGAAAGACCTAAGCTGCCTTCATCCCGTGCTCTGCTAGTCCTTGTCATCAGTCACACACGTACATACCCATCCCTACTGAGCACAGTCTCTCTGGCTTTCAGACAAGAGGAGTCTCCTCCTTCTCTGCACAGACAAAAATGAGTACCGCACAGGCACTTGCACAGACACCAGATCCTACTTTTGGCTGCCCTGAAACAATTGGAGTTCACTGAGATCACTGCTGTTTATAAGGTTAGTGAAGGAATTGATACATGTGCAGCTTCTGGCTTACAACAAAACCAAGTAAAAATGAAGCTGCACCTAAGAACTTTATTACAGTTACTAGCTATTCTGCTTGAACACAAGAATACCCTATGATCCCTAGAAATATTCCTATGTGGAAGGGAAATGTCCTACTTATCATAAGAGAAATCCAAAGCTTTAGCATGTAAGAACGATATTTTTGAGTTAAGGAAAGGTTACGGCCATGGTTTTTATGAATATTTTCACATCATGCTTTATCAGCTTCTGTTTGATTGCAGGGGTACATGACTTTTGGTACGTTCATAGCATGGACACAAACTCAAATAATTAAAGCTGAGCCATCACTGGTTTTCTATTTTAATATCTATTTTTATTCTATTTAATATCTATTTAATATCTATTTAATTTCTATTTAATATCTATTTATTTCTATCATATTATGAAAACATATTACATACGAGTATAGAAAATGTACTGGGAACAAGCTACTCACATTCAGAGAGAAAATCACAGAATTTCAGCTGCAGTTTTTGTACAGGGGACTGTACACGGGGCTGAATCTTTGCTCACATTTTAAAGAATTTTATGAAGTTAATTCCAGAATTTTTTATGCTATCCTGCAGTTGAGTGCAGGCTATTTCTTCAGAGAAAATCTCTGGAGTTTACAGTTCCTTCATACAATAAAAGGGAAAAAAAAAAAAAGAAGAAAAAGGCGGGAAACCTCTTACAATAGCCAAAGGGGTTTCTCTGGCTTTTATCTGACCATTTTTCAACTCTTCCTTTCAGCTGAAATTACGTTATTGCTAGACTAATTTGAAGACGTCCCAGTCTTCCTCCTCCTACATTCATTCTTCTACACCTAATAGAAGCACTGTAACCCGTAAGCAAGATGAGTCAGAGCAGTTTTCTGCTTTCTTGGTGCAGGAGTGATTTTTCTGTGGGAGTGTGCATTTATGCATGAGAGAGAAATGACCCCAGAAAAGAAGGAGAATAAAAGGAAATAAGCTACATCAAAATGGCATTACCAAATATCAAATGTAAGAGAGATTTTGCTGAAGGAAGTGAAATGTGGGTTATGTTAACCAGGCTTATTTATACATTACAAAGCCTATAAATACGAAGTTCAAAGCTTGTATTTAGTTACAAAATATGAAACTCCCATGTGAATACAATCAAATAGAGTGGGTGAGGGGCCAGATCCACCAAAGAAGAAAGACACACAAGTTATTTCCCTACCAAACTCCAGTAAAATAATATATATATATATAAAAATATATATATATATATATAAAGAGTGTCTACCAGCATTCATGGCTCTGCATTGTTAGACAGTGAAGACAGCCACTACTCCACATAGCAGAGCAGAGGACAAAGTTCCTCCAGCAACTAGAGTTGTTGTAACTGGAACCAGAATCAATACAGTCATGGAAAAGCAATGCAATACAATTCAGCCCAGTGCAAGGCTGCATTTGGTTATTTAGCTCTCCAAATAGAGCAGTTCTTTTTTGTATGCTTCAGTAAGATAGTTTTTTCCTTCTCTTTTTATTCGATCCTACTTAGCTGCCTGGGACTGATATACAATTTCTCACATTTAGTTCAAAGCACAGGTCAGAAGATTCACCGTTTAAGTTGAGCAAGCAGGTCCAAGAAGGCCAGGCAAGTTAGTACTCTGGAAAAGGAGACCTCTTTTTTTCTAAATCAATTAATTTTGCTGAAGGCAGCAGGGAGGGAAGAAAGGATGGGGATTCAGGACAGGTGTCAGATATAGGGATTATAATAATAATAGTAACACAGTTGGACACACAATGTTTTAAAAAACAGAAGCACCAAATCACAGAGGAACTCTTACTTGGTTAGAATAAATTTTCAGCTCAGGGTAAGCATATCCAAGTGCTTCAAAGCACTTGTGAGTAATTGTTCTTAGTCTTTCCCTCATTCAGAGGCTTTGTAATGTTTAAGAACAGTAAGGCCATTTTTCTGGTAAGACATACTATGATTGCTTTGTACTATTATGTCCATGATGCTTTTTAATGTGATAGGTTTGCTTTTAATTTTCAGCATTGAATTTGTATTTTGTTTGTACAAGTCCCAGTTTCTTACAGATTGTTTCAACTCAATTGGATCCACTGTGAGCTCTTTCTAGTTTTGTTCTTTCTATAATTTCTTATATTTGCCTTTCAGCTTCACAGAATTTCACTTTCTTTTTCCTGTGTTTGAAAGGGCAACTCCTATAAGGGCATAGCACTCTCTTTTGGTTTGCTTTGGTTTTTTGCTTTGCAAGAAATATCAAAAATATACATTTGCACTGGAAGCAAAAGTTTTAAATAATTATTGCCTATTTAGCCAATGAAAATACTTTCATCTAGAAGTTTCACAGAGAAGTGAGAAACAATGTCAACTCAAAGTATGAAAAAAGGACATGAGGCAGCATCACCATTTTATGTTGTCGTCTGGATGGAAGGACAAACTTTGGCTGGGATACTGTGAGGTGAGCTGGAGAAAGAAAGGGGATACCTTCTTACTTCCAGATGTATCATCGTGTTCCACCTCATCTTTAAGATCTACTCGCCCTAAGGGTAAAATGAGGGAATATTTCGTTGCATGTTCATTGAAGGCTTTTTCATTTATCAGGAGCACTGGCAAACTCTGAGTGAGAACTACTGTTCTGAATAAGATGAGAAGGAGTTATCTTACACTGCAGTTCAAGAGGGAATTATAAGAACACATCAGAAACTGGATATTCAAATGTGTTTTTCATAACATCCCATGACACCTCCTGGATCTAAGCACCGAGGTTTTTTGAGATTCTTGGTATTTCATATCTGGCAGATAATGTAATTTGATATATAAGACGTAAGATACTCCAAGGTGGAATAGGTTCATCTAGAATTCTGCCTGAATATAATGTTATATGTTACATGATAGCATTTACGCACTCTTAGTCACTTTTGTCACCTGACTGTTTACGTCTCGATTGAGTAATTGCAGGAGTCAAGATTGATGGAACAATATTTTTTGTATATCATTTCCTTCAAAGGAAAATATTTACTATTTCATAATCTGCTATTTATTTAGAGGAAAATAGAAGCAAGAAAAATAATATCAAGTCTATGATATAGGCGTATAACACATATGCATACATATACAAAATTTAGATGAAATCTTCCTGATTACATATAAATTTTTGAACATGTGGAAATTTATGAACTGGATGAGTTTTGCAAAGCTGCAAGTCTAAACTGCACAGGAACCAAGAAGTATTTAGCTAAAGGAAGCGTTTTACATTCATTATTTTTGGCATATCCCTCCATCCCTGTCCTTTTCAAAGAGCTGAGAAAAATTTGTATTCATAATGATTAGGGTCTGAATGACCCTATATGTAAAAATGTATTATATGTAAAAATATCGAAGAAACAAGAAAGCAAATATCATGCTTTCAATGCATGAAACTTCTGCAATACAAGGGAAAAAATGTCTACATGATGCAAGCAATGTCTCTGTGATAAGATGGGTCACAAAATAAGCTTTTCTTTTCTTTTTCTGTTGTCATTCAGCAGTATATAGGCACACAGTCAGTTTCTTTTTTTTTTTTTTTTTTTTAATCCAGTAATCATGAATAAGTGCATGTTATTAGGACTATCCCTTTGAAAAAATAGGTCTTTTTTGTTTCAGGCAGGACTGGCTTTTAATAACCAAATAGTCAACACTTTTCTAATGCTGCACCAAGTAAGGTGTCCTAATGCAGTATCTTTCTACAGAGTTAGGTTTGAACTCATTTATCTAGTAAAACATCTCTATTTTTATGTCATTTTCTGAGTACTAGATGTCCCAATTTATAAATTCCACATATTAGGAAGTGCATGAATAACAGCCATTTGTTTTAAAATTTCATTTTAAACACCATTTCCAACCTCTAACTAGGTTAGAAAATGAGTGAATTTATTCCCCTTCAGGGTCTGAAACTTAATATCAGAATTCAAATGCAAAAAGATAAAGAAGGCTCAAACCCCAGATTTGAGTGAAACAAAACTACTCATATAAGAAATGTATATGTTGAAGCATTAACTGAGCTGAGGCTGATCATTCCACCTTATTGTCCATTAAATTAAAAACAAACCAGAGCCAACACGCATGTAAGCCTTTTCTTTTACTTGTGTTTCTTCTTTATTTCAATTACTATTTCATTAAAGAGGGGGCTGCTTAGGACTCTGCATTAGCATGACCTTGGCTATGTAACAGACATTATCATGTCCTGATTGACTAATATGTCGTATGCAGCTTCCAAACTTCTGTAGCACCATTTACTTTGATGAAAGTATTATTACTTGTAGCAGCTATAAATCAGACTTGGACCATGACTCAATGACTTCTTTTATAAGAAAAACTCTCCACAGATAATATATTTTCCATGGGTGTTGATGTGTAAATTATTCCTTCCCAAGGCAAGCTACACGCTATTCTAGGTAATGAATTGTTCAGAAAATATGCCGTTCAAAGCTGTGGTTTTTCTGTATCAGCAACGCTACATACCAGGAGCTTTATCTCAAAACAGGCTTTGGTAATCAAGTGTGGTTCCTGCTGAATCAGAGGAAATATGTAAGAAACCATCTTGGTGATTGATTTAGCTTCCCCAGAGTCCCAAACAATGGGTAAAAATTGAGTGACGATAGTCCTTTTAAATCGCTGTCATTAAACAGAAACACCTCAGATGTTACTACATGCCACTGGAAGAAACAGCCGCAATGTCTTAGGGCATTTGCTGCATGTGAACGCCACTTTGGTGGTTTAGGGGGGTTTTATTATCCATTTCACCACAAAGGCAAAAGTAGTAACCTTCTCTGAGGACTTCCCAAAAGCAATTCAGAATTGAACCCATCAATAGTGAAAGCTTAACTTAAATTTTGAAGAATTATGCAGAAAGAGAAACTGCTTAAAATTAAATTAAAACCAAACTATTCTTACCGTTTCATTAACAACTGGCAGAGTGGAGAACAGTGTTCCAAATTAGTGCCCCTTACCCATGTTGAGGGAAAGGCTACTGTGTCTACATCTCTATGAGACATCACAAAAACAGGTTGGGAAAGGGCAGATATATGAAACAGGGAAATGCACTTTGTGATGTTCCAACACCAGTAAACAGTCCAGTCACAAGATGTAAGAGCTCAGGAAGTAAGGTGTTATAAATTCCAGTTTTCATGGAGCTGAATGATGGAGATGAATCCTTTTCAATAACCTTTATTTGTGCCAGTTGTTATCACTTAGCCCTATTGATAAATGTGATATATTATAAACACTAAGTAGAATAGACCTGAATAACTTAGGTATTCCAGTGACTTATTATACTCGGGACTTCCTGATTTAAACACATGTAAGAAAATGGCTTCAACAGCCAGTATAGTTTTTCATCTATGCAAGAGAACCACACATACATTTATAACTGCAAAACCGTGGAGTACTTAGCACTGCCACAGCTCAAAATATATTTCTTGTCAATAGGCCACAGAGAACAGCCACTGGGAAAATGAACATCAGAAAGGTCTTAATGGAAATGGACTGTTTCAAGGGAAAGGCCAAGTAAATAATTCCCCAGGACAGACTTAGTCTGAGATATCAGTACCTTCCACTGCAATCAGTTCAAACAGCTTCATCTCACTTTTGTAGCCTGTTGTCTTAACCATCTTACTACTCCCCACCGTGTATCAAGTTTTGGGCTCTCATTCATTAAAAGTGCTAGCCTGAACGTTCCTCACAGACACTTCTGTGCTTTCATTGCAATTGCCATGCAAGGAAAAAACTACCTGTGGGCATCCACAGCTTCTCTAATTTTCTCTCAAAATTCACACGTGCCTTGTCACCTACAAGCATACCTACTCAATTCCATAATCATAGATGTCTTGCTGTTAATTTGCATTAATAATTGTCTTCCACCATTGACAAAAGAATCCTGGGTTTGGGTAATCCTTTAGCTCCCCATGAATAAAGCTTCTAGCACAACGGGGTTGAGGAGATGAGTGGGCCACGACAAACAAAAAAATAAAAAAAACCCCAATGCTTATCCTGTTTTCAAATGCAAACAGATGACAGATTGTACATACCCATACTCACATTAGTGCACTGCTAGGCTCATGTGAGCAATTCCACTCAAGGCAAAAAGATCATTTATAATCTCACAAAGAAATGTTTGCATAATGGAGAGCATTTTTGTATAGTGTATTATGTGGTCTATTATCCATACATTTTCCAAGGTCCATTCTAATTTCTTTGTACCCTTTCCCTGGTCCGCCATGCATTAACCACCATCCACAGCCAAAAAAATGCTAGTTTTTATTTGACAAATCCATTCTGATAAATTACCTGGAAGTATTGTAGGGAGGGGGGAAAAAAAAAGAAAAAATAGTAAATGAAATAATATTCTAAATTTTTATTTAAAAATCACTGAGTTTACTGATCTAATCTTATCTGTGGATTATCTAAGTCTCTCAGCTGCTGAATATTTTACAGCAGCTGCTCCAGAATAGGTCCATGATCATAATAATGACCTTGCACTTCAGAGCAACAGGTCAGTTCTGCCAGCTTCTCTGTATTCATTTTTCCCACTGAAATCGGTGAGCATTAATGAGCCTCTTAAAAGGTGTAAACAAAGCTGACAAGCAGTAACACACATCCAGCTATTGTGTACGCTGACATGGTATCAAATTTTAGTAAGCAGTAAACTTTTCAAAGATAATTTTGATCCAAAATTCAGTAAACAATCTTCCATCACTACAAAACCACTGAAAGAGGAATTTACCTGACAGGGCCTCTCAGCTTCAGTTTGTAGCACATGTTGTTGTCATTACTATTATGAATTATCCAGAGATAGACATGTTATTGTAATGAACATATATATACATATATATATATATAAATCATGGCTTGGCTTCGCGGACGAAGATTTGGGAAGGGCTTTGCCCACGCTTATTGCAAGCGCGTTGATGGCTGAAAAGGCCAATGCGGGATAGGCAAGACAGGTTGCAAAGAGCACACCGGAGGGTCTCCTTGGGTGGTATAGTCGAGGCACGGTTCTTTCTGCGCTGTCTTTTCTCCTCGAGACTGATTCTACACGTGCTCTCAAAGGAGACAGCAGCGTTATGTATGGTGTGTCTCCAAATCTCCCGACTGGAGGCCAGGGTGGACCACTGATGCTGGTCAATATGGCCTAGGCTGAGGTGTTGTTTCAGGGAGTCCTTATATCTTCTCTTTGGAGCTCTTCTCTTGCGGCAACCGGTGGCAAGTTCACCATAGAGCACGATCTTAGGGAGGCGGTGATCCGCCATCCTGGAGACGTGCCCTGCCCAACGCAGCTGCGTTTTCAGCAACATGGCCTCAATACTGGTGACGTCTGCCTGTTCAAGGACAGCAACGTTAGTCACGTAGTCAGTCCAGTGGATGTTTAGGATTGTGCGGAGGCAGCGCTGATGGAAGCGTTCGAGGAGTCGCAGATGGTGGCGGTAGATGACCCACGATTCAGACCCGTACAGAAGAGTAGGCAGTACCACGGCTCTGTAGACACTGATCTTTGTACTTTTCTTCAGGTGTTTATTGCACCAGACTCTTTTATGGAGTTTTCCGAAAGCTCTGTTTGCCTTTGCTATTCTGTTGTCTATCTCTTTGTCGATCGTGGCATCTGAGGAGATGATGCTACCCAGATAGCTGAACTGCTGGACTGACTGAAGCTCTAACTCGCCAATGGTGATGTGGGGATGATGGTAATCATCTTGTGGTGCTGGTTGGTAGAGAACGACCGTCTTCTTCAAGCTGACTTCCAGCCCAAAAAGCTCAGCCGCCTCTGCAAAGCAGGATGTTAAGCGCTGCAGAGCTGCTTCTGTGTGGGCAACAAGGGCGGCATCGTCAGCAAAAAGCAGCTCGCGGACAAGGTGATTCAGGGTCTTGGTGTGGGCCTTCAGTCGCCTTAGGTTGAAAAGGCTCCCATCGGTACGATATCGGATATAAATACATTAGGAAACATATCCTAAATTCCTGGAACACTTAAAGTGTAAATGGGTTATTCCTCTTCCTTCTCCCAAAAAAAGACACACTTCTAGATGATTATAAAAACAAAATCTTTTTTTTTCTCTGAGAGGCTGTTTTGTTAAAATTCAGCTGCTCATTTATGCTCACAGAGGATACCGGTGTGGAAAGTTTCCTACCAGGTCTAATCCATTATTACTCAGAAGATTTGTATTTCCAGTGTTGCAGACTGCCTTAAACAAAGTAAACTTACTGGAAAGACGTCCTGCAGATTATGTACAATCTGAAGGTCAGTGGCCTTATTCACCTGCAACAGCCATGTGTGATTTAGATAATAGAGTAACATAATCTTCCTTCTGTAATTAGAGTTACCAGGTATATTTGGCATTTTAACAATGAATGTCTTGATTTAAACTGGATCTTCTGTAAGACTATAAAGAAAATTTTATTCTAGTATCCCTTTCTTTCAGATTAAAATATTTCTATATTCGTGCTGTAGTTAGCATCCAATTAATATGTCTTAAGCATACAGAGGTATTGTACTGAATGGTCTCAGATTCAGAAATGCCATAAAATTTTTGTACATAGATTGTAAGTTTGGAGGTGATAAAAATTATTCACTTATTGTAAGGTTATCAGAAAAAATATTTCTCTTTTTTAAAAAATCCTGCAATTCATTTTCTAAATAATGTAATTTGATTACATTGATTACAGTGACCTTTATTGTTATCTGAGAATTCACAGCAACTTAGCCCAATCACCATGCATTCTAGATGATGAAACTAAGTCACAGAAGTCAAACATTTAGGCTCCATGAGATGCTGCAACCACTCACAGAGAGACTTCAAATCATCATTACTGCCTCCTCTCCCTAGGGTATTCCCTCTGACTTCTGAAGAATTATGTCTCTGTGCTCTGCAAGAGCTCCGGCAAACGGGATTTCCAGCTGGAGAGGGATCTGCAGCAAAGGCAGTTTCTGCAGAAAAGAATATGGGCTGTTTTTTCCTATCCACCCCCTCACCCGATAATATCCCCAGTTGCTGATCATGGGTTGTCACCCCAACAGAGAGACCGTCACAGCAGGTAGCTGAATGTCAGAACAGCTCCAGCGAGGGAGTCCAGTCCCAGTTACTAACGAAGCTGTAACTATGTGTTTACATGTGCCTCCCCCAGATCCTGGGGAGGGCTTTTCATGGTTTTTTGTTTCCTGAGGTGCCCCTTGCCACACAATTTCCTGTAGCTTTGGAAAGCAAGAGTTGGTTTCCCATTTTTCCAGAACTCTCCATTGGTTGCGAGCATCTTGCTTAAAAGTCTTCAGCAGTTTGCTCTCATAATCTCATTTTCAATTCACGCATCTTCGAAGTTCTTAGTATTGTGGGTTCTCTGTGGTGGTACGGTACCCCTGTCACTCAAAGCCCACTCAAGACCTGAAGTGATTTCTCTCCCCACAACCCACCCACCACCCGCCCTGCCTCCTGCTCCCTACACCACAAACCAGCCCAGGGCAAGTCAGGCACAGATTGCGAAGGTCAGCAAAACAGAACACTAAGGCGTCTCCTTGGTGTACTGGGCTCTGTTCACCCAGCCTGGTACAACTCTCCCTATCACTTGGGTCGTGATAACCTGGTACATCTGTACTTGAGCAAGGCCAAATATCAGAAATCAGCAGTTTCAGGGTCAGTGCAACTGGCAGAAAATCCCAGAGTATTATGACATCAGAGGTGGGTTAGAATGGGAAAATATCTGATGGAAGTCAATCATCTCGGACCCTATAAATAGTGATCCTAAAGCAAGAGCCTTTGAGCTCTCCTGGATCGCAGCGGGCTGTGTCCAGCATCTCCACTGAGTTGGGACACGTCTCAGGCACAAACTGCACGAAAAGGCCAGGATGAAGTCAGGCTTCTCAAGACTCAATAATTGTCCACTGAGATTGTTGGAGCATTGTGAGTATTAGCTCTGAACTCAGGAAGGAAATTTTAACTCTAGGCTGGCCTCTCTTTTGTCCGCCTCTCTAACAGGAGTGTGGATGGGTACATGTTTGTCTGTGTCTGTGTGTGTGTTTTGTGATTGTGCCTATGCATATGCACTATATATATATATATACATATACACACACGCATATGTATTTATATATAAAGGATATCCTGCAGTATGTTAGTGTGAATCTTATCAAATCTGTAACTAAGCCAGTATTTCGTTGTAACAACTGAGTCACCTAATAACTGAGTCACCTTGTTAATTTTAAATTAGTAATTAAGCGCCACTAAAAGCCAACTCATTGATCTATCCCTCACTATTAATACATTTTAGATTGCTGCCTAATCACAACTGCATTGAGATTTTCTCCTGTGACAGTATCTCAGAATACTCCTGAAATATTAACAAAGATACGAGACATACTGCCTTCAAACAGCTTAGTGGGTTTGGGGTTTAGTTTGTTTGGTTATTGTTACCAGGTTTTTTCCCAGTTCTGATCAATAGCAGTAAAAGAAGCAGACTTCGTGCTACCCAGAACTAAAACTGTAATCACTTTCCATTATAAAGTCCTATCTTCATTTCCTATATTTTGAAAAATTGGTGTGCCCTGGAAAACACTAGTGTCAGAAGGACATACAGAGTTTCATTTCGATTGGCTTTGTTGGTTTGTGTTATACGCATTATAAAATTACCTTTCTTCTGCTTCTACTTAAAATACCCCTTGTAGATTGACATTATCCTTTTGTAGTGATAAAGCTAGGTATTTACTTACTTACTAATCCTTTGGAAATGTCCGGACAATAAAAAATTTGGAAGAAATTATCTCTTTTTAAGGAATGCTTCGAATTCATTATTTGGCATTTGTTTGGACACCAGCCCTTCTCACAGTGCCACCATTAAGTGTGCTTATTTCAGTGGGAGCAGCAGTGGTTATTATACACCTGCAGATGTATTTTCTTCCTATGACCCGCACACTGTAGCGAAGACAATCCTGTGCTTGCCACTGGTATACTCCCAGCACTCAGCATCCCCTTCATGGCTCTGCCTATTTCACTGAATCAGATCGTTATCCAGACTGGGGACTGCACTGTCTGAGTGAGTTTTTCTCAGCCAGAGCAGTGTCCATGGAAGGGCTTCCTAAACCGGGTATATCACAGAGACCAGACACAGACACAGGCTAGTCAGGCAAGGTTTTAAACGAGCCTAAATATCTGTCCCTGGAATTCCAGGAGTTGTGGAAATTTCATATCCAATTAACATAACTTCTCTTGCTGAACAGTGAAAAACTAAAAAAAAAAAATTATTCGTAGTTTCACTGCTGTCAAGACCCCTGTTTAATAAGGTGTCTTCTGTTTTATCACTGCTTTTAAAATTCATTGGGTGACATGAACATTTAGTGGCTCATATAAACACAGGAGTCTAATCCCATTACTTTAGAGAAGGCTGTCTTTGGTGTGTGTGTATGTACATACAAACTCAGACGTTCAGACAGAGCGAGGTGGTTTTTTTTTTTCCAAGTTCCCTTTAAGCTTAAATGTCCTCATTATATCCAATATAACTTTTAACTATTTTCCTCTCCTCCTATTGTTGTTCTTAATCCATGCACAGTGCTCACAAACTACCAGAATAGATACTTTACCGGGTCAAATAAATTCTGACAACATTTCATAAAAGACACAATTCTTAATGACAGAGATAACAAAACCCTCAAGAAATTATCATTAAAGAAAAAAAAGCTGTAATTCACCACCACTGAGACTAATACAGGTAAAGCAGAGAAAGAAGGGTCGAAAATATGTTCTATATGGCTCCACTGTTATTTTCCATTAACCAAAGCATAAACAGCACAGATATAGGCAGAAGAGCATTTCAGAGAATACTCAGTGAACAACATAAGAAATTCAAATGCTTATATAGGCAATGAGAGAGACTGGGTGTAATGACAGCAATTTTTATATTTAATTCTTTCTGTGATAATATCAAGGTTGCTACAAATGTTTTCCACTCTTACTACCTAGACCACAATCACTTGCTTAATCTGGCAACCTCCAACAACGATTTTATAATCCTTAACATCATCTTTATTTACCCAAGAAAAAATCTGAGGATGCAAACACAAATGAAATAAATAAGAAACTGAAAAAAAAGAGACAAATTATTTGTTTTACTTGGTTTGTCTTCTGAAATCTTTCATCCTGTTAGAAGCCAACAAGGATTTACTTCATTCACAAATCCAAAAGCACATAAAAATCAAAAGAGTTTTCAATGATTTATGACCTGTCTTAAGCAGCCAATGCCTGAAATCCTATTTTTCTTTTTTTAAGAAACAAAAGTAAAACTCAAACAAATTAGAACTACTTTAACCAATGGCCTATAGATGCTGATCTTTCAATAGCAATCCACACAGGCTCTACTTTCCTCAGTTTCTGAGTCAAAAGCGTCTGTCTCCACCTGCCAAGCTGTGGGTTTTTACCCAATTCTCCAAGAGCAGAGCTGTTTTTAAGGACACACCCTGCAGTGTCCGATTACATTCAAAAAAACCCTGGGTGGAGGAAACACACTGCCTTTCATATCCCACTCTGAGTGTTTACTCAACTCCTGCTCAGATTTTGTCTAACACACTTAGCTCCTGCTAAGGCCTGAGGTATGCTGGGAACAGCACCATGAGGTGAATGTGAGGGTCACACACAAGCAGGACATAGTGGCCAGAAAGGGCTAGAGGTCCTTTTGCAGCCATTGCCACCTGCAGCTTGCAGTCTCTTGCAGCCATCATCCTTACATATTGATTGTCTGTCTGTTTCTTCAGAATTCACTAACTCATGGAAATGTTATAGACCAAACTTCCAAGCTGGAATGTAGAAATACATCAGTTTACTTAGAAAGAAAAAAGTGTTTCGAAGTGTGTATCCAACAGCAACTCGGCTGCTAAGGCTTTTGTACCTCTTGGTGTGATATAAAGGATGCTTACACCACGACAGAGGAGAAGGATGACAGAGGAGGAAGGACAAACATACTCATAGCTCAGTAGCTATTAGGCTCACAGGTCCACAAGTTACAAATTACGAGCTGTGAGTTATGAATTAGAGAACTTGTAAGAAACTTCATAAACTAATCAATGAATTTGTGAATTCATGTGTTACCTCTTGTTCGTTGTTTGTATCTTTTTCTAAAGAGCCCATAAAATAAAGTTTAATTTAAAGAGTACATTGTCCTGTAGATTTGAGAGACCCAAACAGGCCATGACATCTACATTTGCAAGGATTTGCCTGAAGGTTAACTTAAATTCAGATACCTCTCCGCAGGTGCAGCTCATGTTCCAGCTCTGGACTAAGACCAGACACGACGAGATGATCAACCTCCGTTCCCCAACCAAGTGACTATCGGCACAGAGGTAGTAAAAAGTTAAGGGACACAACAAGCATCTGTATCTGTGACAGAAACGTTTCCAGGGAGCATGGTGTCTCTGAAGCGAAGAGTACATTATAGCCCCAGGCAAGCCTACTTCATTGGCAGGTGCTGGTCTGCCTTCAAACACGTGTGTCAGCACAGAAAACATTTCCCAGGTAGCAACAGTTTTGCTTATTAAACTAAATGTGAATGTTATTTTGAGCAGCAGTCCCTCTGGCCAGTTAAAGCATTGTTCAGCGCCTACAAATACAGAAGGTCTGATCCTATTTCAATCATACAAGACAACGATAATTTTGCTGGATCATCATAATTTAGGAACATTCCCCAAAGTACCGTTGTGTAGGTCTTAAAATAGTCTAGGTCCTGCCTGCCTAAAGGACTCTCTCACTCTTTGACACTGCAACAATCAAGGCTTCACATCTCTTTGACATGTCAGAGAAGCAGCTGTGAGGATATTCCCTGTAAAAGCAACTAGGAGACCTGTGTAAATCATGGATGGTATGGATAAAGTGCAACGGAAAATTATTCGTCACTGTTCTTATAACATGGGAGTAGAAGGCACCAGACAAAATTGTAATGCACACGTTTAAAAGGGGCAAAAACTCTCTGTTTGCATAGCAAAATTAAGTTGTGGGATTCTTTGAGCTAGCACGCTGAGGGAGAGTGTAAATAAGTCTAAAAGTGTGTTAAATTCCAAGATGTGGCTACAACCTCCATTTCAGGAAGTTCCTAAAACATGGAATACTAGAATCTGGGCACTTCTGATGCTCTTCTCTTAAGGATCTGTTGCTCTCTGTCCACTGCCAGACACATGAGATTTGGCACATGACCTTGTAGTCTGATTCCGATTTTCTTATGATCTCTGCACTCAAAGATTTCAGCAATCACCTTGCTGCTTTACCTTCCCAGTTCCCTCTGTCCCTCTCTCCCATCAGCACAGATATACAGCACCTTCAGATTTTTGTTAGCTTTTGAGAAGTACTAGAGGAGGTATTTCTCTCCCTGGTTCATTGTAATTTGTTTAAAGCCTACGTCACTAGTTTACAAGCCAGGATGCAGCTCCACAATGTACATAATTTCTTTACAGAAGGGCAAACATATTTAACAAGACCCAGTAACAAGTTAAGAGATAGAGTCTTACACGATAATTCTCTTCATAAAGGTTTTCAAGAACTTTATAAATTTCTCCCATGATGAGGCATTCTACTTAAGACACATAATGTAACTGTTGTTACAAATAAAAACAAACTGTGGTGCAAATCATCAGAAAATTTGACATTTTAGTGGATAAACATTATGACTAAAAGTTAAAAGCACAATAAAAAGTTTAATATGTCAATATGCCTTAGTTTTCAAGTACTTGTTTTTACAACCCAAACAAAGTTCCCTAAACATAGTTTTCATGGATGGAGTATACATGCATAATCTAAGAAGGATTACACACTAGGGTACCTGACACTTAAAATTCTACTAATTTGGAACATGTGGACTATGACACTTCAGATAACTGATAAACAGAAGCTCTGTCCCATGCTCTACTGTCTGTAGCTGCTTAGGTTTGAACAGAGCTTGAACTGAATATTCATAGAGTATCTGACCAGAGCAGAGTAGAACAGCAGGATCACCTCCCTCAACCTTCTTTTGTCGCAGCCCAGGACACGGTTGGATTTCTGGGTTCCAAGCACACATTGTCAGCTCATGTCCAGCTTTTCATCCACCAGTACCACCAAGTTCTTCTCCGCAAGGCTGCTCTCAATCACATCATCCCAGCCTGTATTGATACTGAGGATCGCCCTGATCCAAGTGCAGGACCTTGCATTTGACCTTATTGAACCTCATGATGTTCACGTGGTCCCACTTCTCCAGCTTGTCCAGTTCCCTCTGGAGGGCATCTCATCCCTCTCGCATGTCAGCTGTACCACTCAGCTTGGTGTCATCTGCAAACTTGCTAAGGGTTTACTCAATCCTGCTATGTCATTGATGAAGATATTAAACAGCACTGGTCCAGTACAGACCCCTTAGGGACAGCACTTGTCACTGATCTCCATATGGACATCAAGCCATTGACCACTACTCTCTGGATGCGACCATCCAACCAATTCCTCATCCACTTAACAGTCGACCCATCAAATATGTATGTCTCCAATTTAGAGAGAAGGATGTTGTGGGGGACTGTGTCAAAGGCTTTACAGAAGTCCAAATAGATGACATCCATAGCTCTTCACTCATCCACCAATGTAGTCACTTCGTCATAGAAGGCCACTAGGTTGGTCAGGCATGACTTGCCCTTGGTGAAGCCATGCTGCCTCAAATCAACTCCCTGTCCACCATGAGCCTTAGCATAGCTTCTAGAAGGATCTGTTCCATGATCTTCCCAGGCACAGAGGTGAGGCTGACAGCTGGTAGTTCTCAGGGTAGTTCAACCCTTTTTAAAAATGGGAGCAATGTTTCTCTTTTTCCAGTCACCAGAGACTTCACCTGACTGCCAGGACTTTCTAAGTATCATGGAGAGTGGCTTGGCAACTACATCAGCCAATTCCCTCAGGACTCTGGGATGCATCTCATCAGGTCCCATAGACTTATTTATGTTCAGGATCCTCAGGTGGTCATGAACTTGATGCTTGCTTACAGTGGGAGGGACTTTGCCCCTCTGGTCCCCGTCTTGCATTTCATTGACTTGGGACGTGTAAGAAGAGAGTTTGTCAGTGAAGACTGAGGCAAAAAAGTTGTTAGGCTCCTCAGCCTTCTCCTTGTCGATTGTTACCAGCTTGCCAGTCTTGCTCATCACAATGGTATGCTCTCTCTCTAAACTTCCTTTTCTGTTTGACATGCCTGTAGAAGCCCTTCTTACTATTCTTTGCATCCCTTGCCAAGTGCAACTCCAGCCACTCCTTGGCCTTCCTGACCTCATCCCCACAACTGGGCAGTGTCCCTACACTCTTCCCAGGATACCTGTTCCTGCTTCCACTGCCTGTCCAGTTCCTTCTTGTCCTTCTGTTAGACCAGCAGGTCTTGATTCATCCACACTGGTCTCTTTCCTTCCTTGACTGACTTCTTACACCTGGGGATTGATAGCTCTTGCGCTCTATAGAAAGTGTCCTTAAAGATCTGCCAGCTCTCTTCTGCTCTCTTGTTCCTGAGGGATGTTTCCCAGGGATTCCTGTTTACTGTCTCCTTGAAGACCTGGAAGTTTGCTTTCCTAAAATTCAGGGTCCTGACTTTACTCTTCACCTGACCCGTATACCTCAGGACTCTGAACTCCACCAGTGCATGATCACTGCAGCTCTCCAGGCTGCCTCCAATGTTGACATCAGCAATGAGCTCACTTGCAGACGTGATCATCAGGTCCAGTATTGCATCCTCTCTGGTGGGGCTGTCTATTACCTGGCTTAAGAAGTTATCCTCGATGCATTCCAGGAGTCTCCCGGATTGCCAACAGCTCGCTGTGCCACTTTTCCAGAAGATGTTGAGGTGGTTGAAGTCTCCCAGCATGGTGAGAGCCTGCCAGTGTCATATCCCTGTGAGTTCCCCCTCCCTTTAGTATCAAGAGGATTTACACCCAGAAAACTATCATGTGTCCTAATCACGCTTTCTCACAAGCACAACGTTTTCTCATGTGGTAAGATCAGGTTCACTGAAGATAAAATGCCTTGACCACAGTAAATATGTAAATAAGGTGAAAAGAAGATTAGGAAAAAAATATATACATTCAGACACATATACAATGTCAAGAGAATATCATATCACATTGTTTTAGAAACATATTTGTCTTCAGAAAATTATAATAATTTCCTGAATTAAATATATAACATTTAAAATATTGATGAGGATATAAAAATCCCTGTGCGACATTTTCAAAAGATTTGAAGTCTCAGTTTGACTGTGCATTAACTACTCCATATTGTGCTTGAATTTAACATGTCCGTAGGCTGAAGTGCCTAAGGAGCAGACACAAAGGCCTGACGGGTTCATCAAAGCCAAGCCAGAACATACATCTAATTGTTCTAGGTTTGGGAGCTGGCATTTTATTTTTTAGAACTCATCTCAGATACACAAGAAGCAAGAATGCTCTAAAATAAAAAAATCTTCTCTTGAGCAATATTTTAAAACTTGGCAGAGTATGCCTGATTATCTTGTTCTGCACAGACTAGGTGCATGACAAAGTGGAATTTACTGGCTGTACAGGTAGTCAGTTGGTAATATTAGTTGCTGTGACATAGTTATACTATTTTGAAAATTTGTGACAATTGAAGACATAAATATCTGCATTACATTGGGGGATACCAATGACCTCTTTCAAAGGATAAAACTCTCTGATCAAAATATTCTCAGCGAGTTTCCCAAATCTATCTAAGGTTATTAGTTAGGCAATGTACCTAGGAAAAGCCCTGGGCAATCATACAGCCACAGACCATCCCTCAGTCCAGGAAGTTCTTTAACAGTCATGAGTTTCTAAGTGCTGAGCTCCTAGTGTGGCTGCCAGCTATTAAACATTTTGCACAGAAGGACTGACTCTTAATTTCTTAAAATTAAGGGGTGTTAAGACCCCATCTTTTGCGGTCTTTAACATCACCACATGCAGAAGTTAGTCTTCCAATTTTTAGTAAAATACATTGTTTGTCTGAATTTCACTTCTCAATGTTTTCGGTGTTTCTGAATAGATAAAATTTAGCCTGAAGTATTTGAAAATACGTGCTGCAGGGTACATCCTTAGACTCTGGAAAGCATTTTCCTCAGGTTATTTTGACTTGGTACAGTCTGTTCTTGCTACGCTTCAGAAATTCTCCTTTGGCTCAGATACACCTCTGTCTTATCTCCCTTCACTGTTTAGTTGTACAGATAGACAGATTGTTATGGGGCAGAATCTCATCTTCATTTTTCTCTTGTAAATCGTCACCCTGCTGGTGATGCTTGTGTAGGAGGCAGCCCCTTGGTTCATTATGAATGCTGCAATCCTATCAGAATCATGCATCCTCATTAGTACCTTGGTACTGTCACAGCAATGCATCTCTCCACGAAAAATATGGGTTGAACAAATTCTGCGAGTCACATTCACCTCTTCCTACCATTTTACATGCTGGAGGAATGTATATCATGTCCAAAATCTTTTAGTTTAGTCTCTACCACTATAAACAGACTACTCTCCAGGAAATCTTCTTTAAATGATTTCTCTGGCTTGTGGAATTCAAAAGGGATTTAACTTAAGAGCAGCCAGTTTAGGATATGACTGGTTAGACCAGCTACTAAGAAACACATGCGGACACAGACAGAAAGAAACAACTAACTAAAACAGAATTATTTTTTTTTTCCTGTCTTTGTTG
Organism: Bucorvus abyssinicus; assembly: GCA_009769605.1. Classification (NCBI taxonomy): domain Eukaryota; kingdom Metazoa; phylum Chordata; class Aves; order Bucerotiformes; family Bucorvidae; genus Bucorvus; species Bucorvus abyssinicus. The sequence continues at coordinate 34,742,990 of CM020026.1, forward strand.
ATCAAACTTTTCTGGAATATAAAGCTATTGGGGATGTTCATTCTCACCTTCATATGTAGCTATTTTGTCAAAGACTCTTAATGTGTTAATGCTCAGAATTTGTAATTTTAATATTTCCTTCTTCTCCCTACTCCCTCTCTCTTGCATACACAAACACACACACTCTTAACATGGCGCATTCTAAGGATTTGATGTTAAAAATCTCCATGTCAGTAATGTTACATGAAAGCCAGATAAATATCAGGCAAGGCTAAATTACTGAGTCAGAGTAGACTGACTGAGAATTAAAAACAGCATGGTCTTACATGCTTGAAGTCCCTCCTAATCTATTCTTACGTGGTTTGTGATCTTATATTAGACAATTTTAAAATAAATTTTATATTTATATTAATTTATAATTTATGTGTAATCTTTATAAAATAAATAAAATAAAATAAAATAAATCAAAATAAATTTTAAAAATTTATAATGTAAATCTTGCACGATGCAGATTTCAAACTTAAGCTGATGAAATGATACACATTATAAGATACATTTTAATATTATAAACTGGAAATAATTTTTTTTTTAAATCCAATTCTATAGTTCAATTGATTATAACAACTCAGGTTCAACAGTGGTTGCACTTATTCAGCCAAAACAAACCTACCTCACTAGAGGTTTGAAATTTTACGACTTCCGTTTCCCGCAAGTGGAATTGGAGGCATCAGTTTAATCTTCTGCTATGCTTATCTGAGTGCTGTTGTACTCTGTTCTAGGTGACCTTTATAGCTGTGAAAAAAAATCAAGTTTACTCTGAAATGTCTTTGCTAGATGGCTGTGGAAGGTGCTCACCACACAAATAGATTTTAATTGATCTATTGATAAAATATCCTTCCTCTGTTTAAATCACTTTCATTTACTAAATATATCACAGAATTCAATAACATATATATGTGCACAGTCAAAAATACTTTTTTGTGTGTGTGATAATAATAACTGATTCTACATAGTCAGAGTTGAAAATCAAAGCTCATTGTAGAGCAAGAAGAATACGGGTCATGAACCATGATATGGCCAACACGGTGTCATGCTGCAGGAAAATAAGTACTGTGACACCAATTGCCTTCTAATTCATTTATATGTTTTCTTGTAAAAGCTTCTAAATCAATAGTGTTGTAAGATCTATACAGGATGATGGCAGCAGGTTTGCTTCGCATTGTCAGTCAAAAGAAAAGCCTTCATTTAACTTCAGTACCATCGATCGAGACTTAGGCCATACACCCACTCATTGAACAAGTTTTAAACAAACAAATTTGCTATTGCATTACAAATCACAGAGTAATGGGAGGATTAAAAACAGCTTCTACACATGGAGATCCAACTAAGATGCTGTTCTATCTTTTATTCTTGCTGAGGTGTTTTATTTTGTTTCTTACATTATTACAGTTCTAAGACACCCAGAGCATTGAATGGGTATACTTTTAACGACACTACAGCAATATAAATTTATATAAAATGTATTCAAGAGAAAAAGCCCTCTCTGTTATTTAAGAGTTCCATTAAAATATATTTGCTTCTCATAGCTTTGGATAAAAATGATCTTTATATATTATTTTTGTACTTCATGGTAAATTTGCTTGAGGCTTTTTGATTTTAAGGTCAATTTAAATCATTTCAGTTTTACCACTATTACAGGTCACAGATACATCTTTTTTTTTTCTGGAAATTTTAAACCAAGTACCTGTGGGTTTCTGTGTCCTAACTGTTTGTATTTTGAAATAGTAATTTCCCCCTTAAATTAGCTGATGATATATAAGCAAGGAACAAAATAGTTTAATTGGAGGAAGGAACAGTGTTTAATTAACAACACGAGTCCCCATCAGACTTTTCGCTTTATGAGAAGCAAAGTAATTCAGATGCAAATGTGTATTTCAGTGTCAGATAAAGCATAGTCCTGCAGAGATATCTTTAAATGATTGTAGCATTTCAGCTGACAATTGATGAAGTGTTTAGTTGAGAAATTTAGGCAGGAAATTATTTAATAAAGATACATATTGAATCAATATTCAACTTTTCTGCATGAGTGATTCAGGCTGATTCATATAAATTTATCAGAAAATAACAAGTTTAGTTGTGTTCTTAGTCTGCTTTATAAACATAGGAAAAAAGAAGTCAGGAGCCTCATTTTCCAATTCCTTTTTGCGGACCCTGTATATCAGAGGCTTCTAGAGAACCTCACAAGATATCTGTGGCATTAAAAATTCATCAGGCTTAGTGAGCAAACCGAGCAAAACTCATTGCTTCCAAACCTGAATGTAACCTGACCTGTGATCGCTTTGGAGGTGTTGCAAAATGTGACAAGCATTTAACAAGCATTCCAAGAGGAAGTACAAGGTTCTTGGAGCCTGAAGTATTTCATTTAGATTCTGTAAACATGCAAACTCCCCGACCATAGGCACTTTCTACAGAATCAGCCTGAGCGATTATTTGCAAGGTCACCAGGATATTTTAGTGAGGCACAAGAATTCATCACTGGGTATTTCTTTTCACAGTGGGATCCACTACAAAAACGTCGCCTCCAGTCCTTCTGGGGAGGCTTTCTGTAACTCTCTGACAGAGAGCTGCAGGGACATACTATAGCTACTCACTGAAAGCACGGGACAGTGGTGACAAATACAGGATTTCCTACATGAATGCCAGAAATTTCTTACCTCCAAGACTTCATGCAACATGCAGTCAAAGTCTGATTGTAGTTCATACCTTGATTCGACTAGCCTTTAGTGGAGGGGTTGTACTAGAGTGAAATTACCTCAGCCCAAAGATTTTCACGTGTTAAAGATCTGAACACTTAATCAGACACATACAGAACAGTAATTTGATTGGCCACTAGATGTGCAAACAAGTACTACCAGACAGTATCAGAACAGCTTTTGTCTAGTTATGCCATTCAGTTTTTTCTCTTTGATCCTCATTTTGCCCTTGAAATTTCTTTCTGAACTGTGGTCCCTGCTCCAGTCAAGCCTGTTGTGTTCAGGCATGATCAGCTATTTTAGCAAGTATTATTGGCTCTAATGAAGTCTTGTCCTCTTTAACGTCAACATCCCACTACTTCTCAAATGCTTAGAAGGCACACAAGTCTCCTGCTCCTTTAATGAAAAGGTTTCTTAAAAAAAAAAAAAACCCAAACAAAACAGCCTGCAGTCTTTTATTTTTTTTTTTTTGTCTAGAGTTTTGACTTTGCCCTTCTGCTGTTTTTTATTCAGCTTGCTGAAGTCTGCCCTTTAAAAGTTCACTGCACGTCTGGAGGAGGCACGGGCAGTTGTTACTAGGATACTAAACTTAATTGTGCAGCAGGCACTCTTAGTTGAAGACATGCCTATGTTCACCTCATCTAGAGGTGCCCGTCCTTTGATATTTATGTGGGCTGAAGGTAATGACTACACCACTGGATTTATGGTTTTCTAACTGACTACAGGTTGTGCCTCAGACTTTTTGGTCTAGTTGTTACTGACTTTTTACTGTTTATCAATCTTTACAATACAGCCTACACTGCAAAGAAATGTACATAGCAAGTGTTAGAGAAAACCTCCAAATGCAGAAGGAGACGTATGAATAATTTAGAAAGCAATACTTACCAAGAAATTAATGCCAGAGAGAATATGGTCCGTGGTGGTACGATGCTAGACAGCACAACCTGTAGCATTTCTGCAAAATATTCCTCAAGTCCAGCTCATCTCCTGAAGCCATTTCTATTTGCACTCTGCCGTCCCTAGAAGGACCCAGTGGAGATAAAGATCATGCTATGAAATTTGTGGCACGTAGATATAACATGGTAAAATCAGATTTTATTAGGACATAGAGCAACCCAAGCAGTATTACCAGAAGACTTTGTCATGGCTTGGCTTCGCGGATGAAGATTTGGGAAGGGCTTTGCCCACGCTTATTGCAAGCGCGTTGATGGCTGAAAAGGCCAATGCGGGATAGGCAATTCCACCTGCCGTTTCATCCCTTGCCTGTCGCTACAGGGCTTTGCAAACGTGAGTACACCCTTCAAGCCTGCGCGGTGGATTTTTTAGGTGAGGCGCAGCGTGCGCGAGACTGGCCCCACCCTTTACACCTGAGGTTCATCTGCCAGGGTCTAGCGAGCTTGGATGGTGACAGCCAAGTCCTCAGGTCGTAGGTTTGGTTAGAGTATCCTTCTCTTAGATGGATGGCCTTACAGGGCTAAACGACCTCCATCTGCCCGGGTTTGGAGTTAGAGTTGTCCTTCTCCTAGGAGGGTTGCCCGAAGGCTAGTGAGCCCATCCTGCCCGTGGACACACTTTGTCTGACCCTTCAGTTGAGACCTGCCTGGCTTGGGAGACCCTACCGGAGGCATATGCCACCACCAGCATAGCTCTCAACTTCGCAAGGGCACGCAAGCTCTTTCCCCACGGCAAGGGGGTGCCCGTGAAAGAGACCAGAAGACTTTGTAATTCTGAGACATATATCATAGCATCTTTGCAAGATGGTAGAGGAACTTCTGTTCACTTCTCTGCCCAGAAAAGAGAGACTTTTGAGAAAACCTATAACAGAGCCAGGAAACGAACCCGCAATTTCCAAATCATAGTTTTATGCTTCATCACCATGTAATCCCTTCTTGCAATGCTATTCCAATCTATTTACATGGAGAGGCTGATATTTGCAATGTTAATCAACCCCATCCTCCTGTTCCCCAGTAAACACTGCAATTCCTAAGCCAGCCATAAAGACACTCTGTCAGACTGCATATTTCAATTATTCCTAAGGATGGCAATAACTGCAAGCTACACAACAAGAGATTACAGCACTTCTTGCTATTTTGTGTATCTGAGTATCCATTAACATGTTCATTAAATCTCTCTCTGTCCATGAATATTTCAGCATAACTCACTGTAAACAAATACTTTAGAGCTTAGATCAGTCATGATGATGTATCATATCATTGGAGACCCAACTCTAACCTTCATGAAAGGTGCTTTTGATATCAGAACCCACATATCTGCGTTTGATCTTCTACAATAAATATTTACGCTTAAACTATTTCCAGTTATTTAGTCAGCTATTTATTTCCTACAATGTGTGATTCTTTGCCCTTTAGGTATTGAGGGTACAGGCTATAGTCTTTTATTTTTAGTTTTCTTTTAGTTGTCTGACTCTAAGATGTGCTAGTACAAGAGGAAGGAACTTTGAACTGCATACACCTGTTTTGCACAGGTACTTGTTTTAAAAGGTCAGATCCATACAACAGTAAGAATATTTTGCTAAATAGTTGTCGTTGTCGTTGTAGTTCACCTATTGAACACTGTAAAAGGCAAGGTGCTAATTAATATACATTGATATGCACGGAGTGAGCTGAAATTTCAATTTTCAAAGATGACTGGAAAGAAAAAAAAAAGTAGGACACAGGGTCCAACGTTAAAAAAGTAATAAGTAATTAGAAGTCTCCTGTTGTGGAAATCACACAGATTGCTTTGTTCTGTTCCTAAGGATTAGACCAAGGGTGCCCGATGCACAGCGCTCTGATGTTTTACAGAACCTGCTCTGCTCCTTCTGGCAGAACATGCTAGAGTTGCCCATCACTTTCATCCCATAAGAAAAAGCACAGCTGAGCTTTTGATATACAAGGGTAATACGTTTGTTAATGAGCTTATATAACGCTGTATGTGCATCAGACTTTCATCTCCCTGAGCAGCTGCAGGTCAATTTGCTAAATGTAAACTCCTTGACAGCCACTGTCTGTACATGTCTTTTAAAGTACCTACCTGGCAGCAAAAAATAAATCAGCATTCCATTTTAAACATTTTGTAATGTTGAAAACATTTTTACTAGTTACATAGTGACCATAGAATCTTTCAAAGCACCACGTTTATGCCTACATATATGAACACTAAACCCAGTTTTACAGGTGGTAGTCTGGTCAGTTGAAATGCCAGAAATGTTTCAGTTTCACCCTATAATCCTTTGGTTTATAACTATACTCAAGGCAGTTGTTTCAGAACTGCCTTTACTGTGCTAGGACACATGACACTGACCTTTTCTACCCAGTCAGAGGAAGAGATATCACCAGCTCATGAGTAGCGGGGCAAAACCAGTATTGGCTTCGTGCATCTTCATTATACAAAACTATACAAATATATACTGCCTCTCAAGAAGACAGAATAGCATGGATATAAGGCAGGAGTTCAGCAAGAACTGGTTTATGCCCTGCAGGCTGACTTGGCAAGTGACCATGTAGGCATGCCAATTGAAGACACTAATGCCAGAGCAGTTCATGCAGACTATGACAGGTATCATATAAATATGAGTGTATTAAAAAGAGGAAATGTTTTCATTTCGGCATACCATCTTTTATCTGCAGGGCTCTAGGGGAAGACAAATGGGGCAATTCTGCAAGCAACAGGCAGATCTTCAGTTAAACATTTTATCAAGAGTGAGGAATAAAGTTGCTGTTTCAGAATGACAGAGGATAGGAGTATATATCAAAAAGGTGCGATATGTGACATTTAAACTGGAAATGGTCTATGCGAAGATAAAGTGAGAACCTCAACCTGTGTTAGATAGGTTAAAGAGCTAGAATGACATGCTGAGAGTGTAAGACTTGCCAGTACAGACCCCACACTTAGGGTCTACTGGACACTAAGAAGACAACTTTGAAACTGGCCTTGCTATTTCCTACTTGAGAAGGCCAATGAGATGAAGGACCATGTCAGGAATGGTTTCAAAATTTAATAACAGGTCCTTAATGGCACCAAATGTGCTATTAAGCACAGTTGCAGTAAAGCAACTGTGCACAGCTTCGCATAAGATAGTTCAAAGTTTCTAATTTGCAAAAGTTCTTAAACCCATTTCAGTCCTCTCCTAACCTGATTATCATCCATTATCCCATCTCATTAAAGCCTACAATTCATGGCCTAAATATAATCTGTTAAATCTTAAGTGTAATTTGGGCCTGCATTCTCACTGCAATTAGACAGCAGTGGAAAAGCTGCCAACTGGAGACTGGTTGTTATTTATGAATTCAGAGTTAGCAATTCTCTTTACATCTCAGTGATGGCAAAAAGATCAAGTATTATGTTTGCTACACTTGCTTGTTGGAGGAATGGGAAGAAATAAAGAGAGAGAGAGAGGGAGTAACCTTGCTGGTCAACAAGTGACAGGTATTTTATAAAAATTAGTCACAGTAGTGGCACAAATACAAAACAAGTGTAGAAGAACATACCTCAACAACAGCACTCTGTTTGGAAACTTCCAAGTGGCTTGGGGTATAAGAATAGGTCTGGTATTGTGGGCACTGTCAAATTGTCAGTACAGCCTACAGCTCAAAACATGAATTCATTGTGAATTAACACTGTCACCTTCTTCAGAATTTCCAAGAGAGGTGTGGGTGGACATTCAATCACTTGGAAAGTGAGAACAGTCAGTTGCATGGAGTGCAGCATTTGTTCTATTTCTAAACTGTTAAAAATATTCTTTTTCCATGGCCATGGACAACTTCTAAGCAGGCCTTTTCCTCAGAGGAACTATGTGATCAGAACAAGGACAGCACAAGCCCTTATAGAAATTCTTCAGTCTTGGCTATACATTTAGGCATAACGTGAATAAATACTGAAATGCCATTTTGAAAGAGAAAACACAAATTTATGTCACCTCTGAAGACAGAATCAATTTTTGTGCACTGTTTGTAGGGGGGCTGATTCTCTTCCCTACTAGTTTTGTACCAATTCTTCTATTTTCTTGACTTCAGTCTATATTTTAGTGGATCACTTGTCCTTCACAGATTTAATAAGAGCTTAATATGGGACATAGTGTAAGACTTATTTAAACAAATTTGTTCTACTTGTAAACAAAGGATTGAAAACTAATCATGTTATAAAGATTCTTAGTTCTGAAAGAATCTAATATCAGCCTAAGCAGATGTTTTCACTCAATAATTGAAGAACCACTAAACAAACAGATGAAAGGCTTTTCCTGTTATAAAGTACTCATCATGGAATCTTCTAATATTAAAACTAGGGAGCTTTTTACACCAAAGCTTTTACATTAAAACGTTGAAATAGGTCAGTGATTTTTCCCACGGTTGTAGTCCTCAAATCAAAAAGTCACTTCATTCTAAAGTATGTGTTCTAATCCAGCTGCCAGTTAATGACTGAAGTGGGGTTTTTTAGCCCTAGATTGCTGTTTTTATGCCACATTCCATTCTTTGTTCACAATCTGTAAGAAAAAAAAAAATGTGATGGCCGTATTCCAGTTTCCACCTATACGGGTTATTCTAAACCCATAATAACTCTCAAATTTAAAATCTGATACTGCAGTTTCTCCCACGCTTCTATTTTAGAATAGTAGCAATAGTCAAGTCTTAGCTGATTGTCAGTGTAAGACCCTGATGGCAGTACAAGGATCATACTTGGTCGTATTTGGTAACTCCAGTGAGATAGGCTTGTCCAAGGGACATTAAACTAACAGCAGCATTGGAGAAATCTAAGAAATAACTAGTTTCTGCTATAAACAATAGACAACAATCGCACCAAACTAAAAACTAATCAATAAAGAAAATAGCAAGAGTCAGTCAAGTAAATGGCAAGATTACATTCAGATGCATCTGAAGGAAAACTCAGGTTTAACTCTTCAGAAACTGAACAGAAATGACAAAAGAGATAGAAAAAGCTTGTTAATATTACTAAAATAGAAAACTAGTAATTACTGCCTTAGTTACGGGTGATAGATCTGCTTCTCCATAGCTGGCTTGAGTCTCAAAATCAGGTCCAGATTCAGACCTTGAAATCCCACTGATTTCAATGTGTTATATGCGATCCAATCGATTGTTGGAATAGTGTAAACAATAGTGCTCCTGCAGCACCATCTTACACTGACTTTACACCTGGCCTACTTGCCTGCAAGTGACAGTAGTCTAGTAAATGGCCTCTGCTAAGCTCATGAAGTATGCAAGACAGTAAAGGGATAAGTTCGTTCTCCTCCAGGATCCATCATGACCATGGATCAACTAAGTCCAATGAAACTGTCAGAGTTTATATTACTGACATTTCTTTTCTTATTTCCCTTCTGAAATTGAGACAACAGCAATAATAAACAACAGTAAACAATGAAACCCAGAGCAGTCAGAAAATCTTAGATTTTTATAATAATATATTCATGTGAGATGTACCACTTTGAAAAATATATATATTTTTTTAATCTGGTATCTAAATATCCTCTCTGTAAATAAAATTCCAATTCACTTAAAATCTCTGTGGGTTTGGAAAAGACAGTCAAGTTTCTTCCAGTGTTCCTTGCAGGATTTTTTGAAACAGGCTTTGTAGTCTCCACCTGCTCTTCTGACATCAGAGCATCATCAAAGTGACTGTGCGTGTAATATTCTACCTCCAGTCAGGACCAGAATTACTCATGTGTTGAGTTTAGACACTACTGTACATTCTCAGTATTAGACTAAATAGGTATTAAACTAAGGTGAACTTCATTCTTGTCAAGCCAAACTACACTGACCTCCCAGGTGGAGTTGATAGAAGTCTCGGCTATTCAAGTCTCCATCTGCAGCCGTTTTGCAGTGACCACTACTATATCTCAAACCCTTCACTTTCTCAGGCAAGCCTTCTACTTCATACTTCATATGAAAGTTTGTGAAACATCTTAAATGAAAATGAGCTTCCATATTACACTGACAGAATTTCCTTCAGTCAGAGTGTTTCTCTTCGACTGAGTGTGTCCCATAGAGCATGGGTTATTTTAGATGCTCACTTGCACACCTCTCTGTTTTCTTAATATAGGAACACAAATCTATAATGAAGTAAAAAGGATTGCTCTAATGTCTGATGACATCTCATAAATTAGTGCAGGAAATCAGAAGCACACAAAGTCTTATTATTATGAAATATATTCAATAGAACATACGTATCATTCTTACCATGGGTTTGGCAGATGTATTGTAATGGCTGCTCAGAGTGTATTTCCCCTCCCTCTGACATCCTTTATTACTTATAAATAATAAGGTGATCATCTCCTGAAATAAATTCTCCTATAAAGTATTCTTTGAAGTCAGGTAGTTTTATTATTATTACAAACCTCGAATGCTACAAAGATCACCCCAAAACATCAATAGTGAGTTGCATCATATTATTTGGATTTTGACAGTGTCATTACATATAGGTCACAGAAATTAACTAAACTATTTCCAGAAATTAACTTCCCAGGACTGCTTGCTAAAAGCCCTTCCACAGTAGCCTACAAACCTCTGATTTATCCCCTAAGAACTGCTATTTATCCTTAAGCTAAGTTAACACTTCACTTAGTAGTGGAATTCCAGTGATAGTTTGCTTCTATGTACAAAGAGCTTGCAATTTCATACACTTAAATCCAAAAGGTCACCACGTCCAAAACCTCCAAAAACTTGTCATTTGGCTGACATATTCATAGAAATTAATCGGAGACCAAGACATTCTATTCATGGTTGTCCTTTCTCCTGAGTATCTAAATAATACTTAGATTAGGACTAGGAGTGATGGAATCCTCCCTCTCTTCCCCTTGTCCAATGAAATTTTAATTATAAAATGCAAAGGTGACCAGAAAAGATAAATATATTTAAATGCCTGACATGTGTTTGTATAAAGTGGATTATGTGATAAATTTAAGAAGATGAGTAGTCATTTATTTCAGATAATGAGAGGGGTTGTCACCAAGCCTGGTGGCTTGTTAACATGGCACAATAATCTGGCTGAAATCTCAAGAGCAAAAAATAGTTTTAGTTTTTTCTATAAGAGATGGCTATTCCCTCTGTGAATTTGTTTTAGAATAAACCAACAAGAAAATTTTGCAAAGTGAGGTCAGATATTAATTTACCAGTGTAAAAACAATTCAGTATGGATTTCTGTGATCTCAATCTAATCTGAGTGTGTACAAAAAAAATATGAAGCTACTTTGAAATCCCATTTCCTTACAGTCATTCTAGAGTTGGAAAAATATGAGGCCAAATGTTGCAAAACACTTGTGGGCCAATTTTGCAAATTCACTTTCTAAAGATTAAGGAAATATTTCCAGGTGCTCTGATTTGGGAACATGTACCCACAACATAGATAATTTACTGAGAATATGTAACAACAAATAATTTCAATCACAAAATTCGACACAAACTTTTGGATGAGCCTGAAGAAAGCTATTTGACTGGCAAGCTAGTGCAATTCCTGAGCACTACATTAATACATGGGGTTTCAAAAAAACCCAAAAAAAAACTTTATGGATTTTTCTGATATTATGTGTGCTAAATCCCCTTCTCTTGGAAGACTTTTTTTTTTTAGAAGGATTTTTCAAGGATATAGCAAGACTGAACCAATTAATAGAACTGTTCTTTCTCAGTAAGGATACCTGATGCCAAGTTAGAGGGTCTGTGTTAGAGTCATACCCATCCCTCAGTAAAACCCTGCTCCTCAGGCAATGCAAGATGTAACTCATCTCCAAGCCCTGAGATCGCAATATGTTTACTTTGAAGGGGGGGAAAGTGTGTATTTAAACCCCATAAATATTTACACATTCTTTACAATGTGGACTTGAAGTTTACTGAGGAACTTCAACCTCAGTGACTTTACATAAAAAGCATCAGTCTGAGACCCCAGGCTAAAACCTAACCTTGTATTCTAGCTCTGAAAGTGAGTTTTTGGAAACAACATTAGATGCACTGGGATTCTTCTCTTCCATTCATCTTTTCCTTCTTCCCCCTTGTGCTGATTTTGGCTGGGATAGAGTTAATTTTCTTCATAGTAGCTAGTATGGGGCTGTGTTTTGGATTTGTGATGAAAACAGTGTTGATGACTCAGGGATGTTTTAGCCATTGCTGAGCAGTGCTTACACAGAGAGTAAAGGCCTTTTCTGCTTCTCACCCCACCCCACCAGTGAGTAGGCTGCGGGTGCACAAGAGGTTGGGAGGGGACACAGCTGGGAAGCTGACCTCAGTTGACCATGCTCCTTCTGCATTCACCTCCTTCACAGGCTGCTTATGTCTGTCCCGGTTTACAATACACAGGCTTAGTTTACCTTTGGTTTTGTCCTGGGGTGCCTGTGCCTGTGGCCACGCACTCTGGGAGCGCCCGATCTCACCCGACCCTGAGAACTAAGCATGCACGGCAGAGGAAATAACAGACATGTCAGACAGCCAATGGCATATTCCTCCCATGATGCCAGCACATATCATTGGCCATGGAGTTTTGGCATGCCCTGGCATGTCCTTTAAAAAGGTGCGGGATTCGGGCTGTGTACTCCACTGCCACTGCTGCTGCCCTGCCCTGCCACTGCCATGTGATCTGCTGCCGTCACTGCTGCTGCAGCCACCGCCACTCCAGCTGCCTCTGCTGCTGCCAGCCGTCCTTTTCCACCACCCGGCCACACAACTGCTGCTCTGTGAGGATTAACGGCGTGGTAGCCTATATTACTGTTTCCTTAACCGTGGTTCAGTTATCCCCTCCCCGCTTTCTTGCACCAGTTCAGATAATGTATCAACCTATTCAAACTTTGTTTCTGTATATAAACATCTTTCTATTGTTATTATTAAAACTTTTTTAGTTTCCAAACTTAACAAAGGCCTGACAACTTTTTCTTTCTTATCTCTCTCTCTTAAGCACTCCCTCCTGGGAAAGGGATGCAGCTAATCAGGAAGAGTCTGCCTGTGATTGGCCAGCTTTAACCAACTGGTGACATTAATTGGTACCATTGGCTGTCTGACATGTCTGTTATTTCCTCCGCCGTGCATGCTTAGTTCTCAGGGTTGGGTGAGATCGGGCGCTCCCAGAGTGCATGGCCATAGGCACATGCACCCCAGGACAAAACCAAAGGTAAACTAAGTTCATTTATCATAAACTAGGACAATGTCTTACTTGGTGCATCTTACCTGAAGTGGAAGTTTTTCTCTGTTTCTGACCATCCTTCTTAAAATTCTCTGTACCTCACATAGTTCTACTGCATATTTTTTTGAGAAAGGATGCGCAGAAATTAATTCAGCATTCAGGCTGTAAAAACATTATGCATTCACAGCATTAAACTGATATCTCCTGCTTTGCATTCTATTCTTTCCACATAATTCCTGTGTGCTTTTTGGACTGCTGTTACACACCAAGTTGATGTCCTCAGGCAGCTACCTACAATGACTCCAGGAGCTTAGTCCTGATTGCTTATCCCTTCCACCCAACCTCTTGAGAATTTTCCATCTTTAAATTTCAACTGAAATTTCTCATTCACTCTGTTGAGCTTTTCGAGACTGTTTTGCAACTGCTTATGCCCTGAGCAATCAATCAGACATACAAGGTTCACTTCATTATTGCAACTTTTGAACTTCCAGTTTACATATGCATACTCACAAATTTAATAATTCCTGTCTTTTTTTCTTTTTTGAAAGGAAACAATGGCTAAAAGACTAATTTGCTTCATAGTCCTTGCTTAAGCGTAACAGAAACAAATAGCCCCTTGTAAGCTTTCAGAAATAGCTATAACAAGGGTCCCAGTCTAGCCTTAGATTATCCTAAGCAGGGTCTTTTAGGACAAGAAACATATTTGACATACAATTTCTACAGAAAAATAATGATAGAGAATTTTAAAATTGAGTATTTCAGTATTTTCCATATACAGATGATAACTACTCAATACATGTGGTTGAATTAAATTGTGTTAATGAAATAAAAAATGTTATTCTAGACTGTAATAACATTGGTGTTAGCAATGTCAGCATGGTGAAGCATTTCAAAGTACCATTATCACAGAAGGAATAGTGATATAAGGATGGGAAATGCATGACAAGAGTGAGAGAGGATACTAAGCATTGATGGCTGTAAAATTTATGAGTCTCTGAGCTGGTGAAAGAAAGCTACCCTTTGAATATCTGCACCAACAGACCCTTCACATCTAAAGACTATTGAGGTTGGGTACAGTAGAAATTTTAGGCCACTATTTAGTAGTGCCTATTGGCTTCTCACAGTTAATGCAAAGAAAAAGAACAAACTGTTCACTCTTTCTTTCTGTTTTCTTAGTGATGGTTCATCTCTTGTAGTTTACATTTGAGTAGGTGAGTAATATTGTGCATTTGTGTCGCCGGTCGGCTGAGGCAAGCCGATGCACGGGGACGAGTCCTTCCCTATCCCTGAACCCCTCTCCTCCGGGAGAGAAAAGGGTTCAAAAGCAGAGATACGGAAGGAAAAAAAATAAAAGATTTGTGAGACCTCTGAACGTTTGGAAAACTGAAACAAAACTTTATTAAAACTAGAACAATATATATAACATGCAGGAAAACCAATGCAAAATCTGAGAGTCTGTGCAGGATGGAAAAGTGAGGGTTTTAAACACAAGAACAAAGACAAAGGGGGACGGTGCCACGTGGAGTCCAGAAAAATGGCACCGGCCACGTGTGCGCTTTCGTGGAGCGAACAAAGAAACCGCGGCTGTTATGAACGCCGGGCTGTAATATGTGGAAAAGCACTGTCCCTACCGAATCGTTGTAGCAGAGAAGAAATCAAAGCAGCAGAAAAACCTCCAGGCGAACAGTCTGTCCCAGGCGGCGTGGCGGGGGCTGCCCCGGCGCACGGTCCACACCGGCAGCCTGCAAGGTCCCCAGAGCCGAGCTGCAGGGTTTTGGAGAAGCCTCTTTCCCGGAACGAAGCTGAAGTCCCGCAGTGACTCCCGCAGAGCGGAGAGTGTCCGGAGCGCCGAGGAGCCGCGAACGAGCTGCGAACAACCCGAGAAAAGCCCCCGAAGCCGTCCGGGAAGCAGCCCAGCAAGTCCCGACTGCTCCGGAAGTCCCCGAGTAGCCGAATCGCCCCGAAGCCCTCCGGAAGGCAGCCAGGAAGTCCACAGTAGCCCCCGGCCGTCCCCGAGCCGCCTGAGCCCGCAGCTTCTTAAAGGGGCAGTGCCCTCTCGAGAAAACTTTTCTCATCCCATAAGATGGGCAAACCGTAACATGGAAGGGAATAATTCAATTAATCAGTTTACACCAAAAGCCTTCGGGCAGGTTTTTTTCTTCAACCTGCCACATTCCACCCCTTTATTCCATACCATGTACGTTATGCGCATCTCATTTACATTGTATTATACAGAAATTAACAGCATGAGACTCTGGTTCAGGGTGTTTCAGCCAGGGTTAACTTCCCCTGTGGTACACAGTGGACTTCACCATCCTCTTGCATTACCCACCAGGTGTGTCCAGGGCCTTGGGCTGAGACAACACCACGGATGGGTCTGTCTGGAGTTGCAGCAGGGGAAACCCAGACAGCTTTTCCCAGCAGATTACTTTCACATACCACAGGAACTCTATCTCCCTCTATGATATGTAAAAGGTCTGATTGGGCAGGGCCGGCTCGATTGATTGATCCCCTCGTGTTCACTTGCCAGGTGGCTTCTGCCAGATGTTTATCCCAGTTTCTGAAAGTTCCACCACCCAATGCTTTCAGGGTGGTTTTCAGCAAGCCATTATAGCGTTCTATTTTACCGGAGGCTGGAGCATGGTATGGAATGTGATAAATCCATTCGATACCATGTTCTTTGGCCCAATTGGCCACCAGATTGTTTTTGAAATGAGTCCCATTATCAGACTCAATTCTTCCTGGAGTGCCATGCCGCCACAAAATCTGCCTTTCAAGGCCCAGAATAGTATTACGGGCAGTGGCATGAGGCACGGAATAGGTTTCAAGCCATCCGGTGCTTGCTTCCACCATTGTCAAAACATAGCACTTACCCTGGCGAGTTCGAGGGAGAGTGATGTAATCAATCTGCCAGGCCTCTCCGTACTTGTACTTCGACCACCGTCCACTGTACCATAAAGGTTTTAACCTTTTGGCCTGTTTAATTGCAGCGCAAATCTTACAGTCATGGATAACCTGGGTAATTGCATCCATGGTTAAATCCACCCCTCGGTCACGAGCCCATCGATAGGTTGCATCTCTTCCCTGGTGACCGGAAGAGTCATGGGCCCACCGAGCAAGGAATAGTTCACCTTTGTGTTCCCAGTCCAGATCTATCTGGAACACTCTGGCTGCTTTGTCAACTTGGTGGTTATTTCTATGTTCCTCAGTGGCTCTGCTTTTTGGGACATGGGCATCTACATGCCTTACCTTTACAGCTAACCTTTTCAGGCGGGCAGCAATATCTTGCCACAGAGTGGCAGCCCAAATAGGCTTACCTTTACGCTGCCAATTGTCTTTCTGCCACCTCTCCAGCCATCCCCACAAGGCATTTGCCACCATCCAGGAGTCTGTATACAGGTACAGCCGTGGCCAGTTCTCCCTTTCAGCAATGTCCATGGCCACCTGGATGGCTTTGACCTCTGCAAATTGACTCGATTCACCTTCTCCTTCCGCTGCTTCTGCAACTTGGCGCATAGGACTCCATACGGCAGCTTTCCACTTCCGTTGGTTTCCTATGAGGCGGCAGGATCCATCGGTGAAGAGAGCATATTTCTTCTCCTGGTCTGAGAGGTCTTTATATGGGGGTGCTTCATCAGGACGAGTGACTATCTCGTTCGGTGGCATCCCAAAATCTTCTCCTGCAGGCCAGTCTGTAATGGCTTCCACAATTCCTGGGCGACCAGAGTTACCTATCCTAGCTCTCTGTACAATCAGGGCAGTCCACTTACTCCAGGTAGCATCTGTGACATGGTGGGTAGATGCTATTTTTCCTTTGAACATCCAGCCTAGGACTGGCAGTCGGGGGACTAGGAGGAGCTGTGCTTCAGTGCCAATTACTTCTGAGGCAGCTCGGACTCCCTCATAGGCAGCCAATATCTCCTGCTCAGTGGGAGTATAATTGGCCTCTGAGCCTTTATATCCACGACTCCAAAATCCTAGGGGACGACCACGGGTTTCTCCTGGTGCCTTCTGCCAAAGGCTCCAGGTAGGACCACAGTCCCCAGCTGAAGTGTACAGAATGTTCTTAATCTCTGGTCCTGTTCGCACAGGTCCCAGGGCCATAGCATGTGCTATTTCCCTTTTGATTAAGTCAAAGGCATGTTGTTGGTCAGAGCCCCATGTGAAATCATTTTTCTTCCGGGTAACAGTATAGAGAGGTTTAACAATCTGACTATACCCAGGAATGTGCATTCTCCAGAAGCCTATGACTCCCAAGAAAGACTGGGTCTCTTTCTTGTTGGTAGGCGGAGACATAGCGGTGATCTTGTTGATCACATCTGTAGGGATGTGGCGGCGTCCATCCTGCCACTTAACCCCCAGGAACTGAATCTCTCGGGCAGGTCCTTTGACCTTACTTCTCTTAATGGAGAAACCAGCATCCACCAAAATGCGGATTATCTTCCTACCTTTCTCATAGACTTCTTCTGCGGTATCACCCCATACAATGATGTCATCAATGTACTGAAGATGTTCAGGAGCACCACCTTTCTCCAGGGTAGCCTGGATCAGTCCATGGCAGATGGTCGGGCTGTGCTTCCACCCCTGGGGCAGTCGATTCCAGGTATACTGGATACCCCTCCAGGTGAAGGCAAACTGTGGCCTACACTCTGGTGCTATGGGAATGGAAAAGAAAGCGTTAGCAATGTCTATCGTGGCATACCACTTTGCTGCCTTGGACTCCAGTTCGTACTGAAGCTCCAAGATATCAGGAAGAGCAGCACTCATCGGTGGTGTCACTTCGTTCAGCCCACGATAGTCCACTGTCAGTCTCCATTCCCCGTTGGTCTTCTGCACAGGCCATATAGGACTGTTGAAAGGTGAGCGAGCTCTGCTGATGACATCTCGTCTCTCCAACTCTCGAATCATTTTCTCTAAGGGGCGCAGAGAGTCTCGGTTGGTGCGGTATTGCCGGCGGTGAACTGTAGAGGATGCAGTAGGCAACTTTTGATCTTCCACCTTCATTCTGCTAACAACAAAAGGGTCATCCGAAAGTTCGACCGATGTGGACAACCGGATAATGCCATCGGCTCCCACGGTTGCTATCCCAAAGGCCCATTTATAACCTTTCGGGTCCTTAAAATACCCTTTCCGGAGGAAGTCTATGCCTAAAATGCATGGAGCATCTGGGCCAGTCACAATTCTGTGAGTTTCCCAGTTATGCCCAGTGAGGCTGACCTCAGCTTCTACTAAGGTAAGCTCTTGTGATCCTCCTGTCACACCCGAGATCATGATAGTCTCAGTTCCTTGGTGATCCGATGGTAGCAAGGTACACTGGGCGCCTGTGTCTACCAGGGCCTTGTACCTCTGTGGTTCTAATGTGCCAGGCCATCGAATCCACACAGTCCAGTATACTCTGTTATCCCTTTCCTCCACCTGGCTAGAGGCAGGGCCCCTCTAATGCCTAGGGTGTGGTCCACAATCAGTGGAAGGGTCTATCCGGCTTGTGGTACCTTCATCATAGGAGTTGCTCCTTGGGCTGCAGCACTGTTCACCAAAGACTGGAGCGACAACTCTTCGATTGCAGTCGTCATGTTGGTGTGGTCTGCTCTGCAACTCATGTGCTGGTACCCCGTGGTTAGCGGCAGGTCGTTGTTCCCATCTCCTCGTGTCTTCACGACCTCTCGAGCAGCACTGGCGGTCACATCGTGGCCTGTCCTGTCTGTTGCGCCTTGCTCTGGGAGGACGATTTCTCCTAACAGCTGACACATGGGTATACACAGGAGAGGAAACGGTTCTTTGTTCTAACCTGTTAATAGAGTCCAATATTTTCTCCGTCATTTTGTCTGTCACTTTCTCCACTGCTGCAATGAAGGCAGAGGTATGAGAAAGACTGTCCTCATACTGGCGAATCCTGTTAGACACCTGTTCTATGGTGAGTGGCCGATTTTCACCCTCTCTTTCCCACAGCATTGTGGCCAATGTATGGGCATATGACTGGGGTGCACTCTGCACAAATTTGCGCAGCAAGGGCTCGTTACTGTGCACCTGGTCCGGGTTGACATTAACATTCCAGTCACCATAGATGACCTCTTTCATAGCCAGCTCTCTCAGGTAGTTAGTACCTTTGCTCAGGACAGTCCATTTAGTAGGGCGGCATTCTATGTCATCTCTGAAAGGGTATCTGCTCTTCACAGCAGTCAGAAGCCGTTTCCAGAGACTGCACTGTTTTGCCTTTTTGCCCATTGCCCTATCAATAGCACCTTCCCGGGCCACATTTCCTAACTGTCTGGCTTCTTTGCTAGTTAAATCAATGTTATCAGCCCCATTGTCCCAGCAGCGAAGCAACCATACCATTAGTGACTCACCATCATGCCTGCTAAATTCCTTTCTAATGCTTCTCAGGTCCTTCCTGGACTGAGGCTGGGTGTTTACCTCTTGATCTGATGACTCATCCCGTGATGAGGATCCTTGGGAGGGCTGTGCTGTTGGAGTCGCTGAGGCAGTATTCCCTGAAGGCTTTCCTGGACGCTTTTGGGAGGTGCTTGGTCCTGCATCGTCATCAGAGCTATCTGTTGCATAATTAGTCTTTTTCTGGTGTTTAGCACCAGAGGGCTTATTTTTCTTTTTCACAGGGGCAACCTGTGCTTGTTTGGGTGGAGAGGCAGCAGCAGATTTAGTGGGTGTAGTGCCCATGTGATACTTATTCTTGATAATTATCCACCCCTGGACCATGTTACAGATAACTGATAACAAAGTTATCAAATACAGGAAAATAATACTATTTGCCGAATATCCAGTTTCAATTGCCATTGATCCAGTACCAAATGGAGAAGTGTTATTTCCCATCATCCATTTGCTAGACGAATCATAAGCAGCCACTATCATGTATTGTGCAAAATACACTGGGAGCATTATAAACTGACTGAGTACAGACCAAAACACCGAAATTACACACGCCAGGGTGAACACCTTCTTTGCTAAGTGTCCCAGACCAGCAAACCATAAACCAGTACCAATTAGAAACAGGTAATTTGACATCACGGTTGGTGTGCCAGGCACCAGATCATAGAGCATTTTTAAACCGTACTGCTTAAGAGCTTCAAACAAAAGCTCGCTTAGCACCATCCTGGAAAAACCTCGTTTGTTTCAGTTTCCAAACTTTAATATGAATATTAAATTATTCAGAAGGGCCCACCCAGGGACGCCAATTATGTCGCCGGTCGGCTGAGGCAAGCCGATGCACGGGGACGAGTCCTTCCCTATCCCTGAACCCCTCTCCTCCGGGAGAGAAAAGGGTTCAAAAGCAGAGATACGGAAGGAAAAAAAATAAAAGATTTGTGAGACCTCTGAACGTTTGGAAAACTGAAACAAAACTTTATTAAAACTAGAACAATATATATAACATGCAGGAAAACCAATGCAAAATCTGAGAGTCTGTGCAGGATGGAAAAGTGAGGGTTTTAAACACAAGAACAAAGACAAAGGGGGACGGTGCCACGTGGAGTCCAGAAAAATGGCACCGGCCACGTGTGCGCTTTCGTGGAGCGAACAAAGAAACCGCGGCTGTTATGAACGCCGGGCTGTAATATGTGGAAAAGCACTGTCCCTACCGAATCGTTGTAGCAGAGAAGAAATCAAAGCAGCAGAAAAACCTCCAGGCGAACAGTCTGTCCCAGGCGGCGTGGCGGGGGCTGCCCCGGCGCACGGTCCACACCGGCAGCCTGCAAGGTCCCCAGAGCCGAGCTGCAGGGTTTTGGAGAAGCCTCTTTCCCGGAACGAAGCTGAAGTCCCGCAGTGACTCCCGCAGAGCGGAGAGTGTCCGGAGCGCCGAGGAGCCGCGAACGAGCTGCGAACAACCCGAGAAAAGCCCCCGAAGCCGTCCGGGAAGCAGCCCAGCAAGTCCCGACTGCTCCGGAAGTCCCCGAGTAGCCGAATCGCCCCGAAGCCCTCCGGAAGGCAGCCAGGAAGTCCACAGTAGCCCCCGGCCGTCCCCGAGCCGCCTGAGCCCGCAGCTTCTTAAAGGGGCAGTGCCCTCTCGAGAAAACTTTTCTCATCCCATAAGATGGGCAAACCGTAACATGGAAGGGAATAATTCAATTAATCAGTTTACACCAAAAGCCTTCGGGCAGGTTTTTTTCTTCAACCTGCCACAATTTGTTTAATGAGAGTGCATGTGAGACGCAACAGTAGCTCCTAACACATAAGCTGGTCAAGATTCAATTGTGTGGCCCTTTGCACAAGAGAATAAAGATTATGAAACAGTACGAAACATGGCAATTAAATATGCAGAGCTGTGAGCACCATCTGGTTGCCCTGTTTATTTAACCTCATGGGTTTCTTGCTACAGCTGTCTGTTGCATTATGATATTTTCGTGATAGGTCACTTCAAATGCAATATGTGTGTTACAGTAATATTGTCTTAGAGTTCAATTTTGGGCTTTCAGTGCTGTATTTATGTCTTCAAATGAGAAAGCATTCAATTTGAAATAAGAAGTGTGGCTTAGTCTAACAGGCTTTAGTTTGTTGTCTTTATTTTCTGAAAACTCTATAAAGTGGTGAGAGACTTACAGCATTTTATTTTATGTAACAGCTACCATTCTCCAACACACACTGAGCTGTATCAGCTGCTGGAGACTAACTGGAGAGGTCCTGTTAAAAAAAAAAAAAAAAAGATTTGCCATAAGCTTGCTTAAGGAAGTGTTAAAAGAACAAAACGAGTTTTTGCATGTATTTTCAGACAATTTAAGAAGGTTTTTGAAGTTTGAAGCAGAATTCAGGCTCTCACAGTAGAGTAAGAGGGGTTAACTTTGCAAAAGGTTTGGACTGAAAACACTGTGAAAAAATATGATAGAGATTAATCAGTCCCTGAGACTTAGTGAAAAAACAAAAAAGAAAAAAACCCCAGAAAAATCTGTTTTTTCTTAAAGGACTCTATGTGAATTTTGTCCTTGTAGCCATAAAACCTGGGGCTAAAAACCCAGGAGATTTTTACTTATTTATTCAGTAAAAAATAAACAGTGATATTACACTAATCTTTAAACACCTCACTATAGGGCATGTAAAGGTCAAAATTACTGGATTATTCTTATCTCTGCAGTTACACAGGAACAGGAAGGATAAATAGTTCAGAATAAGAAATCCAAAAGTGCAGGCTGAAAAGTCTTTGCTTACCATCACAAAATGGCTTTTTAATTGTGAGTGTAGGTTGCTTTGAATTACCAATAATAAATGTCAGCTGCACGAATCCTAGTCAGGCATGAACTAAGAAATTATTCTGATTCTCCCTTTCACAATGTTGTAGTGAAGATATAAGATGTCACGTCATGTTGCATCTCTGTTTGGCCTCAGGGCACTGTACTGGGCTCAGGAGACTTAGGTTCAACGGCTGGCTTAGACATAGCCTTATTGTGGAAGCTTGGTTAAATCTCTTAGTCAATTTTCTGGGAATTAAGCACATCATAAGTGCTTTTCAAGATCTGACCTTCTCTGTAATATAAGAAGTTGGGAAATTCATATTCTCATAGAACCTGTAAAGTTAATAAGAGTCTGTCAACATTTATCAGGTACCAGAAGATATTGACCACAAAACAAAAAAAACCAAAACAAAACAAACCCACAACCAAAAAAAAAAACCAGCCGTAAATAAATATTTTGTTAGAAAGAGCTGGGGAAAATTGTCAGATTCAGATGCTATACACTAAGCCTAAATTTCCAACTCTCTTATTTGCCAGCTGAAAGTTCTTTGGAAGTCATTTCACTGGACTCCACCTCAGCTCTCCCATCTGGAAAATATTATCGATCCCTTTTTTAAAGTATTTTGAGATCTATTAAGGAAATAGGGTAATAACAGATTTAGTTGCTGTTCTCACTGAACCCAAACCTAAAGAGGGAAGCTGCTTGGCAGAAACAGCATTATTTTTCCTATGAGTTGCTAGTAAGTACAATGTGTAGGGGTTTCTGTACTATTGAAGTATCATGGATAAACCCACAGATCCCAATCATTAACATCAGTCAGACACTATGAGTAAAAAGAGGTGTTTATATACAGCTCTCAGAAGGAGAACTTTTGATTTTTGCGTCTTCTGATACAGCAGATTTCACAGAATGTCTTCCCAAAGTACATGTTTGTGAGGGACGCCCATTTCAGTCTTGCTGATAACACTTAAGCACAAAGCTGGAAAACATATATAAAAAATAACCTGTCCTTCTAAATTGACATATAGTCTATCTTTCCTTCTAATACATGTATCTCTAACTCCTAACGAATATATCTGAGCTGAAATCCTGACTCCAGGGAAGCCAATGTCACATCTTCTATTGACATTAGTAGACCATCATGAGCCACTCTAAATAACAAAAATATGCCAGTTAATCTGTCTCACTTGTTTCAGAATTCTTTAGGGCTTATTCCAGTTTATAGCTCTTAAGGTTCAGAGTTGCAATTGACTTATTTTTTTCTCTTTCAGTACTAACATTCATGTAGGGTCCTCAGAATTGTTCTTTTTTTTATTTTGGATGTCTATTACCTGTTCAAAGACAATTCATTATTAACATTCTGTGAATACCTTAATTAAAAGATTTTGCTGTTTCACAACTGCCGGAAACACTACAGGGTTAAAGTAGACACATTTCTAAGCAGACACTTGGTTCTCATTCACACAAGTATAAGTTAATCAACTGAGATGCAACCCTCATTCATTCAGTATATCAACACAAAGAGGACACTCATGGCATGGTCTTTTGTGAATTATTTTCTTATCCCGCCACCCCCTCCCTTCTGGGGTGATGGTTTTTCTAAGATTGAAGTATGCAATTTTTTTCAAGCTAGAAATGTCTAGATGCAGGTGTTTACTCCCTGAATAACAAGCTGTCATACCAAAGAGGGAATGACGATTTGAACCGACCATTGATTTCCCAGCTGAACCATCTAAATGTATATTTTAAAATGCTAGCAAGAATCCCATGCTATTAGGAAGGAATCTCAAACACCATATTAAAAGAATTACTGGGGGAAAAAAAACTAGCAAAAAGCCACTGACCCTTCTCCTGTGAATAGAATCACATAGCTAAGAATACGTGTAGTTGCTTTAAAAAAATTATACAGACAGTGATCTAGACTTCAAGGAAGAAATAGGAGAAGATTCTGTATCACTCATGAATCACAAATTCCACCTTTGTTCACATGGATAACAGGAAGCAGAGCTTCAGCTCGGCACCCCTTTCCTTTTAAGCATAATTGAATATTCAATATATTTCCACTGTGCCTAAGTACGGAGCTGCAAAACAGTACTACCTCTGCATATAGAAAATCTCTTGAGTGTCTTAGTACTTCCTGCAGATCAAGTGCTGCATATCACTGAACTTGAACTCTGTTATGCTGAAATAACAGCCTGTCTCCATCAAGCAGAAGGATTTTATTTCTTTTGTAATTTTTTTTTTAAATTTCTATCAAATTAAGATTCATTTACTACATCTGAGATCTAAAAGAAATCGGGAGAAAATAAGATGCATAATCCTTCTAACATTTACTCGTTTGCAAGTGATTAACACAAATGGCCATTCTCAATGGCCATTAAACATAGAATCATAGAATAGAAGGGACTATGTTGGAAGGGACCTCAAGGATCATCTGGGCCAAACTTTATCAGGAAAAGCACAGCCTAGATAAGATGGTCCAGAACCCTGACCAGCCAAATCTTAGAAGTATCCAATGTAGGGGAAGCCACCGCTTCCCCAGGGAGATTATTCCGATGGCTGATTGTTCTCATTGTGAAAAATTTTCCTCTTGCGCATCTAATTGGAAGCTCCCCAGGAGTAACTTTACCCCTCGTCTATTCCATATTCCATTTCTATGCCTCCTTGTGAAAAGGCAGTCTCCATCTTTGTAGCCACCACTCAAACACTGGAACATGCTGATAAGGTCTCCCCTAAGCATTGTTGTCTCAAGGCTGAACAAAGCCAGTTCTGCCAGTCTTTCCTCAGATGTCAGGCTTCCCAGTCCTTTGATTGTCTTCGTGGTGCTTCTCTGGACCCTGTCCAGCCTGTTCACCTTGGGTTTGTATAGCGGAGACCAAAACTGAACACAGCAAATTTCATCAAGTTACACTTGATGCCATCATCCAGATCACTTAGG
This sequence comes from Bucorvus abyssinicus, assembly GCA_009769605.1. Classification (NCBI taxonomy): domain Eukaryota; kingdom Metazoa; phylum Chordata; class Aves; order Bucerotiformes; family Bucorvidae; genus Bucorvus; species Bucorvus abyssinicus. The sequence goes on from CM020026.1 coordinate 34,767,953, forward strand.
AAGATAGTAAACAGCATTGGGCCCTGAGGGACCCCACTTGTGACACCTTGCCAGTTTGAAAAGGAGCTATTTACCCCCACTTGCTGGGTGTTGCCTGCCAGCCAACTGCCCGCCCACACCACAGACCACTTGTCTAGACTGTAAGGCATCAGTTTCTCTAGGAAGAGACCGTGAGAAACCATACTGAAAGCCTTGGAGAAATCCAGGTGGGTAATGTCCACTGCTCACCCCACATCTACTGGACAGGTTACTTTGTTGTAGAAGTTCTGTCAAGCACGATTTGCCCTTGGTGAATCCGTGCTGGCTTTTCCCAATCACGTGCTTCATTTGACTTGTAATAGTCCCCAGGAGGATTTGTTCCGTAACTTTCCCTGGGATTGAAGTGAGACTGAGAGGCTTGTAACTGCCTGGGGCCGCTTTTAAGGCCTTCTTGTGTATGGGAGTGACATCAGCCTTCTTCCAGTCTTCTGGGATGTTCCCCGATCTCCACGACTTCCCAAAGATGAAATATCATATTACCTGAAATCATCACTGACAGTGAATTATTGCCATAGATGATTATTTTGCGTATGATAGTTTGTTTTCACAATCCCCCAAAAGTTTCTTTAAAGTCAATGTTTTGGGATAATATTTTAGTCATTCAATTTTTAATGTATCACAACAAACAAATGTTAAAAAATGTGAACATGACCATACTTGAAAATACTGTTAAGTGATTAGTAGGGTGAATGATGTCACTAGACAAATTTCACAGGAAAAATTAGCATCGTTGCTGTAAATGACGTGCCCTGGAGTCTGTATTTCAATCCCCAACTGCAACATGCCTATGTTACCCCATGATTTGGATATAGTAATTGCACATCAACACTCAGTAAATCAGCTCATTATCTTTGCACTATATTATTACTCCATAGTCAAAACACTTTATAAAATGCACTTATATATATGCCATTATATTTTCCAAATGTCTTTGCATCGGATCTCCTTTTAATTATGTAAGTAATGTTTGAAGTTGCTCCTAGCCTCTGGGACTTGAGTCAACATTTTGCCTCTAGTTAAGGAGGACAAAAAAAAAAGTAAATTATTCTAGTGCTAATTTCTGTTTCCTGACCCTAGAGATAATTTTTTTTTTGCTTGCTGAACTGCATAACAAATCTCTTGTTACCACAACAAAGAGATGGAAACTTACTTCTCTCTTCTATAAATACGACCTACATGTGTGGTTTGTTTTATTTTTTTAACTAACTCAATCTCACTCTGTATCACAATTCAGACAAGAGCAATGCCAGTGCTTTAGATCCCTGCTTTGATGTGCCACATAGGATTATGTCGAGCAGAGTTCAAAACATATTGGCCATTCTTGAAATACCTCACTGAATAACAACTACTCAGTGTTCTGATTCTGTGGCATTTATTTTGCATGGATTTTTTCTCTCTGTCTAGATGCACATATTAGGAGGTTGAATTTTGGAAGCAAGATTTCATGATTTTTTTTAATCAATATTTCAAAACCCTCTACTTTTACCCCATAAGATGACATTCATCTTAAGTAACTTTAAAAATGAAAAGCTGGTTTCATACCTTCACTTAATGGGCAGCCGATAGCACCTAGACAAGGTGAGATGAATTTTGCTCTGGAGAGGCCCATGCTCCCTTGTGACTGCAGAGGGAGCCTAACAACTAGATTACCTTTACGCAAACCCAAACTTTTCAATAGCTAAAGTTTGGTAAACAAACCCCATTTCTTCTCTTACACATCATTCACTTGTTGCTTTTGTATTTTTAATAAAAATAGAAAAATTTTCCTGAGCTTATCAAATTAATTTGAGTTCTGTCAAGTTAATGCAACTTTCCCTTAGCTTCTAAAATTTGGGTCAGTCATTTGCTCATACTGTGTCTTCTACTTTCCTAATTTTATTTTGTTTAATTTTTCTCTTTGTAAAATGAATGCCGGTACCTTCTTGCTAAACCCGTAGCTAATATTAATTTTACGAGACTCTGTATCCAAATGGTAAGCTCGTAATATTTTTTGTTGGAGGATCACACACTATAACCCCCAAATCATTGTTCCCAAGTCATGATTTGATATTTCTCTGCTTTGCAGCTCTTCAAATAAGCTGGCAGTTAAACTCTTGTTAAAAGTCCTACTTTGTGTCTTGTACTTCTTTTTGTCTGATATTTCAATAGGTTTTTATAGGAATTTGTGAGTGGACACATGTAGCAGTTATGCTGTTTTAGTGACAAACAATGCTTTCAGTCAAATTCATTGCTAAGTGATTCTTCCAGGATGTATATGTAATAATTTGAGGAGTTCACGGCTGTTGAGGCAATCTAGTAATTTCGGTGTTGTGATTTTATTTTTCTTCTATTAGACTTCTGTTGTATGATGACAATTGGAAGTAAATTCATATGAAAAACACTATCTTAGAATCAGACTTTTGTAATCAATATCCTCCTGTACAATATATAAAACAATGTATTTTCTATTTACAGAGTTTGAATTTTAACGGAAGCAGAAATCAATATTCAGGAAGCTTTGCATGATAAATTATTGTGTCTTGGAAAAGTTGCATCTTGGAAGTATTATAAAATAAAAACATTAGAATTTGTCGTTTCTGAAGAGTGTCTGTGACTCGTTCACAGAGTCATCTCAGGCACAGTTTGGTATTTATTTAAAATATCAATAGATATTTAAAATTATTAAAAGGACACTTCACTGTTCCTGTTGATTTGTATTGTTTAAAATTTTAATTAAATTATATGGCTTCATTACTGTATTCACTGTTATTCATGTATTTGCTTGCTAACTTCAGAACTGTTATCTTTAGTTCAAAGCAGAGAGTGTAAACTTAAGCTTATACATAAAGAAAAAAATTTGATGATCAAAATTCCTCTACTTCATATAAATAAATCAAGGCAGTATAATATTTCCTCCAAGAAAAAGACTACACCTGGATACAAACTGATCGTATTAGATTAAGTGACAAAGTACGTAGCTGTTATAGCTGGTTTTTTAACTAATTACTCCTGGATGTATTTGAATTGAGAACACTGAATTATTCTGATTCCTCTGAGTGTGTGGAACTGTCATAAAGAGCGATGGCTTCCTAAGAAATTTTAGTGCTGCTTCTTATATTTGAGGAGATCAAAGATCATGAATTAGATGACCACAATTTTTTTTAAAGAAACAAGGGTTTTTCTAGATGCTGGAAACATCACCTGAAGTCTAAGTATATGACTTTTTGAACCTTACACTTAGCAATATTGGTCTCTCTACTATCACCTCAATCCTCTATCTCCTTCCTTTCCTTTGAATAAAAGCTGAACTGTAAGAAATTGGTTACGTGAACACTACACATTCTGATTTGGTGACAGAAAACTGAATTGAGTGGGATTAGTTGAAATGTAAAAACAACTGCACAAAACATGGGCTCAGTCTTGTGTTTGGTATGCTGAATTTCATTTTAAGAATAAAAATTTGGCAGAACCATAGCTGTTACCTAACAAAAGTTTGAGGTATTTCAATATTTTTCACCTAAATTTTAGATAAAATTAGAAACCTGTGTTCTACAGAAACTAAAATGGTTTGAATATTTCATACACACCCCTTCACCACACACCTGTTTTATGTTCTTCATGTTTCAGGAACCTGCTGTAGTTTTTATATGTATTTTTGGCCCTTCTATATGAGTGTCTTCTTACGATCTAGGAGGAAAAAACAACATGGCCAAGGTGAGCTGTTGTTTACATGACTAGTTTTCAGTCTTGCAACAAATATCGTTATGTCAAATTAATGGATATTATTGGTGCTTAAGAATGACTTCACTGCTCTGATGACAATACCATCTTGACATGAGTAGAGATATTCTCTATCCTCTTGCATCCAATCCACTCTCTTCAGTAGATGCAGATAGAAGTCCAAAATGAAGAAGTAGTCCTTGTCTTCATAAATGTCTAAATTAGGAACTGACCTTCTTGATTTTCTGGTCTGACTTTTTTTACAGCAAGAATCACAATTTCGTCTAATAACATCTTCCTCAGATCTAGCCTGGGCCTTTGCAACAACAGCCGATGTCCGGATGTTCAAGCAAGTAACAAAGCCTTCCTGGGCTGTCATTGAAATTGCATCCTTTACTTTCCATCTAGCTACATGAGCTATAACCCATCATTTCAGGAACTCCTGTACAGTGTGCAGGAGATATAGTCAATTTTTAGAACTGATGTGTTTAACTTTGAACATTGTAGATTTTTGCTTAAGAATAGAAAGGTGCTGATATTTAGGGGAAAAAAAAAATTTCCCTGAAGATTGTGATACAATTAAATGAAATTGAAGTGAACATAAAGGGCAGATGTTAAAACTATAAAATGTTTCTCTTGAGCAGCGCTGCAAAATGTTTCTCTAAAACTAAGCTAAATATCACCAGAAGAGTACACATCAGAGTTGCTGGGCAATGTAATTGTAGTGAAAACCACAAAATCGTTGCTGTAGCTCGTAGAGGAGTGTTTTATTTTAACCAAATCCTTTGATTTTGATATGTGATACATCCAAGTGTGAAAAAAGCAATTTAAATAAATTTATTAACTTTCTGGATCATACAAGCTAACTTTGGAATCACACAATCTTTGTTTGTGCTGTCTTCTGCTGACGTCATGCCATGTTCTCTCCCCTCTGACTGATGTATTGTGAACACAAGAATATGCTGCAGAGAATGAAAGACTCCATTGTCTCTAAATGTCGGTGCCCATGCAAAACCTGTAATGGGAACATAAGTTATCTGATAGTAACTCCCGAACAGCTATGGATTTGTAAGTTAAGTACTTGTTAACCGGAATACATGTGAAATAAATACAGATGTAAACGATAATATATTTTGTTACCAATTCTTGCTCTTTATTTTTCATTCCCTTAAATCTCTGCTGAATGTTTAGGCATAGAAAGGAAGTCTGATGCTTAATTTAATCAAGACTGCCTTGTAATAGTTAAATAATCACTGAAATCTCTATTGACAGAGATAAATGGTCTAAAAACCCTCATTTATTTCTTGAATATTTTCTTAATGTAGCTGCCAAGCGGACTACTTGGGTATTTGTATTTCAGCTGAAGTAAGTTACATTTCCTATTCAGTTTCATCCCCCAAACAGCCCAGAAAATCAACATTCCAAATGCGCAGTATGATAATTTCCATGGGTTAGAGAGTAGAAAGAGCAAGTATGCTGAAAACCAGTAGAAGAAAGGAAATGATAATGCACTGCAAAGTACAGAATTAATTGGATTGGGTAGGAGGAAGAGGGGTAACAGTTCTTAGCTAAATTCAAAAGAATCATTTTCTTGTGGGAATTGAAATTTTATTTATAAACTTCTGAAGTCCTTCTTTCTATGTAATTTATCTTGCTAATAAAATTTGTGAATTTGTCAGGTCGGATAATAATGACCTGCTCAGAAATAATTTTCTTAATGAAGTTATCTTAAAAAGAGATAAATAAATCTCTTGTTTCTTTAAAGCTACGAAGTTTCAAACAACTTGAAAAGAGACTTTTGACATAGCATAAATTTGGGAGAGACACATAATCACTTGATAAACTTTCAAAGTTTGAAACTACTTGAGCAATTAAAAAATACTCTTCTTCTTATGAGTGAATCACAATTTCAAAGATTCATAATTATTCATGAGAATAGCAATGCAGAAAGAATAAGCTGATTAATCTTTGCTACTTCAGAGAAAGAAATCTAAAATTAATATGTGATCTGTTTAGGTTTACTTTTTCTTTGCTTCTGCTCTAATGAAAAGAAGGTCAATATCATTTAGCCATCTGAGGAACGAAGCAGCAACGTAACCAGCATTCTATCTGAATGATTTCAGGATGTCTGAAGGAGAACAGTTGTTACAAATATCATTGTTTTTATAAAAGTCCACTAGTTTTCTTGCCAAATTCTAGAGATGTTTTGGCTCCTGTTAGAGACTAAAGGATTTTGTCTATGTGTAATGGATACAAGTACTGCTCAGCAGCAGCCAAAATGCTGATGCGTTATCAACACTGTTTTAGTTACAAATCCAATACAGAGCACCACCCAGGATACTATGAAGAAAATTAACTCCCTCTGAGCCAGACCCAGTGCAGTATATGTTTGTATTAATTTTACTGCGAGGAGAGAACCTCAGCTTACCTTTGATCTTTAACGCTATGAAAGAAAAGGTCTTCTGGAAGAAAGAAGTTGTGGTTTTTGGAACTGAGCTTCTTCAACATTCAAGTTGAGTTTGTTCCTTGCTTTTTTGCCAGTCTCATCTGAATGGTGACAAGAATTTAAAAAGTAGGATATTGAACTTCAGTTCTCAATTCTGTGCTTGAAAATGGGTGAAGCTTTGGACATTGTTATTAGAGAAAGGGATGAAAATGCTGGGAGAAGAGTCCTTCATAACGAGACTGCAGAATGTATGTGCAGGTTCTCACCTGTGTCTATAGAGCATCAACCAGCTAGCTTGCATAGCTGTCTGTAGGCTGGCTAACCTCATCCTGAAGAGAATCAAGAGCATGTGTCTGGTTTGTTTCACCGTCTCTCTTGTCAGATCATAAAATTCCAGTGAGGAGATTGTTATGAACAAAAGGCTGGAGGCCCTAATCCATCTCAGCTACTTCTGTGATCATCATCTGAAAATATTGTTGTGCATACCAGCTTTACAACTGGTTAATGCAAAACAGAAATTAATATGCAAATATGTTGTCAAACAGAATGTTGTATTGTCAGGAAAATTTCAGATATGTTAGAGAGTACATGGCAAAAACCTGTTCCTTCTTGTTTTAATGTACCAGAAACATACATAGTCTACTGTTTATTACTGTTGTAAAACAGCTGAATCTCAGATAAGTTGCTGTGCAAATTTTAACTTCAGCAGTATGAAATTTGGCTTTAATACTTAAACTGGCACTTCTGCTCAGATTGTTTCCTTGTATTCTCATGGCTTCATATACCTTCTGATTTCTTTGATTAACTAAAATGATAATGCACACAGTAGAAGATAGCAATTGAAATTCTAAATTTTTTTGCAAATCTTTCCCTCTCTAAGTATTTTCCCTTACCGCTACATAATTTCCTAGTACAAAACAGTTCACACATTTTTCCTGTTGGTACCCTATTACCACTGAGTATACTTTCCTTCCCTGAGGAAAAATCATGTCCTTCTTTGTGACCCTTGAAGGCTTTGAACATCATGTATCTGGTGTTTACTTTGTGGACACGAATGGAGGCAGCTGGAAACTACAGAAAATTCCGTGACAAACACAGCTCCATGGTGGCTATCAGCAAGATCATCACGCTAACTGCAACTTTAGTGGCGCTTTTGCGATTACTTTACTTTGTTACTGAGTTAACATTCAGAATAACAGAGAAACCTTTGGAAGAGGAATGTGCATGTTTTGGGAAATGGAGGTAGCTAGTTAATGGTAACAGAACTCGAATATCTCTTCAAAAGCACAGGCCACGAAGGTGCCTCCCTAAGCAGTTTTCAAGAGTCAACATGGAACAGAAGAGTGGGGCAGTAGGGGAAGACAAGACTACGAGATACTTAAGATAGTGGTATCAGTCTTGAATTACATAACTGAATTTGGCAAAGAGCTGCAAGCTGTACCTGCTGCTATAAACTTGGACAGGTAACTAGATAGGTACTGACCATTCACTAGGTTTCTCTTCACCACCTGCAGTTTTCAAACACAAGAAATAGAAGGGCCCACACTCTTCTGTTTCTTTACATTCCATTTTATAAGGACACAGATTTATAGTGTCGGGCTAATCTACGTGAAGAGCAGTTCAACCAATGACTGAGATGCCCAGCTGTGACATCTACTAAGAATCCTCTTGCAAACTTCATAGCCAATCTCACTGACATGGTGGTACCGCCTCCTTCTGTATTTCAGTGAAGTTGTTTTGCTGTGAGAGTAAAGTGGTTGGTGTTCAAGAGCTAAGTGACTTATGCTTGGGAGTCATTCAAACAGGCTTGTAGGCTTACAAGAACGGAGCCATCCTGTTCATGGCTGCTGTTTCCTCTTTGCCTGTGCTTGATGACTCCTGTGACCTGAAGCTGCATAAGCATGTCCTGTAATCAGACATTTGGTAGTTCACAGGGTGGTTCATAGGATAGGGAACATGCAGGGAACCGAGGATGCTGTTGGGGAGTCTGTTTGCTCTTGGCGTCTCCTGCACCAGCCAAGGTTGATGCCTGTCTTGATGTTGAATTCACTGGCAAGGAAGAACTTACTGGGGATGTGTGTTAATCAATGGTAGCCATGGCTGTATTGACCATGAAGTAGTGGAGTGCCGGATTCTGAGGGGAATGAGAAAGTAGGGTAGCAAAGTACAAACCCTGGATTTCAGGAGAACAGACTTTAGTTTGTTCAGGGACCTGGTAGGTGGGATCCCATGGTAGGCACTTCTGAAGGGCAAAGGACTTAGGGAAAGGTGGCAGATCTCTAAGGGCAGCGTCCTTCAAGCTCAAGTAAATATTCCTTCCTTTTACTGGAAAAGTAGTGATTTCTTTAATGTTGAAAAACCTGAAGGAATCCTGTTGTATAAAAGATAACGTTATCTGATGTTTTTACTTATTTATATTACCAACCTTGGGTTTTTTTCTATTTAATTCATGACAGAATAAGATAATAAAAAAGATACAAAGGAGCCATATCCATACCCTCTGATGGATTTGTTTAACTTCAAATAAACTGAAAATATGGACCAGTATTCTACAGAATGGTGTAGATGATCATGAATGTAGATAGATTTCTACTTATACACAGTTTGATGCGGCTTTATAATACATGTACCTTAATGAACACTGTCAAAAGGTGGTAGCTGCCACACACAAAGATCATAAACTGAATATGGGTAAAATGACTTTTTCTTCAAAAACACCCAGACAATTTGGTTATTTTGTTTACAGTCTTGTGGAATAATTATATAATAAGCTGGACTTTAATCTTTCCCAAAATGTGGAATGGTGAGGTAAAGATTTCATCTGTAAGGACAACCAAATGTCACTTTAAAAATTGTGTGACACATTGTAAATTCTGGGTGGCAGCTAGAACTGGTAGCAGTTCTGAGAGTGAAAACTTGAAAGCAGATTTCTTTAAAAAAGACCACTTTTATAAATATGGAAACAAAATAGTTGGTTCAGTGTTCTTTGTCTTTCACCTTCATGTTTTTTTTATTTTTCAATTGAAGGAGAAAAAGAGAAAAGGTGCTTGCATGTACATCTGAGAGTGTAAGAATGACGGGAAAGGGAGGCTGATTTCAGAACAATTTTTGAGGTTTTTTTTACCATTACTGCAAACAGAAGTGCCTTAAAAACTTTTTTTTTTTTAACAGAAGTACAAAGTCTTTCATTTTTAAATAACTGAGCAACCTCTCATTTTCAATCAATACCTGCCTCGCTCTTACAGTACTTACACCTTAGACATGAAAGGCTGTTAGGGCACACACAGTCAAAGGAACAAGAAGTCCTGGTTTATGTAAGCTGAAAATGGTGCACCTCTGCAGAGAAGTGGAAGGAAGGCTTATTTCATGCTGTGCAGCTGCACTAACGAGGGAAAATATTCTTCCTGAAGCTGAGCATAAATACCAACACATGCTGTGAAACTATTGAATGACTTTAAAAATCCTTTCACTTCAAATGCAAGCACCTTGGCTGAAGTCAATGGGATTGCACTGGTGTATGAGTGCAGAACTTGCATATGACATGCCTTGCCCCGTACATGCCCCATGCCATGCCCCATGCCCTCACCATTCTGCAGAGATCTGAGTCTCTTTTGACCTAAACGGTGGCTGATTTTCTGTGAAAATATAAAGGGAAAACTTGGTAATGCTTTTCCTTGCCTCCTCTCTGCCCTACTCCCCTCGATGATGAAAGAGTGCCTGAGGAACAGAGTTTGAAGGGTTTGAAAACAGGAAAGGGAGTCTGCTTTGTCCTGGGCTGAACTCCCCTCAACTCAGGTATTTTGGACTGTGTCATGGAGGTGAAATCTCTGAGGACAACTAGGCTGTCATCCTTAGAGGCAATCTTCTTAATGTCTTACAACTTCTAGCTTAAAACATTACTGAGTTCCATTTCTAAAAAATAATTAATTTGATAAATAGGTCATATCACTTGTTGTCCAAACTGTAATTAATGATGTGCACCATTCCATTTGGGGACCTCTGTAAAAAGATGAACAAGAGTAGATTTTTACACCAAAATGTTTTTTAAATGCAAGTTGTTTAATAGGTAACTACTGTAATTTCTTTTAAAGGTAAAATTCTGATACATGTTTGGGTATCTGGATTCAAGCCACATTGCTGTATATTGACTAACTCAGGAGACAGATTTGTTGTGACAAATTTGGGAGTGCTCTGATCACCCCCTCTAGGCTCCCTTATATTTACTATATTTTAAAATATGCATAGGAAGGTATCATTGCATTTATCAGAAAACCCATGGAGGAATAACCAGTAGAAGAGGTTTTAGGGGTAAAGTGCTAGGACATTGAACTCTACAGTCCCAAAAGGTGAGGACTCAACTCCACAATGTGGAGCAGTCAAGCTCATGCCAATTTTCCTGGCCTGTGAGCAAGTATCAGGAGTGTTGCTCAACATCCCACTTAACTGCATAACTCAGTAATTTGTGCTCCATCTTTAGGACAACCCTTCTTGCCCTCTTCTCCCCTTCCATTTGATGTCGTAGGAAGTAGTGTTCTTGTCTTCTCACCTCTATTCCACAAGCAACTGAAACAAATGGACCTGTATAGAAGGTATTTAGATATAAAATTTCAGTACAAAAATTCTGAATTTTAAGAATGATGGGTTCAAGATCTTTACTAGCCTCTCCCAGACTTCTGACAGATTTGTCCATCAAATTAAAAAAAAATTCAGACAGATCCTTTTTCTAACAAGATTTAGAGATTACCTCTTTTTAAAAAAAATTTGTTTCAAGATGTTTCTAAGATGCTCTAGAGCATCACTTTATAAATGGTCTTGATGATTAAAAAGTACTTTTATATTCACTGGACTTCTTACACATCTTATAAAAATGTTGCAGTGTGAATTTTGCAAAGGAACTGTAATAGGCAACCAAATAACCATCTGATATTCTGTAATTATCACCACCATATCTGAGCCTTGGAAGGAGGGTAGGCTCAGTTATGTTGGAACACTTTTCCAATACTGTTTTCTAGAATTTGATGCTTAGCATGATGTCATTCCAGAGCTAAATGACCTGGATTTTCTGCAGTTGCATGTATCAGTTAATTCAGGATTCTGAGGTGGATTTTCTGATATTTTTTCTTTCTTGTTTGACAATGCTGAGATGAACAACTTGTATGGAATAGCTAAATATTCCTGAGCGTGAAACCCAGCACCTATTAGTCTTTCCATGTGCATCCAGTATTCTGGGTTTTTTCTATAAACTCTATGTAGGAGAAATAATATAATAATAATAAAAACTTAAGGAGGCAAATGTTTTTGAAATGTTTTTAAAGCTGTATCTTTGTTTTCACAATGTAAATTGATCTGTCTTTTCCACTACTTGGGTCGGAAAATGTCTACTTCATGCATAGAGTTACAGGACTTTGAAGAACAGGGGTACAGCTGTACAGATATGTGCATGTGTATCCTATCTCCTGCAAAAAGGGGGGTTTTGCTGTATCTGATCCATGGTATATTCTCTGTGGTATATAGTTCTATGTACAGTCAAATCACAACACACTTCACTAAAGGAAAGTAGTAAGAAGTGACATTATTTAACTGCTCTCATTCCCTGTTTGCTATGTAGTTTTAATTTCAGTTTTCTTAGCTAGAGTAAATATAGACTACAATAATACCATACCAGTTTAAACTTCAGAGATACCAAAATGACTTTGATCAAGAAGGACTCATTTAAAAACTGTAATTTAATCTAAATAGTCTTCTCTTGCCTTGGCATGTATGCTCTGGCTTAATGGGTCTGAATTTTAACAATGGACAAGTATTTATATAAAAATAGAGTCCTAAGGGATAAACGTTTACTGGGCTTTAGATTGTCTGATGTTTTCTGATGGATTTAGTAATTACTGCAGAGATCTTACTAGCTCTTTTATTATGTTTAGCATGAGACAAGGATATAAATAAATGATTTAACTAGAATTACTTGTATGTTTCCCAGGCAAATCTGAAAAAGAAACATTACCCATGGCCAGACTCATCTACTTTTTGGTCTGTCAGATTGCTCTGGTAATTAGATTAAAAAAAAAAAAAAAAAAGAATTCAACTTTTCTCTTATTGCCTTTTAAAAAATTTAGGAGACCAATGACAAAACAAACGCAGGAGATGCTCACTCACGGTAGGTGGAGGATGTTCCAGGGGCCAGCTTTGTAACTGGAAGCAGGATACTGTCACTGGTTTGTAGGGCATTTGCACTCAAATTTGGATCTTGTCTTTGCTTTGTGAAGACACATTGGTTTGCTTGGAGCTCATCAGATTTGTTCCAAGTGAATTGTTAAATCTAGTCCTACCCTTATATGTAATTAATGATTAAGATGTGGGCTGAATCTACTTGCTGACAGGCTGGTTTCTGTCTTTAGTCTCTAGGCATGCAGCTGTATCTGTTTCTACTACAGGATGCCATACAGTGAAACGTTTCGATTCCCTGTCAGGTGAGACTGCGAAGGAGTGTGCCTGTCAGCTACCCAGACCACGGCTGCTGCAGAGAAGTAACAAACACTTCCTTTAGAGAACAGCTGGTCTGGGTATTATTCTGTTTCTGATAGTCAAGCAGAAATTCCTTACAGGAGCCAAGAGACTTAAGAAAAGGTTAATGAATTTTCCTGAGTAAAGTTCTGGTCCTGGGAAACTGGCGGTTTCTAAGAGAAGGTCATGATATTGAAAATTTCTTAGTAAATGCCCTTCATTGATACTTTTAGACATATTTCCTATGCTTATTTTGCAGCTGGTCCCTGATTGTGGGTTTTTTTAGATGCAGCTGAATTTTTGATAGGTTTTTCTTACTGCATTTAATTTTAACAGAAGAGTTATATGAGTGTTTCTGGTCTACACTGAAGGCATAAAGAGTGTCAGATGTTTTGACACTACAGGAATTTGTTCTGTTGTTCAAAAGGAGACGAAGGAAACAGAACTGTACTGCTTTACTAAACTCAGAGATAAAAAGGAACAAATAAAAAGGCCCCATCCTTCATTATGATCAATTTTTTTTAATTCTTATACAGTTTTGTCCACGAACTTGTCTCTGTTCCACCTGCTGTGTTTCTTCCTTGTGTTTCTTTTCTCTATACCATCACTTGCTCACTCTTTTCTTTTTTCACAAGCCTCTCATTGTGGTACAGCTGACAAAGGCGCTGAGCTCCAGTGAACGGGAAAGCTTCAGGGTCCACAGGTTAGACTCAGTTTTTAAACTGTTTGCATCACTTAGCATAGCAGTAAGAGAGACTTGTTTCCATGGTGTGTGACATGTATCTCCATCAATAGGGAAGAAAGAGACCATGGCTTTGTCATGGATCAGCAGGCCTGCTTCTTACTACGATAACTTGCTAACCCCAAGAGGCACCCAAACGGAATTTTTTAATTTGCTTGTGTTTCTTTAATAGAAAAGGTATCATCTTATCACTTTACAGACAGCAATATGTGATAATCTTTAGATTTGTAATAATCTGACTTTAACTTTCAAAAGAGCAGCAAGATGGAACAAAACTAGGGGATGTTGGGAAATAGTGTTGTTATTCAGGAGGCAAACAGAGACCAGTCTCACAGCAGGTATGCTCATCTAGAAATGTCAAGGACATGATATTATCCAGCTTCAATCTTTTTCCTCACTGGAAATATTTTTTCTTACACTCCCTAAAATTAGCCAAATTTATTTCTATAGAAATAATCACTGAGCCAAGAGTACAGATCTGGTAAACACCTGGGCTGCTGCTTTGCTCTATGTGACAAAAGTTGATCCTTCTGGTCTTCTCTTCCATACTCCACACACCTTATCAACACATCAGGCCTGGTTATACCAGCATATTTAACTCAAAACAAGAATATTTGTTGCTTGCAGACTTCTGTCACCGAGTTCAGCCACATCACACACTCCTGAGCTCATGTGAATGTTTCACATCTAGTGTACAGTTTGATAACTTTGTTGTATGCTTTGCTCTGTTCATCTCTCCAGAAGTGCTAATTAAAAGGAAAGTATTCCCGCTCATGCTGATAAGCTGTAAAGTAACTTCTGTTATTTTTGGTACATTCATTATCTTATTTTATAAAATAATCAGGCTTCAAATCTCCAAGTCTTGGATTAGCAAGAGACAGCAACGCTCCCTTTTATGTTTAAAAAAGATGAACATATTTCAGTTTGGTTTCTCACAATGCACTGTTTGACGTTTGTGGTCACCCATTTTTCATTTTCCCCCCTCTAGAAAACATGTAGGGAGTAGATTTGAAAAGAATTAGTTCTAAGCGGCTGTGTGCTGGAGTCACTGAGGTTGGATAAAGAGCTCCTGGAGACATGCATTCAGATGGATGTGGTAGATTCAAAAGCACCTCATTCCTAAATGACTAAGATCCCTACTGCTTGTTGAACTACTTATCTCAAACATTTAAATCACATATAAATTTATTAGAAACACAAACTCTGAAGGTAAATAAAAACATGGTAATGGTGCCTTGACTGTGTAGTAAAAACCAATTTCTTATAGTTAAAAAAAAATTATTATTTTCAAAACAGATGTTCCTTCAGCAGTTCAAGTTGCTGGATGCAGGTGTGAGTTATGGAAGCCCAGTAAGACAGACTCGGGGTGATTTGAATTTACTGAGTCTCTCAGCTGCTGAGGTATTCAATTCTAGAATTTAACAGAGGTGTTCATTGCACAAGAGAGCAAGCTGATCTGCACATGTGCAATAGCTCTTTGTGAAGATATTACAGACCTTTTGTGATCTGGGTTTCTGTAAACACTAGACCTCCCATTCAAAGCAAAAGGCAACGTGTAGTAAATAAAAGCAAATATTTCCTGGACAAATCTGTTGAGTTAGCTGTTCTGATTAAATGTAATTTTTCTCTGGGTGACTCTAAAGGCTCTTGATATTGCAGGAAAGAGTCTCATGATCAGTCTCCAAGGGGAGCTGCTCTGGAGCCGACCCAGCGAAGTGGTAGATCTCGGTGCACAGAGGGTTTTCCTGGGACAGGGGAATGCTGGGGCAATGGAAAGACGCGCCAGGAGCCAGCAGCTCTTGTGGGTGCTGCTGATGAGGCCTGAGCGCAGTGAGAGCAATCATGGACACCTTGATGTTTGTAAAAAGCAGCCTGGGGAGTGTCAGCGACCAGAGCAGGCAAACAGGGCATGGCTCAGCAGATCACATGGAAGGGCATGCAGGAAGGGCGTAGTCACCCTACCAGCTCAAGACATCACTGCCATAATGGCGGGCACTTGCTTCAAATTGAAGAGCAATGCTTCTGCAGGTAAAGCCCCTGAGATGTCTGACACTTCCACCCTGATGGAACCGGTAAGGAAGGAGACTTCAGTACAAACGACAGGTTGCTACAAGTGGCCAGACCCTTCTTGTGGAGAAAAGGTAAGCACCTGCAAAAGTTGTGACAGGTTGATGACTTGTTGCGTCAGGTAGTTGAGTTGCAGGAAACAGTTAAAAGGCTGTGCAGTATTAGAGGGGCTGAGATGGAGATAGATAAGTGGTTTCAGAACCGTGACTCTGCGGCAGACACCACAGTGAATGAGGCACCTTGGACCATGGTGTGTCGCAGAGGCACCCACAGAACAGACAGCAGCAGCTATCCAAAAAAACGTGGATTTATTGCAAACAAATTTTGTGCCTGGCACTCCGACTGTACAGGTTCTGATGTCAGTCAGGAATTATTACTGCACTACAAATTTCTGAACGCTAAAGAACAAACTCTAAGGAAGGATGACCCAAAATGTGCACAGCTCACTGATAGAAAGAGAGAATCTCTCACCTAGTGATACCAAGAGGGTCACTTACCAACGCCGGGGTGAGGGTCACTCAATCCCAGCAAGGTACACTCGGCCAGCGTGTCTGACCCGAGGGGAGAGTCTCCAACCGCACTACCTGCTGCTCCGAGGAGAACCAACTCAAACTGGTTCTCCAGCAGGGCTCCATTTGTACCCTGGTCGACTGTGAGCTGTGGTCACTTTCAGGCAACACAGGCAGGATGCAGCTAACGGAATCTAGACTCCGAAGCATCGTTATCCCTGGTGGGCAGGTAGCTCTTGATGCTTATCAGGTGCTGCTGCAAGGCCTGTCTTTTGTGCAAGCTCTGTGCTAGCAGTCAGGGGGGTGCACTGCCACACCATGGTGACCCACAAAAGCAGGACTCTGCTTCAGTCTCTACTCTACAGCATCACCACCAAAAAAAGATATGAAGCTTTACCACCTATAGGCACCCATGAGCAAGATCTGCATGGAGAAATCTGCACAGAGTGGATACTGCAAAAGGAATGGATTAGTGCTCTCTGTTGAAGGGCACTGAGGCACCCATATGCCAGCCTGACAGGGATTCTTGAAAGGTTTACCCTTTAAAGGTAAGGGAAGCAGGTGGAGTAAGAAAAACCCTCCTCTTAACTGTGAGCTTCTGAGTCTGCTCAAAACTGAAAGAGAAGTGTGCCAGAGATTGAAAAATGGATGTTGAGAACTACACAGGCATTGCCATGGCATCCAGAGATGCAGTTAGAAAAGCCAAAGCTCAGCTCAAATAGAAATTGGTCAGAGATATCAAAAACTAGAAGAAAGGTTTCTTCAGGTGAGTAAACAACAAGTAGAAATGGAAGAAAAAACAGGAGAGGTGAATTAACCACAAGCAATGATGAAAAGGCAGAGGTTCTCAATACTCCACCTGTGTCTTTACAAGCACTGTTGGCCCCAGACCTTGGGACCAAGAATCCAGGTTGATACAAACACAGACCCACCATCAGTGAAGGAAGAGGTGATATGTGAACTGTTACAAGAGCTTCACCGTTATAAATCTAGGGCCCTGAAAATGTCCACCCAATGGTGTTAAGAAAGCTGGCTAACATCATTGCGAGATGGCTCTCCATAATCTTTGGGAAGTCGTGGAGATCGGGGGACATCCCAGAAGACTGGAAGAAGGCTAATGTCACTCCCATCCACAAGAAGGCCTTAAAAGTGGCCCCAGGCTGTTACAAGCCTCTCAGTCTCACTTCAGTCCCAGGGAAAGTTACGGAACAAATCCTCCTGGGGACTATTACAAGTCAAATGAAGCACGTGATTGGGAAAAGCCAGCACAGATTTACCAAGGGCAAATCGTGCTTGACAGAACTTCTACAACAAAGTAACCTGTCCAGTAGATGTTGGGTGAGCAGTGGACATTACCCACCTGGATTTCTCCAAGGCTTTCAGTATGGTTTCTCACGGTCTCTTCCTAGAGAAACTGATGCCTTACAGTCTAGACAAGTGGTCTGTGGTGTGGGCGGGCAGTTGGCTGGCAGGCAACACCCAGCAAGTGGGGGTAAATAGCTCCTTTTCAAACTGGCAAGGTGTCACAAGTGGGGTCCCTCAGGGCCCAATGCTGTTTACTATCTTCCTAAGTGATCTGGATGATGGCATCAAGTGTAACTTGATGAAATTTGCTGTGTTCAGTTTTGGTCTCCGCTATACAAACCCAAGGTGAACAGGCTGGACAGGGTCCAGAGAAGCACCACGAAGACAATCAAAGGACTGGGAAGCCTGACATCTGAGGAAAGACTGGCAGAACTGGCTTTGTTCAGCCTTGAGACAACAATGCTTAGGGGAGACCTTATCAGCATGTTCCAGTGTTTGAGTGGTGGCTACAAAGATGGAGACTGCCTTTTCACAAGGAGGCATAGAAATGGAATATGGAATAGACGAGGGGTAAAGTTACTCCTGGGGAGCTTCCAATTAGATGCGCAAGAGGAAAATTTTTCACAATGAGAACAATCAGCCATCGGAATAATCTCCCTGGGGAAGCGGTGGCTTCCCCTACATTGGATACTTCTAAGATTTGGCTGGTCAGGGTTCTGGACCATCTTATCTGGGCTGTGCTTTTCCCGATAAAGTTTGGCCCAGATGATCCTTGAGGTCCCTTTCAACTTGGTATTCTATGATTCATTGAAACAAATTAAAAAGTGGGGTTTTGTTCAGCTACGGTGAAAAAAAAAATCAGTATTTCATATTGTGGACTGCAACTGACAGCTATATGGATAAAGCAACAAGAATATACCTATTGCCACAGAGGAACACATTCATGCAAAGTCTTCCATATCACCCCCAAAATTTTATGTGTGTGCTATAGCTGAAGAAATTAATTTTAAAAATAACTCTTTTGCTGAGTGTTACAAAATGTTACCCAGTTATGTACTATAGATAAGTTTAAAAAGTGTAATGTGAGATGGTCTTTGCAATCGTAAGGCAAACCCTGGTTCTCCTTTTCCACGTAGGTACATTTAACAGGTCATCACACTGTAAAGAATGAGCAAGACTGGACACCTGTGATCTGCAGCAGTGCTGTCTAGCCTAGGTCTCCATGCTCTTTGAAAAGTCCATGTTTGTCAGCTTTGTCATGAGCATCCTTCTAGTAGAAATAGTAGAGGTAGAAATAAACAGTCGGCAGCTTCTAGCCATGACACCAAGGGAGAAAGGAAGTAGCTGTTTCAAATCTCTCCTGACTTGCCTCACCCCTTCCTGAAGGAGGTGGATGAAAATAGAAGAGGGAATTTCCCATCTCAAATTCTTTCATGTATTTCTGGCATACTTTTTCCTCATTCCCTGATGGTTCACATGGCTGCCTCCTAAATCAAGCATTTTCTTGCCTGAAGCCAGATTTCCTTTCTCCCCAGGGTTCACCTCATGTCCTTTTATTCAGTCTCAGTTTCCTTAGGCCTATGGCTTGGTTTTCTACCTCAAACTGAAGCAAAATCTTCCCAAAGTGCATTTGAGACATTTCTCCAGCCAGTCTCAGCCTCTGCTTCATTACTGTTCCTAAGGCTGAGCTCTAGACAGGAACTCTTTGGCTTAGCATTTCCCTGCACCCTCACATACACAGCTATAACGCATCCTTCTTCTCTACACAGGCAGCTCTAGACCACAAGAGTGATTTCTCCTTTTTTACCATGTTTTCCACTGTCAAGTTTCTTGCCCCTATCTCTTCCACAGATCTTCACATCAGTGTAGATTTTGTCACCTCTGAACTGCAGTCAGGCAGTTTCTCTCTCTGCTCTCTCTGGCCCCCGGTTTTCTGTCCTGCTCTGTGGACCTACTGCAGCACAGCCCTTGGACTGAAGTATGTTCAGTCGGTCTCTGAGCCTGGCCCATATCTGATGTTCGAGAGGCTCTCAGGATAGCGATGAACCAGCAGAGACACCAAGGAATGGCTATTCAGAGATATCAGTTACTAAACCAACTGCAGACCATGTACAAACTGTAGAAATTTTAAAGCCAACTTTTGAAATGTTTGCATGGGAAGTGGTTAACGCTTATCCCCAGCACAAAAGGCTGACAGCGTGAAGTAATTCAATCCATGCAGTTGAAGTCTGACAGAATTACAAGCTTGTTAAATAGGGCCATAAACCAGGAAATTTCAGATGTTCCTATTTACAAGGTAGAACATGGAGGTAAGGGGGAAAGGAAAGAGGCAGGGTCAGCCCTGCCATGGTATCCTGAGCTTTATCTTCAGTGTCTATTAACTGTGAACTTACAATGAAACATCATTGTATAAAATACAATGACAGTCTGTGAAGCAGGCATGAGGTTTCAGGCTTCCCTGCTGCTTTAAACTAGGCTTACTCTGACTCTCTTCTGAGCCCAGTGAAATCTTTGTAGCATGTGTCTGCTTCAGTAGACAGGGGTGGCAGTAAGGTACTCTGGTTCCTTCAGCTTCAAATAGCATCAGATGTTCTGCAGAGAGAGACAGTGTTTTGAGGCTCCTGAGGTGGAGAAAACTGATCTCAGACCTCACGCATTTAGAGGGAGTTTCCTAACAACAAAGCTGGAGGACATGCGTCTTTAAAGAAAAACATTCCTCCTGCTCCTATGCGTGCTCTCTGAAAGAGATTGATTTTCGGTGAAAGATGTCACTCTGATGTAACAGATACCAAACAACAGACACCAAACTCTAGTTCTGTGGGACAACCACGTGATTTCTTTCACCCTCTCCCCCCACCAGCTTATTCCAGGTGACACCTTTTTAGTGTGCCAATAGTTCTGGTAGCTAACAATGTTTGGGATTTTCATTCTTCTAACAAGAAGCTAAAGTAACAGATATTGCAAATGTTCTTCATTGTTACTGAATATCATATTCACCACTTGAATCAGAACTGAAACAGATTTGCTTAGCTATTGTCCGAAGGTTGTATTCATCTAACCTACATTATACCTGCATGCCTGTGCCAAGAGGCAGGTTCCAAGCATCAGATATACTTATCCATTAAGTAATACTGGGCTCAAAGTCTTAGCATAAATGAAGTACACATCGTTTTCAATACATTTGCTTAAAAAAACAGCCCAGTATAATCACCACATTTTTCAAAGTAAAAAAAAACCACCCAAAAAACCCCCACGACAACACAATTTAAAGACCTATGCAAGTGATCCCCGTGAAATTTAACTCTTATTTATACAACAGATATTTTCTGTTGCTTGAAAACTGTTCTGCTTTTTACCCTATAGGGTTTATATTCCCTTTGAAAACTAAGAAATATCTTTTATTCCACCCAGCAGATTGGCTAAACTTTCTAGCTATTCATTTGACCTTATATTCTTAAAACAGCCTTGATGTTACATTTTCCATTTTTGCAGTTTTAATATGTAGTGAATATCAAGTCATCCAACACTGACTAATGTATTCCAATATCATACCATTATACTCCCTTTGGATTAATTAAAAAAAGAATTATGAACTTTCCATTGTATAGGAATTCTCCACAAACTTGGATTTATAAAAAAAAAAACAACCTGATAAAATTGTTGATCCATTAACTTTACAATTCTTTCATAAAGTTAAATACAACTGTGGAAAGATGAAATTGTTTTCCTACAAAATCTATATTAAGATATCAGCCTGCAAGGAAACAATAAAACAAACATCAGGGACTTTGCCAGACTGAATCCCACTCGTCACTTGTGGTTAAGAAATAAAATCATTAAGACTTCAAAAAAACCCAAGTGATTAAAAAAATCAAATGTGATCTGATCAGAAACATGTGAAACTCAGTGTAGCTGTGTCTGAATACTGAATGGTTTAATGAACATGTAAGCCAGGTCGTTTATTCTTCTCTCCCATGATCCATTGTTCTCACCTGTTTGACCAGCCTGCATGATGCACCATAAAAAATGAGGTCCAGAGGAAACAAAAGGTTTTGCTTCCTTAGGACAAAGACAACTGTAAGGAAGATAAGCTTTTATGGATTCTCTATGTGTGAAGAAATAATTTCACATTTTAAGAAGTGAAAGATCTAAAATATAAACATCCATAAACACAAACTAGGTCTACTCATCAATCACCTTCACAAGCACAATGGAACCATGCAGTAATTTTTGTAGCCAGAAAGTAAAAAAACAGCAGTAGACACCAAGGTCCTCAAACGCTTTTTCTGAATCAACCATTTTCAAAGCAAAGCAGACCTTTTGTTAGAAGAATGACATAGACATTACTAAAAGTACCAAACAGCTAAATTCCACATGCAATATCCCATCACAGCAGAAGTTTAGAACAGGATCAAAGAGGTGATAGATGTGATCTTTGCATAAATAGAATATCACTAAAAGCACAGAAACTTCTTTAAGTTCCTTTGTTCAATGGCCAGATTTAAGAGATCTGTAGTCACGATACGGTTCCCCTAATAATTTTTCCACTAAAAAATCCCTATACTATTTGAACATAATCAAAAAAGCAAATATAGATCTAAATACAGGTATTTTTGGAAATGGAGGCAAAGCATAAAAGATCTCTTTGCCTTTCCAACTTAAGATATCCATTTCATAGAAGTTGTGAAACAAAACTAGAATTATTTTATACTTGCAGTGGGTAGCACAACTTGTATGTTATATACACGGGGCCCCAATACAAGGAAATAAGCACCGGCACACAGATAACGCCAAACCACAATATAAGATCCTGGATAATATCATACAGTTTAGTTTATTTCTAATCCACATCTAGACTTCGAGCACAAATGAGAAGTCAGAGACCCATTCTTCATTTTGTATCCAACATCCTGAAAAATTATTCTTGACCTGCTGCACTCATATGAGAAACAAATTGTTAGTAAATTGAACAGTGTTCCAAAAGATATTTGGCTGCAGTACTCATACTATGTCTCTTTAACAATGTTACGCTGAGCAATAAAAGATTGAATCTTAACGCACATGGGTAATAAGACGGAAATGCAGTTCATATGCTAAGTCAGGTCTTGATTTTCTTGATCGTATTGCTTATGAGTACAATCTTAGCATTATATTAATAATCACTATAGAAAAACTGTAGTTTCATTACATATAAATATTAAAAATTATAAGATTACAAAGTCAAATATTAAAACCCTGGGAAAAAGACAGAGATAGAGCTACATGTGTAATAGACTACATTATGGAATTTTGTCATACTTTTTAAAAAAGGATTGGCACTCACTGTGATGCATTAAAATGCTGAAACATGAAACAAAACAAACAAACAAAAAAACCCCCAACCCACAAGTGTTATAAGAAAAGTCCGTACAAGGAAGTTAAGAGTTCCACTAACAGTTCAAAGTTGTCATCTGGACATTCTGATGACTATGATTGAGTGAATTTTTATTAAAACATAAAGGCCATGGCTCCAATCAAGGGCACGCATTCTAATTAACTATGGTACATCAGGGAGAAAGAAGAAATTAGGAGTTACATTGTGCCCAGCTGTTATGAAGATTACAGGAGGATCAAAATGGGCTTCCACCATTCATACAATTATCAGGAGCAACCATTGATTCCTGTGCCCAGAAGAATGCAGAAACTGCTTCATTCAATTAATCAGTTGTCTGAAGAGCAGAGGCTCAGAAAGTATTACAACCTCTGATGGTGATACCAGCACTCAGTAACCTGGGAAACTGAGGTACGAAAATAAAACACAAGAACACACTGAAAAGAATAATGGTTGCTATGCTTCAAATTCATTCATGGGAGAACCTAGCTGTTCATGCAAAAGACTGGTATTTAAATCTATGGATCTCCGGCAGGAATTTATTAGCTAATAAGTCAAGGTCTGCTGAGGGGGACAGAGCCAAAGAAAAAAGGAAGACAAGAGAAAGATTGTGGAAGAGAATTAAGTGCAAATGTAAAAGAAACTTGGAGAAAGTCTGCAGAGAAGAAAAGACTTCTCAGAGTGAAGACTCAAGAACCTAGTTTGGTATTGCCACTTGACTCCAACAGAGGGGTACTTCTATCTGCAGAACTGGTTCAGTGAACTGTCGTGTCTTAACTCTTGGGTACTCTTGGCTACAGGATTGGGAATCCACAAGTGGATTACACAAGGCAGAAAATTCCCAGAAATGTTTAAGGTTAGGATTTCAGCACAGCAAGGCTCCATCACTGTTTTTCAATGCAAACATTTTAAGGACACTCAGAAGACTTTAGAGAATGACAGCTTGTATAAGCCTGTTCACCAAGAGGAAAGACATACAAGACAACTAAGCCTAAGTTAGAGGAACAAACAAACCAAAATTCAGATATTGGATTCAACTTCTTGTCACATGTGACTAGATAGGTACATTATAGAAATTAAGTAAGCAAGTTGCCAAGGATATGGGACAAGGATTAAATACTACATAGAACTACTAGTTAAAACCATTAAAAAAAAAAATTTGCTAAAATATTTGATGCCTGGGATTTTAGTAGTTTTTAGCCGAAAACTGTGTGAAGAGAAAGGAAGGTGGAGAGAGAAAGAGATTTGGAATTTGCACATTCAAAAGGAAAGATCTCAGCATCCTCTACATCTTCAACATAAGGCTGTCCAGGAAACCTGCCTGTCAGCATTGACTCAAGGATGAAGACCCATTTAGACAGAGCAGCTAAAGTAGGCACTGCCTTCAGTCTCTGACCCTTGCCCTTTTCTGAAGGTTCCCACTCCCAAAGCAGAGACGGTTGATAGAGCAAGGTATCCGGTCCTGAACTGCCACAGACAACATCCAAAATTTTCACATAACCTGAGATCAGTCATCTGACCGATTTCAGCTCAGCTGTAGAAAGTCAGCAGAAGATTAAGTGGAATTCAGGCCTCACTGATAACAGACCATCAGCCCTCAGATTCCAACCATGTGTCACGTCTGCCTGTACCACCTCTTATAAATCAGCCCAAGATACATTTCTTTCACTGTTTGATCACAAATATGAGTATACAGCACTTCAGCTTTCAAGCTGAGGTCTTTCTGAACACTCTTCCTGTAGATCCTGTCTCCCTCTTCAGCTTTTCATCCAGCCCAGGTCAGAGGCAGCCACACAAGAAATTCTTGCAGACACAATTCTTTTGTCAGAAATAAAAAATGTACAGTCATTAGCTTGGAGCTTGCACTACAATGAGCAATAAAATCCTTACTGGAGCCTCTCTCAGCATCCCTTTTGATTCAGTTTTTCTTTCCACATAAAACAGGACATGGGAGATGCCTGGTGTGTGATAGGTCTTCACCCCGATGTAGGATCATGGCCAAGGCATACGTTCAGGTCCTGGCTCTCACAGGTCAGGCATATCCATAAGCAGCCTGTTTGCTCTTTCAGTGAAACATAAAAACATAAAGCTACTTTAAAAGTTGAAGAAGAAGAATTCAAAACTTAACTTGATTTTTTTATTCTTGATACATCACCAGAGATTTCATTAGATGTGGATTAAGGGTGTAAAAAAAGTTACTTAATTTTATTTAATTGTTAATAGCTATCAGAAAAATGTGTGCTGGAAACATTCAATATTTTTCACTTCCAAAAATATTTTAGATACAGCCAAGTTCATTTTAATTGAAAAATGTTGATTTTTCTTATCTTATTAAAGCTTAGTACAGCTTTGTAAAGATAAGAAATGTCAATCTTTTTTCTTTAATGAGTTTTATTGGTCATACTAGCAAACATAACTTAACCAAGAAATCAATTTTCTACAGTGGAATTAGGTCATAGTCAAACAATCCCAGAGTATTTAATTTTCTGCCCCTACTGATACCCAGCATTGGAGTTCTTAAAAATGTGCACACTGTGTTTGTACACTGTGTGAGCAAGATACAATAATTATTAGTCCTTTTCCAATTTGTTCTGAGTAACAAAAACGTGAAAAATATGTTTTGTCTGTTTTCATAGGGTAAACTTAATATGTTTATGGTCTTTGAAACTAGCTTTTCCCCACAGTATTCCAAATAAAGGTCATACAGGGGTTACCAGGACTGTAGATAGTAGTCCAATGTATTTTTACTGCTATCTATCCTGTACACTGATGCTGGTAATTGCCATTACAGGCTGAAGCATGACCATACAAGCATGAAAAATTGAAAGCTTAAGTGTTTCACTTGTCCATCAGAAGGGATGTGGTATTTCAGAGTGTGACTAGTAAATAGCTAAATAACAGATTGATGATAGGGTATCATAAAAGGACTAATCAAGGTCTCAGAAGAACCCCTGTGTACTCAGTGATGTGAATGTGCATATCAAGTATCAGATGGTGTCTTAAAGGATTCTTAACATGAGCCAAATATGGTGCTGTTAATGACTGCAGCTTGCATGTATATTTAATGTACAGATAAAGGACTTAGCAAGCAAAAGTGATTTTCAAAAAGTGATTTTCAGAGGGTTTGCTATACACCACAATACAAAATAAGGAATTGTTAGATGTATATAAAGGGGTGCTGTGGCTCAGTCTCATGCTGCTGGACACATTTGCGTGCTATCTCATCATCACTCATCACATTATGTTTGCCAAAATAAGGAGTATTCATGACAAATTAGCGTGGAGTTGGTGTGGTGGTAAACAAACAGAGCAAAGCATTCGTGGGATGTTGCATTTACTATTGGCTGGTAGGCAAGGAAAATGTGTTAGCAGCTTTGGTCCCTGCAGCCCCAGTACTAGCAGAACTCTTGAAAGAGTGGTCTATACTTCCCACTGGAAACATCTTATATATGTGGGCTAGTATTTGCCTTTGTAGCGCTTTATTATACTCATGACTTACATTCATCCTAGGATTGCTTAATATAGACAAAGCTCCAACTACCACTTTCAAACTTTAGTCCCAAAACTACATCAGTAAAAGTTTTCAAAAATACAGTGGTTTGGCTTATGGTTGATTTTATGAAACCTTAGTTAGTGCATAGCTGACTAACAAAACTGTCTCAATTTTTTTTTTTTTTTTTTGCAAATACATAGCCATATATTCGTGTGTTATGAGAAAAGCATTAAAATACTCTAACTACAAATTAGACACAGCTGATGCACTTAAAAGCTCACAAAGGTTATCAACTTGCATTCAAGAGGCTGCCTCTGAAAATTAAGTTAAAAACACCGTTCAAGCCAGATTTGAATCATCTATTCAAAGGGAAATTTAATTTGTATTCCACTACGTCACTGTGTGAATCATTTGTGATAAGTAAGAAGCTTCAGAAGTTAACGTTTGATGCTGAATCTCAATAAGCAATTCTGCAAAATACAGGAACTGCAGAACACAATAGGCTGACACTGTCTGAAATTCTTTCTACTGCGCCTTTTTTCCCTTCCCGAACACTGACAACAGCAAGACTCTAGCGAGACGCTTCATTCCCGGGCCCAAATGACGCATTTCCCATCATCTCCTTGCCTACACGGCAACATGCACATGCACACAGACTCAGACAGAAAAGATGAAAATATGTATCCTTCTCAAAAGTACAACCTAAAATTATTTGGAATATATTTTCCCGCTGAAAAATTGAGAATTATATGATGGGGAATAATATTATTCACTTTGAGTTTTTATTACTATCTATCTTGTATTTTTAAGATCAAATAAAGAAATGAGCGAATATTGATTATGGTGTTCGGGCAAAAGTTCTCTAACTGGCATCAGTTTTATTGAACCAGCAGGATAATCTTTCCTCTTTTTCCTTTTTATGCAGAATTTTTATACAATATGAATATGAGAGGCCGTCAGAATAAAATGACACATAAGGAGAATTATTAATGCTGATAAATTGGATAATACTCCATAAGATATGGCAAAGTAATTACTTTCTCAAGAACTCCCCACTCACCTCAATATGTGCTGATAACCTGCTCTTATTTACATTTATTTATGAAGTCTATGCTTTAATAGATAGATTTCTTTCCAAATGTAGGTACCATCCTGTATAAATATTCCATTTTCCTTCCTGTGTAGAAATGTATTTTTCTTACTGCATGCACTTCAAAGATCTATAAATAAATAAAAAGATGAAACAACATTTACAAATTAGTGTGGAGATCTCTCCTCTGCACACCAACAAACATGAGATTAAACATTTCTCAGTGGAAGCAGTGGCTTATTTGACAGTTGGTTGCCAAGGATGAAATTGTTAGAGATCTGAGGCAGGTCACAGCTGCACTGGCTGTAAACAACACTGGCTTATCCAATGCATACTTGTTGTTTACCACTCCTCTTTTATTGCTTATTAATATTTTAAACTGTATTGTCTTTCTAATTTTATCTATTTTCTCCTTGAGGTCTTGTCCTCTTCTTTACTGTCAGGACAGGGTCTTAAAGATTTAACAAGCTATATGTTCTGTGGTTCACATTTTACTGATTAAAAAAATACATCTCATAACCACAGATTTTCCTAGGTCCCACTGATAGATACCCTCATGGTGTATTAGAATTCTGAATTAAACCGCAGGTAGACAAGAACCTCCATTTGGTGAGAAAAAATATAATTTATCCAGTTTTTTTTCCTTTTCCTGGTTTTCTCTTTCTTCCACGTTGGAGACAGCTCTTACACAGATAGATTACATGTAATTCCTCCACCTGTTTCACAGAGCCATAAAAAAGACCCAGACTCGGTAGTAACAAGAGAGTCACTGGCTACACAGAGAAAGAAAGAAACAAAAATGGCAGTTGTGAAACATGTCAGTATGAACACAATTTCTTCCTACCCCATCTCATCCATCTCCTTCCCTGCTCTCCAGTCAGCCTTACATTACAAAGAATGCTAATGAAACCTGAAAAAAACGCGACAGTATTTTAGATTGTCAGCATTTTTGAGGGTAAGTTAGATGCACAGATGCAATAAAATGGAAAACAAGTGAGAAAAATGTCCTGGTTTTGAAAGCTGCTCATGCTCAAGGGCTTAACACATGTAAGGTGTTTCAAACCCAGGAGAGCAATAAAAGGAAAGAAGCTATTTAAAAAAAAAAAAAAAAAAAAAAAAAAATCAGTGAAAGGGGCGCTAGGGACCACACATTCCAGAGAGGAAATGTCTATTGTGGAAGGTAAGAACTCACAAAAAACCATGAATAATAAAATCATTTTCCTACAGTCAAAAAAATTATATTAGTTTAGAATATTTTCTGCAGATCTTGGACACAAATTCAAACTACAGCTGTGTTTCCCAGATTTTACACACAGAGGAACTGAGGCACAGAAAAACAAAACACCTGCCTTAGCTCACCTATTTTTTCAGCAGAAAATAAAGGAATTGGAGTTCTGTGTTCTAATGCAGGCACGAGAGAGACACTGCTCTAGGCACATAGAGTGTACTATCACTAAAGAAGTTTTCATTTTGAATTTAGAATATAAGACTTCTTGCAGAGACCAAATAGGTCTCTAATGTTTTCTGATAAGTTACTAAAAAAAAGGAAAATGAAATGGTATACAAAAATCTAGATATGGCAATATTCATAGGCTAACCTATAGTTCAAGGAAAAATGTTAATTGGGCCCTAAAGGAAGCACATGTGCCCTCAAAGGAGCAGAAATACCCACACGTAAATATCAGAAGATAAACAGTAAGTGGAACTTTACAGAAAATACAAAAACCAAAACTAAAATCAAGCCAAATAAGAATAAGGTCAACAGCACAACTGCTAGTATGAGGGCAGAATATAGCCATTGGGTAAAAGCATCAGGCGATTAGAAAAATGTAAGCAATCACAGGTGCTGACATTAAATGCATCCCCTCAAAAATGTCTTAACATCCTTATCAAAGAGACAGCAAACTACAAGTCAACAAAATATCCTTAAATATTCTAAATCTGACATGCAAAATAAACACAGCACCATACACAGAAGTTGCAAAGTTTGCTGAACAGGGGTAGAGAGCCCACTGATGCTCTAAGAGGCAGACTGAAATCCTAGTACATAGGCAAACTGTCAGCCAGCAATGACTGTGAGTGACTACTGAGGTACAAAGAAAAGCAGCAGGAGAAGAGATTGGGATTGAGCCAGTTTGGATGGAAAGCTCAGTCTTGGCAAGAAAGTAATGCTCCAATAAAGCAGTAATGGCAGTAAAGAGTTATTAAAAAGATAAATGTTTAATTTAAAACATTTTCAAGTGGAATTTTTTCATTGATTATTTTTCTTCATATACTGTTTTGATAGAAAGCAAGGATTTTTTTTTTTTTATTTTCCCCCATTTTTAAAATTTCCTCTCTCTCATCAACTTGTTCCCTAGTCTCCCTTCACACCAGACACACTTCATGTAACCAACTAGGGGACAGGAAGGAAGAAAAGACAAGGGGGAGGGAGGGAGGGGCGGGAGTGGGCAGGAAATGATAATTACAGACAACAGGAAGAAAAAAAACCACCTTTTTAAAGATGTGCTTCATTTGTAATAAACCAGAGAAAAATCAACATTCATTTTAAAAATGACAATATGTGAAAGCTTTTCATAAAACTATCTGGGTTTTTTGGGTCCTTAACCTCAAACATCGGTTAAAAAGCCAAATCTTCAGGCAAACAGAGTGCCCTGTTTTGTAAGGATGAAGGAACGCAAGGGAGAGATGCTGGTATTAGCTGTGTTTTGACACAGATCTGGATTATATTTTGTTAAATAACTTAGAAAATACAGTGAGCAAAAAGCATCATTGGGTAAGTGCATAACTGAACAAAACCAATTTTGCAGGACCAGTTAAACACAACTTACTGTCAGAGTAGGTTAGGCTTTTCAAAGGGAGTCTTAAGATCTATCCTGATTTGACTTAATATTTTTCTTAGAGATTTGAATGATAGAATAGCAGCAGGCTTGCAAATATTTTGTCACAGATTTCAAGAATATAAGGAAGGAGACATGACAGCAGTTAATCAAACCCCAGCTACAGTTGCAGAAGGTGCTGAAGATTGCAATAAATTATTTTAGCTAGATGAAGTCAGTTCTTAGTTTCAAAACATTGTAACAGTACATTTAAAAGAGAAGTTGTCTGATGATTATGACTTTGAAGAAATCCTGAACAATAAGAAACAAAACATCTTGAAAAGAAAAGTGATTGCAAAATTTGCTGCCATAGATTTCAGGAGATCATGAGAAGTGTAACAGCAGCACGGGAGGATGACTGCTGCCCGGTTACACCTTACGCTAGATCAAACCCGAAGCCATGGCTGTCATACGTTGGTCTCAGCACAGAACTGCTGAACAGTGGAGAAAGTTTGGAATCCACCCACAGGGCAGTCTAGAGGCTGTTCTTACAAGAAGAGCAGGTCAGAAAGGTTTTTGACCTCCTCAGCCTGTTAATTTGTTTAATAATAGAGAAAGGGTGGCATTTAAGAGGACAAGCTTAAGCTGAAAACCATGTATTGACACACAGTCTGTGTTACACTACATGTCATAGGAGTTCCTAACTCACAGATGTGCACACACAGGCAGACACTCACAGAAGCAAGCAGCAGACACAGGGACTACCAACAAAGGGACAGTGGCACCAGTGCTGTAAGCGCGACTGCTGCGTTACTTAAAGAAACAAAACATCTCTACTATTTCAATACTGGAACTAAAAAGGGCCTTTGGCTCTGCACAATACATAGATTGCAAGGGCAGAATTTTAAAGAGGTCATAAGAGCACAGAGGTGTGTTATTTACACTGCTTCTCTAATTCCATGCTTCTTTTAAACCAGAAAGACTAGACTTCCTACAAATTCTGCACGGGGTCATTGAAATCAATGAAGATGCACTGGTTGAATTCTGCTGATATTTAAGCTCCATCAAGTAAAGCCTCTTTGGAGACCTCTCTTGAATTAGTCTAGAAGCCATAGGTAGTAAAAAAACCTTCCTGGCAGGAAGTTTCAAGCATGCATAATGCCCTAGATACACTTCATAGGTTCTAGTAAATGTTTGCAGAAATTTTCTCTGAGAACACCCACCCGTTAGCTCTGCAGAGAGAGACTGGGTTAGTGAAAGTTATTATGGAACCCACTCTTCTTGTACTCTCATATACGAGCCATTCTTGTTGATAAAAACTTAAATCTGAAGCTCATAGCAATTAATGACAAGCTCATTTAGGCAGTCATCATCACTGTAGCTGTTGACAATTTGTCATGCTCCATTCCTCCCAGCAAATAAAATCCTATTGGAAGGGTCCTGTGATTCCACTTACTTGCAAGAAAAACTTATTTTTTTAAATCTGAAAACAAAAAAAAGTCTTTGTTTTCAAGTTGTCTCTGGTCAGACACCAGTTCCACAAAGCTAGACAAATATGTACTGTTTCGGTGATACATGTATTGTTTCAGCATTGTGAAAGAAGTTTGACACATACATCATAATTAGTAAAACATCCGAAAGCCAAATTCTTTGGGACTCTGTTTTGCACCAAGTACGTTCTTTGTTCCTTTCACAGTTCCCACTATGCACTGGACCTCCTAGCAGAATGTACGCAGGTCTGCAGTAGCCCAGTGCTGCTCCTATCAAACAGGAGTTTCTGCAATATCAGGCTGAGGACATATGCTCCCTGTGTGTGCATGCTCAGCTGTGTGGATTGAAATATCCTACTCCACTTACAGGAGGATGAGAGAAGGCAAAGGCAGGGGTGCAGATAGGAAAAAATAAAAAAGAACGGAAGTCAGAGAGAGAAGTCAAAGAAAAGCTGGAGGAGAAAAGGAAGGACCAGACTATTTTTTACAACCACTTGAGTAAAAGCTATTCAAGAAAACTCAGTTTGAACCAGGACACTTTAGATTCCCCATTCCGCCTTAGCCAAATAGAAATCTGTAGCTTGGGGCTAAAGCATATGCTTGTGTGTATCAAAATGGAAGCACAGGTCTAGATCAAACTATAAACCATGCATCTTATGCAGAGGGAAAAGCAATGAGCACCCAGTCCAAATGGTTCTTCTAAGCTAGAAAACTAAAGTCCAGGCAAGTCAAAATGGCTAAAAAAATCAGGGAGAACATCAAAGAGAAAAAATTTGCAACCTCCAGTGCTCCTCACAAGAATCTAAACAGATAGCTGCTAGCTGCTGAAATAAATTCTTCAGTTATCCTGGCAACAAGGGAGCAGGAGGAGGCTCTAAGTCTCATTCTAGATAATCATTAAAGGTCCCTTCCAACCCAAAACTTTCTATGATTCTATGATTCACTGCCACTGCAGTTCACATTGCTGGCATTGCAGCTAGAAAATTTAGTAAGAAACATCTGTAGCTTTGTGAGACCACGGTAGGGTTTGCACAGAGCAGCACGTGTAGGTGGAAAAGCAGGCAAACCCTCTTCTATGATAGTTCAGAAAAAACTCTGGACACTTTGCACACCGTTCTGCTCTGCTGCAGCGCCCTGCAAGACCACTATAAAGATTAGGGCTCAATCTCAGTAAAAATGTTTGTCAACAATATTGAGCAGCACCTTATTAATCTCTACAGAGACTGATTCAGCCTGATTTCAAGAGTACTTTATCATACCATCATAGAACGGCTTGAGTTGGAAGGGACCTTTAAAGATCATCTATTTCCAATCCCTCTGTCATGGGCAGGGACACCTTCCACTAGACCAGGCTGCTCAAAATCGCATCCAACCTGGCCTTGAACACTTCCAGAGAGGGGACATCTGTGAGAAGCCAGAAAGCAACTTAATGTCCTTCAGAATACAGAGCACAAGTATCTACAATGGCCAGAGTGGTAGCTAATCAGAGTGATTTCAATCAAATCACTTTTCCAAATTTACGAGTGAACCCCATTGACAATGCTTTCTCCATCTCTCCACATTTTCTAAATTCCAGTCATCTTTAGTCCTTGATGCCCATAACCATGCACATGCTGTAAGAACAATATGACTAAAAGCATTCAAAATAATGAATGGGATGAAGCGGGGGGGGGGGGGGGGGAATTGCTCTGTGTTACAATGTGAGAACTAGCAGATAATCAGAAGAAAGCAGTATTTCTCCACACTGCAACAAGCAAACTATGGACCTCACAGGATGCTGAGAAGGCTAAAAGGATTTTTAAAAACCCAGACAAATAAAAACAAAAACCCCTCCACCCAATGTTTAAATTAATGGAAGAGAAATCCACTTAGAATTAAACACACTTGTGGATACAACCTCTCGACCAGGACACTCACAAATTGTCAGAGGATGGCTCACATTCAAGAGGAATTGTACGTGTGTGTCTTAGTCCTTCTGTTGTAACCTTGTCCAAAGTGTCCCTTACTGCACATTCACAGAGCAGAGACAAACTACCTAAATAAGTTGATGTGTGGTTCCACCTAGTACAGCAGACCTTTTTACATATCCCTGTCTCCCTCTCCCTTCCCTTTACCAACATGTTTCCCTTAAGCTCTTGCCACCACCTCTAACAGTACCAGCCAGATTTAACTCTTTAGGAGGGACATCTCCCCGGATGGGATCCAGTGGCACAAAATGGAGATGCCAGTATTGTATTTAAGAGCGCTGGTGATCAAACACCTTTCTAAATACTCCTGCAGCCAGTGCACAGCCCTGCTTAACTCATTTTGTAGTAAGTATATGGTAATCATTCATACCTAGACTACCTGGGTTCATTCACCACTGTTCCTGAAAAGTCAGGATGTTTAGTAATTCATCATTTCAGCTAAAGAAGAGAGGCTCATAAACATAAAATTAGAAAAGTAAAATCTAGTATCTCCCAAGAAGCTCAGGATGCAGAACTGCAGCTCTCCTCTGTCTGACAGGAAACAAAAGACCCGTCTCAACACCAAGGCTTCCATCATTATCAGAGCTAAATACATTTGCACAGAGGAGTCCGAGGCTAAAGAACAGCTTTGTAGCCGTTTCCAGTACCTGAAGGCAGAAGATCATTCAATCTCTGAGTGTTTGCAAACTGTCCCTGGAAATTAATGTGCTTTTAGAAAGTGCACTTAAAGCAACATTAAGCAAATTAAGCAACAAGAAGCAGCAATTTAAGCTGTAAAGATGAAATGGGATCCTACAGAAAAGATCCCATAACTGCAAGGTGTGAGTAACATCTGAAAGCCAGTACTGAAAAGGCTGCTTATATTTTTATTTCCTGTATGGTGATGTAGATGCAGCACACAGGAAATACACAAATACAGTGTAAAACATACAACTTCGCATTTCATAATTGCCAGTACATTATGTATTTGGTTCCAGGATATAGTAGAAAATGTTTATAAGTTCCTCTTTTTTTCTTAGGTTATATAGAAAAGTAATTTCTGCACGTACACACATACATACATGTTCTAAATAATGTTCGTGTTTGTCTAAATTCAGAATTGGATTACTGATAATAAAATGTACTTCAGATTAAATTATACCCAAACTATATTTTTAATTTAGAACAGATTTCAGTGAAAAAGTTTGTATTGATACAAAGCTTTGGCCTGACAAGTGCAGGTAATATCCTATCCTCAAGAAACCTGATACCAGAATAGTATTTCTAATGAAAAAATACACTCCCTGCAGTCCAAATCAGCACAGAATCATCTCTGATTTTCATAGTATAAAACTCGAGGAAAGCTGTCCTCATTACAGTTGCCTACCTCCATCTAGTGACCAGAAAATATATATACTTTTATGAAATTAACTCTGCAACAACCCAATAATTGATTGTTGGCCATTGGTGGATAAAATTGATGAATCATAAAACTCTTTTCCAATGAATTTTCAAGTGGTGAAGGAAGTTTATCTCCTCTCAAACAAAGAGAACAGATTGACTCCAGCAGCCTCAAAGAAATACCAGTATATTTGTGCAACACATGCAGGATGTTCATCTCTTACAGAGACCTGGACAGGCTGGAAGAGTGGGCTAGCAAGAACGGTAATAAACTTAACACAGAAAAGCGCAAGGTCCTGCCCAGGGACAAAATAACCAAAGAGTGCAGTACAGGTTCAGATCTGTGTGGCTGGGAGTCAGTATTGCTGAAAGGGATCTGGAGGTCCGGGTGGACAACAAGCTGAACAGGCGTCACCAGCGCTCCACAGCCGCAATGAAGACAAATCAGATCCTGCTCTGCATCCACGGGGGCATTACTAGCAGAGATGGAGACATGATCACCCCATGCTACTCAGAGCTTGTCAGGCCACACCTGGAGTACGGTATCCAGCTCTGGTCTCCACAATCGAAAAAGACACAGATGGACTAGAGGGGGACTAAAAAAGGGCTGTGAAAATAATCAAAGGGCTAAAGAACCTGCCCTGTGAGGAAAGATTGAAGGAAGGACTTATGTCTTTTCTCCCAGAAAAGGAGAAGGCTTGGGGGGATCTCATCACAATATTTCATACTTAAAGGGTAGTTACAAAGAAGATAGAACCACATGGAGAGGTCAAGGGGCGACGGGTGCAAGTTGCATCCAGAAAGGTTTCATCTTGATATAAGAAAGAAATTTTTCACAGTGAGAACAATTGATTACTAGAACTATCCCTCCAGGGTCATCTTGGAGTCCCCATCGCTGGTGGTTTTCAAGACAAAACTGGAAAGAGTGCTTCATAATCTCGTCTACATTCCCTTTTCCTCTAGGCCAGGCCAGAACTCTTTCCACGTGAAATGAGTGACACTGTGCAAAGGAAGCACAGGCAGAATTCAGCCTTCCTCAATTCTGCAGCCAGCAAGAAAGGAATTGTAGGAGCATGAGAAAAAAAGGAGGTAGGAAGAGATGGATTGGATTAATAACAGGAGTTCTATCTAAAAGAAGAAAATCTGGAATTAGAAGAAAAAATTGGAATTAAGAATAGTATTCTAAAAACAGGCACTCCTTTTAGTACCTAAAATGTTAATTTGGTTCTCTGTAGATGTCATTTAAAGATTTCTGCATAACTTGTACCTTACTCACAACTTTTCTTTTTACTTCTGCCATCTGGAAATACATGTAAGTTACTTTAACATCCACTCATCTGTTTAGTAGAGACCATTAGGGCACAGAGAAGACTGTGAAATAAGTGTTTGTTCTTAGGGGTGGAAAAAAAAAAAGTAGAGAAATAAATACATCAGCAGCTCTTACTCTGCCCTCTTGGTCTGTTTCCTTAAGCTAAAATCACCCCTTAAACATACAACCTGAGCACCTTCAATGGGCATGAAGACAGTCTTTGAGAGAGAAAATTTACTTGATCTACATAGCATGGGTTGGCAGCAGACCCATTTTACTACTGCTACAGCATCCAAGTGATTAGTAGTTCCCTGTGCAAGAAATCAAGGCGAAAAGATATTCCCCTACAGAATATGCTCCAAAGCTTGTGTAGCACACAGCATGCCAGGAGAATCCCAGAAAAGCTGCAAACACAGCAAGGCTAATAACTATGTTCTACATTTAGCCTTGCTGTCATATTCTTTGCATAAGCTATGTTACTCTAAGAAACTATGGGTCTAGTCTAGCAGAGCCCTGTAAGTCAGCTATAGCTGACTGATAAAGCTCTTTGTCGTTATTTCTTGCTTTTAAAAGCATACTGTTTATCTGACATAGAGCAGCAATGGCCACACAGGGCAGGCTCAGATGAATGAGCAAAAGCTATAGGTCTTGCCCCTTCTTCTTCCTTCCCTGTGGCATTCACAGACTGCTTTGAGAGCAGCACCCCTGTGATAAGGAGGAATAATTAAATCAAGCTAAAAAAGTGCACTTGGAAATTATTTCCTCTTGTCCCCATGCAGAGTCACATAAATCTACACTCAGATCTGACCCCTAGATAAAATCTGTGCCTGAATATCTTGACTGACCCCCTTGCAAGAAGATTTGATTCATTACTGGATTAAGATTTTTTTATTATTATCATTGATAAGGAATTAAAAGAACACACCTTCCTCTCTGCTTTCTCTACAGGAACTCAGATAAGGGCCCCTCTGCATAGATTTCATTAATTTAAGAGACCAAAGAGTATGCTCTTTACAAATGTGTGTGATGGTTACCCTGTATAGCATGGAACACAAGGTTATTTATAGAAAGCTACTGGAATCAGCTACTTCTGCAAGATTTACTACCACGATCAAGACCTTCTAGCCTGGTCTAGATGCAATGTAAGTCCTAACTCTCACTTAACCAATGTAAGTAGCTTAACCAGGTCAAGGAAAGAGAGTGAATGTTCACAGCTATATTTTTCCTTTACCATGCAACATTCTCTGTGAACAGTGAAGTCACAAAATGAGCAGAAAGACAGAAAACAAATACCAGAATCCCATCTCCTCACAGCAAGAGCCTCTTTAAGAGTATCCGTTCAGAGGGATTCTGCTGATGGATCAATTCTGCCTACGTTACAAAAAAGGACATCAACAAGTATCTACCCTCTGTTAATTACAGCAAGTGCTTTTCATTTTCCTTTAGAAGAATCAGATATTTGGTTCAAGATATATGTTTTTTCATTACAGAAAAGTCCTTTTCAATCAACATTCTCAAAATAATTCTATCAGTCACTTACCACTCATAAATGAGACATCAACGACTTAATACTACAGTAGGCTGCTCCTTCTGCACCCTGAAATAAAGGAGTGGTTAAACTCATCTCTCAGGACCCTTTCTGCCTACACAGATTTCTTCAACTAGTTCTGCAGAACTCTGGGCCACTGCTTACCTCCTCTGGGGAGGCAAGATGATTATCTAGCCCCTAAAGCCTCACAGCCAAGCTCCAGCTTTGGGTACCATTCACAGCTAACTGTCTTTCTCCCTCTCCCATATCTCATCACCCTCTTCACATGTACTTTTGGAGTCCTAACCATGTTTTTGTCACCTCAGCCTGTTGAACTCAGGAATTTCCAGAATTCTGGCACCTTTTTTGGGAGTATGGGACTTCAGACCCAGATGTCCACTTCTGGAATTTCATACTACAGATTTTGTGTTGAGCTATCTGAAGAGAATTAAGTTGGACATTGGCACTGTGTATCACAGTTCTGAAAAAGAGGAACGGGCAGAGGAAAGACTGAGCAGACTGAATACTGTGTGTCTGTGGTGTCTGAAGTTCAGCTTTGAAAGTGCCTGTGTTACCTTCAATCTATTGTATCCCAGGGCTAGCTGTAATGTTCATAAGAAGAGGTGCAGCAGAATGCCTTTAGTAGAATGCACACTGTAAATACAAACACTGATCTTAAAATTTTCTGGACATGTGTTTATAGGTTAAAAAAGTACAACACTACTTAAAGTACTGTAATACTGGGGAAAAGCATGACAATTTGTTAATGCTGCTGATTTTGCAATCAATTTATCATGTGAATAATGCTGATGAATCATAACATTTAAACATTTAATACCTCTTTACTAAATTGTTCAGTTACATTGGCATCATCCTGTGACTGGGTAGATCAATGAGGATAACCCTTACTTGGTTATCCTCTGTTACTGGAACAGGTCTGTGTTTCTATCATGTACAACTCTCATGGGGGGATCCTTTAACAATAGATTTTTAGTTTCCCTCCTTATTTTCAGTGCTTTTTCTTTAAAAGTTGTTGTGTACAATTCATTTTCCTTCTATTTCTGCCAACTTATCTCTTGTGCTATTAAAAATAAAGACAATTTTAAACAGAAAAAGAATGACATATTTTCCTCCCACTTTCCTTACCAAGCGATTTTAAATTAGAATTCCCTGTTATACGAAAATCACAGGCAACTTAGACAAAGTTCTCTGGGAAAAAATAAAAGATTTAAACTATTAGGGTAAAAAAATGTCAGGAAAGAAAATTGGCTTATCCTACTCCTACCCGTACTGCATATTATTCCTCAGATACCCTTTAAAAACTATGACATAGGTATCCTCAGTGAATTTAACATTGAACAACAGAATCATAAAAATTAGTCCTTTTACATGAAAATCCTCAAAGTTAATCAAGATTTATGTGCCAAAAATGGAAATAAACTATCATATGATTAATAATCTTAACAACGGAAAGCATATCCTTTAGTATTCTGAATTGCTTTTTACCTGGAATTATCTTTCAAAGGAGAAAGAAAACCCTAAAAACAATTCAAACTATATCTGCAA
The DNA here is from genome assembly GCA_009769605.1 of Bucorvus abyssinicus. Classification (NCBI taxonomy): domain Eukaryota; kingdom Metazoa; phylum Chordata; class Aves; order Bucerotiformes; family Bucorvidae; genus Bucorvus; species Bucorvus abyssinicus. The sequence continues at coordinate 34,807,274 of CM020026.1, forward strand.
CCAAATTTCAGTTAGAAATTTCCACTTTCAAAAGTTGGTTGTGCTCATTAAGACTTACAGAATTCCCAAGAAGAACAGGCTCTAGGGCTGTGGGACTCTTGAACACTCTTTATTTTAGCCACAAACCACAAATTTAGGTTAGAGATCTGCTGTAGAGATCAGACTTGACAAAACTCGCAGAGATCTGGAGGCCCGTCATTACCACACCTACATCCTTAATCATCTAGACCAACAAATCACATCAAACTCTTTCTTACAAGGTGCTAAGTTATTTAATCAAGCAGTCACAAATGGCTCTCATTAAATTTTCTTGTCAAACTACTTAAAAAAAGAAAAAAATCAATTCCACTTAGATTTTTCTACCAGCTGCGTGTACAATGACCCCGTGCTACCCCAAACAGGTTGCTGTATTTCTCCTTGTTCTCTGCAGCTTGCCAGGGCCTTGCTTTTCAGCTGCTATTTATAACAGATGCTCAGCTGTAATTCCCTCTCGTCTCCTTAAGAAAGCTGCAAGTTCTTCCATACTTAATGAAAATCAATCAGATTGTTACTTCTTTCATGTACATAGAAAGCAGTTCTTCAGCTTAAAAAAAAAAAAAAAAGAAAAAGAATTAAATGCGGAAGACGATCTGCCAGCTCTTAAAACATGTTTCCTAGAAAAATCAAATTCTCTCATTTAAACTCCTTCCCAAGTATAAAAGTTGCTGCTTTAAAGCACCAATCTCTTACTAAAGAGTTTTTACTAGAAAAACAGTGCTCAGTGAAAACAATGTTCTTGCTCTTAACGTTCAGCTAAGGCAGAGCGCGCCTGCGGTGAACTGCTGAAGCTGATATGTAGTGTTTTGATATCAGTTCTCATTCTGAGTAATTCCATACGATGAACACAGGAAGTATTCGCATATTTTCTTACTCTTCTTTTGAGCTTTTGGACTTTTTTTTATTCCTCTTCCCAAGGTTTGTTTGCCCTCCAAGGAATAGCCGGTTCAGGATCCCACAGTTCAAACTAAAACAGTGAACAGGGCAGCTAGAGAAAGTGGTTAAAAGAGAAATCCTGAAGTGAGCTACCCATAAAGACAAACCCAACATATTAATGGCCAAAGACTGCCTCATTCCATGTGTTTAACTGCCCAAATCAAGGCAGTTAATTGGCTGCGCATGGTAAACTTCTTAAAAACAAAAGATACAACTGGGTTAACTAAATAAAAGTTTTTCATATTTCCCCATGATATTGATTTTTGTGGAATTTGCTATACAGGCAGCATTTACCTAAGAGGACTGAGCCTCTCTAGTTTTAACGTAATTTCCTGCCCAGTGGTGTATTTTAAGGAAGAGGAAAGATGCAAGTGGATGTGTGATTAAACTTAAAATACTTTTCTTCTCCTTAAGAACATAGCCATTTATTTCTGTTGATGGCTCAGTTTAAAGGAAGGGAAAGAACAAGTGCGTGCCTGCTGTTACACTGCCTTTGTTATCACCACAGTCACTGCCGTAATTGCACTTTCAACGTCTGTGCCTGCCTTCACCGCTGGCACTATTACGAGAATAATTGTAGCAGCATTGACTCTACTACCCTTTTGTCCAACCTTGTCTGTGACATGCATTTAAAGTGTTTTATTCTACCCGCTCCCAGGCAAGACCAGGCACTTCTCTGTAGGGGAATAAGATGCCCAAACCAGCTCTTGCTTTCTTCATAGCATAGCTAGTCTGAGCAAGGAGCGAGGCAAGGCACGGGCATCACCTATGAGCCTGTCTCCTTTACTGCTTATGGACCAGGCAGGGCAATACATTCAAGTAGGGCAATACCTTTGGCCAATACATTCAATCTCTAGTTACTGCTGATTGCCTTGGAGAAACTCCTCTGCAGAGCAAGGAGGAACTAATGGATAAATCTCAGGTTCACCATTAAGCATGTGATGAATTACTGGGCAACACACAATCCTACCACTTTCCACTTAGGTTGTGCAATATCAAAGGTCTGCTTGAGCCTGTGTGGTGCAGAAATATGAATTTCAGTAGCCAATGGCACAGTGGGAAATTATGTCACTGGAAATATATCCAGCTTCCTCTGGCTCTGCAGTACAGGTGTGACTTTATCTGTGTGCCAGACAGCGGTGGCCTTGGGTATATGACCTAAGAAAATTTTAAAGTTGTATTTAACTCTGCAACAAGAGATCCTTAATCCTCTGTTAGGAACTTCATCAAACAAACAGATATAACTCACATTTCTAATATGGAAATATACATTATAATTGCTATTCAGAAGTTCACAGCTCTTAGACTTCTACTTCTTCCAGTCTGACTGAAAACATGTACACGAAAGAGTAACCTGTCAAACAAGGTGAAATTTGTTTACCTTGCCTTATTTGAGTTAACAGTAAGGGACCCGTAGAACAGAACAGCTTTCTTATTGCTAATCCTATAAAGAGGTGGTGATAATTCATGCCATTTTACTGCCCAGACGTACCAGTCAGTGAAATGTGAAAATTAATGAAATGAGCAGTTTGTGAAAATACACGAAAAAGCCTACTAATTTGTTAATGTTCTGATGCTCGTTTAGAACAAAAAAAGCAATTACCTAAAGTAATTTTAAGTGTTTTGAAGAATAAAGGTTTTTCACTTGACATTTGAAAGAGTAACATATAAATAATATTAACACACTTCAACACTTGTGTGGGTCAGTTTTCACCTGTAAATTACACTCATCAATCCAAAAGCAAAGGAAGAGTTCTTGTTCCCAAGTTCAGACTAATTCAAGAGTCATGACTTCTTCCAACTGTATTTTGATCACATTTCTGCTTAAAATGTCTAGGAAAAGTGGAACTGTGTAAGGTAGCCTCCCTAGATAAAAAAACAGATGGTGGAGATGGAATATGAGCAAGCTTCCATCATGAAAGCTGTAAGTTTCCACAGTCCACTTGAAAGCTGGAGTAAACAGGGAAAGGCAACCTTTTGAGAACATTCAGCAACTCTCATAGACTGCACTTCAGGGTGTTGCTAAAAGCCAGTGTAAAGTTTATAAAACTTAACTGATAGTGCTTTAAATCCAGTGGATTAAAAATCTCAGTCCTTCTGACAGTGGCATCTCTTTATCACTAGATTAGAGCATCAAATATGCAGAAAAAGCTATTTGTGCTTTCAAAGTTGGTTTCCATCATTAAAAAAACCCGACCATAATCCTTCATGATGCATCCAATGTTGTGCCTCCACTTCTTTTTCCATGTCCACTGTTACTGCAATACTAACACATTACTTTCATTACTACCACTGACATCCCAGGAACTTTTAGGAAATCCTTTATTTCACTTTGTCCTCCTTTATAGGTCCCAGAAAGTCCATTCTTGCTTATTTTAAAGAAACTATCTATGCTTTAATTATGGACCTGTTGAAGATAATTCTCACATACAAATAATGATTGAATAAAGCATGCTATAGATGAACAATTCATCTTTTTTTTCTTGTGCATTACCATTTTTTCTTGTGTGTTACAAGCTATACAGTCATCTATTTTTTGTCTTTCAAGTTACATCTTTCTAGACAGTTTGTACCTTTCCATGTCATTTCAAGCATGTCATCCAAGAGAAAACACCTCAACAGCACTCAAAAATTCTAACCACTGTAAGAGCAGTACATCTCTAAAGATGATCATGCACAGTTATCTGCTAAGAAACAATAATCTTTGTACATAATGTTACTTGGGAGACCATTTATTCTATTTTTCATAAGAACAAGTAGTAGTAAAGATACACAAACAATTCAGAAAAACATGGCTGTGCTTTCTGCTCTTTCACTCATACTTTGCTCCAGTTCCTCGGGTACCAGCTCTTTTACTAACTTGCTCCAAGAGGGACTGCGTAGTTGTTTAGACTGAGGGATGCATGAGTCATGGTGTATTCAGCCTTACTACGAGTTCGGAGAATAATATTTGAAATACATGGACATTTATAGTAAAGAACATAAACTACAGTGGGAAATTACAATCTTCTACCAAACTTCTCTGTATATTTTACTTCCCTTTCTATTTGCTTTTCCTTTTTTCCCAGACATTACAAGTGCCTATTAAGAATTTGAGACACCTCATTGCTCTTAGCACTACCCAGAATTTTTTAGAAGATCATCTCATTACTCATCAATTTCTGGGACATAAACACTCTCCTGATCAATGTCAAATAATAAAGGTTGCCATAGTTCTGTCTCAGCTGACATGAAAATGACTAATGGTTTCATTAATAAGATAGATTAAAGGTGGTGATAATCAGTGACAGCTTATTCTGTAATGGCATCTGTATTGATGCATCTCTGGCACCTGAAACGCTAGACAATTTTCTTTTATTAAATGGAGTTTTAAAAGATTGGCAATATCACGTTTCCTTTGGAATGTTCCAGGGAACTCCTTCTAAGGAAGCAGCATGTCAACAGTTTTTTCCTTATCAAATATTAACACTAAGTCTTTCAGTGGTAGAGTACGGCAAGATGTCTGAAGGGCTGTAATGCCTATTTTAGGTTCAATTTAATATGCCATTTATAATAATAATATAAAACACATCCAGAAGCTTTTCTTTATCTTGAAGCTGATTATATCATTTATATCTTCTAAGTATGAAATCATCCATTTCCACTTCTGAACAAACCACAACAGTGTTTGGTGTAGGGCTGTGGAGTGTGACTAAGAACCACGCATACGCTCAGACAGTGTAAAAATGAAATTCATCTGAGGAAATTAATTCAAATGGTGCCCAGACATTTAGGATCTCTAAGGGTAGCAAGCACACAGGCTAAGATCCCAGGTTTCAGTGAGGTACACACACAGATCACAATGTTCATAAATTCTGAGTCTAATCCCTTGCGGATCTGACCTTCTGCTTCAGCCTTCATGGCTGTGAGTCAGTGGGTTGCCTAGGCACAAGCTAGGAGCTCTGCCTTACAACACTGTAACATTAAACAGACTTCCATTGGCTTCTATTCATAAATAAATATATATTGGAGATGTGACATAGCTTGGAAAAGTCGATTTAGCAATGGTAAGGACAGTTCCCTTATGTTAACTGAGTGTAAGGCTGAAAAAAGAACAAGTCCTCTTGCAGCCAAATTTTAGGTTGATTTTACCATTTTAAAGGCTTTGATATCCACAAGAGCCCTTGCAAATATAAATGATTTTATAGAAATCATGCACTGAGAAATACAATAATATAACCCAATCCCTAGCAATTTTACTAATTCAGGGTCACCTCATTAGTTATGGATGTGGACATGCACTATTATAGTGATATTCACTGAGCCCATAACATCTTAAATTGTCATGTGTACCTTGTTAGAACATTATTTGGCAAGAAAAGTTTGGTTTCTACTGATATAGTACTTGCTGTTTCATATTTAGTATATCAGAAACAGTCCAATATATCTAGTAAATAAATTGTTGCTAAAGTTTGAGCAGTCTTTGGTAGATACACGCTTACAAGGAAAGGCCAGCTAAAAGCATTTTTAAAAATATAAAACTTTTAACATTTACCTCTTAACGTCTATCAAATAACTCAAGACATGTCAATTTAGTTTTCATATGTCTTTGCGTATGACTATAACAGAGCTATCCAGTAAAGCAGGGAAGGGTAGCAGAGAGGCTATGTGTAACCTAAAACAGCTGAGAACATTTTCCAATTTCTTATCAGAGCAGACACCTTAGGAGGAGTCGCAGCTCTGCATCAGGACCGTGTGGCCCAGTAAACAGGATTTTTTGCCATTACCAGGAGAAAGCACCAAGTTTGCACTGACCTATGCAGTGGTCAGTGACTTCTGCCTGACCTGTTTTAGATTGAGTGATGGGAAACCATACATGGTAAAGGCCAAAAAGCCCCAGGGAAGCAGTGTGCAACAAACATCAGCCCCTTGGGGTAACAGGGCTGGGGAGGCTGAGAGGCATCTTTCAAATATCAGCTGTGATGCAACAAGAAAGAAGCAGACTATCTTAAGCAAATGAATAAAGATAACCCCGGGCAGACCTTATAGCCAGGAGGAAGAATCTCCACCCTTGATGACCTTCATACTGGGACGCTGATCACTCTTTGTTTTGCTGAAAGAAGATCTAGGTATAATTCAGATGTAGCTGGTCTCTTTCCAAAGAGATCAGAAGTAATGAAAGTGAGACATTCAGAGAATTGGGACTGCAGGATGCAGCACTGTGCCCATCAAGACATAAGCCAAGAAACAGCAAGACTGAAAGAAGGAATTCACTCCGTGTAGAGCTTTACCTGCCCTGATTAGCCACCTCGTTTGGAAAGTCCCTGTTTATTAAGTGGAAAGAGGTAGGCAGGTAAATCTGATTTTGTCTGCTATGTGAGCATGAATACCTTGCCCAAGGTCCCATAGAAAGGATGAATTGAACCCACCTCTTTCAAGTCCTATATTACCATATATCCCCTAAGGGACATGCCATTCATGACACCACTATTCACTGATGCTCTAACTGCTGCTCGGAGATGCTAGCTATCATCTTGTGAAAGTTCCCCACTTTGTTTCCTTCCTTTAGTTGAATATCACTATGACAGTCAAACTCAGCCATGTACAGCTGTTAAACCCTTGTCTCTGAATAGAATAGAGAATACTCAAACGAGCAGAAATCTGTACAAATAAAATCTTTAATTCTGAAACTCTGCTGAAAAATCTTTTCAGTTTCATCTTATTTTTGAAAAACAAAAAACAAAAAAAAAGAAAAAAAATCCCAATCAATATATTATACATGGGTTAGTTTTCCAAGGATCTCTGCATACATACAGTACAGCTGATTTGACAGGCTGGATCTATGTGATTTAATGGGGACTGTCCTCTCCTTAGGTAGCTAAAATAAAATAACATTGCTTAAGGGTTCTGCTGGAAGTCCCTGAGGTCAGACATACTCCAGTTCTAGATTTGTCTAAGGGACAGGCACGTAGCTACCAAAAGGCAGCTAAAGTCTCCTTGGCCTGAGGCTGCACTATGAAGACCAGTAAGGCTGAAATTCTTCCTTCAGACTGTGGGACTGCTAGGGAAGCTCTTCTCTAGCAGCTAGACTGTAGCGCTGAGCTGAGGGTCAAATTGTTGAGAAAGCTATGCATATCTGGCCTGTTTTAAAAACAGGTGTTCGTTCAGAGGAGGTACTGAGGGTATCATAAAACTGTAGGACTCTCCTAGCAAGACAAACACATAACAGAAGGTCAGGTATTGTGGTTTAGGATTTAGGTTCCAGGGCAAGGAGGAGGGGGGTTTCCCCCCTTCCCTTGTTTAGGTGCAAAAGGAGGTTTTGCCGCTTTGGCTCCAATTTCGCACCTGCCCCTGGAGCAAACCACGTCAATCAACGCCTCTTTGAATAACTCTATAAAAAGCCTCAAACACGCTTCTTTTCGCATGCATTTTTTGGTTCCGAAAGAGAGAACTCCTGAAGCAGTCACCTCAGCAACTGTGACAGTAAAGATCTTCCGAGCAGCAGGTAGACTTTTTACTTTGCTGATTACTGGCAGGAGGTGGAAAGAAGACGGCACCTGGAGACAGGAAAACCTGGAAGTCCCCCCCAGCTCTGCATGGAAAGTAACTGCCGGTGAGGGAGGAGAAAAAGGGTCAAAGTGCCGAGAATGAAGACCCCGCTAGAATGAGGAGGAAGACCCAGAAGGTCCCCCGGAGGTCCAGTGACTCAGGTTTTGCAGTCGAGGAGAAAGACCCAGGCCATTCTCTGGAAACCCAGTGACTCTTAAGGTTTGCAGCCAGCCCGAGCGCAGCACTGGAGCCATCGGCTTAAGGGATGCACACCTCCTCCACGCAGCACAGAGGAAGTTTGTCCCAAAAAATCAACTTGGACTTCAATGCAAGAGGTTAAAAGGAGTGTGCCTTCTCTGCTCCTGTTCCCCCCCCCACCACCACCTCCGGTGCTGTCCGTGTGTGAGGGCTCCTATTAAGTGGGGGGGGGGGGGGGTGGAGTGGTAGAAGGAATGTATCTGTTTATGTATTTAAGATCACTGTTCTCTCTTTCTCTCATTGTTTTTGAATTACAATAATTTTCATTCCCCCCTGTTCAAGCCTGCTGCTTCTTTGCCCGTGGCCATAAGTGTGTATTAAGCCCTCCAACTCGAACACTTTTGTTTCTTTTGTTTACATCTCGGAGGAAATAAACCTCTCTTGAGAGAAAATCGTCATTTTTGCTGCCTTTCAGTTCTTTTCAAATAGTGACATCAGATTTGTAGAGATTTAGGAAGGCCTTCAGTGAAATAACTACACCAACCTATACTTTTTGTAATGGATAGTGCCCTTGGTCTTATGCAGCTATATCATATTGCTTACTTCTCTAAAAATGGGGTATTCACTACTAACTCCCTGAATGATGCTCTTTGGTGTGAGAAAAGGGTTTCTGAGTAGCAGTTTAAATACTAAGGCATCTCTAAGAACCACGCGTCTTCATCTCATCTTGTGAAGTCTGCACAGCTAATGATCCTGTCCCAGAGGATAACTCATCATTAGCTTTTACAAACCAAGATGGGCTGTAAGGTCTTCCAGACAATTTGGGCAAAGGTTCGTTATGATCAAAAAGTCCTTTTCTTACCTTTCTGGCAATGGCAATTTCTTAAATAACCGAGACTTTTTAAGGAAACATAGCTGAGCAACACAAGCTTCTGCAGTGTTCTGCAAAGCTCAGAAATTAATTTCTCCTTATTCTCATGAGTGGATATAAAATCACCCCAGCTCTCCTTGAATAAACTCTTTCACTGGCATGTCTGCCCCCACTAATGTCAATGTATCCCCAAACAACAGGCGTTTCTGTGATACATCAGAGCCAATATGCCTGTTTGCATGAAACAAAGATTCATCAAAAAAATATAAAGAATTCAGAATATTAATATCAAAATAAAATTCTTGTGAAAAGTCTTTTCAGCTGGGTACACATCATGACAAGGGGATTCTGGATGAGGCCAGAGCTCTATAGTCAAACACACTATTTTTCTAGTAAAGTAAAAATTGGATGTAGCTACATAGGTACTTTTCACAGCTACCCAAATAACAGGTTTCACATATTATCTCTACCACACGTATAAACCCCACTCAGCATCAAGAATTAAAATAGAGTGTGAAGAGAATTAATGAGAACATTGTGTCAAAAGGGGACTGCAGTAAAAGTAAATAATTTCCTTTGGAGTTCACACCCACTTGAATATGTAATTTTACACAGATGAAAATTTGCTCAAGTTTAATAAAGAACAGCTCTATAACAGTGATCTCATGAGGAATTAAAGAAAGCTGGTGTGGCTTACATGTACAGAAATTTAATCACTAAAATACTCGGCAATAAAAATTTGCATAAGCAGTGGGCTAGTACAGTTATTTTACCATTCCTTAGGCTTTTGCATGCTATTTCAAGTCTTCTAATCATCTTCCTCATTCAGACAGCCTCACATGGACAGAACATGTGAGCTTGTGGAATAAAGCATTAATGAGACCAATGAGACAAGTTGTACAGAGGACCAGAGGAGTCACACTTGGGTTCTCTTGTCTTTAGCCCTGGTTCATGAAGTGACATCCCCGTATGCTGAAATTCATCTCTATTCCGATCAGCATTTAAGAATGTATTTATCTTTAAGCATATGCTTGAGTAATATTTCATTTGCAAAATTTAATTTGTGTGGTCCTAAATAGAGATGATTTCCTTACTCTAGTCCCAAGTCTTCAAAGTAACAAACAGCTCACAGAGATGTTCCCATGCCTAAGTCACACACTGTTTGTAATCACACCACAAAGCTCAACTACCCAGTATTGTAGAAATACAAGTTCATATTCTGCAGGTAGCAATTTATTTTTTCTCGCTATGTTATCACCAGTACCTAAAATTTACTTAAGTTATCTAAGGCTTTGTAATGCCATCCTTCCATGGACTATCTCCCTCTTCCACCGTCCTGATGCTGTAGTTTGACTATTAGGAAACCAAAAAACATAGATAAAACCGGTCAAAATAAGGCTAGGCTATTTTGTTCCAATAGTCTTCCTATACTGTTTCTTTAGAAAGCAACCAGGAAATTTTAGCTTTTGGTGATGCTCTTTCATGGTAGAGGTAAGAAGAGCAGGTGACGAATGAGGAAAATAACTGCATTAAAAATTCTTACTATTAAATCAATTTAGGGAGCACTTACATAGAGAAAAAAATGTTCTGATTTTCCTGAAATAGTTCCTGGAAGCTGAAAATTGAGTTCTTGTTGATGCATAAAAAATGCCTTTTCTTCAGATCTGACTCCCTCCACTTATTTATATATTTATTTTAGATTATTCAAAAAGTCATGCATGTTCATTTATGTTGCTATGTTACCAGTGTAATATATATGGTTACTAAGGCAACAGGTGGTAGCACTGCGTTAGTGTGTGTCATGGGTTAGAGCTGGGCTGGCCACTAGATGAACAACAGGTGCTCTCTACTATCCCTCTCCCTTCCCAGAGGGAAAAATTCTCTTATTCTCTTATTGCCTAAGAGAGAGATACATGGATTGGAAAAGAAAACTAAAACTGCTTTAATCAAAATAATAATAATAAAATGAAATATATACAAATATACACAAAACCAATACCAAACCCAACCCCCCTGATGGCAATCACTTCACCATCACCACTGATGCTGTCGGCAGGCGCTGGGGAAGGCCCAGGTTGGACTCAGCAGCAGATGGGAACCAGATGCAGGACCTGGATTCCGGAACTGGATTCAGGAATGCACGGGTTGGGATCATAGGCGGAATGGACAGAGTCCTCCTTAGACACCGGCCATTGAAGAAGAGAGCTTGACCCTCGTGATCCTTCAGCTTTATGCCAAATACGACATCTATGGGATGGAACACCTTGTTGGTCAGTTTAGGGTCACCTGTCCTGTCTGCTCCTCTCTGCAGGTTCACCCCCTCACTTACTGCACCCCCAATGTGGAGCACAAGATTAGCAGTGATCTTGGTTTCCATAGGAGCAAGTACAAACAAGAGCCTTTCTGCAGACCAATCCCTGGCAGTAACTGTGGACATCAAGTGTTATCACTTCTAGCAGCAGACACTGTCTGCAAAAATACAGCTAACTTCAGAAAGTGCAGTCACTTAGCAGAGACTGAGCCGAAAACTAAAATTACTGAACAGAATTAATTCAGTTCTAAAGCAAACTAGGACAATGTGTACCATGTTAATTACATCAACACTGAGCATTGGACTATTAGCTATTAATTTACCTGGAAAATTCTAGTTTTTGACTGTTATTCAGCTTTTCAAATGATAGATTTTTTTTATATTCACGTGTTTTGGTAATCCCTTGACAATTAACTATTTAATTCTACAAATTTATCATTGCAAATTGCCAGTGCCATTTCTGGGCTAACTAGTTGCACGTTTCAGTAAGCTCTGCTCTCAGTACTAGAAAACAAGTGATCAGTTCACAATGCAAAGCATTCATGGAAGTTAAATTGTGACAGAGCTGAGCTTGGAGCAGTTTATGAGACTAACCATTTACTTATGATGTCCCTTGAAGTATTGTTAATCCCTGTAACTCATATTTTGGAGAGAAGAAAAGCAATCGGTGAGAGCTGTTCATTTCACTATTACATCTTTCAGCCATTAAAATGTTCTGAACAAACCTCTGTGCTAAAAGGAATTTCAAACAAAAAAGGTGAAGTTTGTCATGATGCAAAATGGCCTCTTTCAAGTTTTCTAGAGTAATAAGAATACATTTCTCACATCTAAACTACAGATTATACTTTATGAGGCTAGGTTATGAGATTATATCTCACACTTGAGATTATCATCTAGGGTAAAAAGAATCAGCAGTATCATTCAGTTGAAGGTGTGGATGTAGAATGTTATGTAGAACAGTAGTTTCATTATCGTGACTGACTTAATTCACTTTGCAAGCGTACCACTGCAATTTAAATTAACTGCGCTTAGCCAACGATCCAGCCTTCATACAATGGAAGCAGAGATAACACGAGTAAGTCTGAGAAACTGAAGCATAAGACCTCACGAGATTTTATTTGATCTAATATGAAAGATACTCACGATGCTCTGACAGATGTTTGATTTCAAGAGCATAGGAAACAGAGCTAATCAATACAATAATCAGTCTCCATTATGCCTCATTCTGTAACCAGATTTTTAAAAACTGTACTAAAGATATAACACAGGTTATAAAACAAGACTTAGTTCTGGTTATCACCCAGGAAATTCTGTTACGACACTAACTAAAAAAAACAAAAACAAAAACAAAAACAAACAAGACCAAACATTGAAAATAGGAAGCTGATCAAGTTGTCTCTTGATACTTCAAAGATACAGACATCCCTATGTATTTTGGTTTTTTGTTTGGTTTTTTTTATTAATAAATACTGGCAGAACACACCTGAAATGCAGTAAGTTTAAAAATGTCCTGAATTTTATACAGAAGTAATTAAATGGATCGATATATCCGTCTTGGAACATGCTTAAATTATTTTCCTTCACCTGATTCTCCTGACCACGTGAAATATGTTATTTTTAACTGACATCTAAAGAAGGTCCAGTGAACACCAATGGACTGGTTACCCCGTAGAGCAACGCAGGAAATATTTTGTCCTTTCAGAAATGGAAGGTGTTTAATTTAGCACTTTCTCCCTTCTAGGGATAAAACCATCCTGGCTCATTTTCATCAGCATGTTGAGCCTTTACCTGTAGGAAGAAAAGACACTGATGTTCCAAAATTGTTTGTTGCCAGCTCATACAGCTGAGAGGTAACTGAGAAGTAGGACCATGTGCTGGATGTGGAAGCACTCCACAAGAGGTTTAAAGTCATCCTCTAAACACATTTTTCTAGGTATAAAAACACGTCCTGTACAGTAGTAATTATCTCTTGTACAATTTTGGCTTGCATTCCTGGAAATAAGCAGCTCAAAAAAATATGAAAGTCCCGAGCTTTGTAGAAGTAGAAATATGGGAGTGACATAACATTGAGAACATGCAGATCTGTACATGCATTCTTATCTCCTCTAGAATAATGACTGCCTTTGCCCTGGTTTAGAAAGAAAGGTCAATTGCTAACTTTGTACAACTGCAAAATGACTGCCAGAGTCCCTGGGGAGACTCTGCAGATGCAGGACAAGCAGTGCTGAGAGAACAGCTTGAAAACTCCTTCTGTCTCAAGCTAAACCCACAAAGAAGGCTTGGGGTAGCCCATCCATTCAGCAGACTCTCACTAGAGGAGGTTTTAAGGTAATGACTGGGGAACTACTGGAAGATCTTTCGGAACTGCTGAATGAAATGGGAAGGGAGAAAGAATATGATGACAGTATGGAAAATGAAATCCATAAATGTTCTAAACCAGATGTTTGTTCATTTGCAAGAGGGGCATACCTCCCATTCCCTCAGTGAAAGCCTCGCTATTACATCCGGTCTCTTTGGTCATTTTTCAGAAAAGAGGAGAGGTATCTGACTTGGCCACAATGGTCTCCAAGAAATGACTCTGGCTTGTCACTGCAGATTTTTTTACACATTTCATTACATACTGACAATAAAGAGTACACTCCCAGAACAGAATTGTGGCAGAGATGTGCTTGGGAATCCAGCAAATTCCAGGGAGAACTATAAATCCTCAGGATATCTCTGAGTGGTGAACTGTGTATTTGATTCTTAATTATACTGAAAGACGTGTGAAAACTCATCTCACCTGTAGCTATAAAGCTCAGGATTGCCTACACAAAATTTGCTCAGGCTCAAAAACAGTCCTTCTGACAAAGCTGTGAAACAAATCAGCACCCATAAACTGGTTCTTGATCCATCTGCTCCAGGAACGCGGTTTGAGGCAGCTGCATGTTCTGCTCGTGAATGATCCATGCCCTCTTATTTTGGAGACCTGTTTTCACATACCTGAGAAACATGCAGATGTATAAAGGCTGACAAAAACAGCAGATGAATAGAAAAAGGCCATTGTCAGCTCTGTCTGACAGAAAATACTCCCCATTTTGAAGATGTCAGGCTCTGTGTCTGGCAGAAGCCTAAGTAACTGGGTAACATTTCACTCATTAGCACTACATTCATCAGGTACTTTAAATGCCACAGATGGCTCGGTGCTTTCCAGTGAATATATGAAAATCAGTAAGTACGCACAGAAACAAGTGAGCACTGGACTGGGTAATTTTATAATCGCAATTTTACAGTGTTACTAGATCAGTTTGTGGATATATATATAAACAGATGGAAAGGAAGCTGTTTACAATGGTGCAGCAAAGTGATTATTATATTCAACATAACCAGCTGATGTGACAGTCACAAGAATATCTCAGAGTCTGTTTACTACTTTAAATAAATACAGGGGTTTTTTTAAATTAACCAGGTGGCAATCTTTAAGCTGTGCTTCAGACAAGCATCATTGAGCTCACATAAAAAACAAGGACGTGTTTCGGGCCCAATTTCTTGCCTTTGGATCCCATTTCAGTTCAGCAAACAGAGAACGATTTCAGAATGAATTCACAGTGCCTGCACTCATTCTTTAGTTAAAATAGGAAATTACCAAGACGACAGAGTTTTAAAAGCTTTATGTAGATTGACAGTCACCACTGAATTTCTGAAATAAATGTATACAGTTTCCATTTAGTTATGTTGATGTGCTACTTCATGGCCTTCTGGAACTTATAAACCTGTCTTCTAAAAAGGTAAAGCATCATTGATTCTATCTACAGCAGTTTAACTACAGGTAGTGAGCCCCAAAATGCTTTATCTTATGATAAGAGTATCATGAGCTGTTGATGAGTGAGTGAACACATACGCAATGATAATTAAGTTACAAATTCAACTAAGTTATGGAATGAATTGGGTCTTAAAACTTCCACAGTTTATTTCAATTAAAAGTGAGTGAATTTAGAGATATAGAGCCATTAGGTCCTGTTCTGCATTAACATAGGTGCAACCTGTTTTAAACTGCCCTCAGGCAATTTCAGGAACTCCTCCTAAAATAATAGATGTGCTTCCAGCTCTTCCAAGGTGGGATTTGTCTATTCTACACCTCAAAGCATATTAGTTGAAAATACTTTGATTTCAAATTTCCTAGATGCTGTGGTGGTGTTTTTTTCCAAAAGTCATCACAGTTGCTGTGATGGTCTTCCTGATGCAGAGCACATCAGCAGGAGCAATTATAAACCGGTAAAGCAGTTCAGTCCCTGAGTCACACTGATACTAGTACCTCTGTACTAGTATATCAAACAGCATCAAGACATTGGGCCATAATTACCTGTATCATTTAATCGTTAGCATACCATTTGGCATAATTTTGGTCCATGACAATGCTCACAGACAATGCTCGGACGTGGTTCAAGGGAGACCATATCTTGCAGTTGTTCCCAAGAGTCAATTTGGACTTGGCTATACTGCTTTGACGCAGAGAGGGAATAGTGTGCCACTTACACTTAGGGTTAAGGAACAGTCTCTCAGCAATATTAGTTCCAAAAATAAATACGGCTAGAGTTAAAAAGCCAATCTTCCCTATAAGTCCAAGGGGACTGACATTGTCTCTCAGGAGACAATCAAGACAGCAGAAGAACTGTGCAGCCTCCAATTCGTTCAAAAACATGAGGCAGAAAACCAAATCCCTATCAGATTATGAGTGAACAGCCAAATGCCTGTAGCATGCTGGAACAGTGGCTGGGGGATCCTGCTGCCCTGGGAGAGGAAAGAACTGATGTGGGCACAGATGACCACCTAGACTTGGGCAGGTACCTTGATGTCCCTCAAACCAGTGAGCAGCCTCCCCTCAGGAAAATTAGCAAATCCTTGCAGATTATTCAAGTAAAGGAGGTTTTCCTCTCCCACTAAGGCCATTGCACCACAACAAAAAGAACCAAAAATGTTATTTCAAAAGAAAATGTTAAGCTGACCCAACATTCTAGATTTAGGGCACTCAGCTGAGAGAAGGCAATCTTAAACTTCAGGCTCTGCTGCCCGGACAGCTGATCAGTTACATTCAAGCTCCTTACTGATGCAAAACACTGAAGAAGACCCTGTCACAGGCACAGGTTTCTGTCACCTGCCCCCTAGGTTCCCTCACCTTCCCCAGCCTGGATGACTCACAAGGGTACGGTCATGCACAGGCTCCTTTCTTAGAATCATAAGATTGTTTAGGTTGGAAAAGACCTTTGAGATTGTCTCTGGCTCTTTGAACATGAATATTCAAAATACCATTTCAGGAAAATGAGACAGTAGACATCAGTTCTCTCAAGCAAAGGAGGAATTAGGTTTGAAACTTGTGTCTCTTGAGAGCATCATCCCACCAGCCTGCCTTGGTGACAGTTACAAAGGTAAGAGCACAAAGCCAGCCCTCATGAGTGTGCTCTGGTTTGCACACACAGCCTCTCTTTCCCTACCCTAATAGCCAAAGCTCCCATAAAGGAGGCACAACTGAGTGAAACACCTGAATTTTTTCATTTTGTAGATCTTGTTGGCACCTGGCTCTGCCTCAGCTTGTCCTGAGCCCTCTTGGAGAAGCCCAGAGCTGCCTGCTGTGCTGGCGCGGCAGCTTGCTTGCTTCAAGGGGCTGCCTGCCACCAAGAGACAGCACCCAAGTGGCACCAGCAGCAAAATCCAGACTCATTTCAAAGCCATCCTTTTCCTGCCAGCCTTCACTCTCCTACTCTGCAGGGATTTGCAGTCTCTTCACCTGATCAAGGAATCGCATGGGTTTTGCATTCCTTTGGGAACAGTGCAACCCTCTCGCCTTGCACCCTGCTCAGTGCATCTCTGCTTTTCATCCTTCCCTTGGGCAGTGTCCCAGAGTTGTAGGAAATCACATTATTCCCACGAGAGAGAGGGGTGGGAGGGGGCAGTGTCTGCCCTGGGACACAGAGATGGTGGGACGCTCCTTGGGGGGTGAAACAGGGGCAAAGTACTTTGGTGAGGTCAGGGCCTGGACTGTGCCTTCAAACCCCTAAAACTCACTGCTGCCTGGGCGTCCCTCCTCCATTTCATGGTCTTGCATAGGAACAGCATCATCAGAAAGTGGTACCTGACCCTGCTGGCAGTCCAAACCAGGGTGGGAGGAGCCGAAATGCCCCCACGTTTTCACTGCTTGAATGATCTGTTGAGACAGAGACAAAAGCTCCCTGGAGGAGGCAAAAAACGCTTCAGTGCAGATCCATATTTTCCAGGTCAGTCATGAAGTTTCAGAATAGTATTTTATGAAAATGAAATGAAAAAGAAAAAGGTAGCGGTATGTACAATTCACTCTGTGTCAACAAGGACAAAACTGTTATTGAAATCTATCACTAGGGGGTTAATAAGCTCTACCAAATGCTAAGTACTTTTGTCTTGAATGCACCATTTGAAACATTCAGGGTGAAATAGCATCATGGAAGATGTCCTGAAAAATCCCCTGAAGCAATGCATAAACAAAGTACTCTCTGATCAGTTACTTGTCACATGGCTTGAACACTTGCAACCACCTTTTCTCCTTAAGGGCTACCCAAGCAGAAGCCAAACACCACACAAGTCTGGGTGCCAGTCATTGCAGTTGTATTGGGTACCTGAGCCCAACCTTATTTTGTACAGGAAAGAATTGCAGAGTCACTTCCAGTGTGCTATAGATAGTGTGATCAGTCAGTCTGCAGCTAACCAGCACAAATGGCATAACACACCCATTTTCATCATAAATATGACAAATTATGTGTGTGTATATATCATGATGCCCAAAGCGTTGGTTTGGTTATTCTTTTCTTAGAGAGCATTTAAATATCCTAGCTATAATGCTTAACAGAACAGGAATTTTTTTTTTAGTCATATTTTTTTGTTTTTCCAAAAATAAGAATAATCAGAGATTAAACAAGCATTCAGAGATGTTACTGAGCTTTTCCCACCTCCTGAGCCAGAATTGTGTAATTTTCTTTTCAAGATACTCTGATCAGATTTCTGAGTTCAGTTCATATAAAACAGCAAACCAAATACCATGACTATCTGCTTTGCTGTAAGGGGTTTTAAGGTTGCATTGTAGGTTGTAAGCGACAAAATGAAGAAGAGAAAGAAAATAGTCTGTCTTTTAAAATAAACCAAGAATGGTCAGAGAGCAATAAATGGTACAGAAAGCAATATGTCAAAAGGGGGACAGAAAAAGAAATACCAACAGAAGCACACTTACACTAAAAGTCCCCTTAGCATAGAGAGAAAAAGCAAAGGCTGAACTTGACAAGGCTGAAAATAAATTTGACAGCCTTACACAAGAAATGTTAAGATGACCTCAGCTACACTGATTTGAGTAAGCAGTTGTAGACAGATGGCCAAAAGAAAAGAATCTGGGTACTTCAAGTATAAAATATTTCTGGGACTGTAGAGACAGGGTTGATGATTATTAATGAGGTCTGAAAGTCAAACTAGATGTTGCAAAGGAAAAAATGCCATTACCTTCAGAAAACAATCTACAATGTCTTATGCTAGTCTAAACACAAAAATATCTGTCACTGACTAGAAGATATCCAACCTTAACAACTGAGATTCAGAGAAAACAAAAATAGAGCCATTGTAATTATAATCCTTGATCACCCATGGGAAGAATATATGTTTGAGTGACAGTGGAAAATTTACCATATATTATATCTCCTTCTGCAATTGAATTAATACATAAAAATCACACAGTAGCATTGGAAATAATTAGATTTTCATTTTTAATTAAAAAAATCTAGATCTTAAATAAAGCATATTTTTCTCAAAATTTTTCTAAAACTAAAGAAAGCAGATTAATTGTTAGCAGTTTACAGTGGAGGAAAGCGGTGTGACTTCTAGAGCTCTCTTCTAGGTGTCCTCAATTATAAGGTACATAAATTGTTTTGTCTAACCTCACCATAAAATGTCCTTACACCCAGCCTTGCAATGATTTCACTGGACAGTTTTCTTAAGCCGCAGTATAAGCCATGGGGTTTTTTTGAAACTGCAGGTACACTTGTGTTTCTTCTGTGCATGCCTCCCTGCTACACCAGTAACAAACTCATCACCAAGTCTGTTTGGATTTTTAGAAACCTTCAGTGACAGGCTTTCATGTTCCTCAGGTTGTCGGCAGATAGATGAGCTTCAAGATAGAAGGGGGTACAAAGCTGCTATCACATTGCCTGGAGGTGCGCAGACTTCAAATACATTTGAAATCATGACTTCTGTTTTTCTCTTGTCTACCAAGAACTGCAAAGGGGTTTTTGTGCTGGAGAAATATTTGACTTACAGATTTCATTTATTAATTAGAAATCCGCAAAAATAAGAGGATCTTTTCTAACATTTGGTTTTGCTTCTCCATAGTAGTAAGCCCTTACATTTAATTATTCATTATACCCTACTCATTCAGAGTCTGTGAATGATGTGCCATTATAGTTGAGCTTTTTCCTCAAGAGTGACTTGCATTACTAAAAATGGGTAAAGGGAAAAAAAAATCAATTAATATTTCATCTTGCATGTGGTGCTTGTTCTTTTGAAAAAAAAAAAAAAGAACTGCAGAAGTTGCATACTATGCAAGTATTTTAAACTTAATGAAAGCTCAGCAGCATATCAGAAATATTTCTGCTCTTTCTTTGATGAAAACACATGGGAATTTTGTTTGGGTCCCCATTAAAAAAACAAAAACAAAAACAAAAAACAAACAAAAAAAAAAACAAAAACAAAAACAAAACCACCAAGTAACCAACCTGAAGTACTTTTAAGGAGTAGACAATTAACTGACTGTTTTAGGTCATGCTCCCTTAGATTTACTTGTAAGGCAACTTTGCATCATTCACAGGTATCAAATGTATCATCAGTTTAAGCTCTTGGCCACTGTATCAGAGTTCCCTTGTTTTATTTGTTCAGTTCTGAATGAAAATACTTTTCTTTGTTTTCCATTTAAAAAGATAGTTGTGGTGGTCTAAATAAAATTTGAATCGTATTTTACGTTATAATACCAAAACTCTACATTCATAGTAGTTGAAAGGATGATGGGCAACTTTAGCTTTCTGATTGTGAGTGCTGCGACTGAGTGTGCTGTGAAAATCCATACCCGGCAGATGACTAAAGGAAAATAATGTTTTCAGATGTCAAACTGCTGAAGGGTCCTGGACAACCTTCTCCAGAGCCCTACCAGATGGTAAGTTTCAGTTTCCATTAAAATTAACTCCATCAAGCACATTAAAGCACCTGGATTATTTGAATGTAATAATGATAAAATGGTAAATGACCCATACTTTTCCCATAGCTTATCAGGCTATGGGAAAGGAACTGCCAAGGCACACATGCATGCCTGCACCAGCAAATGGTGCGGGTTCAAACATGAACAGAAATGAGAAGCACAGATAAATAGCAATCACGGAGCCTATTCCAGAAAGTAATTAACAGAGAAAATCCTACACTTTGCTGTGGGTTTGACAGCTAATGCTGTTGGTAAGGTGTATGGTGATATGATATAACCTTCTGACTGAAGCGGTCCAAACCAAGGTTTCTGCCTCATTTTTCTTCCCAGGGGGACGAGGAGGAGAGGAAAATGGAGGATTGAGGGAGAGGGAAGGAGACAGTTACAGTTTCAGCTCCCTGTCTGGAGCATCAAAACGTAAAAGATGTTCTGTACTGATGCGAACATAACATTTTCATTTTGAGAGGAAAAGTATGAGTGATAGAAATGAAAAACAGAATGCCACACCTCTGTAAGTCATATTGGATTTTGCTACTGTTCATTATGAATATGTATCTTTGTATGTATGTTCAGAACTAAAATTAAAAATCATATTTTGCTGTTCTGCCAAACTCTTGAGCTTCTTAGAGCAAAGGCTGTGGGGTTTGGCAGAAGGGTGTCCCTATAATTCTTAACAGAAAATAAATAGCCAAGTTTCTTTAGGTCCAAGAACTCTCTCCAAAACTCCATTTGCAATATATATTGACAAACATATCTGTATTACAAAGTATTCTTGTAATTATTTCAGAGTTTCTATTTTTTCTTTACTATCTGGGGCCAGAATTTCCATGTAAACATACTTGTGCTTTGAATTCACAGATTAGAGTCTCAGTACTGTTCATTTTGCATATCTGTTGTTGTTAATGTATTTGAAATTGCTTCTGCTCTAGACGGGAGCTTTCCAACAGATCAAAAGCTCAAAGAAATTTGCAATTAAGTTATTTCAGCTGTAACAGTCTCCTACCCATCCGTCATTCTTACTCTCCTGCATTTTTGTTAGAAAACTGAGACCAAAATACACTCAACATTAGCAATCTCCTAAAACGTATAGCTGCTTCATCATGGCATCTGAATATCAGAGTTGAATGCTGTAATCCATAGCATCGTCGTACAGTGAAACACCCAGTCTGTCTGTGATTCACATTTCTGACGGTTAGGTCAATTTCCACATGTCCAGAGATATGACAGTTACTGTCTGCTACATACTTTCATTTAAGAAAAAAAAAATAAATTTCTTTGTAGCCCATAAGCTAGATAAAACTTAATTCGGCCACACTTTGTTTTAAGGTCAGACCTGTTAAAACCAATTATTGTTATCTAACACAAACCATCGCTCTTCAGGACATGAGCCAACCAAGTCACTTTGAATACAAGTAGATGTTCACTATCAAGTTTCTGTTTCTTTCATCTAAAAATCCAGATCTTGCTCTTTGATGGAGACTGTATCAAATGGAGACATCCCATCTAAAATACCTGTCTCCTAAGGAAACATGACCGATGAGGTAGTCAAAATTCATGTTTGTTCTATAGTAACGTCTTTCTAGTTCAACTAGAGCAAGGAATTCTAAGGTGCCATTGACATGTGTATTTGTTTTAAATTGTCACTTTTTTACTGAACTGATTTTTTCTTGTATTTTTTAGTAGAATAAAAAGGAGGTTAGGGTCACCCGATTTATCTTCTTCATACAATCTATACCTTTGTAACAATTCAGATCTAAATTAGAAAACCGCAGCGGCACATTACTTTTTACCTCTTATATCAATGAAACAACTGAAAATGGTGTTTGAGTGCCCGTGTTAATTCTGTATGCTGTGATAGTTGCCTGGAAGAGTTAGAACTCTTTGGTCCCACTGGGCCACTTGTACCTAAATCAACCCTCTCTCGATCTGCTTCAGAGAAGAAATTGAATACTCCATGAGGTTAATGATATATAAATCTCCTGGATAAAATAATAAAAGAATTACATAAATGCATGCATGAAAAATAATAAATATAAGTATTTATTTACATATATCTGTATGTAGGCATGCGCCAGAACATATTTCACAAAGACATGTGGAAATTTAAGAAGCTTTTCATAAGAATCAGGATGTGCACATTCTTGAATGCCAGTTAATACAGTATTTTTGTTAAATTACAGTAAGTAAATGGTGCATACTTTAAAACTACCTCCATCGGGAATATTCAGAATTTAGAGTTACAGCTGCAGTGCTACCCACAATGTAAAATATCTCCTCCAACAGCAAAACCTATAGAAGTGTATAAATAAAATGGAAAGTTGAGCTCTAATGACAAAATTAACTGCCTAACAACATTTTTCAGACAGATGAACAATGATTCACCTCATCGGCCAGCTCTGGGAAATGTGACAATTAAGGTCTGTGTTAATCACTTGAGAGAAAACAGACTGCTACACACACACAGCTCTTACATATACATATTTGCTACTATCCAAATTTTCTGTTGAGGAAACTGAGTTTTTTTAAAAGATCCATTTTGTAGTGCATATTTCCAATTCGAAATGTAGACTTTGTCTTCAGAATTTGATTGACTTTATTGGCACCATCAGAGGCTTTACAATCTCCTGTTCTTCGTCAGGGGTTTATTTACTTTGCAAACCTCTGAATGGCTCAGGATGATATTTACTTGAAACATTTAAGTGACTCTGCAATGAGTCATTCTGTAAGTGACTTTTTCCTTCAGCCTCTCTAGGATAATCCAGCCCTAGTTCCAGAAGGGAAATACAAGGGAATAATCAGCTGTGTTTCCTGTCATTATGATGTTGACTTTCATTGAACTTCCATGCAGCAGTCTCAGAAAGTGATTACAGCCCTGCTTCACAGAGGATTTACCCAGTGTGATACACTAAAATGTAATTCCTCTCATTTTTCTCATAGAAGTTTGTCCTTTTTTTCATTACAAAGCTCAATACCTTTTCAACATTTAATGCAAAAACAAAGGAAATACAAACAACACAGTGATACCAAGGACGGGATGACTCCATCCACTCAGGAAAATAAAGTGGATGTACTCTGTTGTCATACATTGCCTTACAAGACATAAACTTATTTATTCATTCACCAGAATTAAAGGCTATTAATCCCTTTTTTACATTATCTGTATCTTACTGCATAAAAATACTCCTCTGAACACAGAATAAAATTTCCTCTTTGTGGTAAAAGCCATGTAATTATATATATACATATAATGTCTAAATTCTTAGAGTCATGCTCATTTCTAATCCCCCAGAAAATAGGATAAACATCTGTGGCATTAATATCTATTGTCCACCTTTAAAAAAAAAGAATCCCATTGATTATCTCCATTCAAGCACCGACTGAAAATTGTAGTGAGATTTATCTCAAAGAAACCTCACCAAAACAGGCTTATAGAATAGTATTTTCTCTTTGAATCTTTTTAAAAGTATCTGTTTCCCGAATAACCATTTACAAAACCCACCCCCCACATCACTCTCTCTTCACTCTTTCTATATTTGTCTCTCCCTCTTCCCAGTCCTTTCTCCTTTTCTTCATTTTCTACTCTTACGGGATGACTGTCGCTGGTCAGATTCTGCCCTGATTTAAGATTTCAGTGGCCCTGCCACTTTTTAATCAGGATAGAGAGTATGAGCATTACAATTCCACAAAGCCTGCAGGGAACAGCCTGCACTGCAAAAGGACTTGCACTGAATAAAACCCAACAACTGGGGAAGAAGAAAAGGGTGCAAAAATCTCCCCTCTCTTTCTTCCTACAGCAAAGGTCAATTTCTTAGATTCTACGCTGAAGATCAGCATCAAATATCTCCTTACATCTTTTGGACTGGATGCAGCAAACATTTAGATACCTGCTTAACCTTAAGCACACAGTTATTCAACAGAGCGCTTTATTTAAACTGATTCCTCACAGTCCTACCCCTGCATAAATATTCTTGAAATGAATTACGAGTGCATATATCAGTACTGACTGAGATTCTACGTATTTACCTTTTTGGAAAACACCATTTCTTACCACAATTGGATCCCAATTCCCATTTTCCAGATGGGTGCTCTGATCACAACATCATTGTTACCCATCACCACCATTTAATAGAAAATTACACAATGAAACAACTCGCCATTTTAAATTGCAGCCTATGCTGCCTATGAATTATTAAACTTTAATTATGGTTGCTTTAGGTTTTTTAATCATTCAAGGCAACACCTACAGTCTTCAGGGTTACACACATTTTGAATATTTCACCTATTCATGGTTCAAACTATCAGTAAGCCAAAGTCTGCCTCAGCACTTTACAAATTTTAGTGCATTCATACCAGAAATGACCTAGAGTTCTGAATGTGTCATCGTTAAATCCTTCATGCATTGTGCCTACAACTGAGAAAACAGTGCGATGTTTCTTCACGGGGGAGGTTTCAGACAATTCTTATGTAGGTGCCATAAAATTTTCCATTATTTTTCTCTCTGATGCAGGGACAGAAAAAGTCCTGGCTAGAAAGTGATGAATTCTGCCAGCTTTTGTCAGTGTTGGATTATATACTGAACATTCTTTGATCTTCACAACAAAATATCACCTTTGCTTTCCTCCCTAATATCCAGCAAGTCACCTAGGAGTCAAACCAAGC
Source organism: Bucorvus abyssinicus (assembly GCA_009769605.1). Lineage (NCBI taxonomy): Eukaryota > Metazoa > Chordata > Aves > Bucerotiformes > Bucorvidae > Bucorvus > Bucorvus abyssinicus. Next base: position 34,832,051 of record CM020026.1, read on the forward strand.
AGCTTTTTTTTCCAGGAAAGTCAACTAAAGCTGGTTTTGGACCATGCAAAGCTTAAAGATAGTCAGATAAAACAAGAATTTCAAAACCTCAAGCTTAAGCTTCCTCTTGATCCTGGCTTTGTGTCAGCTTTATCTGCTAGACCCTATCCATCGTGGTTGCAAATCCTTCTATTTCCTTTGATCCTCATCTCTTTCTACCCAGTTGGAAGCCAGAGCACCACTTGACCTGGTGTTAGAGATTGAGCCATGACTAAGTGAGCTCTGTTTCCCCAGGTAAAGTGCTGAGTCAAAATCTCGGCTCCAGTAGAAGACAGGATTTCACTCCTAGCATGACTATCTTCTCCCTTGTCTCAGAAGAAATCTTGTAAATATTAATGGTTCCATATCTTCAAGTTAATGAGCACCACAGCTTAAGTATTATTTCCAGTCAGTGACCAGCAAACAAGACACAATACAAAATTTTAAAATATGTAACATACCTTTTATTAACACCACCTTAAGAAGGAAAAGTTTCATTAGAAGAAATTATAAATGCTACAGATTTAGGAGTTTAAAAGCCCATAGAAACACTTAAAACATTAAAACTCAGCTAAAAAGCAAGCAGGAGCACCATAAGCCAGGAATGCCGTACGACAGAAAATAATTCTTCCCCTAAACTCCTCCCCTGCTTATATTCAATCTCTCTCTAACCTTCATTCACTGCAACACTTGCAAAAAAGCCGATCAGGGATGATGATGTATCACAAGATGTGAGTGCAGTGTGACTATCTGCTCAAAGTCAGAGATAAGAACATAAAAGACATAGCAGTTCTGGCCACAGGCAAGAGCCTTAATCAGGTTTCCTAACTCCTCCCTGCAATGCCCTTATTTATATCATGTAGCATATGCTTGAGGTGACAGAGACAACCCTAACTCCGGCAATGTTTAATGATACGGGACCCCTCCCAAGAAGGTCGGGTCTCTGCTCCTCTCTGTTCTGCAAAATGTCACCAGCTTCCCTCAGCAATTTATCCTTTCTGATCCAACTGGTGTTTTTTCCATATTTGGCTAAAAATGGACAGCATGAAAATGAAACATATTTGATTTACCAAAGAAACTTGTTAAATTTGCACTTAAGTTTGACCTGAGCATTCTTTTAAGTTTGGTTCATCTGCCAAGAGATAAAACCAATTATTCATAGAGCTTTACTGAGAGCAGTTCTGTTGTCACCCTAATGCATGATTAACTTTCCAAAAATTAGTATTTTTCCCTCCATCCCCAAGACCTGACTTAACCCCCCTGTTCCATAAGAAACATGCACGTCTTTAATTCCTGAGTGATTCCCAGGATAATAAGATACATCTGTTTTACACAGTGACTAAGTACCATAAATGATAGTTTCAGCCCAGTGAAGCAACTGATTTAACAGCCAGTTACCAGAAGAACAATCTTCAGACAATAGCCACCCCTCTTCTGACCTCTCAGGTCTCTCAACTCCAAACCCATAAAGACCACCTGCTACCTTTCTTTTTTCCTCACCTTTGTCTTCTTGTTTCCATCTCAGCACTATCCCTTCATGAGACTCACAACACAGCCTCCATCATGGAGATGGGACAGCACAGACAGGGCAGGACCTCGAACCAGAGCCATAGAACTGGACCTCCATAGACATTTATCAGAACTTTCTAAAGACAAATCTAGGAGCAAAAATTTCTAACTAAATAGCATGACCTAAAAGGAAAACTATGTTTCATGTCCATCAAGTTTCCTTTCACTTCTGCTAACCCACCTCCTTTTCTCCCAATCCTAAGTTTGTCCTCTTACCCTAAATTGTATATATGTTTAACGTAGTTTGGGTATAAGCAGGACACTTGGTCCTTTTTAGCTTGGGTATTTGGTCTCTCTGTGTCAGATTTGACAAAGGGGCTAGGTACCTGAAAGGCAGTTCAGATTTTTCAGGTACATCTGTTCGTTTAACAATGTTTATCAGATCATCTTGCAAATCTCGCCTCTTTTATGTTACCCTGTCATTGTGTACAACAGGTAAACAAGAAACAGGGACAGAAACCAAAAACTTCCTTCTGCCTCCCACTGGCCTAGGGAGAGAAACTTCTCATCTCTCTCCTTCACGCTCGTTGCTTCATAGTGATCAGCTGCAGTGAGCAAGAGAGGGCATTTCTTCCATGACAAGGTTAGGATGTTCCTCACAGAAATAGGACACATGATTTTGAACACCTCCTAACTAGAAGGACGAGCATCCCAATTCCCGTTTTTGAGATGGGTGCTCTGATCACAACATCATTGTTACCCATCACCACCACTACAAGAAGCAGCAGCAAGCCCAGTTCATGACCAGGAAGTTTCTAATGGGAGTTTGTCTCCACAGGCAGGCTCTTTAAGCGTGAATTTTTCACAATTCTTTGATATGTAAGTCTTATTGTATGAGTCTAGACTTGTTGTTAAACCTAAGCCTCGCCGAGTGGCCTTCAGCTTCAGTCAGGACAGAGAGGCTTGTAAAGCACTCCAATATTGTTTATCAAGGTGTAACAGGAAATCAGTTCCATCCATCCCTGTGTATGCACATTCGGGCAGTATTCTTGCACGTGCCTAGTCTCACACTCTGAGCTTCTCAGAGCAATGTGTATTTTCCTCTAAAGCATTTTACTGGGTGCTGTCCTGTTTTAAACTCAGCTGGCAACTACACACCATGCAGACACTCACTCAGCCAGTGCTCCCCGCCCACGGGGCAGAGGGGAGTCGGGGAGCAGAATGAACGGTAAAGCCCACTGGGTTAAGATAAGGAGAGCTTACTTAAGCACCACAAAGAGAGAAAGAACAATAGTAATAACAAAGTGAGTGAGGTACAAGGCACTGCTCACCCCTGCAGCTGAGCCATGAGACAAGCCTCAACACTACCCGATGGATTGAAACTGCATGAGGTCAGTATGGTATCAAAAATCCCATCAGCTGGTTTGGTCTGGTACCCAGCTGTGGAAATTAACCCTGTCTTAACCAAACCCAGGACAGCTACTCAGAATTTTAATTAATCATCAGCTGTCTTTGCCAATCATCAACCTCTTTCACAAATACTCCACTGACCTTTTGTATTGTGCTAAATAGTAGGAAAATTTTGTTTCCCAGTGAACAATTGCAAAAGAATACATCTTTCCTATGCCTGTTACACTTTCAAGAAGCTATTTACTAATCAGTGTAATCAAGGTGGATTAAGGCATTTAGTTTGCTAACACCTAACTGAAACACTCAATTCCAGCCACAAAAAATTAAGTCTAACTGAATTTGAGTCTGCAGAATCAGGGCCTGACTTATCACAATGGTTTGTATGAATTATAGTCTTAATTATAGCCAAAAAGCTGTATATTAATAAGTGCACAAGATGTATCCCATCACTACTGTGATCTGCTATTGGCAGTTCTCACAGCCTCAATTGCAGATGTCTCAATATTTGGTGTTCTTCTGAAAGCTGGAATCCTGGTGTGAGAACTGCTTCCATAAAAGCAATGTACATTTAGAGTTACCAGGTAAACATATAAACATCAGCATAAAAAAGATTGCAAATTAATGAAATTCAAAAATAAGAAAAGAGTAGTATTTGATTTTAAAACAAACTTCAGGACTTTGGTGTTATTTTTTCCTCGTGCTAAGAAATGATATAAACATTTGCCCTATTTTCAGCCTGCCCTAATCTGCCATTCTGTAGGATTTGAAAAACTACATCATTTTAAGTGGTAGCCTTGAAAATCGTGCTTATCTGAGCTTAACTTTTCTACCTTAGATAGTCAAGGACTTCCTACACCTCCAAGAGCGTCTTCAGGAGTTTTGGTGCTTTCAAGATAAAACAGGCTCTAGAAATATCAAGGAAATCAAGAAAGGGTGAAAAAAAGGCAGCTCTTCCTGTGTTTTATCCCTGTCACTGTCAATTAAGATTTGATTAAGAAAGGACCAAACAACCCTGATATGTTAAATATGTAAATGTTTGCTTCTTCCACTATCGTCAAAGAAAGAAACCTAGGAACCCAGGGAGTGATAGACAGCAAAAAAGGAAACAAAGTCTGTGTTTTTCTGGATGTATATGAAACTACATAGCTGGATGAATACCACTACTCCTTTTTAAGTAAGTATGCTTAATTGTAATTGATATGTGATCCCACATTTGGCAAATAAAATGTGAATTCATTACTGGAAGGACAGCTTTTGTATAGTGTACCTGGGGAATATTCACATAGACTAAATGAACAACCTATAATTCCCAGGGATTTGTCAGGGAAACAGATATGTAAGTAGTGAGAATTAAATTATTACACTAAGAATCACCATCTAGGTTCCTATCTCATTTATCAGAAAGACTTTGGAAAAAAAGTAGGCTGCTTAACTCATGGTTGGCAGATGCAAGACCTCTGACTTCATTTACAAAAAAAAACAGTCACATGAGCAAACAAAACCAAAACCCCATACCCATATGGGACCTCATTTTCAGTGCTTCTAATAGCTGTTGTTCATCCGCAGGTGTTATGTGGCAAGAAGAACAGCAGCCAACACACATACAATCCATTGCTGCTTCTGGAAAAATCTTGGGTTTGGATTTTATGTATTTTTTTGGTACCTTTTTTTTTTTGGTATATTTATATAAAGATAACAAAGCAAAGCAAAAACATCCTTTGGAATCACTTTGATTTCCAGTACTGGCATCCAATAGTCTTTGGATTGTCTTATTGTCTTATTGACACTAGAAAAGGGACGGTGACTCAGTGCTTAGGCTGCTGGGTCCTGTGTGCCTGTACAAATGTCATCAGGATGTCAGATATACTGGAAGCCACAGGATTGTGCAGAGAAGGAGGGGAAATCAGGAGAGACAGGTGCCAATGTTTTTCAGGTGTTCGTGTGATTGCCTCTGCAATTCTTCTGGGAGAGAAGTTACTCAAAAGGAATGTATTTTTTAGCACTACAGTGGTGGAGCTTTCTTAAAAATCAAAATGCTTTTTGGAGGACTGAAAAATTAAGGACTTTTTGACAAGAAACACACTTTTTGTTTAAAATGAAGTAATTTTCAAAGCTGAAATATGTAGACAGAACTGGTTGGCTTCTAGGAAGGATGGGGAGATAAGTGTGACAGGGAAAACTAGATAGCTGTAAGATGTAGCATACCTTGATGTAACAGCGTGTATCGTATGTCTCATGGCTGTTGTTACACTTACTCAAGTATTTACAATCATTTGCTGTAAAAAGTAATAAAGAACCCCAAAACTTCAAAAAGGCTTTTAAAAACTCTCAAAAAGTAAACAGGGATAAATAAGGCATCCAGAATTTTTAGGTATTTGAAAGTCAGTCTGGTATTAATGTATAATATATTAAGAAAGGTCCCTAGATTCAAATAGTTTAAAGACCAATAATTTATGCTTCAGGTCTTTTTACTGAGGTGGTTATTTCCAAGACATTTATCAAAGGAAAATAGTTTTAAACAAGACATAAGAGTAATGCTAAAACCACTATTCAAAGATGTAGTTTTTAAGAATATAGAATGAGAACACCTGTGCGAGGAGTTTTTCCAGACTGAACACTGTTCCAGTGAAGTTTAAAAACTAATCACCTGATAACTCACATAGTCTTGTAACCACATAAATCTTTAGCATTTCTTTCTAATAATATAAATGTTATATTTCTGAATTTTATTATTAATTATCTTTAAGCATGCAGATTGAAATGAATTCACCAGAAACCCTCAAAAACATCCATGTTTCACAATCTTAGGTTCTAATTTCAGTGCTGCTAAATTTCATTGTATTATCACAAGTCTCATAATTATTTTTTTGTTTGTTTCTCTTTAGCACATAAACTTTTTTAGGCATAAGAATAGGTAAAGCATAAGCCCGCAAAGTAAACATTGCGTCAGAGCTGAGGGATGCACAAGCACCTCCAAGCATCTCTATTTGGAAAGCACAGCCCAGCTTCAACCTGTGTCAGGGGGAGACCTGAGGACCAACCTCCTACCTTCTCAAAAACTGGTCGTAGTCTCAAGTCCAAGGACTCTCTGTTTGTCTTATTCAATGTTTCTTCATGCTTTTGAAGATGAGGCAGTCTGGACATATGCATCATTACTTTTCATGATGCATTAAAGCTCAGAAAAGTTTTTAGCAGTCAACCCACCCACAAAGGAAAATCTCTGAACTTGGGTTTTCAGACAAGATGGCTGTGAAGTGTTTGCTCCAGTACAGATTTTTAAAGCTTACTTTAGCGTACTATTCTTCTATCCTGGTGAAATAGAGATAGTTCCTGTGCAGTCAGGTACTTGGCCATTGATATAAATTTCTTAATTTCCAGAGGCAAGTTAGGCTAACACGGACAGCAAATATAAAAAATGTGTATCCGAGGACGTATGCTGTATCACCCAGGAACAGGTTTAATTCATGCTTCTCTGAATTCTTCAAAATGTTTCTTGCTCTTAAATGTGCTGTAACACCTAACAAATGCTCATTCAGCTAAATGAACATGCAACGTCCTCAGCCAACGTCGACAAGGTCAGATGAAAGACAGAAGCTCTGCTGAATAAGTAATGATTAAAGTTCATGTGCTGAGAAAGACAACTGATAAAAGCATCGAGGAATGAAGAGAGACACTTACCAAGTGCAGGCCCTGGTTACTTGAGCAGGCAGTGGGAAAGTTTCTGCTTTGTACGCATGCCTCTGTGGTGCAACTTGGCACCGTGAATAAGCATCCAAGCTCTAAATAAACACCAAAACAAAACGAGGAAGAACTCTGTTGCATCAGGACTATGCTGAATCCAGGCCAGTTAGCTTTGCTCTTTAGCAGAGCTAATTTACTCTGGGAGAGAAAGAATTGCTCCTGGACCCCAGGCAGAAGCCTTTGCAGCACACTGGACAGCCCATGGCACGACCCAGACATGCCGGCGCACACCGAGCTGGCCTAGGGATCACTTAGGAACACAATCCACACAGCTCTCTCCTGTGATACAGCAGAGCTTTTACAAATCATCCTGTTGACGCCACTTCGCAGCCCTGAAGGACCAGCTTAGAGAAGACACGAGATGATATCCTGCAGATGGAAGCTCTGGCCTTGCTAGGGGGAGGCGTGAACTACTCGGCAACTTGAATAGGGCCAGAATTTCCCTTTCCTTGTAAGTGAGTCCCAAGATGTTCAACTCAGCATCAGCTACTTTTATAGTCACAAGGCCTTTACTTCTGAGTTCGCTCCGGATGGAGTTTTTTGCTTAATATGCATGGATCATCTCAGCTACATCTGAAACGCTCTGATCCTCGGGGTCGAGAGGCCATGACATCCATCTAATTCTTGCAACATCTCAAGGCTGTTTTTCAGACAGGAAAGAAAAGGAAAATTCTTCAAAAGAAACTGCAAGTAGATGAGGAGAATGTAAATGTTGCCTTGGCTGAAATATAGCAGGGACAGTCCAAGTTGGCATCTGTGTATTTCAAAAAAGTGCCAGAGTAATCACAAATGGTTGTGCTCCTTAATGTGCTTCCTTGAACTTTGAACATCTATCAGCAAAGTATAATTTGTACAACTATGTCATTTTAGCTCTGTATTATATTATATATTATATATTATATATTATATATTATATATTATATATTATATATTATATATTATATATTATATATTATATATTATATATTATATATGTATTACCTTATAGTGATGATGGACAGAATGGGCCTTTGTCTTTCCCCTCTTTTTAAAATATTGCTTTTTCTCATGCTTATGGAATAGTTAAAAGTCCAAAACTGAGCAGTGCTCCCTCCATTTTCTCCTCTTGCTTGCCTCATTGTATGTTTGCCTGCTTCAACTGCCAAAGCATATTTAGCTCTCCCACTCTATCCCCACTCTTTTTTCTCATCAGTAATTTTTTTTGTGTAAGCTCTTACATCAATCTTCCCTTGAGCCATAAATTTTAATCTTTTCTGTGGTTTAACACTGCACTGGAAGGAACAGTCTGCTTAGCACCAGAACACACTCCAGTTTCTCTAACTCCTTCCCTGATGTCAAAGAGGTCTGTTGACCTCCCATTTTATTTTTAACAAATAATTATTCCAGTAGATACTTATTTAATCCCTGCATGCAAAGATTTTTGCTACGCTGTTTACTTTCTCTGTAAACTCATACAGTAGGAGGAAAGCAACTTAGCATTTCTGGTATAAAAAATATTTCTGATAACACAAAAAATGGTTTTTGAGGTGAGGGTGCTGGCATCATGGGACAAAGTGATGATAAGTAGAAGTGTAGAAGATTGAAAGATTATTTAATGTGGTTATCTAGGCTTGTATTCTTACAGCTGCATGCAATATAGAGCGAAGGAGGAGTTTATCAGAGATCCTGATGGCTTAAGAATCCTGTTTACCAAATAAAAAGTATGTAGTTAAAGCTGAGAGGTGACAGACACACTGAGAACCTGACTTTCCACATACATCACCCAGGTGTGGGGTTTCTTTCCTTTTTCTAGAGGAGAGCTGTCAATAGCATCACCATCTACACCTTCCATGTCTCGGGTGAGAGCTGCTCCCAAGCAGGTTGTGAGATAACCAGCAAGTGAGAAGCCTACCCCCACTGATGGGTAGCTGCTTCACGTTATGGCATTTAGAAATTTTTGGCATTTCTAACAATCATGTTGTGATTGAAAATTCAGCTATTCTTGTTGTCTCTTAGAGGGCTTATATGTATGGCAGATGTGCTCACCTGAGCCTCTTTGATTCATGGAGAACATTTCATATAATAAACATTAATGAAACGGAAATTGGAATGTTCCCAACCAGTCAAAAATGTCTGTTGATTGTACATTACAAAGAAGATGCATAAGCAACACTGCACAAAAGAGCAGACCTATTATTTACAGCACTGATCATAGCATCTGAAACATAAGTACACTATCCATCTCAGCATTATACTTCAGTAAAGTGCCAGCAGCTGATTTTAATATTGATAGCTTTACCGTACATTCTTACCCTATTTCCTAATAAATAAATAAATAAATGGACTAGTTATTTTATTTTCAGAAAAAAAAAAAACAACACATGAACATGAAAAACTTCATGTTCATTTATCTTCTACATTCATCTGTCACTTTCCTCTCATCCACATAGAAATAATTAATTTCACTATAGAATCGCGTGTTTTGTGATGATCTAGAGAACTTACTTGTTTCTTTTGTTCCTGCAATCTGTCTCAAGGATATATAATTGCACCTCTATTTGAAACATCATTTTTACATCAGCAAAAGCCTTTCACTGCCCATCCAGTGGGCCTTAAAACATTTTGCAATGCCATAAGTAGAGATGGACAAAACAAGAATCAAAGTGATAAGAGTTAGTGACGTGAGGTCTATTCATGGAGCACACAAGTCAGGTCCAGATATAGATTTCTTCAGATATCAGGGAATGTCTCCCATATGAGGTCAAGTTCAACAGTCAAACTTAGTCCATTCATAATAACTACTTATCCTGTATCACTTAGTACTACCAAAAAATTACGTTCCTAATAGCATACTAAATCTTTTCCATTAAGTTCATAGGGTATAATCTACATTTTTGGTTGAATAAATCAGATGTCATGTGTTAGATGTGCTATAAAGTAACCTTTTGCACTGCATCAAAATGTACACCAAAAAATAGGCTACTTTGATGCCACATATGACTGCCAGTAATAAGGTTCTGAAAGCAACCCACTGGCAAATAAATGTCTCACTTACCAGGCAGGCATGAGTCATTTTGCAGCAAATATCCCTTGTGATCAGACAATGCATTTAGGAAACACAAGTTATGTCTCTATAATCCTGTCTGCCCTAAAGCGTTGCAGATGGTCATCACAACATTGTAAGATCATCCGTGAAACACCACAACTGGGATTCTCTCCATCAATCAAAACAGAAATAGCAGCTGAAACCACTGCTGTCTTTTCCTAATGATAAGACAGTATTATCATTATTTACTTTGGAGACTTCCTCCAGTCAAGTCAGAGACAAAGAAATGTAGAGAGGCACCCTAAGTGATGGCCTTGAAGTAAAGAAAGAATAAGTAACATGCTCCAAATAATCAGCTCTTTCGAATCCCAGTTTTAATTGCAAGATTAACCTACCCATCACTTTTCTAAGTGTGTTTCTCCCAGGGTAGTTTTGTCTATTATCTGTAGGTCTGGATAATGTTGATACAGAGTTCACTTCTGGATTGGAAACACCAAGTCCTGGCATATCATCTGTGGCCTGTCTACCAAAGCATCTCTCAGGTTTGGAGTGTTCCAGCAGTGCACATTGACCTTTGAAGAATCGATGTTCAGGGACTTAAACAATTTACAAATGTCTGTGTTATAGGCAAAAGCGAAAGCAAGAAATTCAAGTCAGATTTTATTGTATTTAAGTTCTGGTGAAATACTTGACCTACATTTTTAGTTCAGGATGTTTACCCTTCATTTTATCAGAAAGTTTACATAGTATTGTCAGCGCCACACATGTGACAGCTGTGAGTCAGAACTCTGAAAATAACGAAAAAAGCATTAATATCAGGAGAATTTTTGTTCAGAAAAACTGCTTATAAATACTAATGGTAGCTTGTAAGCCTCTAGGGTGGCCATAGGTTACATTGTTCAGCTTTTTTTGCTGCAACCACAAGAGGCAGAAATGTACTTTCCATGTACAAAGGTGACCTTCCTACCCAATCCTATGAATCTAGCAGGTGCAGCTCTAAAAAGAATATAAAATACAGAACATTCTGTAGAAAATTAAAAAGTAATCAGTACCGAGTACAAAATCTTTATATGTCGATATCAACTGTATTTGTGAGGACACCATGAGTTATTTATTTTACCAATGTTTTTTCATTAGGTAGCTCCTGGAGGCTAACTGAGATGAGTTTCTATATAAGTGTTCAGAAGAAACAGAAAGAGTTGCAAAAGGAGCAGTTTTCTTGTTTTTCAACCAATGGATGACAACGCTCCAAATTGAAGTTCTGCTTCCACCTTGAGATGATTTTCTACTTTTTCCTTGCATGCCTCCGTAAGACAAGGTTTATGTCAGATTGAAAAAAATCTTCTTGTGGGCAAAAGGGAATGCACCACAACACACATTTCAAAACGTATTGCCAGTCCAGCTAATGATTTAACAGCCTAATAATCCATGTTGTCCAATTAACAGAGACAAGCTTCATTAATAATACAGGAAAAATTGCTATTGAAAGAAAATAGCCCTTCCTACTACGCATCCCTTTTCTCTGGTGTGTGCCGGCCCTTCCCATGTCCCCTTGGGTCCTAAGGTCAATGGTTTCAGACTTCCTTGAGAGGGTCTGGGGAGGCAAGGAGAGGAGGGAAGGGATGTTGTGTGTACAGCAACCATCAGCACCCTCAGTCCTCCACTGGAAGGAATATGTTCATAGATAACTTTGAAATTATCTTTTTATGCTTTTTATCACAGTTTGCTTCTTTCTCACTGCTTCCCAACTGAAGTTTAGGAGACGCCCACCAAGCCTCGTTACCCCAGGAGCCTGTTTGTTGCACACTGGTTCCCTGGGGCTCTTTGGTCTTTACCACATGCGGCTTCCCATTGCTCAAACTAAAACAGCTCAGGCAGCAGTCAGTGACCGCTGCACAACTGTTAAGCTAAGCTACAACTGGCCCAGGGTGCTGGGTCAACACACAGGTGCTGAGTCCCTGCACTGCCAGGTCAATGCAAAGCCTGGTGCTTTCTCCTGGTAATAGCAAAAATCACATTTACCAAGCTGTCTTTATATTAGCCATGCTCAGGCCTATTTTATCTTTTAATTTTTCTTTATTCCTTCCACTTTATTATGATTTTAAATGGACTTGAGCTTTCTAAACATATAAAACTGGAGGGAAGGAAAATAAATCCGTAATAAAGAATTCTGTTTTTTGCAGAAGCATGAAAGGACTGAACCAGCTAAAGAAAAGGTGTTTCTTTATCTGCAAGAAAACCAAAAAAAAATTCTTCTGATTATATTTCAAGTTCAAAAAGCCCCATGTATTATAGAAAAAAAAAAAACAAACCCATGATTTTGTATTGCTGTTGTTGATCACAGGCAGCAGCTGGGAGGAGGATTGTCCAGTGCACCTCCCCTGAGCAAGGCAGGGCTAGTTACATCCACTGTATCCTAGCCCTAAATATTTTCAGTGATGAAAGTTCCACAATCTCCCCAACTATTCCCTACCCACTGCCTTGCTCTCTCTACCACAGACAGTTTTTCTCAGCATTCTTTCCGTAACTTAAGGCCATTTGTTCTTCTCTAATCCTCAGATATCTCCAAATATTTAGTTTGTTTACCTCATCAGTTCACATATCCACATAAAGAACCTCTCTCTCCTCCTGCCTGACTAGTGTAAGATTTACTAAGATCAAGAACTACTTTGAGACAATATAGTAGTAGAACAGCAAGGTATTATTTACCCTTCTGCTTCTCCAGAACATACAGTACCTGGGAGATCATTCTGCATGGTCCGCTTTGGTTGTGTCCAGAGCAAATGCTGGAGACTAACAATTCAGATTTTAATCTCTGCCCAATCCTGAGCAATTTATCCATTTTAGACAATCTCACAACAGATGTTTTTTATACGAGAAAATCTGACAAAGAAATTATTAACAGCCCGTGATATTTCCGGTGGTAAGAACCAGCCATATATTATTGAAGTACAGCCTAAATTTGCTTTAAGATTATAATGTGCAGTAGTGTATGAGGGCCAGGCTCACACACAGCTCCCCAAGCTGAGGTTTCCCCTAGTGCCCTGATTCAGAGCCAGACAACTGCACCAGGCCCAAGCTGGGATTAAGCCAAGCACTGGTAGCCTTCAATGGTTTTGATGCGTATTTATTAACCATTAATGAAATACCATAGGGTTCCACAGGCAGTTTGCTGTGGGCAAATAGCACTTACTTAGCTTGACACTGTCAGCCATCATAGTCTACTGTCTCTTAATGTCCCTGTGCTGTGCAGAAAAGTGGAGCTAAACCTATCTACTGTCTTTGAACTCTCCAAGTTCTACAAATGAAGATACTAATTTAATTACTTGCTATTATTCATCAGCTATATGAATGAAAATATCATTTTGAGATTTACTATTCATACATACTCAGAACAAGTTCCTTTTCTCACCAGATCTATTAAACACAAGACAAATTAGAGCAAAAGTGCCACCTAGCGACAAAATCATTGAAAGTTATTTCAAAATACATAAAAACACTTTCCCCTGAAATTTTAGGTGAACATGCAATGAATGTTAAAGAAATCAGAGGATGACTGAAAGCCATCCAAACCTTTCTGGAGATAAGCAAAATACCTTTACCAGAAAGACATATGCAACCTCTTTTTTCCATTTCTTTTTCTTGTCTATAAATATTTCAGTTCTCCCACCAGCTCATTCTGCCCATCTTAAAAATCTGGACTCTTTAAAGTCCAAAGTCTTGGGTTATGTGGACTCATCCAATATGAACCATGTAATTTTTTATTATTAGCTGTTCACTATAGCTCTCTAACAAAGGAGTTCAGAATAGTAGCTACATTCAATGATTGCCCACAAGTCTATGGCTTCAAGTTACGTGCCAAAACAGCCAAATCCCAGAAAGCCCAGATGATAAAAGCAACTCTAAAGCTGACATAGCTTTGTTTTTCCCCTTCTACACTTTCCCCTTGTCTCCCTTGGGATGTCATTACTCCTCCCCCAGTCACACTGGATCATCTGTTGAGTGTGTCTTGTTCCCTACTCAATGTATTGGGTACACGTTCAAATAAAATACTTATGTTTAAAGTTCTTAAATGGTGAACTATGCACAGGACAAGGAAATCACAGCACAGAAACACAAAAGCTTCAGGACTACTATACATAGAGTTTCCATAAGAAGCACCTTTCAATAAACAGCACTCAGCCAACAGGAATGATTGAAAAAGTGATGCTCTACTAGAGACATGCAATGCAATAAATCTCAGGGAGGCCACATCACCCACTAACACCCCAGAAGTGTGATTTCTCCAGATCTCCTATGATAATTTTAAAAAGCTCACTTCCAAGAAGACATGCTTTAGCCTCAGCCATTAAGCAAAGCATCAGCAGTGGTAGGAAACACACTGCATTGACAGTTCAATGGGAAGCTGGTTTTTTTTTTTGGTTTACAATGCCATTAAAAATGACTACAGATAAGGCTATCACGGGTCACAAAGTCCACCTGAGCATCACTACAGTATGCCTTACTTTATGATGAACTAATTGCTCTCCAGACTATCACAACACTTATGAAGAGTTTCAAGTGTGCCTCAACAAAACTGCAAATTTCTGGGATCAAGGTCCTTATTTGTACAAAAACACAGGACAGACTAATGCCATTCAATACGTCAACAGTGGTGGCTTGCCTCTTGCAAGGTTCCTTGTAAGATTCTGAGATTTATAGATTTTCAGTGTAACTGAAGAGATGAATATAAGACGCTGCCAGATACACTTGCCATTAATCAAAATAACTGAAGCACTGATGTTTATGTGCTGTACCAGAATAAACAGAGGCAGATTATAAGGCCAAATTTTCCTTTAATGAGATTGAGATAGGTTTTGTGATTGGTGGTTTTTAAAAAATGTTTTTGCCCAGGGAGTAGAGGAGAGGGAGAATAAATAAAGGTTATAAACTGCCTCTCATTTTGCGCAAGCCACCTATTGATACCAGAAAGCCTAAGAAACAAAACACTTAATAACACCAGTATGTTTCTATCTATGAGTCTAAAGGTCTCAGTGAATTACATATTATGCTGATGTATAAATCCACAGAAAGGTCAGATGTTCCCTCATGTAGTTCTTTGTAAATGAAGTCATAAGTACTTCATTCAGCTACCAGGAACTCTTGCATTCTCCACATAAAATCTATTCCTGTCACTCGCTTTTAGTTATCGGGAATTTGTTATGGATGAACAGAAAACTAATGCAAAACTTCACTGAGGAATATCTGCTCTAGATGAAAATATATTGGAATAAGATATTCTATCTGATCAACAGCTGCTCATGAAGGATGTATGAAGCCACTGAGTTCCCTTATCCTTTCCACAGGATCAGCTAAGTTTCCTTTGGCATATTGCTGTCACCAGGTATGCCTCTGAGAAACAAAACATGTAGCTCCAGAGGCCTACAGAGCACTGGTGAGCTGCCATTCCTCTTCATTACTCCAGTAGCCACAACCTGGAAAGTCTTGCAGCAGAAAACAAAACAAAATACAAGCAGGGGGGTAAAGAAGGTAAAAAATAAAAAAAAAAAAAAAAGGAAAAGCACATGCTTTTTGTGTCATCAACAAATAAGTTGATAGCAGCATTATTTTGAGAAAGCTTTAAAGGTTATCAGTTTGACATTGCATATGCTCTTTAGCACATATACCACTTGAGTATTGGCAGACAGGTATTTCAGGTGGTCTCCTGTTCTTTAGAGAGTTTCAGTCTCTGTTTTCATACTGAAGCAATTCCCCTGTTTCTTCAGGACCTTTCTTCCAGCTGTCTTCATTCTGCCCCCACGAGAACAAAACCACATTTTTATTTTTTTGCTGTGTTTTCTATTTTGTCCCACTCTTTCTCAGTCTCTTATTGAAGTCTTTAGGTTTTTGACAGCGTATTTGAGGTTTGCTGATACTTAAAACCAGTTGTGGATTAAACAGAACATGCAAAGGCCATCAGACCCCACCTTTATCTCCTATCCTGCCTCTGGTTTTTTGGCAAAAACAACCCAGCACAGTGATATGCCTTCCCTCTCCCCTTTGACCCAATCCTCTCACTGCATGCCAGACTTTGCCTGTTGGCTCTCTGAACGGCCAGAACAGGGATTCCCAAAGCAGGAGACCTTCAGCACTGTGCACCACCAGCAATGCAAGCCCTTGTCCCCAGGAGCCGGCTATGGGTCAGAGTGAAGGCAGAGCCCTTGTTTCCGGAGATGTGCCTGCAAGCAGCACCATTCTCTCTTCCTGTTACTTTTGGACTGTTTTCACCCTGCTTTGAATTTTGATTCTTTAACAACAAACAAACAAAACCAAACCCCTAGCCTTTGAACACAGCTTTGGAATTGCAGGCTTGTTGACTGCGGAGAGCTTTGCACTGCACACCCAAGATGCACTCTGATCCCAGGGGCTCTTTGGACACTTAGGCACAGGTACAACTCTCTGTAACCTTGTAGTTGTGGAATTACATCTTTCCTTAGCGTAAGCTGCAAATAAAGCATCAAAAAATTAAATACAGAAGTAATTTTCAGCAGCTTGATTGTTTTCTTCCATAAATTTCACATATTTACTTTCTAATCTTCACAGCCTCATTTACTTCTAAAGCCACTCCTGCTGTTTACCTAAACAACATAACCAGTGTGGGTGTATGGCAATTATGAATAATGCTCTAGAACATATTTTTAGCAATTAAATTAATGTAGATGATTAGGAAACAAGCTCATGAAATTTGGCAAAGACAAAGGCTAAGTCCTGTGACTTCCTTTCTGATTCACTGTGAAATGCTGCCTCTTACTATGGGAAAATAACAAAATTTTGACCACTGTTTCTCACACTAGTGTTAATTTTGTCCATGAAACATGTTTGCTATCAAACACAAAATAAGGAGAAAAGATAAAGGGAAAAGGAGAAAGCTGTTTCTTTAATCAAGGAGAACTAGGGATCTGGAAAATAAAAATAGATTGTGCTAAAGACCAATGACATGTGATGTCTTTAAAGAGGATGATACTTTTATCAGCTTTCTGGGTATTCTACTTCAAGGGAAGTAAACTCACATTATCATTCTTATCACAAAAGTTTCCACAGAAATTAGAATAATCTAAGTGAAAGACAACACTGTTACCACACTTGCAAAATTCTTACTGAAGAGATTGCCAAGGCCTCTGGGTTTGTTTTCTCAGTTAGTACTGGCAATTTCTTGGCTAATTCCCTAAGGAAGCAAAGTTTATACAACTGTATAGGCTTCTTTCTCCCTGCTTCAGCTTCTCTTCCCCAAGCCGCTTGCTAAGTTTTCAACTGATTGGCCCATTTCAACCAAATTCAGACAAGGGAGGGAAATCTCCATTGCTGTGTTCAAACCTCAGAAGTCAGAAGCAGTTCCCAGCATCCAGGTCGATACATGCCCTAGAACATCATCCACTCTCATTTTATGCTAGAAAGTAGAGAAGCAATCAGCACTTTGGACATTTTTTTTTCCTGCCAAATCAGTGACCACAGAGTTTGTTTTTAGTAAAGCTTTTTATTTAGTGATGGCAAAGTTCATTCATTCCTGCTTTTCTACTTTTTAATCAAGTCTTTTACATTCCAGGCTAACAAGAAACACCATTTAAAAAGCCTTAATACGCTTCATCACATTGCTCCTAGGGTTATTATTCCAAGACATCACTTTGAGCCCGTAAGTAACTCTCATGCTGTGTAGTTCTTTCTAGAATCCAGTCTGAATACTCAGCAACTTTTGTGTAGACACCCGGCTTCCTGGCACGAGCGCACCCTTCGCCCCAGCTGGTGATGCCCACCAGATACCACACCTCCTCGTGCCTGCATGACAGCGGCCCTCCTGAATCGCCCTGTGTCACAGCAAGGAACAGCTCTTGTCAGTATTTCTCACTCAAAGAAAGCCTTGATTAAAAGCAGTATCATTCAGTGTTAAGACCAGCATAACTGCCTAGATTTCAATTACATTTGTTTAAGGCTAATTGGCAGCGTACTGAAGCAGGTTTTCTGTTTCTTTAGCAAATTGCCATTGCAAATAATTTCCATTTCCCACTAAGGTTCAAAACTATTGCATTTTGTTTAGTTGTTTGTTTGTGGAGGTTTTTTTATAATTTATGTACATTCACATGATTTAAAACCCCATGAAGATTACACGTGCAAATAAAAAAATCAGTAAATTTACCAATGTTTTCTCTTATGACCTTGGTTCTAATATGCAAACCTCAGCTCTTTTCATGGCTTACCTTGTTTCAGTGACACTATCCTCCCCTGGATAAAACCCATTTCTTTTTTCTTTTCCTATTCCTAACTGATCTTTCTGAACACAAGGTTCTTTAGTGTAGCTGTTATGAGTTGTTGAGACAATAGCAAGTGTGTTATTTTTATAAAACAGCATCTCCGTGTTCTGGTACACGGTATCAGATAAAGAAAGCTTAATTGGCATAGAGGAAAAATTCCTTCCCATCTCCAAGTCTTTAGCTTTCCATCCCCTGTGCATTTTAATAGCATTGCTAGCACCCTCCCTTCTGGTTTGTACACAGTGGATGCTTTAAAATAAGCTTTCAGGTACTGTATTTCACATCAAGAAATAAAAAAAACCACAGAGGAAATCTGCTTTTATTTAAGAAATGCTTTGAGATACTGTACTTGCTCTCTTTCAATTTCTGATACTCCAAAGGAATACTGTTCTAGTCCCTAAATTGATGAGATGATAGATAGATATACACACACTCAGGGTTTCTTATCCATGGAATCTATCCCTAATGATTTCCATGTCACATAAAAAATATTTTGTATCTACCTTGATTTTCAGTGCTTTTGACATGCAAAAGTGACACATTAATCAACCATATTTTTCTAATGGCAATTAGAAATAATTACAGTATTGAATTATGTATTTGAACAAATGCTTGGAATGTATGACAAGATACTACTTCTTTTCATTACCTTACAAGCATCCCTTCCACCTTCATCATAGCCAGCACAGATCACTTTGTCACCTATTCTGCGTTTCCGGTACCTTGCCTGGCATTCCTCTTTTGACATGAGGGGAACAGCAGCCTTCTGAAGAATATCTTCTACACGACCTATTCAATAAGCCATACGAACAGATAAATGTTTGCTTCTACCAAAATAGAAGTTAAAATAAACTCCAGAAATTCCCATACAGTGATACTAAAAGCTGGAGACCACTGCTTTTAGAGTGTAGTTAAATGTTCATGACACTGATTTTCCTTTTTTTAGCTTAGTAAACAACGTGCATTGTCTGCTACTTTGTTTTTAGAACACCATTTTATGTCTCATGATTGGGCAAGCTTCAAAGCTCTCTTGTGATTTGCAATGAATCCTTGTACTGAGTACGGCTTTCAGGACTTCAGCCCTTGGAACCTGTCCTCCCGTTAAGAGCATTGCTTTGTGTTACTAAAAATTATTCATTACTAATATGTTACAATAGGTTTGGAATCTCCCAGTTGCCAAATCTGTGCTGCTCCATGCCCTAGTAGTTTACAGGATGGAGAAATTTCCACATAGAGGAAATAAGAGCTTTGAAAACAGCCTTATTAGGAAGTAATACAAGAAATTAGCCTATACAATATCTGCCTAAATTTGTTAGATTTCACACTGTACTCTAACCTTTAAATAGCAAGGTGTATAAAGGAAAAGACAGTTTAAATAGGTGTGTGTATATATGTAAACACACACATAGATGTTACACATATAAAAATATAAAGACATGTATAAACAGACTTCGATAATTAACGGCGATTTGGCCTACCTCCATATAAAAACAGAGGAGTTCAAATCCCATCTACTAGCAAAACACAAAAGTCACTGCCATTGTTTATAGGCAACCTTCAGAATCATAAAAGCAACATACTTCAGTCTCCAATTTCTAAAGTCATATGAATACAACGACATTAAAAAAACCCCACGGGTTATGTGCAGACTTATTCAAAATCTCAGAGTTCAGTGATGAGTCTTCTGTTGGGTTTTTTCAACTGCGAGCAAAAAAACGAGTGTGCATTCCAGATATATACTGAGTTTTGCCATTAAATTAAGCTAGAATCTAATGAAAAGTATTTGAGAGCTGTACAGGATATATTTGAGGTTGCATTCTTACATATTTCAAATTACTGATAATTTATAAAATCTAATTTTGGTGTCAGAGCATGCAGTTATTTAACAATAATTTCATACATCTTTCACATATGTTTTATGATGTCTTAAGAGAATTAGATTCTAATATTACAGTGCTGGCCAGATAGCAATAATAGTAGCCAGGAACACAGTAGGATTTTCTTTTTAAGTGGGCTTTTCTTTAAGAAAATAAAGGGGGGGGGCTTTGTTTTTTAACCACATTAATTTTGCAAATACAAGAACTCTTTATTTAAATATTTATCT
Organism: Bucorvus abyssinicus; assembly: GCA_009769605.1. Lineage (NCBI taxonomy): Eukaryota > Metazoa > Chordata > Aves > Bucerotiformes > Bucorvidae > Bucorvus > Bucorvus abyssinicus. The sequence continues at coordinate 34,852,143 of CM020026.1, forward strand.
GTACCTTTTTCTTTTCTGTAACCCCATCCAATTACCCAACAGTCGGTATAAGATGTGTTGGCATCTTCTTTTGATGGCAGGCAAATAGGTAGTTGCAGATCTAAAATGTGATTAAAAATACTAGTTTGACCAGCACAGAGAACTGTAACATTAAGGCTTTGTGGGCATCTACACAATCCCTGATGACAACCTACATGTTATGCTTTGTCCCTCATACTATATATCATTCCAGTCACATAAATAAAAGCCACCCATTTTTCTTTTCAAAGTCAGTGGGACAAGATTCTCCTCAAACCCCAGTAACTGCATATTAAAGGAAGCCAGCCCAGGTGTCATGCACTGCCATACCAATGCCAGCCCTGTGTCATCCTGCAGATTTCCAGAATTCCTCTGACATACGCTACATACCAGTAAAATTCATAGGCTTATCAAGTTTCATTAAAGCGATGTCATATCCAGTCTGTGCATATTTATACTGAGGGTGAACAATAATCTCTTCCACTTTGAAGAAGGGCGTATCCTCATTTATTTCTGATTGTTTTAAAATACCAGCATAAACACGCCAAATGTTGGGATTCTTAAGACTGAGGGGAAAAAACAAAACAGTCAGTCTGTGGCAAAAGATTTGCACAGATTTAGAGTTTTTGTGCAGACGCCAACATCTTCTGTTACTCCTGAGTGTACAGTGAACATCACTGAGGTCATTCTTTCCACTTCTTATTTTCACACTCTTAAAACTAAAAAAAAAGGGTTAATTTTGTCTGTTCTCTCCACTTCTTTCTGTTCCTCTCCCTATTCATATTTTCATCCCCACATCATTTTTAAGTTCAGACACTCATTGTCCTGATCTTTCTTCATCCTCCTTCCCTTTCTGCATTCTTTTAATTTCTCATTTGCTCCTCTCCTTTAAAAAAAAAAAAAAAAAAAAAATTGAAGAGCCTAATGCAAGCCCTGAAGTAGTAAATGAGATTCTTTCCATTCATTCCAACACAACAGCTTTTCTAGTAATGAAAATAGGGTTGGGAATATAAATTCAAGTAGAGTCTATTCTGACACTTATTTGTCAGGAAAATGACACTAGCTGTGTAAATATAGATTACAAAGTGTAATATGACAGACCTATATGAAATGTTCCAGTTAATCGGTATGGTTTCAACTTCACTTAGAGTAAGTTTAAGCAGTAATTCATTTTGATATTCTCAGGACAATTGGGACCCGGATGTTTCATGTAATGCAGACGTACATAGCTCAGGTGTCTGTTTTAGAATTGCATCTTCTAGATGAAATCAGTGGTACAATACTGTGTTACAAAGTGAGTAACTAGGGACTTTCTGTTACATTAAGGATATAAGTAAGTCTACTGTAGAAGTTCATTTTTTGGGTACATTAAAACAGTTTCTTTTATTCTAGTCCTCACTTGTATTTTCTGAAAGGTGGATCTCAACTTATCTCACACGTTGGATGAAATTTTTAGTTTTATTTGCCCATTTACATTTAGGCCTCACCTCATGATGCAGTGAGCAGCTGTAAGAATCCACCGGTTGCTGATGATAGAGCCCCCACAGAGGTGTCTCTGACGAGGCAACTTCACATGCAAGCTGACTTGCCATGGCCATTCACCGGGGGAAGAGTCGGTCCCTCCAACGATCCTAATGGTTGTTGCAGAATGCTGCATGCACACTACAGAAACAATTTTAAACTGTGCTTAAAGATAATTTGCATTCACCAATGAAAAACAAAGATGAGACTATTGATGATCCCTGAACAGGGACCAATTTATTGCAAAGAAGGTGATATAGGATACATTCTAATCCCTTTATTATTTATGGTTGTAAAGTCTATTAAAACCAAGATCACAGTGCTACTGTTGGTGTAAACAATGTGGAGACCTGGCCAACTTCACTTTTTCGGAACACTCTTTGACTTCACAAAGTGACCCGTTGGGACAATGCAGTCAATTGCGGGGTGGGAGCTGGCAAAAAAAGGAAATTTTGGCTTTCTGTACTGAAATCAGTTAAGCACTGTCTCTTTTATATGAAAGAAGTTTTACTTACCAGTACTGGCTCTTTTTTTACATAATCTCAGTGAGTATCCAGAGATCCTTCCCGGCTCATGTACTATCTGCACTGGAGATCCAGACCAGGACATTCTTAGGTGACACTCACACTTTCTGCCAAGAAATTAATGCAAAGATTCAATTTGTACTTTTTTTATGCAGAACACATACATTACCCCTTCACCAAGTGTGCAGAATGATTGTTTCACCAATCTTTGACCTTTTTAAAAAATATGTCTTACCTCTCCTCATTGCATGAATCTTGGAGGGGAATGTATGTAAAAAATTGGCAGCGGATCATGTCTGTGCAAGCCTGCTGACAGGCTCTGTGTCCTTTAGTATAAGTGACGTTGAGTTCATCTCCCAAAAAACTCATACGCGTGTAAGTGCGAGAATTGCAGGCTGTAAGAATGAGCGCATTCCAAGCATCAGAAAGTCTATTAATTCCAAAATCAGCATTTTTATTGTAATTTATTGTTTACCAGGAAAGGCTCTTCTGCAATTTAGGAGACCAAAGCCTGATACAGCATTTTCTCGTGATATAAGTGCCTCTGGTATCCCACTTGTTGACGTCTTCAGAAGGCAAATATTCCTAAAAAAAATTTTTCGCCATAACTAAATCTGTTCTCACATGTAAAACTGGTTGTTTAGGTACTGGTAAGGAAAGGTTCTTTCTTAAAGGTGTTTTTTCTCCTAAGTCTCTATCTATAAAAGTATTTCATATTAAATTGCATTCACTAAGTTTACTAGTTCACACTGAATTGAGTACGGTTTTGTAGTTTTGTGAAATGGCATATGACTGCACCACTAAGCGTTAAACAGTATTCACCTCTAGCTGATATACGCGACCTCAGCTTTGCTTCTCTTTGAAATTCCTTTGAAACCTTATTCTTCTGTTTTGTGTGGAATGTAGATTTTTACCAATTCTCACTACTAAGTATGAAAGAAGGAAGCTCAATATAAAAACGTTTTTAAACCTATTAACTTTATTGAAAACCTTTTCAAGTAAATAACCTAATTCTGTTAAGAAACCAGATGACTCTTGATGATTTAATAAAATCCAGCTTTAAGTCATTAAAGCAATCTGGAGGCTCACTGTCCCTTTGATGTGTATAACTCTTTTCAGACAAATAGCAGATATGCAGCTGCAATACAAAACCCCTGACCACACTGGAGAACATATTAAATGCCCACAGGAAATTATATACTTACAGATACAAAGCATAAAAAGTTGTGTTTTACTGAAAACAACCTTTTAACAAAAATTTCCATAGGTATAAGAAAAGAGTGGTTAAAAAAAGAATGTGTGGTTTATTTTTTTTAAAAAAAAACCTACTTAGAGAGTTAAAGTTAGTTGTCATATTCACCTTTCGGATTCTATTTGCCATTCCCTGGTAAAGAATGTGAAGAACAAGCACTTTGGAAAATATGTACAAATAGTTTGGCAGACAGAGATATCGGGAGTGAAAAAACTTGTAATGTTCGTTCCTGAAAATTCTTGATCTTCAAAAATGTCTGTTTGACAATCTGTATAAAACAAGAACAAAACATCAAAATTCCGAAGATTTTAATAAGTCATCATCATGTTAAGGTTTACAGATTATACTTTTCTTTCCTTACATTTTCCTTCCTTTTTGACTGATAAGCTGGAAAGATAACATCACATTTTAACAAAAAATTATTTGTCAAGAACATTTTTGAGTGTGTAAACTCAAGAAGAGGACTACTGAACAGCGATACGGTTCAGATAGAGAAAGAGAGGAATGGCATGCTAGCATACAGATTTGCTAATCTAATAGGAAGGCTTTAAATTAGGAACAGTGGAGATCAGTGTGCAAATCCACATTTAGGACTAAAACATGTTAATCGAGGCAAAGCCTAAAATAATTAATGTAATGGATATATCTAAGAGGATCATGGGAAGACTGGAAGAAAAATAATGGGATGATCCTCTTAACATTAAATGCTCCTTGAAAAGTAGGAAGAATGAGCAGGAGTAATGTACAGTCTGTCCTCTGACATGACCAAAATAACATAACAGAGGCTTGGCAGGATAATTCATGCAACCATGGATATAGAAGTTACAGGAAGTACTAGCATGTTTAGAAAGAGAAGAATGAGTTGTCTTCTCCAAAGATATAATTGAAGTCCTAGATAAAAACCCAGTGCAACAATAAAAAGAGCAAAAAAAGGAAGCACCAACATGGAGGATGTTTCTTGAAACTATCAGGCTGTAAAGACAGCAAAAACAGTTAAATGATCCAAAACACAGGACTTGGTGGCAGCAGATAACTTCATCTGTTGAGAAAGAACAGCAGCCAAGTGGACACTACCCAATGAGTTATAGAAACGTACTAGAAACATCTTACTACAGAAAGGCAAAAACAGTAAAAGGGAGAGGTAGAGCTTAATGTGACTCCTAATTTCATAAGGTTTTCAAAAAACATAAGCCTGAAAGGACAATACCAGACAGTAATTACACAATAAGAACAGGGGGAAAAAAATCAGGAGACTAGAAAACAAGGGTCAATTAACTCCGACAATTAGTAGATAAGACTCCAAGTCAAGGGGAAACAGAGGTCAGGAGAATGGAGAGTTTCTAAAGGAAATTGTATTTGAAGCACAAATGTGGATCTGGAAGGTTAGAGAAGCTAATTCATGATTCTCAGTGATCACCTTCAGTGATCATTTGTTTAATATTCAATGACCTCAAGGAAGGTACTTTGCAAAGGGCAGAAATACAGGCAAATTGCTATGGAAGCATGGATGCATGTGTGCATAAGGACAAAAATCATTAAGTCAAAGGCACAAAATGAAAGGCCAAATAGGAAGGAACAAACTCTTGAAAGAAAAATATGCAGTACCATTCAATTAAGAAAGGACCTCGGGTTCTGTTCAGGGGAGAAGGAAAGCTAATAGTAAAATGACACAGGAAAGACAAGGAGACAAGGCTGAAGAACTACCCTTTTCCCCCCCTCTATTCTTCATGAAAACAAACTGCACTTAGATGGTCAGCAACATTAGCATTACTGAGCAGAGGGAAGAGGGCACGATAGAACAGGAAACAGAGAAAACCTATAATATCAACGATTACAGTGGTCATAGAATCCAGCTGAAGCAATCTCAAAGTTTCTTGGTATAATTTAGCTTTTGGTGATCACAGAGGGTTGCTGTGATTCCAAAAGCATTGAAAAGGGAAGTGTCTATTTTTAAAATGATGACACTAGAACATAAACAATGTAGGACTAGTCAGCCTAAATACAGTCAGAAAAAAATTAGAACAAATATTCAAATAAGTCTATTTCAGATATTTACAACACAACAAGGCAGAAGGTGCTGCTGAGATTTTATGACTTTATTTGACAAATCTGGACAGGTATATCTGATCTGTCTTGGATTTGGACAGATGACCTCCTTAGATGAGCTTTTAATCAATAGTACTGCCTAAGTTTCCATGATCCCATGATTTATTCCTTCTCTCTCTCTCTCTCTCTCCTCTTGCCTTCTCATAAGACACAGAAAGCAAGAAAAGACAGGTAGGAACAGGATTGACCTTCATATGCTTTCAGAAATTCTTATTTGTGATGGATCATTTCTGCACTGTACATTATGCTGTACTGTGTCCAGTTCTGGAGGCTGGAGAAGACTGAGAGGGGATCTTATCCATGCTTATAACTGTCTAAAGGGTGGGTATCAAGAGGATGGGGCCAGACTCTTTTCAGCGGTACCCAGTGATAGGACAAAGGGCAACAGGCACAAACTGGAACACAGGAAGTTCCATCTGAACATAAAGAAAAACATCTTTAATTTGAGGGTGACAGAGCACTGGAACAGGCTGTCCAGAGAGGTTGTGGACTCTTCTTTGGAGATATGCAAAACCCACCTGGACACATTCCTGTCCAGCCTGCTCTAGATGAACCTGCTTTAGCAGGGGGATTGGACTAGATGATCTCAAGAGGTCCCTTCAAACTCCTGCCATTCTGTGATTCTGTGGTTACTGCCATGTCATCAGTGCTGTAAACCATAAATGCTTTTGATAAAGTCTCAAATGGCTTTTGATTTTTTTTTTTTTTTAACTTAAAATCGCAGTGTTTGTGCATATGCTACAGTCCTCCAGTTCTTCTCAGTCTGTGAGCAGGATCCTCCTGAGTACTATGATTTTTCTTCTAACCATGAATAGGTGTCTTTCTAATATAACTTAATGCAAGAGTTGGGAAAAAGAAGAATCTGTCCTTCATTCTCTCTCATAGTGAGGGAACAGTTAAATTGTTTTCTTCTCTTCTCAAACCTTGTTCTTCCTTTTTTTTATTCTTCACACTTCATTTTTCTTTAAGGGTCTTTGATATTAAGATCTGTACAAAACTACTTTTTCAACAGTTTTCGAAGATTATCCCTACAGTAGGACTAGCAGAGCCTGAAGAAAATCCATTGATATAGAAAAAAAGATGCAGTCTCCACAAAATTTGCTTTCTATGGGAAAACTAGATTTCTGTGAGCTAAAATAAGGCTATATGAAAGTAGAATATCATCAACATTAAAAAGGGAAAATACTGCAAAGTGGGGGTAAATTTTTCAAAATTTTTAAAAAGTGAAGGATATTTTAATCTAGAATAAGAAGGTTTGATTCGCATTCTTGAGAGTTTTGCCTGAGTAATAATTGAAAGAACAAGCACAGACGCTGCATTCATCACAAATTACCCACAAAACACAGAATATATCCCTTCATACTAGTCAGTTGTATTAGAAAGCTTCAGGTCTTCATTAAAATTTTCTAAGTGCATAAAACCAGAATTTAGAAAGCTTCATATTCCTCCTGATCTCTGAATTTGATGGGATTTTATCTTTCATTTTTGTATCCATGGTACAAGGATAGCAACCAATTTCATCAAGATTATCTTATGAAAGAATTCTGTAGATCTTCATAGCAGGCAATTGTTTTTGTAAGACAAATGATAAAATGGAAAAATTAAAAAGATTTGAACCTCCTTTGTGCCTGAGAGTACTACCTATATTTGCAAGAATAAGTTTCTATTAGAATTATTTTACATAATGAAACTTCTATACATGTCAGAGACAGACTGAACCTCATCATCCATAACCCTTAAAACTAAACTGAATCAGAGATTTTAAATAGTTACCTAGTTCAGAAAGCTGGCATGGCTTTAAAGAGAATCCAGACACAACCTCATCAAGCACCTTTATGCTGGTTGGAGTTCCTACACTGGTATGTTTCAAGAAGCATTTTTTACTGAGTGACAAAGAATAAAGAAAGTGGTAAGACAACTGGCCGTCCTCCTTGGTCTACACCATCCTCCTGGCCCCATAATTCCTACCATGGTACACGTTCTGGCAACGGGCCAGAGCAATATCCAACCTCCAGAACAATCTTCAAAAGAGGAACAGAGCTAGCTGAACAATGTTTAACTTGTAAAATTGAGCAGATTAACAGCTCAAAAATAGGCCTGGTAAAACGAAAGAATGTCTCTGGCTGCTCTGATGATGCTATTTTCAGAGCAATAAGCAGAGCAAGATTTAACAGGTCAATACTGCTGCACACCTATCAATATAATTTGCATTTCAAAATCTCCAAAGTATTTCAATATTTTTCAGTGCTATGATAATTAAGTTTGTCTTTCTGACCGATAGACAAATGAAATCTAATTTACCACAGATATTGTCCTATCTGTAAGTTTGAATAAACATTGCAGGCATGACAAGTCAAGGAAAAATTATCTCCTTAAATAGATTTGCACACCTTACACCGATCTGAGATTTACTCTATTAAAGCACAGCATTGTCAAAAGAAAGAGATCAAACCCGTATTTACCGAAAGCTTGGATTGTGAAATATTTCTGATGCATATGTAAAAAAATGACAATGGTTGTCATTGGTACATCTTTTTTGACACTGTTGATAACTGTCAGCCATAGTAACATCATACACGTTCCCTTCCATATCCAGTCCTATGTGGACATCTGGGCTGCAAGCTGTGAAAAAAGAGAAACCCAAGTTCTGAAAACAGGGTTCTATTCTTTCCCCAGCCCCGCACCCCAAACTGCCCAAAAGATAGGAGTTCATATGACACAGCTCTTATAATCCAGATTCCATGTCCCCTGCTCACTTCAGTTACATCATACTTTGCATATACTTCTAGTGACAAAATCAGAAGTATAAGTATAGCATAGTACTGCATGGCAAAGGAAAAAACTGGCAGGCTTTGACAGTGTCTCTGCTACATGAGAGGGGAGCTTTAACCACTGTGGCTGAGACCATGATGATCTCAGGATTAATAATAAAATTTACTTTCCCATTTCCAAATTCATAGAGCAGTTCAAAAGGCAAATTCTGTCCTCACAAGCAACAGACAACTTCCATTTGAGTCAGAAGATTTAATTTACATTCCATAGAGGGAGAATTGGGACTGTGGGGTTTGACACAGCTTTCCCCCATACAGGATACAGGTTTTGCCTCATGGTCAAGTGAGGTCTCTTCACAGAACACCACAGTCAGCCAACCATTGGTGAGGTTTTTAAACATAGATGAGTAAATTTTAATTTCAGTGACACTAGTCTGATTTTAGAGTAACTCCAGTAATATCAGTTAGTCTATCCATATAGCATAAAGAATAACATTCCCCTGAGGACTGTTTTATTGGCCCAAAGCTACTCAGAAATATAAATGCAATAGGATGTTGGCAGAAAAGGGCTTTTAAAAGTCCTGACTGCTCTGAACGGCAAGTGGCATGGAAAAGCAAGTACAACTGATTTGTCAATAGCTTCAATGGAGAACTTGCATAAAGTAAGGGTGCTGGGCATCTGCTCTACAAAATTATAAGGCAGGGTCACACATGTCACATGAGCAGCTTGCTGGAGTGGAATTGTCGTAGTAAATTAATCTTTAGAACTGGAGCTACCAGTTAAAACATGTGCTCTGCCTCTAGCAAATGAAACAGTAACTGCAGGAGCCAGTTACCTCATCTGGGGATCCTCAGTGGTGGATAGCCAGGGCTGAAGGGTGAAACCAATGGAAAACTTTGTACACTGTGTTTGAACGAGATCTGCCAAAGATCGTAGAAATCATTGCTTGGCTGCTTCCCTGATTCTACTCTCGTTTTCAAAATGCTGATTTTCTAACATCTGCTACATGATACACAACATAAATGCATACATGTGAATAACCGTATCTTACCACTGATTTGGATGTTACACTGTTTTAAGGAATGTCCAGAGATAGCTCCTTCCATATCCACTTTCGGCAGGATTTGCGTATCGCTGTCTTTTAAGTGGCAGGAAAACCTGTGTTTTAAAATGCAGCAATTCACAGATTTTGCAGGATGAACAGACTTTCGTAATTGTTTCGCAGGTGAAATGCAGGCTGTCCAGTATCCCTCTACACTAACAGACAAGTGCAACTGGAAGAAAGATAGGGTAGAGCTGCAGCCGCTTTGGTGGCACTGGTGGCAGATGAGATTACTCAGTCTCATTAAAGCAACAAGCAGAGCCCAGGGTTTGGAGGACAGAAATGCACTGGGCATAGAGGAGGACAACCTCATCCTCTCAAGCTACTGAAGTTCCTAATTGCAAGAAAAATATGCTAAAGAGAAGGGGGGGAACAGTAGAGGGCACCGTTGGAGTTGTGAAATTGCTCACGTTGTCCCTCAACAATAAATACGTGGCAGAGAGGAGGGAGTGCACAATCAGTTCTGTTTCCTTGAAAGGGTAGTTATGCAAGTGTGAAAGATTGGGCATTGCCAAATTTAATCTTTTGAATTTAAGCAAATACTCTCAGATCATTGGTTTTAAAGATACATGACATTGTTTTCCATAGCAACCCAGTAGCTTTCCCTGTGTGCCTGTGTCCTGCCAAAATGTCACCAAGTTCCTAAAATTATCACAGAAGACTAGCAAAAGCCACAGAAACGTGAACATTTTACCTTTTAGCAGGATCTCCAGTCCATGCTGCGGGCAAATACGTGAAGAGCAGACAGGTAGGATGGTACGTACACACTACTTGGCAGTAATTGGCACTTGGTGTAAAAACCGTGGTGAGGTCTCCTCCTTGGAAGTATGTATTTTCATAGATCTGAGTCACACATTCTGATACGGAATAACCAAATGCGTAAATTACTAAGATGGGAATGTGCACAGTTCACCAGGAGAGAGTGAAGCCACTGTTCCTCTTTATCATTGCCCTTGCTTTTTAAAACAGTCCTTTGTCAGGAGAAGGGGGTGAGGGGAGCAAGCACAGAGAGTCTTGTGTTTGCTCTCCTGCATAAACAAAACTCTCTGGGGTATCTCCCCCCGCTACCTGCCTCACACCTGGTGCTGGAACGGAGCAGCTTGAGCCAAGACAGAAGCCCAAATGGCAGGATGGGCCGCAAGGCAGATCTGCACAGCAGAGAGGTAAGGGACCATCTCATGGCAGATCTCAGGACTGGCAGAAGCCTGGTCTTCCATGAGAGACCAGTATGGAGCACCAGTAAGAGGAAAACCAGGAGAAGGAAGTGCAGAGACAAAAAAACAGTTAGAAAGTTGCATATTGAAGGCAGTCCTATTTTGTTTAGGGATGCTCTGAGGCCAGAGTCACAGGCAGTGCCACTGTGCATAGCTTCAAAGGCTCCCAGCATTTTACAATCCTTCTGCTCCGTCACAAGCCACTTTGAACTCCCTCTGACTTGATTTACAACGCAGAAAATACAGGAATAGTGTCTCACGAACTTTCCAGAATAAAAGTGAGCTCAGCTACCACCTTGCATCTGCAGGAATGCATCATCACTCCCATACTGAACTCTGCAATGAAACCCACTCAGGTTGCAGAGCTGTGCAATGAAGATTCCTAAGCAGCAACAGATTCTTCTCTTTCAAAACGAAGGCATTTGTAAGATCTTCATGTTAAAACACACAAGAGGGCTGGGTTTGCAGAGGAGCCCACTCCCTTCTTGCATTTTGCCCTCCAAAGGGGTAGCAAATTGGCGAATATGCCAATTTTTACTCCTGTGTCTACAAAACTGCTCTTTCTTAGCTAAAAGATAAAGAGAAAAAACCCCTGTATTTTTACAGAATGGAAGGAAATCCAACTGAAAACATTTCATCTGGCTGCTTAATGGGTTACTTCAGAGATACTGTGTCAAAGCCATTTAAAATTAAAACAAATGGAACTATCATACTGGATTTTGCAGTTTTAAAATGTTGCAAGTCGATTTTACTTGTTAACGTGATTATAAACTAAGGTAATTCTATGTTTCCTGCACATGTGTAAAATATATAATTTACACCCTAAAAAGGAAAAGGGACATATGTACAAGATATGCTAATATCTTTTAAAGGTTAACTTCTCATTAATACAAAATTTTTACTTTATAAACATCCAGATTTTCTGGTATATACACTTCCAAGATCTTTCACTAAAAATTGGTATTTATTATTCTCAGTAAAGTTTCTTCACCCACCTTTTTCATTAATAGAAAAACATTTTCTATTACTTAGAATATTCTAAGTGATTTCTAAAGTCAAAATAATACTGCAATTATTTACTCTATCAGAATTTTGGATCTTATTTACCTTCTTCTACTGTAAACTAACACACACACATAAAAATCCATTTATTCTGTAAAACTACGTACCATGTAAAACTATGCCAGCTCTGAATACTTTAATAACAAAGTATGTTTCCTAGGCCTCAGAAATGATCCAAAGTGTCACTTCTGCTGAGATTTCAATCCATGTAAAACATTTTCTTAAATAATACTATATTTATCAAAGAGATTTTGCAATAAAAGCTGAATTACCTAATTGTCTTCTGAGTAAACAGTTAATACATTACTGAACATAAACTTGTGTTAGGTCTTAGTGATAATTTATCAGCACAGGGAACTTCAGGGAAACGCGATGCAAGTTTTGTAGTTTGACTTTTGCTAACTGAACAAGGTAAATCATTAACACAGACCAATATTGAAAAACATACACAATCACTAATTTTCCAGCATATCAAGAGAATTCTAGAAAATAATTTATGATAAAACAATTGGTTCTGGAGTTATTCACACTTGTTACAATAGTGTTCCATGGATGATGATTCGTAGCTGTTGCACAGTACTTTTTAAAGCAGTCATTTCACCCAAAGGCAATGTGTGAATAAGACTGAAGGTTGGTGGGGTTTATTTATTTTTTTAAAGAAAAAAAACCCATATTGGCTCTGAAGCTCAACCACTGTGCCCCGGTGAGGCTACTGAGCTGGGTGGCTCCTGCCCCATGGCCGTGAGTCCTGCCTTCTAACCAGAGAGCAGCGTCTGGGGAAAGGGCTGAGGCTCTTGTGCAGCTGGGAAGAGGCAGTCAGCTCACCCCCGCGCTGTGGGACTGAGCCTCCAGCAGCCAGCACACATTACTGCAGACTTTAGAGAGTTCTGATTTGTGCTGGGGAGAACCAGGCTAGAGCAAGGTCAGCTGAGAAGCACAGGATGCCATTTCACCTCCTGAACCCCCATCAACTGCAAAGGGCTCCCTTCCTAGGCTGCTGCTAAAGCTGCTAACCTTGCTGTTGGATGTGGGATGCTGAACATCACAGATTGCACAGTCACAAGCTGGATGCAGCCTCTGTCTGATAGAGAAATCTGCCCATAGAATGGTCCCGTGCGTGCTGGGTGAGGTGGCAGCATGGGGAGCGGGGGCAGCAGTACAGCGTCAGCAAAGCCCCATGGAGAAAACTCCATGTGAGTTACACAAACTTAACCAAGCACAATCCAGTAAAACCAAGACAGCTCTCTCAGGACCAGACTGCGGTTACTAATCACCTCCCCTTCTAGAAGAGTTGCATTACTCTGTGTACCTACCTTAGGTATTCTATATTTACTTACCGCTGTAAACAGAAGCAAGTAAGAAAATGAAATAAAAAATCTGATAAATCCAATTCATCCTAAAAAACCACAAAATCATTCTTTAGTATATGTTTAATAAAGGGTGTATAATTAGTTTTATGAAGTACTGCAAGGCATATCACTGATTTACACTTGCACTCTTGCACCATTAGTACAAAACGACATTGAGAATTACAAATTACAGCTGTGATATCAGTTATGACATATATTAAGTAGCATAAAAGAGCAACAAATGTTTGTCCTTTACTTAGGGTTGCAAGAAGCAATAAAGCTTATAATCACTTAGAGATTTTCTGCTTTGTTTAACAGCAGAATATTTATTCTTGCTTAGACTGGGAGCAATATTCTATCAAAATGTCATTATTAACCCTGACTCTTCCCTGGTAGTTAAGTAGATACTATTATCAACAGAGCAAACAAATTACTTGCACTCACTGCTTCGGATATGTTATATGAATTTTAAACCTTTTTTTTTTTTTTTTCACATGCAGCAACTTAAACTGTGAAAGAATGAAATAAATTAACCGTACAACACAATCCATAAAGAGATCAGCATACACTGTCTGGCTGCTATGAAAATCTTTCACTGAGTATCAGTTGCAATAATGGTTACATACCTGAACATACAGTAGGTCTGGATGAATGGACAAGTTTTATGCTCTACCACAAAAAAAAAAAAAAAAAATCAACAGCTCATGTTAAATATTACTGTTCCTGCAATGCTAACTTATCTTTAATATTTACTTTGAATGGGTACTCTTTCTGTCAATATTGGTACGGACCTTGGGCCACTTTTTCAGAGCCTACATCATCCAGACCGCACTGGAATCGATGTCCAGATTTTACAGCAGCTCAGCATCTACCTCTTGATGATATTTTAGAATAAAAGGCAAATCTCTGGTTGAGAACAACCAGCGTCTCTGCTGCTAGCACAAGAACCTACATAAACAGAGAATGAGATTTGTCTCGAGTAAATCCTGAGCTGGGGAGGGGGGTGGAAATCCACATGAAATCAGTGAGGCTAGTGACTCAGTCACAAGTAAATAACACCATTATGAAAGTACTGTAACTGAGGACAGAATCATCACCTATGTTTTCTTATTACTACACCGTTTTCCTGAGGCATTCCCTTGGCAAATAGACACAGCTGTATGCTTCAACTGTTTTCTTTAACATCAGCTCAACTTCTTATCCCTCCTTTTCAATACTCTGCAGAAATTATCCTGTCTACATCTTCCAAGTAGTTCTACTGTGTCCCTTTCTAAACTCCTGTTTTGTTAGACGCACTAACAGTGTCTTTAGTTTGCCTGAAGCCAAAAAAGCAGTTTGCAGCTACAGGAAATGTAAATGCCACAAGAAGTCAATTTATAGCTGATACTAATCACTTGATTTTCACAATTACCTTCAGTCTGTGTAAAAAAAGCAAAATTTCATATAAAAAAAATTATTTCAAATCTAAGAAAACAAAAGACAAAAAAGGGTGTTTTACTTCATAGTGAACTTGCTAAAGGGACAACTCTTCCCTCCTCCCCACTAATTTTCCTCTTTTCTTTTAGACTGAATATGCTGGAAAGACAGACATATGTTCCACTCAAAAAATATATGGATCAAAACATTTCACCCAACTGTGAACCTTTTGAGTATCCCGATGATTGAAATGACTTCTCTGTGACTTATGGACCGGCAAGGTCTCCAACTCCTCCTTACAGATGAAGAACTGTCTCAAAGAAAGTTTTCATACTCTCCTGTGTATCAACTTGCTTTGCCCTGACATGTTTGTAGGAGAGCACTCAAACATATAGAGTACAGCAGCTTTCGTTTTATGTGCTCTTTTCTAAGTGTGTAACAGTGACAAGGGAGAGTGCTAGAAGGCTTTACTGCAAAACACATTGATATTTATTCCCATAACATGAAGTGTTTTGAGACTAAGATGCCTGTACTGCTCTGACCTTTAGTTCAGAAGATGACATTTTCCATTGGCCATAAGGCATAAAGGTATCAAGGGAGTACAGCTCTGGGAAAGTATACCACACCATCTCCAGCCGTCACCACTGAAGCCTTCCTGTGTAACCACAGGTATGTCACTTAGTGTCTCTTTTCTCATCTATGACATCTGTGGAAAAATTATCACCTTTACTTCAAATTACAGACTTTTCATAATCCTGAAAGTAATCACAAAACCTACCATATATATGAATATTTACAAACAAAAGCTGAACTTGCAAGTTTTTGTGTTGCTCAATCTGTGCTAGTATTCAACTAAAATAATTTTTGTTCCCTTTTTTTTTTTTAATGTGTATGCATGCTTTCCACTTGGTGGCACAAAGGGATCAGCATTTCTTTACTTTTCATTTCTCATCAGATATTGGGCAATGTTATTCCAGTTCAATACTGTGTTCTTAAAAAACAAACCCCCAAAAAACTCCAACACCACACTTTTGGAAAAATAAGGTATACCGTTCAAATCAGCAGGAAAAATACCGTAGATTCATAATAAATTTCACCAAGATCACGTGTCTCATCACACAATATGCAGTCCTATCCCTTCAGCAGCAGCTTCTCTAAGATTTTCTTTCTACAACCCATTATCTCTATTTGTCTCAGAAATTTGTCTCAGTAAAAGCAGTCTTTTGGTGATGGCTATTTGTTTCATAAGCAAACTAGTTTAGAAAATAAAGAAAAGGAAAAAAAAGACTTTCTTAAAGCAGCTGCTCTCAAATCTCTCTGCTTAAAGCACCACACTCCTTCCAAAAGCATACATCATTTTAACTACATCTATATGGGCATCAACTGGATTTGATGGTGAAGCTGAGAAATAAGGCAGCAATGCTATTTGGAGAGAATCATGCTGAGCTTGCTCACTTCAGAAAATAAATGCATTTTCTTTCGGTGGGCCTGCTACTTGCGTGACAAAACGCTCCCCTGCTTACACCACTGCTCTGTCGTTCAAATCAACCGAGTTGTACTTCTGTACAGGGAAATGAATGGCACAAACTCTATGCCCTTGAATTAATTATTGTTCATTATATTATAGGGCATATTTATTATAGCACAAGTTATAAAATATGCTGAGACAAATTCTCAGCTGGTATCAGTTTACTGAGCTTCACTAAAATCCAAAGAGATTACATGATTTAAAGTAGGAGAAGAGCTAAAAATTCAAAGTGCATGAAATACCAAAACCATATAAAACTCCTTAGGCTTGTAAAGGCTCCACATGTATGGTGACTGTTGTCTGAATTCCCTCATTATATTCATTTACTATCAATAATATTCTGGCAACTAAATCAGGATATTGCATTAAGATTTAGTAATTCAAATGGCAGGGTTAAGAGTGCCTCAAAAGACTTTAATAAAATAGAAACATTTTTTCATTATACAAAATTTAGATGAATCACCTGAAACACAATGGCGCATTTAATTCTATTTTGACTCAGTTTCATTCTGACTTGGTCTTCACAAAATAATACAACCTGCTTCAGCCAAGCTGCTAGCAAGTTCTTTAAGATGAGACCTCCCTTGCAGTTGCCTACTAGCAATTGCCTACTAGCTTGATACTGCTTTCTGCTGATTTCCACTGTGATTTATGCAAAATCTCACTCATCCATAAAGATGGCAGGAATTACCAAATTGCTTCTCCTCAGGAAATGAATGACTGGACACTAGTCTGATTTAGGTCTAATTCTGCCTGTCAGAACAAAATCCCACATTTCCCATAGGAATCCTATTCAAAAAGCAGCTATCATCATGGGAGAGGATCTACTCTCTGTAATGAGGCACCTGCCAGTCATGACATGGAACAAGAGGAAGAGCATCTCAGAGGGAATGAGGGAAGGAAGGTATCAGTAAGGCACGAACAACACAAGTTTTCATTTCAATATGGCTTTGTGGACATCCTTCCATCTGAATGAAGATGCTGTAATAATATCATGAACCTCGTTCTGAATGTTCCCGTAGAAAAAACACCTCCAAACATTCTAAAGTATTCTCTGTGATCTTTAATTCTGCATGATTATTATTATTATGTACATGACAAAGAACAGAGTGAAATACCAAATGCTGATAAAACAAGTTCATTACAATGAACAACCTGGAGCCTTTTCATTTCTGTTCAGATGTCACTATCTGAGTGAAGAATCTGCTCTCTCACTAGGCCAACGTCTTCTTGTGTTTGACTCAATTCCACCCCAAATGGCTGCAAAAACATGGCTAGAATAACCTATTCACTGATTTGCGCAAATTGTTTTGAAATAAAAGCAGTATAGTAGTTCCTGCCATTATCCGTCAACAATAGCCTTCCTAGAAATACAGTCCAGACATTAAACAAGAAATCAATGCAGACCAAATTCCATATCAGAGAAAAAATAGAAGACAGTTGCAAATGCTAAACAACAAAATGCTGCTGAGTTCGCTTTGCAAGAGGGCTTCTTTGAATTTTTTTCTGATAGATTTCATTTTTTCTTATAAATGGAGAATTATGTGTGGTAACTGTCCGAGGCCTTATCCAGGTTATTGCTAGACTCTAGAGAAGACAGAACATTTCAACTTACTGAAGGGTTCCAGTGTCTTGACCAAGACCTGTAAATGGTCAAACAGTAACACTTGAGCAAGGTAAATGTGTCCCTAAACTACCAGCCTGGAGTCAGGTCTGGAGGTTTGGGCATACAGCTTTTTTGCTGACTGCCTCTCTTAGTTCAAAATAATTTGCATTTTCAATAAACCCTTTCCATCTCTACAAGCTATGCTTCCAGGCATGGATCAGAAAAGCCCATTTCCTGAGCAAAACAAGGAGTTCTACTTAGCAGAGAACTCCCGTTTTCAGAAGAATCTCAGATTAGGTTTTTTGTTTGTGGTGGGGTTTTTTTTTTTTTTTGGGGGGGGGGGTGGTTTTTTTAGGAAGTGAGTTAATCTAGTTTTTAATCCATGCAAACTTCGAAGATTATCTTCTAAATACGACACAACTATGAACTGAGGTAGTACTATACTGGAAGGTTGGCCAGGGGGTGGCACAAATACTGCTTTTAGGAAAGAAAGTGGGGTAGGATTCTCCAAAGGTACTTTGAGACTTTTACCTGCCAGAAGAGGAGTATCAGTGAGATGACACATTAGATCACACATGGCAAGAGGATTTGTAGGCAGCAGTGTACTAACATCTATACGTGAGTGTTTGTCTTTTGCAGCATGAAGATTCAATGGAGGAAGGCAGATGTCTAGCAAGTAGCACTAGCCCATCTCTCCAAACCCTTGGTGCCTCTGAGAAGTGGCACCACCCAAGAGTTCACACAGAGGGTTTGTTGTCAGTTTTCTCTTTAACAGTGGTAAACCATGATCCACAAACACTCTCCACTCTATTTCTGTCATCCCAGTAGAAAGCTGAGTCCTTTCTGTCACCATACAAAAGAGATCTTTATGAGATGAGGCTATCAACTTCTTAACAGCAAGGCAGAAATATTTCAAAAACAGAGCCAGCACGACCCCATAATTAGTATCATTAAGAGTACCCTATATGAAATATATGACTAATATGAAATATTACTCAGGAGTAATATTTGGGTTTGGTGTTCAGCCACCACCTTCATACCGTCAGCAGATAACCTAAGTCATCAGGACAAAAAAAATCACAAACAGTCACTATGTATGTGTATTTTTTATTACACGATATTTTATTGCCCCATTACTTTATCAGGAAACCTAGCAAGGCTGCACTGCATTCCTAAGTCCTACAGGGTTAGAAAAGAGAAAAATAAAACAAACTGAAGGCATTGTTGCTGACCACAACCAACAACTACACACCACATGACTCAAGTTAATAAAAGCACACACTCTACACAGCACAAGGTATCTAACATCTCCCCTGAAGGCTGAAAGTTCCTGTTATTTCAGGATTGATTTCCTCAGTATTTATTTCATTGGCAGCTTTGATTGCTTCAGAACCAGTTTTTACAACAAAAGATGAGAGGTCACCACCTTTTCAGAACAGCTATGAACACAAAGACTACAGGATTACATTAGTGCTCATCTTGGCAAAGATCCTACGTGCATCATTAAATAAGGATTTTTCACTTTGGTAACCCTGTGCCAGCACTTGAGCTTGTCCACTTTTAATAATGAGGTTCTCAATACACTTTTATTCAGTTTTTGTAGCAATTATTTTTCTTGTTCTCAGAGACTATAAAGAAATTACAATTTACTTGAGATCCCATTATGAGAGGAGTACGGTACAAAAACAATGCACAAGCAAAACCATTGGTCGTTGTAGATAAATGTCACAAAAATTATCTCCTTATGGAGACAACTGGTATAGTTTGGTCAATTAAAAAAAACCATTTCTTCAAAATAGATCCCACAGGAGAAAAAGATAATATTAGTTTTCATTTGCCTTGAAAGTCTGCAATTTCAGGACATAGTTTTTACAAAAAACCATGAGGTACCTTTCCAGGTTTCAACTACATTCTGAATGTTCTGAGCAAACACATTCTGGATGAAATCTCGTACAGCTGCAAAGCTCACATTACCAAGTACCCAAAAGCATTAAATAATTCCTTATCTTAAGGTCTCTTAGGAAAACCTTTAATTTGTTTTTGTCGAGGGTTAGATGGGCCAGCTACTAGACGAATGACAGACACTCTATATTACCCCCTCCTCCTTCCCCCCCTGTTAGGGGTTGAGTTTCCGAGTAAGACTCAAGGTCCCTAACGCTCCTTAAATCCCTTATTGATGTAGGGGAAAGGGAAACAGAACTCAAATCTCGGAATATATGGATGGGAAACTGAAACAAACTTTTAATAAAAATTCTAAAATACTATCATATCACACAACTATATATTAAGTGCAAAACAAGAAAACAATACAGTAAGGGTTAACACACTGCAAAGGGAGGAAAAGGAAAAAAACTACAATTATGGCCGGTTGGCCCTAGGCCAGGAGATGACGTCATGTCAGGATGGTAGCTCAGAAGATGGCGTCTATCCAAAATGGCATCGGGCCAAGTGATTAAAAGTTTTTCACAGCTTAGAGAAGTATTTTAATGAGTTCACAGGGAGACCTTTTTCAGTGTCTGAAAAAAAACTTCAAGGACACTCCGGACCGAAGCGGCAGCTTCTTCAGATAAAGGAGGAGCCCTCGCAGCCGGAACGCGAAGGGGGGTGAGCTTCCCCCGCGTCCGAATCCAGCGGTAGATTCTCGCCGAGTGAGAAATATCTCTTCTCTTACCCGATACGAGAGAGAGATGCTGACTGAGTCACCCAACAATTCACAACAGAGCTGGGCCCCGATAAACAGAAACAGTTCTGAGTTAGGCCCCGGGTGGGGGGGCAGGCCGCAGGCTTTCGGCCTGGGCGGTAGCCAGCCCTCTCGCTGTGGCTCTTTCTCCGAAGCTGTCCGGTGTCCAAAGAGAAAGACACTCCTCCTGGCTGCAGGTTTTAAGGAGCATCTGTCGGAAGAAATCTTTTGACCTGCACTTTTAGCCAATGTGATGCCGGGTTTATGGAACTTGTATGAAATAATCCCGATACTCTATTGGGCACATTTCCAAAACAAGGAAGTCTTGGCTCAAACTGTAACACCCCCTAAAAGGGGAAAGAGAAAAGAAGTAAGGGAGATAGACTTATGGATTGGAAAAGAAAACTAAAATTGCTTTAACGAGAATAATAATAATAATAATAAAATTATATATATATGAATATATACGAAACAAATGCAGAACCCAAACCCCCTGATGGCAACCACATCACCATCACCGCTGATGCTGCAGGACAAGCACTGGGGAAGGCCCAGACTGGACTCAGCAGCAGATAGGAACTGGATGTAGAAGCTGGCTTCCAGAACTGGATTCAGGAATGCACAGATGGGATCAAAGGAAGAACAGACAAAGTCCTCCTCAGACACCGGCCATTGAAGAGTGGAAGAGGGCTTGACCTTTGTGATCCCTCAGCTTTACAGAAATATGACGTCTATGGGATGGAACACCTTGTTGGTCACTTCAGAGTCACCTTTCCTGTCCGTTCCTCCCCGCAGGTGCAGCCTCTCACTTACTGCACCCCCACTTTGGCACACAGGATTGAGCAGTGACCTTGGTCTTCACAGGGGAAAGTACAAGCAAGAGCCTTTCTGCAGACCAACCCCTGGTAGTAACTGTAAACACCAAGCGTTATCACTTCTAGCAGCAGACACTGTCTGCACAAATACACCATTAACTTCAGAAAGTGCAGTCACTTAGCAGAGACTGAGCTGAAAAGTAAAATCACTGAACACAATGTGTTCTGTTCTAACTCAAACCAGGACAGTTTTACGTGTATTAACATAAGAAAGTAGTCTCAAAAGTTCTCTCATTATAAACTGTAAGCTAGATAGTAACTCATTATTATCGAGCAATGAAACCTATCTTTGAAAATGAAAGCTGAAGAATGTAACCATATTATCACTGTTAAATGACTATTGTTTTCTTAATATCAAAAGAAAGGGAGCAATAACAATAAACTATTTGTCAAGGTCTGACTTCATTTATGTAAACTAAGCAGTTAAATCCTTTATTTTTGTAAGATCCTCTGAAAACGGTAAAACCTAGGTTTATCAGAAAAATAAAGAATTCAGCAGGTACAAGGAAACCTCTAATTTACTTGGAAAACATGGGAATTGTTTTCTCTCTATTCTGATGTTCTACAAAGCACAGCAGTATCCCAGATATTAAACCACTAAGTGTTGTTTAAAAGGGCACAAGGAAACAAAAGAAAAGAATTGGTAAAGGTCAACAAAACCAAAGAGGGCAGATTACTCCTTCCTTACTCTGTAACACTTTAATCATTAGAGGTGGACCGGTCCATATTAGCTGTACCAGCTCTGACTCCCAGCTTCTCAACCAGTTCCCCCTGCAGGTCACCCAGAGCCCCAGAACAACCTAAAGATGATAGAATACCTAAAATCCCCACTGCGAACCATGGTGGCAAGAGCAACTGTTCCGTCAGCAGATAGACAGAGGTGTGGTGATCAGTAGGCACCCTTCTTTCTACAGTGCCAGGGGTCATGCTGGGGTAATACACACCAGCCAAACGAAGTGCCGAAGCATAGGGCAGGGAGCAGACCAGCTAGAGGCTATCAGCTTGGTCTAGCACCAGCTTTTTCTTCAGTGCTTACAAAAGTCACAGGCAGTCTGTTCTCCAGCTGTGTGGCTTGTTGCATATTTTGACTGTTCTGAAGATTCAGTCAGAAGCTTTCACAGGCACTTCATTCAATCACTGGAATTCCTCTTTAATATCAATTAGCAAGAAATTCCCTATGTTGCCTTCAGGACCCTAAAAGGCAAGAGCAAGCTGACTCATTGTTTTGGCTTTGACTAACACAGTAAAATCTGGTTGATCGATCACCCCACAGGAACGGATGATAAGACGTAATTTTCCATCAGTAATTTAACCACACACAGGCATGTAATTTTTACAGATATAATTTAACTCTATATTGAGGCATAGAAGTTTATTCTCAAAATTTCTAATAATACAGTGTTTCTGACATTATCAAATCCTATGTGTAATTTGAATACTATCTAGTTCATATAGATTAATGCTTATGATATACCTTGCTAAAAAAGTAATTTAGAGGACTCACAAAAGAATTACTGTAAATGCTAACAAAGAAGTGAAATTATCAGAGCTTTTAGTTTTGTCTTCATAGACGCAGTTATCACCAAAACTGGGGGGGGGGGAGGGGGAAATGTCAGGTGAAAGAACTGAGCATTGTACCTTTCAGAAGCAAAGAAATCTGAAAAGTATACAAAGATTTGAGACTATCAGTTGCCTCACAAATGCCATGGGATATAACCAGATCACAGGCATTACTGTTATTACCATAATTTGAGGTGGGTTTGCATTGTTGCAATAGAATAAGACTATTTGAGTAGATAAGGCACTAAGGTTTTATGTTCAAAGACTTGCACTTCAAAGATGAACGTGAAGTTCCTGTGTATTGGAGCAATTTAGGGCTATTACAATATCTTTAATGAAACAATGATTAACAACTTCAGTTTCAACAGATTGCAGGACTGCCATTGGAATATCTGATTTAAAAACACCTCAGCCTAAATAGCTTGGAAGTTTTTTGAAAAATAAAATCTTGAATTTCCTTTTATTCTGATCCAGCTTTTGACCTCCTCTTCAGCTTAATCCAGATGCCATTATCTGGACGAAGAATCAGTTCTCCACTGATATCAAGCTCTTCTCGCTTTTGACTTGAGTCCACCCAAAAGCGCCGGAGGATGTGGGCTAGAAGAACTTTCTCCTCCATTTGTGCAAAGCGCTGACCTACAAATTACAGGGCAGAAAAAAAAACCAACCAGATACTATCACCAGGTTGCATCAACAGTTGCTGCATTTGCATGCTCACAGCAATACAATACCCCTAGGAACAGAGGACAGCAAGGACTGTGCATCTGCCTCAAGAACAGAACTGCCTAGTCCAAAATCAAGGTCACATGGCTACTACTGAAAATAGCACTTTTCTTTGCATTACAATTCTGGCCTTGCTGGGACAATCCACAGTACGTTCTCCTTCCCATAGTACACAGAACTCAAACAGCAAAGAGGTAACAGTCAACACTACACGGAACTATTACAAAACACAGCCTTGTTAGGCCTCTTGGGTGGAACAGATGACAGACCAGAGCAGGAGAAGATGCAGCACAGGAACTGCTAGGAGAGACAAATCCCACTGTTCCATATATACAAAGAAGAGCGAGGGAGATACAACTGCAACAGCACAACAGACCGACCTTCCTTCAAAGAACACTAAGCATCACACACACTGATGATTTGCTAGCACAGACAGTAAAGTTCAATTTGCGCTTCAGAGAAAGCTGGAGAAAGAAAGGGGAAAATAGAGAAAAATATGAGGGAAACCAAATCGAGTGTCACATTCCAGACAGTTCACTGAAACTAGACTGAAAATGGGAACAGGACACAAAATTCAGTGCTCAAAACTTTTTCTGTGCTCCCCTCTATATAATATGCACAGATGGATGTCTGTACACATTGTCCTGGTTTTGGCTAGGAAAGAGTTAATTTTCTTCCTGATAGCTGGTACAGTGCTGTGTTTTGGATTTAGGATGAGAATAATGTTGATAACACGCTGATGTTTTAGTTGTTGTTAAGCCATTTTTATCTTAAGGATTTTTCAGAAGCACGGCCAGGACAGCTGACCCAAACTAGCCAAAGGGATATTCTATAACACAGAATGTCATGCTCAGTATATAAACTCGGGGGAGTTGGCCAAGAGGGGCAGATGGCTGCTCAGAAATCGGTCAGTGGGTGGTGAGCAATTGCATTGTGCATGTCTTGTCTTTTCTTGGGTTTTATTTATATCTCTTTTTTTATATTCCTTTTCATTACTATTATTGTTGTTGCTGTTGTTGTTATATTTAGTATTGTTATTATATATTATTTTATTTATTAAACTGTTCTTACATCACTCCACAAGTTTTACTTTTTTTCAATTCTCTTCCCCATCACACTGGGAGGGGGAGAAGAGAGCAAGCAGCTGTGTGGTGCTTAGTCACTGGCTAGGGTTAAACCACACACATGTACACAGTGGCGTATTTATGCAGCGATATTAATGAACCACTTCTCCTGCACATGTTCCTGGACATCTGGGAACTAGCCTGACATGCAATATTAAATTAGATTCCTCTTTGGAACACTGGAAGACCTAGTCTGCTTTTCTTATGGGAAGGGCACCTACTCCCAATGAGACAAATTAATAACAACCAACCAACCCCAACCCTCCAAAAAGAAAATAAACAAAACCAAAACCCTAGAAGTTGTATTTCCTGTTCCTGTAAATGGTGTGACAATTGCTTAATGTTCCCCATCTGCACTTAAGATCAGTGCAGGGAACAGTCTTTCCATGTGTTTTACAATACAAACAACAATGCTTCTACTTTGTGCACAGAAAAATGCCAAGTGTTATTGGTGGCACCTGAAGAGCTAACAAGTTCTGGGATGTCAGTGAAAACACCAGAGCAACAACAGTGTCCTAAAGAGGAAAAGGATACATCAGTTGCAGAGTGCATGTTTGGGACACCCAGCTGAGACCATGAGATAGACAGATGAGATGTTTCCACAGCAAAACAAGTGCAAGACGTTTGGCTTCTCTCGCTCTGTCTTGCTGACACTGAGGATGGGAAATTTGGAAGCAATCCTGTCCTAACACATGAGCCCAGTAACATGCTGCCAGGCTGCACAGGCAGTAAGGCAACACCAGCATGACAGACATTGGCCCCTGGGAATAAAGGAAACCATTGGGAAGAAACAACATGTGACAGCTCAAGCACCAGGCTTGCAGGGGAGACAACACCCAGAATGTGGGGAAGATGGGTAGGGCAGGGGGGAAGAGTGGTGTTCATGACCAGCAGGCATATCAAGACTTAGATTTCTCATATACTCACTGCTGCCAGAGCTACCACACCACAAGCAGCCCTGTCACATTACAAGGGCTTCCTCTTCAGCTACCTACCAATGCAGTTCCTGGGACCAGCTGAGAAGGGCACGTAAGCATACGGGTGCCTTCCCTTGGAATTTTCAGGGAAGAATCGCTCAGGCCGGAACTCCTCCGGGTCAGGGAAGATCTCAGGGTCTCTATGCAGGGCATAAGTCAAGACAATAACATTTGTGCCTTTTGGTACCTGATACCCATCTAAAGAGGAAAGAGAGAGGGACAAGAAGGGTCAAAACAACAGCAGATAAGTGACTTTTTATACTCAACAGTACAATAAAAAAATAAAATGCTGCCCTTTACTTGTGAAGCGCCTCCGCCGAGGAGATGCTAGCAGGCTAGGAAGTGGCAAACACAGGACACTACTTACTAATACAGCAATCTTCTCTCAAGGCACGGGCAAACATTGGAACTGAAGGGAAGATCCGAAGGGCTTCTTTCACAACACACTCAAGGTATCGAAGCTTCTTCAAATCATCCATTGTAACAGGACGCTCAGTGTCGCCTGTCCAAAAACAAACGGAGATGAGCAAGATCAAAACTCCCCATTTTTAGTTAAACAAACTCAGCCTAACTCCCTCCAAGAACTCTCATTAGGCACCAAGACCACATAGGAGAAGGTGCTACACATACATTGAATATGCAAAACTTGCCCCAAAGATGTAAAATTAGCTATACTCTCCTACAGATCTTCCAGCACCTGTTCCAATCACCTCTAGCTATTGAAAGCTCCAGAAGGGGCACAAGGCATGTTTCTACCTCCTTTTCTACATCTAGGCTTATGATGTACCACATCCCTACTCACAAATGCAACCACCACCACAATCCCAATCAAGGGAGAATGAAAACATACCAAATACCTCATCCAGTTCTCTGTGAACCTTCTTCTGGGCTTCAGGATTATGTCCAAGTAAGTACAGGACCCAGTTCATAGCAGCTGCTGTTGTATCATGGCCCTAGAGGTTCAGATTTACAGAGACATTCACTTCAACACTATTCCTCTGCACAAGTAGGTTTCATAAACACTTAGGTGTGCAGGTAGTATGGAAAGTGACACTTATTAGTCCCATGACCACAAGAAAAACAAAAATCAAGAATGAAGAACTCTATGCAACATGCTGATTATTAGGATCTAAGATGACCCATGATTCTGTCATGTGCCTGAAAACTGACCAAAAGGGAAAAGTATTGCAATAACACAATCAAACTTCACTCTCTGCCTCCCAGAAGCTGCATGAGCTACCAGTATGTACACAATGAAACAGATATATATTCATCTTTTTGGTTACTGTCCAGTCAAAAATGTAACATCTAAAGGGCCAACAACTACCACAGGAGAGATACAACGGACACAATCTGTAACCTTTAGAAAACTATCCAAAAAGGGTAAAAAACTATTCAAAAAAAGGGTCTAATGAGACACAGTACAGTGGCCATAGGAGGAAATACTACTTAGTTTCCTAGGGGAAGGGGATCAGCTACTACAGTTCTCAGCATCAGATAAAAACTTGGAAAGGAAACGAAGGCAAAGAGAACAAAAACAAAACAAAACCAAAAACCAAACCAAACCAAAAAAGAACAGAAAAGGGAACAGATGACCAAGAAAGGACGCTGCACCTCTTCAAAATCCAGCTACAGGAATGATAAGATGGGAAGAGAGTTTCTCTAGGTTACAACAGCAGTAATATTACTCTGAATTAAGCTCTTCTGAGAAAGAATTCAGGTCCAGCTAATCCAGGTGTGCGGAAAACTTGTGAAAGTCTTGTTTAGATCCTTCATTGGACAGGGAACCAGACACAAGACGACAGCACCAATGCACAGTTGTTGACAGAACTTAGCAAGGGTCAAAATGCAAGGAGAACTGACAACACATGGCAAAATTGAACCCATTTAGAGCACTCTTTAGCATTAATGAGGTTTGCAACAGGAGTTGAGAGCCTACAGCCCATGTCAACCATTTAGCTCTTCTTAATCACCTTTCATGAGTAGGGCCTGCTCACACAGGCAGGGCCTGCCACACATCTATTGCCTAACATTTTACCAGGGCACAAAATTCTGGATCAAATACTTCTACTCTTCAGTAGTTCCTATCCTATAGATATTTCCTTTTAGATTTCCAGGGCTAAAACAACTTCATAGTAAAAGCAATCTCCTGAACTAAGAAGAGTCACTCCCTCCAAATAGTCAATCTCAGGTTCTGGGGAAAACAAAAACCCCCAAAAAACCAAAACCCAAACCAACCAAAACAAAACAAAACAAAAAAACCCCAAACCCAACAAATCAATGGGTTCCTTGGGTACCTCAAACATGAAAGTATCCACTTCCTCACGAATATCCCTGTAGCTCAGTTTGTTTCCTTCATCATCTGTTGCACTCAGGAGCATGTCTAGGAAAGCTTTTCTCTTTTTTGAGCCACTTTCTTCACAGTTGCCATCAGCATTACATTTTGTTTGCTTGGTGTTTTCAAGTTCTGCAGCTTTTTCTGCAATGACCTGAGATTAGAACCATTATATTAGATAAGATGCATGCAGCACAGGCAAACAGTCTACAACATGCAGGTTTGTCCCAACTTATTAAAACAACCACATCCACCTGCAGCAGTTACATGAGCTAGTTAGCATAGCTGTCAGCATTAGATCATGAACTTTAACTGACTTTTTGTATTAGTAGGTGAAATATGACCAATGCCACTCTGTCCCAAGCAATAGAGTGAATTTTGTATAGCTTTTTTGTCATCAAGAAAATAGATAGCCAAACGACACCAACAGTTTGTTGATCATCAAGAAGTGTAATTACATCTAGAATGTCTGGAAAAAGCCAATTGCAAATGCCAACAATAGTGACAGCAAATCAAAAAACCATCACTACAATTTGAACAGACTGATCACCAAGAAGATATTCTCTGCCCTATCCAATAACTAAGGAAAGGATCAGATCTCCAACATCTGGGGAACCCAGGAGATTGAAGAGAAGCTAGGACACCCCACAAGCCTGCCACACATAGGGACTACACATAGCCTGTTCCAGCATAGCTGGAATCACTACACTAAAGCTTCCCAAATTTACTTCAGTATGAGAGCAATGGTTGAACTACCCTTTTTTAGGTTAAAGCACACACACAGCAACAGACAGAGATTTCCTGCTGTCACCACCGTTGTTGTAACAGCAAAACAGAACCCTTCAATAAACTGGTATTGCTTTCAACAACAACAAAATAAGCAAAAATAAAGGCTGTAGAGTAGTTAGCTCTGTTCAGAGGAAGCACTGAACGAAAAAAAGAAGTTGTTATACACACACACGCACATGCTGCTTCCCTCACTGAATATACACATATAAAAACACATATTGGACCACCTTTTGCCTCAGTGCATTGTCAGCACATACACTAGGTGATACTATTATTTACTGTTCCTTTGTCATCTTCTAAGATTTGACTTCTTATATCCAGTGCAGCAGCCCAGCACAGGAAGGTCCCTTGAAAAGCCTCTCTCATGTCTCACTACTGCAGTTCCCAATAAAAGGAAGTGAAACATGAACTACTTAAAAACATCACAGAGTCAATGTGGCTCATTATATGTAGTAAAAGTTCAGAGACCATCTCCTTTCTTGTGGGCCTTGATACAATGACATCATGGGATGACATCTATTTCAGGGAGAGCAGTCTCCATGGAAACATTCTAACAGCAGATTTGTGAGGGCAACCATTGGCAAGAACACCACAAAGGCTGTTTGGTGAGAGAAAGGGGTGTTACTTGCACAGTCTAACATGGTGAGATAACACTGCATTTTATGCCAAGTCAGTGACATATGCTTAATTATTTCTGGGTCAAAGTGTCTTACCACTGATGTGGGGACCTGCATGTGTTTGCTCATCTCAGCAGTTTTGCTCCAAATAGGGAAAAATAAATACAGGCTTCCATTTCTGAGGGCTGGACCAAGTGACATTACCAAGCAGAGATCCTTATGCTTACTGCTACAAACTTGTCAGTGAGCTGTTGCAGGTGATTCAGATGTGGAGCATCTGGGGCAGCACAAGAGTTCAGCAGACTCCTGTTGTTTGTTTCGGTTGTTGAGAACCTGAAAGTCCTGCAACCCCCTTGGAGTAGTACACTCCTTTGCTTATATAAGACAGAGCTCCTGACAGGAGTCAGTTGTTGTCCTATTTTCAGGGAATTACTCAGCATCCCAACAGAGAGATCGTTCTCCTCTTAATAGGTGCATATCAAGTGGCTGAACCTCAACCCCATTTAGAAGTTCTCTACTGAGTTCTCTACTTCAACAACTAGAATGTACCATTAAAAAAAAAATAAAAGAATCTATACTTTATCTGTAAAATTGTGAAGGATCTTGAGGTTCCTCTGATGCTCTCTCCCTTCCTTGAACAGCATATATATACAATCTGGCCAAAACCAAGGGCTCTTCTGTCGCTTGTGGATTAGATCACTCATCCTAGGGGCACAACAGTTACATCATGTAACATTTCTTGACAAAAAGTAAATTTACAGTAGGCTTTCAAGAACAAAAAGAAGTTCTACCTCCCCCAATGAAATAGAACTTAACATATTGTGTGGGTTTAAGCCACCTGAAAGAAAGGCTAGTCATATTTGTTCCCTGATTTTAAACCATCTCAAAATTTCTGTAATCTGTCCCAGCATCACCATGAATTTATATCTTCAAGCACTCATCTCCGAGAAGGAGAGTATACTCTCATTTAGTAGGAAACCTCTTGAAATGGACATATTAAGTCATCCAGTCCAGTCCTGCTCCACATCAGTAAAGCACTGATCATGCTGAAAAGATATGTACAACCTGAAAAGACTGCTCCTGTCAGGGCTCCAAAATAACTGCTCCAAGATCTCAAATAGCCATCTAAAAGCACTACATTCATACTTGACTGTCCAGACACCATATACATCAGACAGCACATGGAATGTATTTGAAATAAAGACTATGAGACCACAAGTATGCTCAAACACAACTAGAGTACATCTGGAAAGGGTGATTGTCGTTGCTGTTCTGCTCTTGCACATGCTTTTGGCTGCAGAAAGAGACTTTGAGGAGTAACTATTACATTTCAACCAACTTTGGGACAGCTCATTTGCAGTACTATCTTGGAAAGGCCAAGGAACCAATGACAATCAAATCCTCTAATTCTACCGCTTTTTTGTAATACACTTGTCTCCACAAGCCCCATCAAAGGCTAGGAGTGAGATGCCAAAGCAGCTACATCTCATCTAGGCTGGCACACCAGTGTGGTAGGAATATAGACCATGTTTTTCCTAATCTACTGGACAGTCACACACAATTTGAAAGGTGTAAATACTGCCAGGAGCAGCAGTGCCTCAGCTTTAACATGCTGTCTAAACCAGCACCCTCTCAATTCTGCCAGTCATCTGATATGAAATGTTGCACCTTCTTTCAGTTTTTTTGAACCTCCTGTACCAGTGGATTAACTGAATGGCACCTGACACCTCTTCAATGCCTCAGCCTCCCATTGCATAAACTCATACCATAAAATGCATCAAAGTCTGCAGGAGTATTTCCTGCCTTCTTGACTTTCTACCTCCCACCTGTGAACCCTTGGCCCTCCCTCCTGCCTCACAGCAGATGAACATCTGACACCAGCAGCATCAACCCCAGCCCAACTACAAAGCAGGCAAGGAAAATGTCCATTTACCCGTAGACAGCACGAACATACTCAGAATCCTTATTCTTCTGAGCACCCACATTCTTGCCCATCGCCGTTTCTAGGAGGAAGAACTCATCAATGGTCCACAAGTGCAAAGTAAAATACAGAGTCCCTGTACACAATAGGTTATTCTGCTCCCAGCCTCTGACTGTCACCATGTCCCTTCAACAGGTAAATACAGACATCCCTTTCCAGGTAATGAGCTCACTTTATATTTTCATGCCCAGGAACCCCGCTCCTCGACATAACCTCACTTCAGACTGCTATCTCTGCCCTGGCAGTCCCACAAACTCACCTGCTCAGATGCACACAAGACACTCTAGAAGAAATGAAGGCCTTGGGAGGGTGGAATTGCATTCGCACAATATGCAGGGACACTTCAACTATCTCCTCACACAACACAGCACAGTTGTAGTCATGAGCCACTGCACAATACACAGCCCTTCCACAATAACTGAAGAGGACTTACCACAAATGATATCAAGGGCACACAGAGTGATGACTGGAAAGACATTAAATGGCTCCTTGTCAACATGCTTCTCCAATTTCTCCAACAAAATACTTCCTTGTTCATTCATAACCTCTAGAAAATCAGTTAAGATTTCAAAGTGGAATGTGGGAGTTATCATCTTCCTCCGCAATCGCCACTTGTCTCCAGTGCTGCAAATTTAACAGGGAGAAGAAAGGGTTTAGAACTCCAAGTCAAAAATAAAACCCTCATCATCACAGGGAGCATACAGTAAAAACTGCAGCCTGGAACACCTTCACAAATGGACACGCTGCAGATGACTCTTCAAGCTGTCCATAGCACTACCCAGAAGGAGCAAAACAGAAATATTTCTTGCTCCAGCTCTCTCCAAAGCACAAGCCACCAATTCTATAGTTGCTCTCAACAAAAGGAGACGCCAACAAGACTTCAGGCAATACAGCTTCGTGGTTGCTCAGTGCACAGGCTCAGAGGGATGGAGTACATGCCACCTATAGGACAAACCAGCTTCTCAGCATCAAGGCGTCATTGCATTGTCTCTGTGAATCACCACCACTCATGGTTGCCTTCATCTGCTGACTAGGAAATGTGCATTGCAGAGAACTGGGGTCCACAGACATTATACAAATTACTGCCTCAAGGTCTGGCTACAAGGTGCTTACTTCGAGACAGGAACCCACCTTCCACACGTCTGTGAAAGAACATGGAGCCACAGTGGGTGACATCAGCTTCCTGGTGCCATAAATGAAACTCAGGATAAAAGGTATTTCTCTCTCACTCACATAAACTTGCACCTCCCACACCACGTGATTACAGCTGGCTTTTACAACACCAGGATCCCATTATGAAGCATGAGGAGCTCACTTCTGAGAGCTCCAAACAGGCAACAAAGCTCCGTTGCAAACAGGGGGACCTTGACTTTCTCGTAAAAACACAGAAGAGGTGCAAGGCACCAGAGTCAATTGCTCTGACTCTTGAATATCTGCATC
Organism: Bucorvus abyssinicus; assembly: GCA_009769605.1. Lineage (NCBI taxonomy): Eukaryota > Metazoa > Chordata > Aves > Bucerotiformes > Bucorvidae > Bucorvus > Bucorvus abyssinicus. The sequence continues at coordinate 34,884,714 of CM020026.1, forward strand.
ATCCAGACCAGACCTTCCTTGACTCTCCCAAGACTGGAGAACACCAAACCCTGCCATCACTGTTCCTCCCTCTCTCCACTCCTGACCTGCACTCCTGTCCAGGCTCACATCCTATGAGCTTCCACTTCATGAGGGAAATGAAGGACAGGGCGCAGATACTCTTGCATTCTTCACCAAAGCATCACCAACCTAAGGTTCATCCTACTGGTTTGCAGCATCATCAGCAGAGATAAGGAATGCACACAGTCCCAGTTCTGCGACAGTCCAACCTCCCAACACACATCACAATGTTCAAAACATCCAGTGCGTAGCATTACAGAATAAATGACACCACTTGCCATAGGATACAGCTTCCTAAAATTCACATTCATTTCAAGCCTCTGGACAAAAAAAAGCAACAATGGCCAAATTTGCCAAGAAATAGATAAAGTCAAAAGACTTTTATTGGACATTAGCTATTAAAAAGCAACAAAGACCATCACAAGGAATACAGTTATCATCTACATCTCTGTCCAGAGATATACACAGCATTCCTGCCACCAAGCCCTCTTCGTATCATACACACTGCAAATTTCAGAAAGACAGCAATGCATCAGCATTTCACTATACCTCGTCAGAAGTCCAGTGCCCAGCCACGGCTGCAGGAATTTGTACAGGTACGATTTTTCTATATGTTTTGAACTGCTCAGAATAACCTGTTGGAAACATGAAAGGAGAGAAAAAAAATCATCACTTGTTAGATGGAGAGAGATTTCTTCAGCTGAGATTCACACAATCTCAGTTCCTCCATAAAAATGCCCTGAGCCTCCAGCAAAATGCAAAATCACAGAATATTCTGTTGGAAGGGACTTTAATGGTCACCTAGTCCAACCTCCCCTGCAGTGAGTAGGAACATCTTCAACTAGATCAGGTTGCTCAGAATCCCATCCAACCTGACCTTCAATGTTTCCAGGGATGGGGCATCTACCACCTCTGTGGGCAACCTGTGCCAGTGTTTCACCACCCTCACTGTGAAACATTGCTTGCTTATACCTAATCTAAATCTACCCTCTTTTAGTTTAAAAACATTACGCCTTATCCTATCAATATTTCAGTACAAGCTGGTACACAGGGGAAACATTGAGTTCACACCCTCAAGTCTTTCAATTAACATCGCAACCCTGAGAAACAATTAAATACTCAAAAACTACTACTCCCACTTCCCTTATCTTCCTGAATAAGAAAAGAAATCTATGTCACAAAGTCACAGACAGAGCTCAGAAAAAAACTCAGAGGTTTCCAGCCTTAACCAAACTCACAAGAAGTAAATACTCCATAGAAACAACTCTATTTTCCCAGTTGAAGGACAATCATTAGTAGCAAAACTAACAACTACATTTCATGGCATCAAGACAGACCCACCAATTTCTAATGCAGAAGTCAGTCAAACATACACAAGCGTCACACCCTGCATTTTATAATGTTCTATCCCTGTTTCAGTGGTCCTATCTTCCCTGCTATCTGCTTGTCCATTCTGGTCTTGGGAGCAGCAGCTTTCACACATATGAAAACAAAGCTAAAGGAGATGCATCTTTGCATAAAACATACTGTCATTGCTTTCATTTGCTGGCCATCTTCAGTATTTTTTTTTTTTTTCCCAAGACAAGGCTTTTTATATTCTTCCACTTTAACACTGGGTCAGAGGATAATCTCAACTAGAATCAATCCAAGCCCTTTTTTGCAAAAATTACATTGAGCGAATAGAAACTAACAGGTTGGATACTGCTTTTCATTACAGTAGAATAGACAGGAAACAAGCACACTCACCTCCACATTGTCAGGGTGATACAAAATCACGACAGGCAATGGTCCTATCCAAAGTTTGAGCAATGGCTGACTCCTGAACTCTTCAGAGTAAAGTTGCAGTTGTTTTAAAAAATCTGGAATGAAAAAAGCAGATTAGAGGGGATTTTGCTCAGTATGCAAGACTTCTGTAATGAACTCTTTTTCACCATATGCCCTGTAATTAAGTTTTTGTTGTAGTTTTATCTTGCTACTATGACCAAGGAGCATATTTTGCACCTAGCTATTAGCTGTACTGAAGGAGCATTTCTTCATTGCTGCACTCTTGAACACAGTCTATTCTAGAGAAACCCCTCCTAGCTGTAGATAAGGCAGTTTAATTTAAGTAGACTCAAAGCACTGCAGCATGAGCCTTCTCTATTGCAATGCTCTTCTGTAACAATTAGAGCCAAATCAAACTTTATCAAGGCTGCACTTACACTTTGGCTTATCTGACACTAGCCAAAATGCTATTATCAAGATGCTTCTTTACTTTCCAAGAACAGCATCAAGCCTTTTCTCATCTGAGACCTCATTGACACGTACTACATTTGTGGTGGACACACAAGTGATACCACACACAGTAACGCCAAATCACTGTGCAGGAACCAGTATCACTTGAAATGTCTAGTTTCTGATAGCTGGACTCCTGAAGAAAATTCTTGGAGCCCCTACACCGGTTTTGTTTGTCTGCAAACAAATTACTTTTTACTCCACCATGCTTAACTCCTCTCACTCTCTCACAGCCCTCAGTGAGAGATGTGCAACCCATCACATCCATCAGTGACAATCTGCAATTCGAGCAGTGGCTTTTGACATCTGACTGCTCCAGGATTACACTCCACTCTTGTCCTTTCAGAAACCTTATTGAAGGGTACGTGACCCTGTGGATTTAGCAACTCAGATGTCCCCATCTCTATGGGCACAAAGACTCACAGGATCATTTATGCCACAGACCACCTGAGATACCACTATTGTCCAGCTGCCAGCTGGACTTCATTTCTCCGCCCACATTATTATCCACTTATCCAGTCCACGTCTTGTCAGTTTAGCTATACAGAAAGCATAGGAGATGGTATCAAAGACTTCACTGAATCAAATTAAATACCATCTACTGTTCTTTCCTTGCTCACAGATCCATCTATTTCATCACAGAGTGCCATCAGGTTCATTCTGCAGTTCTAGAGGAGGTGGCCACCATCAGGATGTTCAAGGATTAAATATGCCTTTGCCTTTTCAGAAACCAGATTAGGAATAAATGACTCCCTACAAGGCCTCTGCAGAGGTGAAAATTAAAAGGTTCCCAAATCAAAAGAAAAAAAAAAGGAAAAAAACTAGTTTCCTAATAGAAACCCAAATACAGTATTCCCTAGTCTTAGGCAAAATTCTAATGACACCTCATACAAAAGGCTTAAAAGCATCAGAGTGTTTTGCTGCCCTTTTTTTTTTTAGTATTTTTTTCTTAACACCACCATGATTAAAATACTAGTTTTCCAGCATTTGTTTATTGATATCAATAAGTAAAAATCACCATCAGATAAAAAGTCATTTTTCCTTCTGCTAAAAAACCTTACCCTTTTTCCCAAAAACTACAATTTTTTTAATTGTCATATTTTTAATGAAAAATATTATAAAACACAAACTTAACTCATTTTTACATGAATAAACAAGAAGAAAGATGGATGGTCATGGACTTAATTAAAGTGTGGAAGCTATGTGACTCCTGCCAGCAAAGGAGATTAGAGACTCCTTAGAACATAAGTCTCCATCAAACTGCTTTCTGGAGAGAGAAGCAACATTCTTTTTTTGGCTTGTTCTGTTTTTTTAAGATGACTTAAGAAGAAGGAGAAGAAAAAAAAAAAAAAAAAGACGATTTATCTCTCAGTCAGGCTCATATACACATACTGACTATGATTGTACTACTGCTTCCCCAAAGGTGCTTGCTCTGGCTTCCACCAAAGAAAGATCTCTCATATCTGTATTTAGGTATGGGATTGGATCCAGAGGAGAGATGCAAGCGTGTACCCTCACAGACAGAGGCACCACGTCACAGCATGTGTCAGCACTGGGCAGTGTGCTTGTCCCATGACCCAGTCACATCCTCTCTCCTGGTAGCATACTTGGCAGCACAGCCAGGAGCGCATGTGCACAGAGCGAATTGGCATACACAGGTGTCACAAACACACACAGAAGAGTCTGCTGGTCCACTGACAGCACAGCCAGAGCTGCTTTCACACCACAGACTCCTCCAGAAACATCCTCCTGTGCAAAACCGAGTACCAAACAGAAAGGGAACATGTAGCACGTGAGCACTCTCTCAAGCACCTGGCAAAAAGAAGATACCATTGATCAATGCAAGAACAAAAAGGTTTGCTTTTAAGGGATGTACTGCAAATACTCCACAAGTTCTTTTGCATCTAACGCATCTATAACCGCTAATTCTGAAAATGACCCAGCAAATCAGCATGCTAAAGCCCTTTGTACATGCTCCCTTGGGAGAAGATAATTGTCAGAAGTATTTTTCCTTTACAAACTAAAAGCTTTGTTTGGATCACCAAAAACACACATGGGAACACAGTGTTCTGCACTGTGCAACAGCACTTCCTTAAGAAGCACCCAGCACGCCTTCCTGTCACAAAAGCACACTGCGCAGCATTCATGCTCCACCTCAACAACAACTAGAAAGTCCAGCACCACCATCTGAAAGCCACTGTTAGACTGAATATCCACCTAATCTTTGACTGCTATTAACCCCTCATTTACACAGTTCCTTTCCCCTTCACCGCCCACTTCTCACACAGTTCCCCTCTGCAGGTTGCCCACAGCCCCAGAGAGACCTCAATCCCACCCCACCAGCCACAGCTCTACCACTCAAGCACCACAGCAGCGCTGGCTCCCCCAGTAAAGCTCCACGCACTGCAAAGACCTCACGGCTGGGCTACAGCATGAGCTGCCCTTACCTGATCCTCCCCGAGCCAACTGTAGGGCATTTCCCACCACAGGAAAGCAGGGGCTGATACCCGGGATCAGCTTCGTCACCCACCATCGCCTACAGTGTTCCTTCAGCGAGGGCCAGAAGAAAACCATAACTACCACCAGCACAGCAATGACCACACTCGCCAAGTGCAGCAGCCGGGGTCCCCCCACAGCTCCCTGCACGACCTCCATCGCTACCCCCCAGCCTCCCGCTTCGAGCCTGGATCCCTCCTGGGGAACCGGCGCTGCCTGTACCCGCCCCTGCCGCGCCGGAGCCAGCCGAGTGTGCCGGCACCGGGCCGGGACCGTGCCGAGACAGCGGGAGGAGGAGCTGCCACACAGCCCCAGGGCGCAGCTTCCTGCCCGGAAAATAAAAAAAGACATAAAAAGCACGGAGGCGCACAAGCTGCCTGCCAGGACTTCGTGACGGCAGCGCCGCCGCAGTGAAGGGGGCCGTTACCCTGTGCTCACTTGGATCCTCTAACTCAGCGTTTCAGAGTGAGGAAATTCTTTGCAGGCCTGTGCAATACCTCAGGGGGAAGAGGCACAAACTGCTGTAAAGAGAAAAAACATATTTTTGCTGATTTGGGCAGGATGGGTTTTCTCAACATTGTCTTTCTCCATCTGTTTTCAGGTGCTCAGGGAACCCCTTTTTGCCACACAGAACTGCTCCAGTGCCTGAAGGGTTTCAGGTGCTTCAGATGGGGAGTACCTTTCCTCAGCTGGGTTGATAGCTTCAAGAGGTTACACAAACCGGAGCCTACACAGACACACAATCAAGAGCAGCACTGCAAAGCACACTGGTGCTTCTCGGCTCAAATGACCTTCACTGATCTCTCTGTTGAACACTCAAGTCACAGACTAAATGGTACCAGTAACACAACTGGCAGCACCAGCACCTGTGTCACAGGTTGCAAAGTGCTTGGGTAGAAGTGGTGCCATACCCACCACATACTTTGCTACCCTTCCTGCCTCAGGAGTATCCAAGGCCTCTTCTCACTGCTGGAGGGCTGCTGACTGCCTGCTCCTTAAAGCCTCCAGTGCTCAGAAACCTTGAGGTCAAAGAGAAGTTCGGTGAAAACACAGCATGGCTCACACCCAATTTGCAAAACTTCACCTGGTGAATATACCACAAAAACTTCTTATAACCATAGCCATGTTCCTCCAGTCTCTTTTGTAGCAAAATTGACTGCACTGACGTTTCTAGTAAACCAACACACAGCACAAACAAAGCAACTAGGATAAGAAACACATTAGAATATCAGAAGCAAAGGGCAGGCTGATGACCCTTGGTAGCAGAGGGGAGTAAATTTTGGCACTTTGTTTCTGCAATCTCCCAGCAAACACTTTATCATAAATGCTGACTGTTGCATTTTTCAGCACAGTAAACAGCTGGAAATGAATCTTGCTGCTCTTGTTGTTACTTGTAATCGTTTGTGACAGAAAGTAGCAGATACATACCCTGTCTTGCAAACGCATAAGGCAAGCTACATAGCCATCAGTCCTCTCTTTTGTTCAGGTGACATCCCAGGCAGTAAACAAGCACGCAGGATTAAGCGACTCACCTCTGCTCTTTGTAACGTGGAGATCAGCTGGGTAATTATACTCTTCTTCATAAAAAACCTTGCAGTTAGTTGCCTTCATGGAGCCAATAATTAGATGAAGCAGTTAACTGTGATTCTGAGCCAAAAATCTGTGTTTCTGTGCTGATAACTCCTGCAGGAAAAACTGAAGAACAGTGAAAGAGTAGAGACAGGGTGAAAGGCCACAGGGAAAGCAGTAGGGAACACAGCAGAACAAACATTGCAAAATGCTGCCAGCAGCTGGCAATGGTGATGCTGCTTACAAAAGGCAGCAGCTACACTGGAACAAGATGTAAAAGATACACCCAAGAAAGAAGAAATTAGACGTCTGGCATCTCTGAGGCCTAATTATGTCACTGATATTTGCAATCATTACAAAGCTTGGAGGATGTTCTGTAGGAGAAGAGTTTTCTACCAGATTGCAGTCAGCATTCCTTTTTCACCTGGAGAGCTATTTGCTCAGCATTGGAGTTCAGCAGGCATCCTACTGCTTAGTGAATCTGTGCCTTTATAAATGCGTGTAACAGTGCAAAGCTGCCTTCACTCAGCACCTCACCTAAGTAGAATCCTGCTTGCCAGCACTGACAGAAAGCACACATCCTGTCAGGCAGCCACATCAGCCCACAGGCTCACCACCACAGGCTTCTGCTGGTCCCTAGAACACACGTCTGCATCCTTTGATAAGGCAATCAATAAAATCATCATTACAAGCAAGAAAAAGAAAATCCCAAAGCAAGGCAAGGGTAAAATGGATCTGATATGACAGATCTGTTGCAAAACACACAGCATTCACAGTAAGCAAGACCACTCAGTTGCTAACTCTGTAATCACTACAATTAATTTCCAATTAGGAGGGTTTTTTCTCAGGAATAGTTTCCCTCTTTCTCTAAATAATTGCAACATGATTAAACTTTTTGTAGAAAATTACTCACATTGAAATAAAAAGTCAATCTGCAGTCCACCACAGCCATCATCTGCACTAAGAAAGCACAGTACACCTTCATTTGAAAAGACATCATCAGTACTAAACAGCTCAGAGATCTCCTCCAATCTTCAGAGAGAAATTTAGGGCCTGATGCTGAACTTCATGACACTGTAGCCCAAAACCTTAGGCTTCAAAGCCCAAAGCTTGAGGAAGACTCCAGCCTCCAATCTTTGTGGGTTATCCTACCTCACATAGGTAAAGGAGATTAACAGCATTTGAGAGACAGAGACCACAGCTATATTTTCCAGAGACACACTGACTGCTGTGATGTGCTCAGCTCAATCAAGCCTACTTTGCTACGGTTTCTGCAACCTGGTGTTCACTGTACAGCAACACCTGCTCTGTTACACAGCCATCATCTGGGCTCCTTCACCACGTTAAGTTTTGCATGAATAAATTATCCCCAAGAGAATACAAAAGTTTGCCTTCTCTAAGAAACCAAGACCTTCCATGCCAGAATAACATCTTGCAACAAAGTAGGCCACCACCCAAGCCCCAGAACACAGCCTACTGTTGTAAAGCAATTTGGATAATGTACCAGTGATGTTGTCATAATTAACAGACATTAACGCTAAGTAGCTACTGAAGTGTCAGACCTATGTTTACTCATCTACGCATCATGAAAAAAGCATACTCCCAAGCTGGAAGGCCACAACCCGCCCCAAGGTCACAGGTGGAGAATCTGCCCTCTGTTCTGTGGTTCACCTAGATCCTACAGGGCCTCCTCCTCACTAAACTCTTAATGAAAGCATTTAGCAGCATGCTACACATTACATGAAGTAAGCAAGAGGTCATGGAGCACAAATAAAAGGGGCAGTTTAAGACCTGGAAGAACTTGTGATGTTGGGTCCCAGAAACACAATACTGTAAATCTGCTCATCTACGCTCTTGCAACACGGAAGACTTGGTGTCCAACACTTGCTCTAGGAAATTCATTGTCCACATTTGATGTGCCTGCCTGCATAAAACACAGTCATAGTTGTACAGCCTGTATTTCACAAAGTGCCAGATGATGAACCACTCTTCACTGTGTGGTTCCCAACTTCAGCCATTACAGAACCAAACCAGCACATATTCATCTGTCAAGGGTTAAGGCTGGTCCAGCCACTAGAAGAATGACAGATCCTCTCTATTAACCCCTCTCCCTCTCCTAAGGGAAAGAGACAGGGAATAAGGGAAAGAGATGTATGGATTGGAAACAAAAACTAAAACACTTTTAATGAAACAACTATAATAATAATAAAATCAAATATATACAAACTCGATAACAAACCCAACCTCCCTGATAACCCCTCTGGGGCAGGCACTGGGGAAGTCTCAAACTGGACTCAGCAGCACACAGGAACCAGATTCAGGAATGCACAGATTGGGATCAAAGGCAGAACAGATAAAGTCCTCCTCAGACACCAGCCACTGAAGAAGAGGGCTTGACCTTTGTGATCCCTCAGCTTTATACCAAATATGATGTCTATGCAATGGAGCACCTTGTTCGTCAGTTCAGGGTCACCTGTCCTGTCCGCTCCTCCCCGCAGGTGTGACCTCTCACTTACTGCACCCCAACATGGTACACAGGATTTAGCAGTGACCTTGGTCTGCACAGCACAAAGTACAAGCAAGAGCCTTTCTGCAGACCAGTCCCTGGCAGTAGCTGTAAACATCAAGTGTTATCACTTCTAGCAGCAGATGCTGTCTGCAAAAGTATGGTGTTAACTTCAGAAAGTGCAGTCACTTAGCAGAGACTGAGCAGAAGAGTAGTTCTGTTCTACCTCAAATCAGGGCATCATCTTCCCATTTAATGCACAAGATAAGATCTGGGTTGTCATGAAGTGCTACAAGATGGTAAGGGGCACATTTTGCCATAGTTTCTCTGCATTCCTGTCAATGCCTATATAGTACAGGAGGGAGCACTCATGAGAGCAAAAGAATAATTTGGACACACCACTGAAGACAACTTAAATGTGAATTTTGAATTTTATGTCATTTCTGACCTGAGATTTCTGAGGAAACTGCATCAAACTGACCTGCAACTATATGAAATTAACCTGCAACTCCAAAGCAAAAGCATTCTGCTTTCTCAGATACTATACCATATCACCAGTGAGTAAACTCAGTGTAGCCAAGGAAGAAAGATACTAAGCCAGTAATTTAAAAATGCTTTCATTTACTCAAAAGAATACACTGCTTGATGACCACTTACAAAAACCAGAAATCTGATTAACAGTACAGATACAAAACATATATTACAAATGCTTTGTCTTGATTACCAATCCTTGAACATTCATGATGAGAAGTAAAGAGAATTGGTATTAATTCCCAAGTAGAAGAAACTGATTCTATTCTTAACTGCACAATCTGGGCAAATAATTAAGGTTTTCTCCTCCTCCCTTTCCCCTTCAACTGCATCTACTTAAACTGCTGTCTCTCTGATGGAAGGAAGAATCCCTGACTGTCAATGCACACAGTACTAATAGGCAAGGACCTGATCAGGGCTGTGATCACTGTGCAGAAAGCAATCCCAGTCTCCTCTTTGATCTTTCCATTTGGGTCTACATGAAGAGGTATGAAGTAATGCTTTCATCACTTCAGTACATCTTTTCATGTTAAAACTTGGAAGGCTCAGATATTTCAAAATATGATTAATTTGTACAATAACAAACAATATTTTATAAGAAATCTTAGGAAGTGGGAATGGTCTTACCAACTTGTCAGCATGCAGGTTCAATTGCTCAGCATCTATAAACATGTTTGGCCTGACAGGGAAAAATGACTTCCTGTAAACAGTTTATCCCAGCAGCTCCCATAATTGCTGACTACTAGAACAGCGTGTAGAAGCAATGAATGAATTCTATCTCAAAAGAAATAAAGGAAGAAGAAAAAGTAGAGACAGATGGTATTTACAAGAGAGCAACTGCAATAAGCAGGCACAACTGAAAAATGGAAGAATGTTAGAAACAGCAGTGAAAGAGGAGATACCACAGACTCCTGTTTAAAAGTATAAATTTTATATATGACTGATGCTTGGATAGACTAGAACATCTTAACACTGAGGAAACATGAAAAAGTGGGAACAGGACTTCATGGCCTAAACATAACTTACTTGCTTCTGTGGAAAGATACAAAAAGGAAGAACACCTGAGAGGAAAGTGCAGCAGCAGCATCTTGACTTGGCAAACAGAGCAGACACCTTAACCATTTATTTCATTTTGCTCTAATTTTTAATCAAACCTCTAGTCAGACAACTTTAAAAGAAGGCAATGCAGGCATCCTGAGGATTGCAAGGTTCAGCAGAAACCAGCAGACTGCCATGTTCTCTGTTCTTAAGATACCAGCTGACAAATTTAGTGCTTCAGTCTTCCATTCAGACCAGGTGGTTTCTGTTTCGTCCTAAATTGGGTTAAGAAGTAATTTGAAATCTCCTCCTTAACATTGGAGGATTTCTCTGAAAGGATCTGTAGTAATGCTGTGAGCCTAGAAAAGATAAAACATTTAGTTTGTTAACTGTGGTAGAATCTGAAAGACACTGCAAGATTATGTACAAGTTAATTCCATCAGCCTGCTCAGATCAATGTTTTTAACCTGCCCTTATTCTTACATCACCTTTTATATAATTATGCCAATCATATAATTAAACTCAAGGAACTCTCAAACAAATAAAGGTTACATACCAGCACTCAAACACCTTAGGAACTAGGAAGTCATCTTTACTGTAACTATGGAACTAAGCAAGCCACTTAGAGATGCCCTCTTTTTCAGTGTTATATATGGAAGACATAGTTGCAAATCAATATTGGTTTTTTATTTAAGAGAGCTTTATACTTATGTTTAAAAAGCAAATTTCCAAATTTATTTTTTCCCACATAAAAAGTTTAGTGATTTGGTGAATTTAGATTTGGGACTAAAATAAAAATTTATGTCATGAAACAGTTCATAAACATGTATTTGTGTTGCTATTCTAGCAGCTGCAAAACATCTAGCCTGTATACCACAAACTCTTGCTATAATTGTAAATATGCTGAAATCTTAGGAAAGAAAAAACAAAAAAAAAGAGGGTGAATCCTTTTCCTTCCATGTCATAACATCAAAAAGAATCTTGGCAGGATTCCTAACAGTCAGAGTTAGGGCTATCTCAGACCAAACGAAAAGAAACTTCAAAACCAAACTCAAAAGATCCTGCCAAGTACATCTGTTGTTCTTTTACAGCAAGATGGCTCTCCTTGAGCTCTCGACTTCTCCACTGTACTATGGGTTAATAGGTTTTGTAGGCCTTTTACCTTCCAAGTGATTCTTACTTTGCCTACCTATTAAAAATCCTTGACCTGTCCCTCTGTGGTTAGCAAAATCCATGGGAGTCAGAGATCTCTTCCGAGGTGTGTCCATCTATAAGAAGGAAAGACATACAATTAGCTAGTACGGTATGCTTATCTACTGAAATGGTTTGATTACAGTTTTTATGGTCCAGTCCAACAGGGTGAGTCCTACCAAACTGCAAAGCTCCAAGCAGTACTATAACTGCACACTTCTAGTGCATAGACATACTCAAAGGAACTGTTTGATGCATTAGACTTGATCGGGGGCGGTGTGAATGTTTCTCATACACTAGTCCAGCTGTTCAAGGTCCCACACCCTCCCAAAGCCTTTTAACGTCCTCTTCTCTACAGGTAGCAGGAATCCCTGTACATCAGAAATCAGGAGAGCACCAGTAAATTAGACCACCAGTGGGCAGGAATAGAAGCTTCTTCACTTTTCCATATCTCTACTTACATTGTAACATACCCTGAATGTATGAGTTGTGTTGGGCCTTGAAAATTGATCAATAAAAACAGTTCTTTCTCTGAGTGGCCGTTGCTCTGTACTGCCAGGCACTGCACTTGACACTCTGCTATAAGCATGTTGTCCTCGATGCTGACAGAATTTAAAAAAGCATTAAGAGAATGAAGCAACTGAATGGATTAAAATAATAAATTTTTCCACTGCCATACTAAAAGAACCCACAAGACAGGAGAAAAGAAAAATATTTTTTCACTAATCAAAAGCACCGATTTAAAGTAATTTAATGGTACTCATGTTTTTCAAACAGATTTGAGACTGTTTCCTAATATTAGTCTATAATCCCCAAATGCTTATATTAAAGTAATAGTAATATATTTTACATGTGTCTCAATTCAAAATATAATCCAGAAGCAAAATAATGTCAACATGCCAATTTACTTTCATTCTAGTGATTTATTATTTCCCTATCCTTCAAAAATAGGCCAGTATCAGTAAGATTTATCTTATTTTTTTCAGTATACTTTTCTGCTTCAGTCAGCATAATTTTCTACTTCTTATAACCTAACATTAGTGAGTAAAACACTAGAAACAGGTAATTAAATCCAGATGCATGTAAGTTCAAGGTTACTATCTGGTCAGTTGGTCTTTTTTCTCTTTTTTTTTTTTTTCTTTTTAAACCCGATTTTTATTTTGTCAGAGAAAAGTCTTTCCACCATGATCTGTTTGTGACCTGAAATTTTAATCTGGCTTCTCTTGCATTTTAATGGTACCCCAGTGTAACACACATTAGCACATTAAGACCACATATTAAATACGAACAAACACAAACTGTAAAGTTGCTCATTTCAACCACTGACACAGAGCAATTTACTTCCAAATAGCTTGAAGTTCTTCACCAGTACAACAACGAACACAACTTACAGAGCTCTGCTGCAATCGAGGTACTGAAAGATACTGTTCAACAGCCTCTGAGTTTATTGGTGGTAACTTGTTCTGGGTTGTACATGCACGAGCAGAAGAGAAACAATCCGAGCTGGCACCCCTGCAGAATTGTTAAGGGTCTCTCTTTAGGAAAATTCATATTAAAGACTTCTTTATTGAAGTAGTATGAAATTATTAAGCAGCACATTTCTTCATAAAGCTCAGCTACAGAAAGTAACAGCACCTAATATAGCACCAAAAAAATAAACCAAATGCCTTTCCTCAAAAAACACGGTTCTGCTTGCTTTCTTTTTCTCTCTGAATTCTTAAATCAGTAATAAATATTGGGTTAGTTCTCAAATATTTTGCAAAATACTTCACTGATAGAATTTTAGAAAAGTTCTAAGGAAAGCAAAGAATAAAATGAAACAAACTCACAATTTAGTCCCTCTAAGGATTTCATCATTGTTCATATTGGGAGCTTTTGAGGACAGCTGGTCAGAAGTAAGAGAAGGTAACCTACAATGGCTTGGTGGCTTCCAAGAAGATGGCTGCAGTACCCGAGATGATGAGAGAACATTGTTGTCAGCAATTCTCCCCAACCTAGAGTGCACTGAATTTGGAGCACTGAAGCCAATGCTAGGCTGTTTGTCTTCTTGCTCATTCCTAGGGAAAAACGAAGGAGAACAAAGTAAGGAATGGGGTGGGGGGTGGGGGGTGTGGAGGAAGGCAAAAGGATTTCTTAACAGAGTATCATTGCAACCTCTATAAAGTCATTGTCACATCAGTGATACATGCAAAGGAGATGACTGCCTTCTTATTACCTTTTTATAATTGCAAAACATCTTCTACATGTGAATTATGCTGCATTTTGAACATGTCAATACCAACACCTACTGTATTTTTTCTACTGTGGCAATGTGCCTCTGTTGGAGTGGTTTTGCTTGAATTGTCATCACACCATTTAAATCACTAGAGATGTTGCTGGAGAAACGGTGAACCTAGTAAAAGCAATAATCACGCATTAACCTTTAGTCTTTTTTGAAAGGAAGACCTCAAAAAGCACACAGTTAGGAGCTATTTTATTAGTTTATTAGAAAAGTTGTGGTTGAGCTGGTTCAGTAGAATTCTCAGTTGTAGATGGGGCAAATATATTGTTTTGCTTATTTTGAACAGATTCTTAGAAACAATATTTGGGTAGTTTAGTTACTGAATTGCAAATCAATTTGCAATGTAAGTTTCAGCTGAAGCTGTAGTTCGATTTTCTGAAGGTTCTCTTTTCCCTCAGCACAGTCTGGACCAGGGGCGCAGACCCCGGGCATTATTTATTTAAGCATCTTACTACTCCTGCCTGCTGGGACCACTACAGAACCAAGTGCACCAATGGGGAGCACCAAGATGGCTGTGATATCTCTTCTGTGTTGCAGCCTAACAAGTATGGAAAAACTGCAGATGGAAGAGGATGAACTTGCTTGAACCAAGTAGAGAGAGGCAGGGGAGAGGAAGTGAAAAAAAAAAAAAATAGTGGCTGGAAAAGAAATGTGCAAAACAGGAGCCAAGAGACAGAGGGAAGAGGCAGCAAGTAGGACAAAAAAGGGCATTTTTATCAACACAAACATGAGCTTCCACAAAGACAGGTAGGGCCTAGTGCCACGCATGCTGGTGGATGTACTGCAGAGTCCTCTTTTACAAGAGGGAAAGGAAACGAAAAGGGATGAGAGAGTCTGAAACTCACAGGGTTGTGAGTAAAACACTACGTTGCAACTTCACATCCCTGCTGTTCAGGGAAGAGCCTGATTTGTTTTCTTAATTCTACTAAGAGGAAATGACTGGATCGCAGTAAAAGCAGAATTATTTTCTAAGGACAGAATGCAGTCTAACAAGTGGTTTTTTTGTAAACCATCTTTGGCAATACCTTAGTGGTAAACAGCACCTTTAAGAACCACCGAAGAAGAACAAGTGATAGTAAACAAGAAATGAACATTTAATAAACCTTCATTTTAAATGAGATTACTTATTTTAAGTATTGTTTTAGGAAAAAAAAAAAAAAAGCATTTTCTAGCTTCAGTCAAGATTCTGTCCAAGGTTAGCAGAAAAAAGAACACCATTTGACAGAAAGGTATTTTTACCTGTGAGGAAACAAAATGAGACCCCAAAGACACACTTCGGGCTTCAGAGTCTCTGGAAAGAGGAACAACCCCAGCATCTGCTGTAATACGAACGACTGGCAGATGTGGCAGTTTCGCTGCAACAGCTTTCAGTTTTTCCACCTGTTTGTCACACTCTGCACGACAACAAAAAAATAAGCAGAGGGAATAAGAGGTATTTTGTATGTTTACCAGACATTGTTTGTTGGGATTCAAACAATACTACACTTCACAGTAAATAAAGATTTTCACGTAGTTTTAAGTTTCCATGATCTTTAAAAATCTACCACAAATTATGTATTTCTTGAAGCATTCTCATCTGTTTACGCTTTCTCTGACACTGACAAACAAGTTGTTCTATACAGGTAGAGTTGGAGGGGGGGTGTTTCCTTAAGAAAATACTGCTAAGACTCTTGGAATATTATTTTAAAATTCCCAAATATTTTTTTAAAGCTGAAAAAAAAATTATATATATAAAAAGTCTATTGATCCTATCCTTGTCTGAAAGCATCTACATTTCATTTTGCGTATATACTACCATCTTATTTCTATTATAAACACAAATTCTTTTACATTCCTAGCTGAAATACTTTTGTTAGCTATCTATTTGTCAAAAGTTTATGCCCTTCATAAAGATAAAAGAGCACACCTGTCATAAAACTGCTAAACTATCCTCCCTAAATAATACTGAGCTAAACAATCCACCTGTGGTGTGAAAAGTCCTTTTATGTTTTGGTATACCTGAAATGTTAAGTTCTGATGCTGCAAGTATTTGGAGAAATTTTGCCATTTCTTACTTTATCGTAGACTTACATTTGAGGTTGACAGTACCTTACATTTGAGGTAATTTCCAAAACCCACCCCCAGGTATTCTTCTGTTACTGTCTTTTCAAAATACATCAAAAGAAGAACTGAAATTTCCCTTAGGCCTCAAAGACAACACATGTACACTAAAGAGAATTTCACTTCTAGTTATTTTCCTAGCTTTTGCTTTTACTCACTACAGTCTGTTAGAATATGAACACATAAAATAAAATTACATGCATCACCATTTCTTCATCCTCTATTAGACTCATGAACTCCTGCACTGTCAGCAAGACTGTCTATTTCACTTTAGCAATCTGACTGCCTAAGGGTTCTTTTTATTAACAAAGCTCAAACAATGAGGACAAGGAAATTGATTCATAGGTTCCTGATTCAGATCACAACATCAGTGACCCCCTCAAGAGCAATCTGCATCCTTAGCCAGTGATTAAGATTTTTTCAAAAAACATGCTCTCCTCCAATTAAGCTCTTTCAGTCAGAATTCATCCTTTTACTTTTTTTTTTTTATACCCCTCATAAAAAACTCCCTGAAAATTGGTAGGAATGTTTTTATTTTAGGTGTGTGCATGTGTGTGCGCACACGCCTGTGGCAAGGTATTACCTATCTTACATTACCTAGATGGTTATCTTAAAATAACCAGATTTCCCAAGCTTTATTGGGGGGGGAGGGGTGTAGGGAGGATCACATTTTTGAGTTAGATTTGATAAATACCATATCTGAAAATGCCAAGTACCTGTGATATTAGTTTCCCAATTTTTTTTAATCAGTTCCTCCAATATTCCAATTACACTGCTCCAGATACAATCAAATACTTCAGAAGCCACAGCATCTTTGATACAGGCATTGGGAGAAACAGGGGGAATGCCACGCTTACTCCTCTTCTCAGCAAGATGCTTTTTCTTTTGTTCCCAACTATCATCATCACTAATAAAGGAAAGAAATTAAAATGAATTCCCATGGGTTTTGAGTTTTTTTCCCCTCCTTCTTCTAATACACCAAATGAACAGAAACATACATATGGAAGGAAAGACAGTCAGATGAAGATCACAAAAAAAATTCAAATTCCAATGTACAGAGTACCTATGGGAACAGAATCTATCAAATACATATGAAATGATTACTTTTGCTTGCAGGTGAAAATTTTAAGAAGTCCAGTCAGGGCATTACAACAGAAAGGTCTGTAGCTCTACAAGGAACAGCTTTATACATGGCACTTAACCATTTGTGACTAAATCCTATGCTTTTTACCATAACACAAGGGAACTACTGACTGTTGCCTTTGGCTGAAGGACTACCACACAGAACATTTCTTTTTTATCATGCCCTGTGTACCTGCACACTTCTGCAATACTCCATCACTGATCAAAGACAAACAACTTTAAAGGACTTCTGCAGCCTGACAAGAATAGCAGAGCCCATAGCCTTACATTCACCTTCTTCCCTTCCACTACTGAGTAGACAGTTATATTTTTTTATTCCGACACACACACACCCTTAGGGAAGCAGAGTGTAGCAACATTTCCTAACTTGGTCCTGTAAAATGCCTCTTAGGAAGAAGTTTAAACCTCTTTCTTTTTTTTAATGTCATCATATTTCTTTCTAAAAAAAAATGCAATTTTTTTTTTTTTAATTTTTTTTTTTTGAGATTACAAGGATGATTCTGAATTCATACTGGTTATTACTATCACCCTTTCTCAGTCACTTCTTCCTCAAACTGGACTGCAAACTATACCAGAGACTTGGCCAAATGGTCGAACTCACAAATTCACCATGCTGTTTTCATATCAGGCTTTGTAACGCCCAATGTTTTAGCTACAGAGTACAAGATATTTCAGAATTGAAGGGAACAAGAAGCAACATATCAAGGATGTACAAAGGACACAAACACACCTACCATTGAGTCTCTCTCTCAAATTAAGTTTGCTTACTTAGTAAAACAAAGAGAGAAGAACCCTAAGATGATTCTTAAACCCAAATCCTTTCCAGAAAGGCCCAGGCCCTCTCTTTCAAAAACAGGACTGAAAGGTCCCAGACTGGTTCTTCAGTTTTCAGAACAACCATGACTTTTTCCTGAAAGTGCATCAAGCTTTAGCACAAAAAGCTATACTTTGTGTCCGACTAGTCCTACCTAACTTCCCTTTTAGAAAACAGCACATTATTGTCTCTCATCCACCCAGTAGCCCAGTTGCTAGAACATTCAACTGGCTCACAGGAAACCTAGATTGCACTGTCAAGACAACAGCTGCATGATTCCCGTCACTCACAAGAGTGCTCTAAATGCAGGTTGTATCCTGCACTTCTCCTCACAAAGCTGTTTTACACTGCACAGAAAGAATTTAACATTCATTAGGGCCAACCATGAAGACACGTACAGTGTAATGACCCTAAACAACCTGGTGGTCAAGGCACTCACTCACAGAGGAGGGATTCCTTCATTCTACTCCCTTTCTCAGAATTAAATATTAATTTTATTGAATGTCTGTGCACAAAGCACCTCTAAACAACTAGTGCCATTAGACATATTCACTGTTCTGACGTGGGAGACGTGACTTTTGAACCACTAGAAAGATAACATACCTAATCTTGCACGTGCCCAGTGAATGCTCTGACCACTGCGCTACCGAACACAGGGTCAGAAGGAACTGTATTTTACAGAAGAGAAATACAGTTTATGAACCCTGACTGGGTCCACTGATAATTTCTCATTATATTCTTAAAAAATACATATATCTATTATTTACATCTCCTTGTTGTCAAAGGCAAGATATTCTTCTATTTTTCCATCCATATCATAGATTTCTTCTTCCAGGAATGAATACATGGATGACTCGGAGGCAGAAATCCTAGTGGAACTTGAATCTAGTGATTTATGGACTGGAGATGTTGTTGGGATCAGTTTAGAGCCTGAAATACAGAGTCTGAAAAAAAAAAAAAAATCAACAAAATGAGAATTAAATATCCAAAGAAAGAAGAAAGTGTATATTTAATTATACTAACATGCTCAGTAATACAAAAGTAATATTTGCACATATTTCTGAGGAGGGAAGACCAAAAGGAAAACTTAAAAAAAATAACATACTCTTTTATATTACTAGCACATTCACGGGGGCCAGGTAAACACTTAGTATCCACACAAGTATCACTTCTGCTCTTAAAATGCTGAAAGCCTTCATCCTTCGGCAATAGAAGTTGCTTCCCTAGAACCCTGAATAAAAAGGAGAGAGTGAGCGATATCTTAGATGGTAATCCACCTAAATGCACATTTCAAGGATACTAATACCTGAAAACAGTAGGCAACACAAAAGCACACCTTGCATTTGCTTTGAAAAAAGCAATTTATGGAGAGGCCAGGATGTGTAATCCATTAAGATTGCCTAGTATTTAAGTCATTAAAGTTAAGCTAATTTACACAAGATTAAATTTTAGCTTATCATTTTTAAGAGCAAATAGTCAAACTTATTAGGTTGTTCTAAAGGCAGATAAACACACTTCCTTTCTTATCAAAACTCCACAATAAACATTTAAAAGTGGATGCAGAAGACAAGTAACATCCACTATGACTTCACTTATCCAGCTCCAGCATCCATCAATGTAAGCAGACATCCTAATCCAAAATATTTACATAGATCATTAAGGCTAGAATTAACGTTCAGAAAATACACGAACTCAAAGATACATTATGTACAGAGGCAGAAAGAAAAGGTAAAAGTAACTCTACTTAAATGTACACAAAATTACTCACACTGAACTGTTTTCACCAGAATTCACAATGGATCTCAAAAGAATTTACCAGTCACATCTGTAGTGCAAGCAGCAGTGTTGAGACTCACCTGAATACATATTCTTGAGACTCCTTTTTACAGAACAGCACTTTATGAAGCTCTAAGCAACAGCTTTTAATTTTGTAAGCCAAGAGCAAAAAGATGTCTCTTTAAACAGATCTGATCTTTCTCTTACTGATGACAGTTCTTAAGTATATTTTTTCCCACACGCTGAGCTAAGTATTCATATATCAACATAGCTGTTTTACAAATTTAAAAAAGGACAGCCAGCGAGCATTTTGAAGCACAGCTCTCAAATAAATCTGGCATCCCAGAAGCTATTGAGTAACTAGTCAACACAAACTGAGTTTAAAGGTTTAAGTTTAATAATGAAAAAAACTTCTTTCTTCTTTTTTTCTTTTTAAACCGCAGGCTGCACCACATTCCTTAGTACCAAGTGACACAGAGGTCCCAGGTTTCTTCAGTTCACTTTCAACTTCTTGGACTTGGTTGGTATTGCCAGCATTAGATTTCAACCAAAAAATCCTAAGTAACTTATTTTAAAAAAAATGCCACCTAATGAAAATACAGTGAAATAATATTTTGAATGAATTACATAACACAAAAACGTGTCTCCATTTTAGGCATGTTAATTTTTACAGTATCTACAAAAGGCAAAGCACACTAGTGAAAATTGCCTCAGATTTATTTAGTAAGTATCTCTTGCTCCTGACAAAGTGTGACAAGCTGTATTAGTTGATTTCCATTTATATTTACTAGTAACGAGCCTCTGCAAATTATCTAGAAGCACTGAAAGCACATCTCAGTTACTGACAGCATTCTTTTTAATGGTGTTAACAAACCATTGCCTAGAAGATAGACACATACAGGTTTATTTTTAGAATATCTTAGATTCACCACATCTCACTAAGAATAACATGCTGTCACTTATGAAGGCAGGACAGTACATCACAGTGCATCACTTACTTCCGTCCCCTATGTTGTAAGAAGTCATCGTCAGGCTGCCTAGACATTTTGCATGTCTAAACAAAACAATTGTCATTAATCATGTATGCATCCTCAAATTTGTTCTTTTTTTTTTTTGCCAGGTTAATGTCACACATTGATTTACATTGATTTAAATAGCCTAGGAAGACATTACAGCTGTGCAGTGTGTATGAAGCATGTGGTTCCCTTCATTTATTTATTTTTGGGAGAATCAATAAAAGAATTAACATTTAATTTCTTGGAACTTCACAGTATGTCTTCACTTACAGTAAAAACAAATGTTTCCTTATAAGATGTAGTCTTTAATTAGTAAAAGTAATTATGAAAATGGTGCATTATTTTCTCATTGTAATGAGATGTATCCTGCTAAAGTCTCTTTGTCTGTAGTCTTTGTATTAAGCAAAACGGAGCATTAGCTGTACTGTGTAACTATGTCTCTGTTCAGTCCCAGAGACTCAGATTTGAATGCAATAGTGCTATTGATACAATATACAAAGTGCAATTCATATGAGGGTATCCCAAAAAATTAAATTAGAGTGACAACCTGTTAAAACTAGTACCAGCAAGAAATTTCCTTACCTTATATGAGGAAATTGTTCAACCCAGTCCGCACATTCTACCTCCAGGCTCTGAGTTTGGGAGGTCACTTTTCCTTCAAACAGCATTTCATCAATCTCCCAAAATAACTGATGCACTCTCTGTGTGTTGGCTTTATCAAATTCCTACATATTATAAAAGTAATAGTTATTAGTAAATATGCATTTATATTTATATTTAAAGAGCTGGACAACTTGAACAGATTCAGCTGAGCATCTTTGAATAGCTCTTCAGACTACCTATTTTGGAGACACAATTTATATGCCTCAGTGCCAAAAAAAAAAAAAAAAACGCCAAGCAACCCAGGTAGTTGGCCTGAGCAAGGTCATTTAGCAAAAAGAAACTAGCTGCCTAGGATTAGCTGGCAGAAAACAGCAGTCTTGAGGTGTCTGGACTCCGGTCTCCCTCTCTGCTCCAATATGAAGTGAAGCATGCACACTGCACCTCTGGGACCCACAGCACCAAAGCTCACTGCTTTTTTGAGCAGCAATTTTCCTTTCTGAGTAAAACAGCTAAGAGTAGGGTCCTTCTTTCTGCAAGACAGTCTGGTGGTTAAGAAACAGCCCTTGGTGTGAGAAATGGCCTTCCACACCTCTCCATTGATGCTACAACTCAGTGCAACCAGAAACAAGTGAGCACAGGGGAATATGAAAGCAGCAGGGAAGAATGTCACTTTATCCAGCGATGTGAAAACAAGCACTTGGCTGAGAGTTCCTGGGCTGGGGCACCGTTCACAATGATATTTGGCCACTTGTATTTGACACTTAGAAGCACAGAAAAAAAATGATAAATACTCAGGGCCCAAATCACATCTGTTCACTTCCAGCTGAGTGCTCCAACCACTTCAGGCTACAGAAGGGATCACACTAAAAGGAATGGGAAAATAACTCTCATGCAGGTTATTGTATGATCCAGGGTCAGGCTTTCTCCCGGAGGACTGGCAGTGACAGATGGGGTCAGGACCCTAAAGGTTAGGATATTATGCAAAAGGTATATAACGTAAAAGAACTACCACTAGCAGCCACGGACGGCTTTTTAAAATGAAAGGGGCAGCAACTGCAATGCTTTTGCATTTATTCAACGCTGCCAGCCTGCACCAGGCATGCCTCAGAGGTCAGCCTCCCCAACAGGCTTAACTCCTCTCTCCATAATCTCCAAAACTCAGCTTAGGTAAAAGCTAAATATTTACTCAGACTGGAACATTTACATGCATGCTCATTAATGTACTTTATGACTCAAAACGTTGAGAACAGTTCAATTTTGTTACTGCCTGCATTATGCAGTATACATATTTTATCATTCTCTTGGACTCCAAAACCTAAGCCTACCTTCTTTGGTAAAATAGGTTTGTTTTCCTCAAATTTCATTATTTTATATTTTCATTTCATTTTTCTTCGTTACACATTCAGCTGCACTGATATCAACTTGCAAACAGGAACTATTTTTTAATTTTTCAGTGTACTTCTCATTAGGCTACAATGAATGAAAGTGGTTAACTTCTCCTACAGGAAATGTGCTGCATGTCCATTTGCTGTAAAAATTAATGTATTCTACAATATTCAGATAAAGTGTACTGTAAAAGTTTGTGACATACATCATCTCTCCAGGAGTAAACTGAACTTCTTTCAGTAGACAAACCAGTAGTATAGCTGTTTATTCCAGACCAAGAATTATTCAACTCCGTGGGTGTTGTACGACCACTAGATGAAAGTGATGAAAGTGTTTCACTGTGAAAAGATGACAAATTAAAATGAAGAACACAATGGTTTTCTGTATAAACATTTTAAAAATAAACACAGCTGATCACATAAATGGACAGTGATACATAATCCTATTGGCTGCAAGATTTGCAGGACATGCTGTTAGAGTCAACGTGAAGAACTGCAAATCTATGTGTTTAGAGTGCAATGAGTGCATGCTCCTATCTGTACCATTTACAGCCTTAAAGGCAACTCCTTCTACAGCGTTACACTTTTACGTGTATGTGTATCATTGCAACTGTAAGGGCACTCTAGAATATATCCATATGTATATACACAGATACATACCAAACTTTTCCACCTCTAACAGTTATTTTTTCTCCAGTTCAGCTAATGGGGACATCAAAATGATACATGAAAGCTAATATAAGCCTTCTTTAAGTCTATTAGAAGCTATCTCAAAAAAATGATGCAGAACTGAGCATAACATCTCTACAAATGTTTCAAATAGCATTGAGTTACATATATATGCACAATGTCTTTTATGCTGTTAAACCTGGTGCACCTTAAACCTTGAGGTCTGAGATTCCAGCTCTCAGAAAGCTCTAGCTGGTCCCTGACAGGTACCACCCACCCTGGGATGCAGTGAAAGCAAAGGCAGACAGTCATACAGGCCAGGCAAATCCTAACCAGCGCCACTGGAATGAAACTTCTTGAAAGTTAACTGACCTGCAACACTAGTAAACATTATTTGCGTTTAACCATGAAGTCTGACTTCCCTTCCAGGCTTAATCAGTGCCCTTCACTATGCTTTAAAAACATGCCAACACATTACACAAACCACAAGTAAAGTTCAAACCTTCTCAGCAAAGGTTTAGATCAATTTATATCCTGTATTATGTGCAATCTGGGTATTTCTATACATAGAGAGGAATTATTCAGCTGGCAGAAGCAGAAAACACATCAATATGTTCTAAGCAACAAATACCATACAAAAGTAGTATGTAAATTACTGAAAGCAAAGATAACAAACATATTTTCTTAGTCCTGTAATGATAAATTAAACTAACATATATAGAAGCCTGAACACAGCTACCTCAGCTGATTACAGTGCTGTTGTGCCTGCAAATTCAAATAATCTTTCAAGTTAAACTCATTCGTTATAAGTTGTCATCCATGAGAATGACTAGAAACATGACCAGTGAAAAGAATAGCAATAGAGTATTATAGAGTAATATACCAACACTAATAGAACAGCCAAGAGTCCATTAATGAACTACTGTTTCACAAGTGAATGCATACCCGGTATAATTGTTGATGGCTTCCTGCACATTTCTCTCAAAAACTGCTGGAAGAGACTCTCCACTTTTTCCAGAAAGACACTGATTTGTGGAACTTCTGGATAGTCCCTTCCTATAAATACAGAAACACATTATTCCATGATATTAAATAAGATTAATCACACTTTCATTGGAGAAAAAAGAAAGATGATAGCAACTCTCTTGAATTTTTCAATCCTATCCATCAACACAAACATTTGCATGAAGCAAACTATTTTAAAATATTATTATTTACATAAATATTTTTCAGAAAAATGTACATATAATTCAAGACTCATTTTACCCCACAGGCATTCTCCTTCAGTTTTGCACTTCAAAATTTGCACAAAGCACACAAAAACGCAGCAGCACCTCACTATTGCAGAAACAGAGCAAAGGCACAACCCAGTAATTGTCCACACAGTAGTCATTTAGCTATGTGTTTCTGTTCAATCATTAACACAGAGCCCATTTTCTCAGACATCTCTCTGCATAAAAAGAAGCTACAGTGCCCAACATAGTGTCCTTTATTAAAACAGAGAACTGTCAACTTGGCTGGTTTAAGTGAACTGAGATATTAGTATGTCAGGAAACATGGGTATATTCTCAATATATTTACAGACCATAAAGTATCAGTTTCTCCAGTACTAAAGACTCCTTAACACCGTATTCAAAACCAAGTTACAAACTTTCTAACAGTATGCCTTTCCAGCATAACAGATGCTAGAACTTGCCTTTTTTGGTTCTCCAAATACCTAAACACATGCTCAAACTTCAAAATTTCCTCAGAATGTAGTCAAGTGTTGAAGTGTTCCTCAGAAACACTTCTAGAGCAACAGATTACATCATCTGTGGAAGTTCCTATCTTCATCTCAGAAAATCCTCAGGTCATAACCGTGAAGAGCAACATGATTGCATCAAAGTACATTTGTGAATGAGTAACTGTAAGGAAACAGCTGGCAGTTTGAGTTTCCCTGCTTTCTTTAGCCAAGAACTGCAGGCTGGCCCTGGAACAATTAGGATTGCTCTGCCTTCTTCCTACCCTTTCTTGCCTTTATGCAGATTACAAAGATGCATATGTCAAATCTAACTCCCCACTCAAACAGACCACATCACACATGCTACTCCTTATGCCTTGTTTAATAAACCACCAAAAACATACAAGTTTAAACTTCTCATCAGGGAGACCCTGAATGGAAAATTCTTGGCAGCTGAGACAACAGCCATGGAAAGTATCTCCACGTGCTTTCTCTAATCCTCCTCTCTCTTCCCTAGGAATCTGCTTCAGGCCACTGTCAGAACCAAGAGGCCCTATGAAAAGGGGCACAGTCCCATCCAGTGAAAACTTCATTTTGTCATAACACCAAGATCTACCTCTCAGACAATAATGGTGAGCTCACAGCCCATCTTCTATGTGGAAAGATGGTTCCCTCTGTTCACATACACCCCTCTACCACTTCACTTGCCATGTTATTGCCCAGGAAATCTTATAAGGTCTTTCTCAATTTTTTTCATAGCTGACCCTTGTCCTTGTTAGTTTTCCCCAGTGAAATATCACCAGCAAGCCTTCTCAGTTTGCTGCTCACCCCTTTACCTGGTCAACTAGCTTGAATTGCCAAGGACAGATCCCTGTGAAACACCTCTGAGAAGGAAACCATTTACTGCTGCCCTCTGTTTTCTACTGCAGAGATTTGCATGTGCAAGAACCCTTCCCCCTTGTATTCCAGCTGCTTCTTTTAGTTGACAGGCTATTGGCAATCTGAGCTGACTACACTGATTGTATCTGCTGTACCTACAAGGCTTTCTGACTTTTCAAAGATTCCCCAGGTTGGGGGAGGAGGATGGGTCATGGCTTTGAAGGAAACCTGAACCTACAAAAATGAAAAAACCGAAATACCACTAAGAAAATTTCATGGACTTCCTCTGTGAAACAAAGCATATGCGTTATACTTAACGGCACAGTACATGATGTGAGATGGAGCAACGAAGCGCTTCTCCCATATCACGCCACCTGATGCAGTGGTACCACTGCTCCTGACTCCTTGGACCACATGCCATTTGAAGATGAGACAGGAAACGATTGCAGTAACACGACAGGAAAAACACTTCCCAGCACAGCCGGAGCACACCTCCCCAGCGCTGGCAAACGAACGCCAGGGACTGCAGCAGCCAGCTCCCGACTGCTCCCCGGCCCTTTTCCAAGCCTCTGCAATCGCAAGCACTAAATGATGACGGTACAAAATAACAACGCTGTCCGCCTACACCCGCGCCAGTGCTTCATCCGCCCCGGGACGGTTAGCAGGCCGGCCCCGGCCTCCTCCCCGCGGCAGACTGCAGCCCCCCGCAATCAGGCCAGAAGCAGGGGGCGCTGCCCCCGGCCCTGCCGCCCACACTCACCCCACAACGAGGAGCCCCCGGCCCCTACAGCTGCCGCCCCGCGCCCTGTGCATTGGGCGGGGGGGCGACGGTGCGCAGGCGGACGTGGGCACCGCGAATGGAGCAGCCCGTGGGCGGCATTCAGTACCGCCCCTGTGGCGGCGGGGCGGCGGGGAGGAGGAGGTGGTGGCTGCGGCCCGGCGGCACCGCCCCGCGGCGCCCGCCCTGCCCTCACCCCGCGGGCAGCGCTGGGGTGGCTCCGCAGCGGGTAGTCCCGGGGACAAGGGCTGCCCACCCACCCCCGCCCCGAAAAGAGCGTCCGCAAAAGTGAGCCTCAGCCTCAGCGGGAGGGATGCGCATCTCCTCCACCTCTCGCCTCTGAGCACGCAGTCGAAAAAGACTCAGTTTAGGGTCTTTCTGCCCAGAGAGGGTTCCCGTCGCCTTTATGGATGATAAAAATTTTAGGTGGTGCTGGACAATTGACTAAAGAATTTCCCTTGTTAATTAATTGAGTTCTTTTCCAACTATCCCTCTGCAAATCACGGATCTCCCGGAGCATGGGGCACCGGTGACGGGGAGTGCAGGCTGTCAGCTGCAGGTTTACACCAGACGATTCATTTATGGCTCCAGTATATAAATTCTGGTGACAACTCATTTTGCTGAAAGCTGCTCAGACGAGGAAGTACATCTCCTCACATATGCATAGAAGTATTTTTACTGGGAAAGAAAAAGAAAGGCAACATTAAAAACGCTGAAAATTAAGACTAAAAAAGCATGGCAAATGAAACCTCTAGTTTTAAGAAAACAAACAGCAAGCATTCAAATTACGTTTAAAGTTTCATAACCAAACAAAATACTACTTGCTAAGAAAGGTGCATGAAAAATTACTATGCATTTTCCCTCTGATATTTAAAGAATTCTCGCCAAACATAGCTTTAAAAAAAAAATTAAGTTCCTCATTCTTCTGATTCAGTAAAACATCGAGAAAGATTTTAGTTTTACATGTGTTGTAACAGCTCTCCTTGTCCTTGGCAATTGTTCCTCTGAAAGAGCGGGTTTGTCCAAAATCTCAAACACACACACACACACACACACACGGAGAAAAAAGCACAGTTCTTTGTCAAGCTACACGTATCTGACAAACAGCTTAAGATCTAGGATAGAAAATTATATCCAGGTTAAGAAAATGTAATTTTAACTCTAAATCACTGCACATACATAGGTTTGTGGAATGCAACTTTTACTAATAGAACACCATAAATCCCTAAGAACTACAAATGTGCTTTCAAGAATATTTAGAACATGAAGCAAATTATTTCTCTTAAACGGTCTGTAGATTTTTCTACTTCTTATTTCAAGCAATGCATCCTGAAACCCTGTTTTGAGCTAAGGGAACTAAATGCTCTAGTGCTATGCAGGCTCAAAGCAATTTTGCTATGATCTACCTTTTGGTCACTTCTGTCCTAAAGACCTAACCACACATACATAAATAACTCTTTAAGAGCAATTTTTTATTATTATTATTTTCTAATCTGCTAGAACAAATTAGAAGGCAGGCAGCACACTGCCTAACAAAGAGCCCAGACCACACACCCTCACATAAAGTCCAAGCAGACAAGCCTTGCAGCAGAGATTTATGCTGTATATCCAGGGTTGGTGCAGATTTGCAGACTTCTCTTGTTCACATATGCAAGCAGCAGAGGATGACAAGCAAAAAGGCAGATACAAAGTTATCAATCACTTTTTTTTTTAATCCTTATGTCAAGAGTAACAATTATGGATGTTACATAACTAATTATCCAACAAAGTCACTACGAAGAGAAAGACTGACATCCACAGTAATTCTCAGCTGACTGCTGTGGTCACCTCAGCTTCCTCCCCTTCAATGTGCCTTACAACTTAAACTTCAAAACATTAAAAAAAAAAAACAAAAAAGCCATTTCCACAGTGACAGAACTCCAGTTTTTGTTACCTCCAGAAGCAAAAAATGTTGAAGGCAGCACTGGCTGTTATTTCAGATCAACAACAATTATCAGGAGGGAAACACGTTAGCACAAACATGGCAGTGGGATAGCCTTTTCTAGCTGAAAAGGTAAAAAGAAGCACATCCATAGTGCAGACAATTGAAAGCAAAAGGATGAATGAAACTCTGATCTTTACCCTAAATTCAAAAAGCTTGTGGGACAGCCATTTTCAATAATAGTTTATCAGTAAATAATATCATATAAATAACATAACAATAAAGTGTGTTCAAATTGGTTCTACTGTATGCAGTTTCCTTTAAAAGCAACATTCATAGCTCGGAGTCAATGTGCAAAAATAATCCTGTACTAGGTTGAGTTAACCTCAGTCAAACTGTTGGACATGCTGTTTATTTCAAACTGCTCCAAGTCATTACATTTCCTTACAGGAGAGAAAATACAGTCTCAAATAAAACTGTGTCAAAATAAAGGAAAATATAAGTCTGCTCATGAGTTTGAATGATGTGAAAAAAAGAATCTTGACTGAAATAGAGCAAAATAAGAACACAAATCAGAAATGCTAGATAGACAGGTGTCTTCCAAAGTCAGGAAGAAAAGTTGAAATGGAAATAAACAACTTTTCCTCTTCAGAAGCCCTGCAGCGTGGCATCCTTCAAGTGTTGTGCGCAACTCACCTCATCTTTCCCCTCTAAAAAGTAGAGGGTGTAAAACATCTCAGGTTTGACAAAGGTTTACCTCATATTTTACAAACTTTGGAACATAGGTTTTAGCCTTGGGAGCTCCTACCACCACCTCTGTGTACTCACACACACATACGAAACCTTTTACTTTGGTCACTCCTAGATGTAATTGCTACCTAAGTAATACAAGAACATAAGAAATGTCCTATGGGATCAAAGTGATAGTCCTTTTACTCCAATATTTTGTGTGACAGCAGAAACAGGACATACTGTTTAGGGGAAGTGCATAAATCTGGCCATCATCTATAGTATACTTCCTCCTTCTCCAGGAGTATCCACTATCATGGGTTAACATACTAAGAAAGTACATCTCTGCCCAGTCCTTTCACATCCATTTAGGACTTCTTGTCCAGCATTTTCTCAAATACCTTTCCATACTTACTGATACCATTTGCCTCTACAACCTTCTGTTGTAACAAATTCCAGATGTTACTGCCCACTCTGTTAAAAAAAAAAAAAAGAAAATAGAGAATTGTATCTTCTCCCTTAAATTGTTCAGACTAATCTACTAGTTCTCCATGCATGCTCTCTAATTCTAGTATTGCAGCATCATGTGAGTATCAGGTTCTCATCCTGGTTGTCCGTTACAGTTCTGTAAGCATTGCATCTGCAGCAACCACATCCTGAGCCTCCTCATCTCAAAACTGGTGAATCTGACTTCATAATCTCTCTTCTGAATGCAGAACACATCCCAGCCACCTTTCTGGAGATGTGAAACCAGAACTGCATGCAGCACACAAGATGTAGGACGCTGCAGTGAAATGGTGGTTTCCACTCTGTTCCTAATGAGGAACACGATTTCATTGCTTTTTCTGGATACCAACATGCACAGAGGCAATAGTTCAGAGCTGTCAAAGATGCTGCCAAGATCTCACTCCTAACTGCCGGTTTTGAGGACAGCATTATGTAAGGCAGAATTTGATTATTATTTCCCTAAATACATTACTTTCATTTATCCACACTTAAACTTATCTCTCACCTTTTCCTACATTAGCTCAGGGTAAAGACTGAGACCAAGAGTTAAATTTTGGGTAATCTTTTTGCTTTTTGGAAGGCTTGTTTGTCATCACAGTCACAAGAAAGTTACTGGTTCACCCTCCACACCCTACCACCAATTATACCAACTGCATTTCTCTAAACCAAGCCCTTTCTTCCTGAACCCTTCCAACCAAGATAATGAAGGAGAAATAATGGCTAACTAATTGAGGAGTGTATTATTACTACTACTAGTACTTTCACCACTCTATCCTGGAACTGGAGAGTGTTATAAAAGGAGATACCAAAAGGCATTCAACCAGAGGAGTTCAGAAAAGTCAATGATCAAAGAAAAATGCTAACATTATTTTCTATCATACATGCTCATGAGACATCTCTAACAGATGGGTAGAAGTCTATTTTGTATCCACAGCCTCTGATAAAAATATTTATTACATAGCTCTATTGTCAACAATGTATAATATCCTAATCTTTAATAAAGCTGCTGCCTTGCTAAGAGAATTCATTTCCTCAGATCTCCTATCTTCTTTACATGTTCTTTACTATTTTGGATGCATGATTTGTAACAAACATAAATAAACTAAATACATAATACTATCATAACATGACATGCTTTATCTTATAAACTGAATTATTAATTTCATTCATAGTCCCACTTTCTGCTGGTTGTTCAATCCCCCAGTTTGTATAACCAAGAAAGAACTATTATTTGTATGACATTTATAGAAAACTTTTATATGAGTGAGACTACTTAAAAAAAAAAAATCAAAATAAAAGTGCTCTCTAGTATCTGTGAGAAGAAATTGATTTTGAAACTACACCATCCTTTCTTACACTAGTTTGGGATAATTACCATGGGAGCCTATTTCTTATTCTTCTTTGAAGTGATAGAATCATAGAATCATCTGGTTGGAAGAGACCTTTAAGATCATCGAGTCCAACCGTTCACCCTGCACTGCCAGGGTCCCTAAACCACGTCCCTCAGCACCACATCTACATGTCTCTTAAACACCTCCAGGGATGGGAACTCCACCACCTCTCTGGGCAGCCTGTTCCAGTGCTTCACAACCCTTTATTGAAAAGAAGTTCTTCCTGATATCTAACCTAAATCTCCTCTGGTGCAACTTAAGGCCATTTCCTCTTGTCCTGTCACTTGTCACATGAGAGATGAGACCAACCCTCACCTCTCTACAACCTCCTTTCAGGTAGTTGCAGAAAGCAATAAGGTTTCCCCTGAGCCTCCATTTCTCCAGGCTAAACAACCCCAATTCCCTCAGCTGCTCCTCATAAGACTTGTGCTCTAAACCCTTCACCAGATTTGTTGCCCTTCTCTAGACATGCTCCAACATCTCAACATCCTTCTTGAAGTGACGGGCCCAAAACTGATCCCAGTATTCGAGGTGCAGCTTCACCAGTGCCAAGCACAGGGGAACAATCACCTCCCTAGTCTTGCTGCCCACACTAGTGCTGATATAAGCCAGGATGCTGTTGGCCGCCTTGGCTGTCTGGATACACTGCTGGCTCATAGTCAGCTGGCTAGATACCAACACCCCCAGGTCCTTTTCTGATGGGCAGCTTTCCAGCCACTCTTCCCCAAGCCTGTAGTGTTGCAGGGGGTTGTTGTCACCCAAGTGCAGGACCTGGCACTTGGCCTTATTGAACTTCATACTACTGGCCTCGGCCCATCGATCCAGCCTGTCCAGATCCCGCTGTAGAACCTCCCGACCTTCAGGCAGATCAACACTACCCCACAACATAGTGTCATCTGCAAACTTACTGAGGGTGCACTCAATCCCCTCATCCAGATCGTTGATAAAGATATTGAAGAGGACAGGCCCTAATACTGAGCCGTAGGGGAGATCACTGGTGACTGGCCGCTAACTGGATTTGAATCCATTCACCACTACTCTTCAGGCCAGGCCATCCAGCCAGGTTTTAATCCAGCAGAGAGTACACTCATCCATGCCATAGGCAGGCAGTTTCTGCCGGAGAATGCTGTGGCAAACAGTGTCAAAGGCCTTACTAAAATCCAAGTAGAGAACATCCACATCTCCTTCCTCATCCACTAAGCGGGTCACCTTGTTACAGAAGAAGATCAAGCTGGTCAAACAGGACCTGCCCTTCATAAACCCATGCTGACTGGGCCTCATCACCTGGTTGTCCTGTATGTGCAAAGTGATGGCGCTCAAGATCATCTGCTCCATGACTTTCCCTGGCACCGAGGTCAGACTGACAGGCCTGTAGTTCCCTGGGTCCTCCTTCCAGCCCTTCTTGTAGACAGGCATTACATTGCCTAACCTCCAGTTGATTGGTACCTCCCCCGTTAGTCAGGACTGCTGGTAGATCATGGAAAGTTGCTTGGTAAGCACTTCCGCCAGCTCCCTCAGAACTCTTGGGTGGATTCCATCTGGCCTCATAGACTTATGCACATCTAATAGGTGCAGTAGTTCATTTAATCCTCGAGGATTACGGGGCCTTGATTCCGCTCCCCACCTCTGTGGGGTAACAGTAGTTGTTACTTAACAAATCCAGCCTGCTTAAATATTCCTCTGCAAAGGGTTACTCCCAACACAGTGCCCACCTCTCAGGAACATTTGCATGGAAGTTAATAGATGACTCCTGGTCACCATCTTGTTCAGACAGCACAACTTACAAATTTCATTACAAACAACCCTAAATTATCATCACTGTGTAAAAGGGCCCTTCCACATGTACCCCAGCTAATGCTGCTTCATCTGTAGAGCAAGGAAGAAACAGATATGTGGCACGATTACTTTCTGCATCAACGATGAATGATATTCCAGGCATGCAATGCAGCATCATGTTTTAACATTTATACCACAGAAAGTACAAAGTTAATAGGAAATACACACACCCTTTTCCCTCTAGGACAGATGCTTATCTGTCCAATTTGGTTGCAGTCACCCATGGTACGCTCTCCCTGTATTGCGTGACAAAACAGACTTTTAAACTGACTCAGAGGACCTTTAAGAAGATAAGAGCAGTTTTGTACCTTCTTGTAACAACCTCAATGACCACAAACTGCCAAGTATGACAGTCAGTATTGAACATCATTGGCAGATCCCAGAGGAGGTGTATCCAAAGACTCTACTGTAATGACAATGCTCAGGGCTGAGCATACTTACATGTGGTTATTACAACAGCACCAAATTCTTCCGTCAGCAGTCTGGACCTTTTATGAGATGCCTGTTCCTTCTTACAGTCCCTATTCCTCAGCTTTCTCAAAATTAAGAAAATTGTTATCCCTGGAGTAGTTTAGCTGAGGTAACTCCAGTAGGTGCATAGTAAATGAAGCAGAATCATGAGAAATTTGATAGGTCTTTCATCTAGGCTTCCACAGAAAATTATTTTAAGATAGGCATCATATCCATTTGGCCTGTTCGCTTAGAAATGACATGGCTCAATGAGGGAAAGAAAAGAAAAACATGCCTTGGAAAATGGTACAGCAAACGTTTACCTTCTAAGCTTCTAGCAACACAATATCTTTATCATTACTGAACATGCTGGAGGCCTGACAGCTAGCAAACATACACCCCAAAAAATGATAGCACATGCCTTTGTTGACAAGTGTCACTCTAGATCCAGAGATGAGTTTCATTTTGTTCTCTTATCTATTAATGAGCATTGTCAAAAGCATTTCAGTGTTTTCAGTCATCTTGGTCATGGTTCAACAAAGTGTTGACTATCTGAAGCTTGAAAATACAAACCCTTATCGGAGTTTTTCTACTGTTAGCATTTAATCATACCACCTGATCAGGCCCTTCCTTTTTCAGAAATGGCACTTACTACCTTTGAAGCTATGTATGGGTTACTGGTGCTTTGATGATTAGACTACCCTGGGAGTGTTCATACATTGAAACTGTTAGCGAGTTTTCAGGTGACAGTCTTTTTGACCTGACCAAATTAGCATAATTTGCCACAATGTAAATGTTCTTCATATGTAGCTAAAAATCCTTTCCTAAATAATCATAAAAGTCACAGTTGGTTCAGAAAGAAGATAGCTTTGGGATACACTGCCTTCAGCTCCAGAGAAGAGGTAATCTTGAAAGACTTTGCCAAAGGAATATCATCACTCCTCAGTGTTTTGTAGCTGATGAATACACATCCTCACTATCTCATAATAACACTGCAGTGACTATGGTCTAGGTAGGCAAATGGCCTCCAGGAAGACTATTATTTGGGTCTTATGTCTCAGTCTTGGGGAACAATTGCAAAACAGCTAGACAAAACAAGCAAACAAACAAACAAAGAGTAACAATAAACTGTTCCAATTTTACAGATAGGCTTATTTCTATATAGTCATTTTATGCTTCTGCAAATTTTGAATGCATTGCAAAATTATAAAGCCTTTAAGATGGCATGAGCTTGCTGAGTATTATATATACTTTTAAATCTATTTCTAATCTTGGTTCATTGTGAAAATGTAAACACAAGTATTATACTTGATTCTAAGAAATATAAACAATTTGAGAGCAAGACACATCTGTTAATTACCTTTTCTATTTATAGAAGTAAATCTGACTTAATGTGAATTATGAATTAACATTAAGAAAAATACTATCATCTTAATTAACTGCAATAATAAAAAATGCTAATTAGTGTCTTAGAGAAGGTGTTTTATTTCTTTGGATCTGATAGGAGGCATTTACTGCTGCAGGATCAAGTGTCTGAACAGACAGGGAGGGAGTAGCACCCTAACAAAACACTTGGAAGTGGTCCACAAGACTTTCCCTGTATATTCTTGATACTGATGTACATTTGGAAATTCAGTTAATATCTTTTTATAAGAGTTTTCTTTCATCAGCATAACAAAGAGATCAGAACTTTTTTTTCCATTCTGCTCATTAATCTCAAGAAAATTGGACATATAATAAATCATTCAGAACAGGTGCAGAACTTCTTCCTCTCTGAACACTGAATTTAAAAAAAAAGTCTTTGAGATGTTGTACAGCAACAGCTCTACAATACAGAGTGAAGCAATGCAAGTATGGGGAAACCTTAGTCTGTGAACTGAACAAACATGCACAGCAGCATTCAAGCTGTGTGTCCACACACAGGTCAACAGACAAGGGCATTTCTTCTTTTACATAGGATGAAAAAATATTACGTACGCTATGATGTAAACTTTAATTTCAGGTTACAGAAAGATAATAAAGAAACCAAAGCTAAATTCAAGGATTAAATAATTCATTAAAACCTTTGGTGACTGCTGAAATGAGAAGACACCTTTTAGATGGTAGATAGATGGTAAGCAATCTATCCAGAAGAAACTACATGGCCAAGAGAAGATGTATTTTGAAGACTATTAGGAGTTCAGCATACCTAGTCAGGAGAGGGAGGAGTAAGGATGTAAAAACTCACTCATTTAGAAAGTGTTGTGAAAGGAAATGAGCAGGAGGAAGAGGGAAAATAACATGAAAAGGTAAGGAAAACAAGGGGGAGAACATGAAAGTCACTAGAAATAGCTTGTAAAATAGAAAACAAGACAAAAGGTTGTGTCGTGTTTTCGCTCTTCTGTATTAGGTCATGTAGCATAATAACCTGTAATGAACAATCCATAGGGATTTACATTTTGGTGTAGAAAGGTTCGCAATATGCTCTTTGTAAAGAGCTGGAATATAGTCATTTCATTGAAAATACTAAAACAGACAATCAGTATGACTTTGGGCAATTGGTCGCATTAAGTATTTTTATTTGGAATGTTTCTTCCTTGGTTACAAACCAGATATTCTCTAAAACCGTACACATGGTTTCGTCATACTCTATCTCAGCAGCTATGCATTACTTAATGTTTTACTTCTGCACTGCTGAGGTAGTTGGGACACATTTTAGCGAGTGACAAGTACAGGTTATTGTAGCCATGCTGATGACTTGAGATATGAGTTGTTCAACCCTGTCATATGTAATCCCATATTTTTAACTGACTAAAACTGTGAAACACTTTAACATGTGCTTCCATTTTATTTACCAATGGACAGTTATTTGCTGACCATACAACTTAATGCTTTGTTTCATTTTGCCTTCACTATGAAGATTTCTGCCTGGAAGAAAACACTATAATGATATTCTCAGAGACCGTTAACCCTTCTCATTGCAACATAACTCATGCTGTTGTTCAAAGGATACTATTTAGGTTTTATCCCTTGCAGTTTATAGAATAAAATAATTTACCAAAACCATTCTAGACTCTCTGAATGGAGTATAAAGTATGTATATATATATATTTAGCAAAAATGCAAAAAAGCTTTACACATTAATCCTTGCATAGTTCCAAAGCTTTGAAGAACTACTTAGAACATGCTTGTTTAAAAAATACAGGGATAAGAGGGGAGGGAAAGAAAAGAAAGTTTTAGCAATTGCTTTCTGCATTGGTTAGTTAAGACTTCCCCTTCAGAAGAAATTATCTGATAAAAGTCATCTGTGTGCCAGCTTGTGTACATCACAAAGATGTGTTTTCAAGTGAAGGAGTCACACCAGCACAAAAATCCCCACCCCTATTGTCCATATTCTGTACATGTACACACATGCACAAGTACTCATTCACACCACTTCAAACATTTTCCAACAAGATTATGGCAACAACCAGAGAAGAGCAGCTCATTCAGTCCCAAGTTCAGTATTTTGTGAAGAAAAGAAATCTCTGATTCTTTTAGAAGGTGAGTGAGCTGACAGGAGTGATCTCACCACTGAAAAGTCCATGAACTTCCAATAAACTACCGCAGGATCCAAGAGTCTTCTACCTTATCAGAAATATGGTGGAGGGGAGGGGGTGGGAATTGGTCTGGTGCCACTATGTGCCAAAGCTAAACTAAAACATGAAATCCTATAAACGATTGCACACTGAACTCTACATATATAAGCAATTAAAAAAAAAAAAAAGAGATGTTATAAAGTAAAATGCATTTCTAGCCACCCAACTCACAAGATTTTAGGGGAATTCACAATCACAGTTAAGTGTAACAACATGGGTCCAGGACCCTTCCATTTCTCCTTTCTGCAGGTTATGCTAGCGATCCTGCTCACTGAGCACTGCTTCAGAAATAAAATGCCTTGTTGTAAAAGTACCATCTTAGTTTCTTATAAACAACACAGACTAATATTAAAGGTATACAAGAATAAGTTCTTAGATCTGAAAGTAATAAAAGCACTTTGGGGAAAATTGGGATTCTTTGTTTTCAGCTTTTTTTTTTTTTTTTTTTTGACATTTATTCTCTAGCTGATTAGCTGCTTGCTGGAAACCTCATAAGACTTTACCAAAAACCTAATGTTATGCATAATATTGTAAAATTTTAGGAATTATTTTTAGTTCCACCCATCCAGAGGAATATTGACTTCCATAGTACCATGGAAAAATTTTACCTCTAAGCTATTTTACACTTACTTGCCATGAATAAGGTAGACCATGGCAAACCACCACATTACTACATTTACTTTTTTAGATCAGTATGACAATGGAAATGTAAATGAGTAACTTTGCAATGCTCTATCTAGGTTAGTATGCATTACAGTGTGAAAGAGATCTATTGCTTTTAGTGGTTAAAACAGGAGACAGGGAATCTAAGTTTCCATCTTCTTCTGCAGCTCGTCAAGTTACATATACTAACGCTTCCAAAGATAATAATCTTGAAGGCCAAATCTTGAGCTACTGAGAAATAAATGTTGGCAGAAGACAATGACATTTTCACATCACAGATAAAGCTACCCTTCTCATACCAAGTTCACAAACATGTTTTCCATGGGTTAGAACTATATTGAAAATGGGGAGCAGTGCAATTAATTTCTACAAAATACTACCCGTTCCTAAACAACATAACTTAAGCCTTTCCCAATTTACCTTTAGATCAGCTAGATCTCCTCTAGTTACTGCAACATATTATGATAGCAATAATAATGTTTCTTTAAAAAGGAATCTACGCATCTTGGTGTCACCAGCATATTCTGGTGAGTGTAGCATAAGGCACTTCATTATCCTCACAAGGAACTTCATGATCTTATATAGCAGAATTTTTTTTTTTTTTTTCCCCAAACGTAAGAAATAAAAGTGGCTTTTTTTCTCCATTCGAAGAAAGAGATTTATTCATTACCGCTCCTTCAATTTGATTAGAAGGATATTAAATCACTAGGTAAATAAACAGTAAAATTGTACAAAGTACTGCTATAGTTTAGCCCTACACAGTATTAGGACCAGTTGTTGGCAGTGGTGGAGCTCAGACAATTCAGAGTACCTGGGAAAGATAGGAAGAAATCAGTGCCAGATTTTCACTATTTTGCACTCTCAGTGTGTTTTGATCACTATCAACTTGTCAGCACCTACGAAAAACATAGTAATATACAAAATAGATCCTTTTGTTTATTAATCAATTACTCCTAGTTAAACTGTTATTAATGAAAGTACACTAAGCTTTGATAATGTCTAAAACATTTTAAACAGCAGTAAAACTTGTCACAGAGGAACTTTGGATAAGCAAAAGCTTCCTATGTGTAACTATCAGTAACATCATATTCTTTAACTCACAAATTCAAATCTGAACTCTAGGCAAGGAATACTAAAGTTTTCAATATTTAATTAAGACGCATCTTCTAAAAGCTTAAGTGGAACCATCTAATTAAAAAATGCTAATGTGGAGGTGTAGACTTTCCTTGTCCAAGTGATGTTATCTTATTCCTCCTTTTACATCTTTCTGGTTTGGTTTTGGTTTTTTGAAGACAGACAATACCTTATCAGAATAAGTTTGACTGCTATGAATAAAATATTTGAAATGCCACCATGCATATAAGTGTAACAGTTAAGGGGTGATTAGGGGATATCAGTTAGAAGTGTTTCAATAGCAAGCTGGAATAAGCATTTTGCTGCACACAACCAGTTTTAATATAATAGGGTTTATTCCTCATCCCAATACAACCAATTAGTTCATCTTAAAAGTGAGGTTTGTTTTCTTTTTTTAATGGTAAAAGTCACCAGCACTTCAACAGGAATATAGGCTCATACAGCATAATACTTGGCTTTATTTTTGGTACTAAAAAAAGAAACAACTAGTGGGAAATTACAGACAAACAACACTGATTTGTTCTGGTATTGCTTATATAAAGTATCAAATACCTTCTAAACAGCCCTCTGTCAATACACTTCAAAACAGATTAACCTCCCTATTCCAGAAAGGCTACTATTCTACAAAAAGAGAGAAAATGTTCAAGCCTGAAAGAGTTTACAATTTATTCCAGAACAAAACCAAACAGGTTAGATGGGTGTAAGGAGAAATAAAAGTAGTACATCAAGGGAGGGTTTCTGTTCCTACTTGTATT
Organism: Bucorvus abyssinicus; assembly: GCA_009769605.1. Taxonomy (NCBI): domain Eukaryota; kingdom Metazoa; phylum Chordata; class Aves; order Bucerotiformes; family Bucorvidae; genus Bucorvus; species Bucorvus abyssinicus. Next base: position 34,924,546 of record CM020026.1, read on the forward strand.
ATTTTCACAGTGTTTCATAGCTTAGTTACCTGACAATTACAATATTTCAAATCATTTACTATTTGCTAAAATATATTTATAAATATCTAGGTAAAAGTATGTATTTACAAATATATAGTGTCAACAGTTATACAGGAAAAAACAATCTAGAGCACATTTACATCATGCTGACATTGGGACTGGCAGTAACAGTTCAGAAAGCAATCCTGGAGTCATCATGGACTCAATATACAGTGACAACCAAAGCAACAAACAAAACACTGGTCCACATCAGGAAGGATACTGAGAGAGAAATGGAAAGCATTACTTAGCTTCTGTGCAAAACCTTATGGCATCCACAAAGAGAATACTGTGCACAACTCTCGTTCCTGCATCTCAAGACAGACATACTGGATAAGAGAAGGGCTACAAACATGATTAAATAGTCATCTTCAGAAGAAAAGCTAAAAAGGCTGGGACTCTAAGAAAGCTAAGAGATGATGTGCTCAAGGTTTGCAAAATAATGGAAGAAATAAATTAGAAGATGAACAAATGATTCCTATACCTTGCAACACAAGAACTAGAAACATGCCTTAAAAACAGTAGATCAGTTAAAATAAGCATTAAAAAAACCCACTTTTTTTCCCCCCAAAACAGAGCAGGCAGTGACTTTCAAGACATTGTTGCTACTAAAGCTTACAGATGCAAACACTACTAGAACATTCAAAGACATACCAGCCACATTCACAGATATCAGGCCCATAAACCGGACTAAAGAGGTGCCTACCTTCTAACGTACCTACTCCAATGACTGTGGATGCTGGGGAATAAGCACAATTTCTCTGCCAGGGAAGAGCTAGAGACTGATTCAGAAAGCCAGGGGCCATACTGTCGTTTAAATATCATGCTACATGGAAACCAAACTAAAAGTAGATGTTCTAAAATACATCTGAAAGTTTAACATGGTACTAAAGTGATTTCAGTCCTAAAGAGTTAAAAACCTTAGCTTTCCAAAATGTATTAATTCCTGTAGACACCTGACAAAATTTTAGCAGTGTTCTGATTGTTGGTAATATCAAAGACAAGCATAGTTTAGTACAGTTTAGTACTACAGAGACAGCAATTATTCAGGTAATACATTCAGTAGCCCTTTTTTTTTTTGGTAAGAGTACAAAATACTCTACCAACAGAGTAACACAACTATTAAATTAATAAGCTTTTCTGCTTTACATATAAAAGGAAACCACTTCCTGCTTTACACTTCGCTTTAGCAAAATATGGCCAATTGAACCCTCCAAGCTGCTGCTATCTTCAGCAAAACCTGAACATCTTCAAGGTGTAGCTTGAGGATTAAACACAGAAGCATCCAAACAAAGTTTCACCCCCCCTTATTGACACTTCAGATTTTTACAAGGCAGTGACTGAAGCGTCTGCTTTGATGCATAGCTGCAACTTCGGGACTGACTTCGATACAACTCATACACCTCCACGCGGCATCTTTACGACCGCTACTCAGACTCAGCACACCCTGCGCTCCTTCTGGACTTTGGCTGCTCTCCCTGCTCCGCTGCTCCTACAAGCCCAAGGGGTCGTTTCGCTCGGGGACGGGGCGGTTTTCTTCCGCCCATGCGGGGCGGGGCCGAGCCGACCTCTGTCCCCACGGCACACAGCTGCCGCCTTTCAAGCGGGACCCCGAGCAGAGCCCAGGTCTTCGCTTCTTACAGGGACCGAAAACAGCCCCCGTGCAAACCATTACTTTAGCTCTTGAAGGTGCTCTTTCCTACCTCTAGCATACCCCTGGGAGAAGGTAACTCCAGCGAAGGGAGATTATTCAGCACCTGTCAGGACACGCGCAGGCAGAAAAGGCAGAGTGAGGGGAGCCCCACAGGAGAGAGAAGCGCATCCCGCCCCCACCAGGTTTCAGGGGGCTCTCACTCACCCGGGGCGCCGGGCGATGCGGGCTGCCTCCTCTCCATCGCTCTCCGCCGCCGCTTCCTCCCCGATGTCGGGCAGGGTGATGAGCAGGGCCTTGGAGCCCGCCCGCCCCGCGGGCTCCCTGCCCGCCGCGGCGGGTGCCGGCCGCGGGGGGCGGCCGCCCGCTACCCCCGGTGGTACCGCCCTGCCCGCGGCGCTGCCCCCGCCGGACGGAGGGCGCGGGCTGGGGGGTGGCGGGGCGCGGCGAAGCTTCGCGAGCAGGGAGCCCCGGTCCAGCGCCGCCACCTTCATGGCGGCGGGGCAGGAGCCCCTTCTCGCCCCCGGCAGCGAGCCCGGGAGGGGGCGGCCAGCGGCCCTCCTGGCGGCAGCTGCCCGCCGCCTCTTGCCCGCCCGGCCCGGCCGTCGTTGCTAGGCTAAACAAACCCTCTGAGGGCGGTGCGTGCCCCGGCGGGCTGCACCGCGCAGGCAAAAGGCTGTGAGCCGCCATCAGCCTACGCACCTGCGAGTCGCTTGGAAGCGCAGGAGTAACCTGCTGCAGCCCTTGAGGGAGGGAATTAAAATGGGGCATTTTCGCTTTAATTAGAATTCCGCCTAACATAAAGGGGCAGAAAACAACTTCGTCTGTCAGGGTCACAGGGCACTGCTGGCACCCTTCACGCATTTGTGCACAGAAAGGGTTTAACACAAATGGGGAGTGAGATAGACCCCATCAAAGCACACCTTTTAACACCATGTTGGGCAACCACAGAAGGGAGCTGCAGAGGAGTCACAGCCCTTAGGCAAAGATGCTACCAACAATCCCAGGCAGCTTGGAGAGCAGTAGAAGGGGGTCAGGATCAGAGACCTTGTTCTGTTTTGCTACAAGTCCCAGCAGCACTGGCACAAGCCAGGCTGCTGGAGGCACACAACAGAGGGCTGGGGCAAATACCGCCCTAGCTGTGCAACACAAGGAAGGCTGTCTGGATGAAGAGAAGCACTATCACGGCTGCAGCAGCTTGGGGGCACTGTAATGGCTGGTATTATGGACAAGGAAAGCATTGCGACAGCTCAGAATAGGCAGTGTGGTGGTACGGTCCCCCTGTCACTTGAAGCCCACTCAAGACCTGAGGCGATTTCTCTCACTCCCACCACCTACCCACCACTCCACACTTCCTAGGCCATGAACCAGCCCAGGGTAAGTCAGGCGCAGACTGCGAAGGTCGGCAAAACAACACAAAGATGCTTCCTTGGTGTGCTGGGCTCTGCTCTCTCAGCCTTGCACTGCTCTCCCTATCACTCGGGAGATAGTCGCCACCTGACAGTCTGGTACATCTGAACCTGAGTTGAGGCCAACATGGGGGCAATACCAAACACTCAAAATCAACAAGTTCTGGGCCTGCGCAACTGGAGAAAATCCCAGAATATTACAACATCTGAGATGGGATAGAGTGGGAAAATATCTGATGGAAGTCAATCATCTCGGACCCTATAAATAGTGATCCTAAAGCGAGAGCCTTTGAGCTCTCCTGGATCGCAGCGGGCTGTGTCCAGCATCTCCACTGAGTTGGGACACGTCTCAGGCACAAACTGCACAAAAGGCCAGGATGAAGTCAGGCTTCTCAAGACTCAATAATTGTCCACTGAGATTGTTGGAGCATTGTGAGTATTAGCTCTGAACTCAGGAAGGAAATTTTAACTCTAGGCTGGCCTCTCTTTCACCCACCTCTCAAACAAAGTGTGGATGGGTATGCATTTCACTGGATCCAAATTAACTGAAATCTGTGTGTGTGTTTATGTATATGCACACTATATATGTGTGTGTGTGTGTGTGTGTGTGTGTGTGTAGGATATCCTGCAGTAAAAGTAGTTTGTACCTTGTCATCATGGGATCTGTAACAAAGTCGCTATTTTGATTGTAACATATTCTACTGAGTCACCCTGTTAATTTTAAATTGGTTCGTGATTAAGCACCGCTAAAAATCAACCCTTGATCTACCCTTCCCTGTTAATAACTCTTAGATTGCTGCCTAATCACAACCACGTTGATATTTTTCTCCTGCAATAGGCAGGTAGCATGGCCTTTGGCAATGTCCAAAAGAACAGCACACGCTGAAGGATAGCATAGTTGCTTTGTACATATGAGCCCAGCATCATACGTCAAGCAACTAGCTGCACCATCATCTTACAGCTGGTAGCTGTTGGTAGACAACAAAGGGTTCAAAGTGAAGAATTTTATCCCTGCCTTGTCTTCCTAGCACACCAAGGGTGCAATGAGCTGGCAGAGCAGAGCACACACAAGTAGAAGACTGAGATTTGAAACTGGGATAGGTGTGACCTTTTTTCTTACAAACCTAAATAAATATGTGCTGACCAAACCTTATGCAATAGGTCCATATAAACCTAACAGCATCACAGCCTGCATTTATTCCTCACCATGCCAGAAAGCCTTGATTAAGCCACAGTGAAAGTGGCATAAGTGAGCATATCTCAGCTGTAGCCATGAAGCAACCCTGCATGAAGACCTGGAGTAGAATATCACTATGAACATCACTGTCTGTAACTTGTTCAGTACTCTTTGTCATTCAAGAACCACTAAAACACTCAGGTTCCACCCCAAATCTACACACCTGAGCATTCTGCCTCACTCAAGTCCTTAGATATTCTGCTTTCAATACAGATTATTCCTCTTTAGTCCTAGGTAATATCTTTGACACTATAAGTCTGGAACTATTTGTCATTTATTTGGTACCCAACTCCTCAGCAAATCAGCATAACAGTCTGATGCTGCAAAGAAACTACCCAGCTCAGATATAAACTGTTAATCCTGAAAGCAGAACTCTTTACCACAGTAAGCCCATTTATTTAGTCTCAATGATAGTGTCAAACAAATATACAGGAGCAGAGCAGAAGTAGGTAACTTCCGGACAAACAGGGAAAATTTATATGAAAATTTTATGTCAAGTATAATTGATTACTACAACTGGCCCTGTGCTTATTGCTTTTGTGCCTTTTTTTTTAACATTAGTCAAATTCTCATTGGAAGCCTTTATAATGTCTTTTTCTGTTGTAAATTATTCTAAGTTGAATGTAGATACTAAAATAACTGTAGAATGCATCATCATATTTTTATAATTTAAAATGATTTTCACTCATCAGCAAGTACTTGTAGCTATAATACAAAACGAAGCATCTGTAACACATTTTTTCACTTTTCTGAGTCTGACTTTGGGGGCATTTGTAGTAACAAGAAAAATCTGTATAGAACTTAGACCCACTGTCATTTGTCAGGGTTTAAGGGCCAGAAAAGACCACTTTATCATCTAGCCTGACCTCTTGTATCACATTTCACCTTAGCATTTCTCCATGCATTCTCTGCATCTTTACGTACTTTTTACTATTAATGGGAACTGCTAACATTTTCTAAACAATTTATATTGATGTGTAATGAGATATTCTGCTACTGTGTCATTATGGATTTAGGAAACATAGAAACCCTTTCACATATTAGTCTTTAAATGAGAGAAATAATGAGTAACATGGCAAATACCTGGCACCTATGCTTACCAACTTGCCTCATCAACTTTCATGGCCTAAGCATGAAGAAAGAATTTGTCACTTCACCTGAAAAGATCAGAAAGATGAGATGAAAGCATCACAATAGGGATAATCCTATTACTGTAATTAGGGAATCATCATCTATCACTTCAACTGTAAACAAAGCTTCTTTTTGTTCTCACTCAGGACTTTCCGAGCAAGTCAAGACAGTCTACACCCTCTTCACTCTTCCAGTGCATGCAAAATCTATTTCATTAATTATTTCTCCCAATTACATTTTTTATCATCATATGCCACATAAACCTATTAAAACCCAACATTTTTCATCTATGCATGTAACAAACTGTGAGAAAAGCTGCTTAAAATTTTAAGTATTGAATTGTCTGAAAGCTGTTTTCTAAAGCAGTAAACCGGCATTCTTGGAGTAATGGTGGTATTGAAATTGATGAGGGAAATACTAGAGAAAAAAAGTTATTTAAAAATATTCCTGAGCTATTGAAGGATCACACACCCACTAAAAATTGACAAAAGTTTTATAATGTCCTTGTAGCAGCAATTAAATTTTAAAAACATACAAATGACTGTCTAGTGTCTAATTTACAATAAATTGTGCTCAAACACTCCATAAAATTGCAACCACTCAATTATAAACATCCTTTCAGAGCACACTTTGCTGGTTCTCAGCTCTCGCCAGATCAAGCTACTAGCCCTTATATTTGAACCTTAATGCTCTGGCAATTGCCAACTAGCCCAAGTTTCTGTAAAGTATGTTAAGGAAAAAACAAACTAGATTAATATCTAAGAAATTAATCTACAGAGTTCTAACTGATTTCTTTACAATTTTCTCTTTAGCTATCAAAGGCAAAACTATATACAGTCACAAAGAAAAAGGGAACAAAAAAATTCAAATTAATCTACTTTGGAAGGTTGTCTCCCACTCTACCTGTACATATAGTCACAGTAATATTTCTGATATGGTTTAAAACTATTTCCTTTCGCTTTTTTGTTGTTGTTTCACCAGTAACAAAGTTTTTGGCAATGAAATTAAAGTAGCACCACCTCCTCCACAGAATTGTCTTCTGGTTATGCTACAGAAATATGTATGTCTTTACTCATTTTATACAGGTGTACCAGCTGTGCCTTGGCTGTATTTCATATTGATTTCAAGTTCTATTTAAAGGCCTGCATTTAGTTTTATACACACTCAAAGAATTAAGGTGACGTCTCTCAGTATAGATGTCATTCTGACAGCTCTCTCAATTTCAGTAGGGAAAGGTAAAATACATTTTTTTAATCATACCACATTGATTATATCAATTGATTCATTAGTCTGATAATCTGTTTTTGACAGTCACAGTACTAGACCTATCCAGAAGGCATAAGCAACCCTCCACTGCATGTTCTGAACAGGCTGCTGACAGCGTCAAGTTTCTTTCTGTGGCTTGCACTTAAAACAGAGGTTTTAAAACTCACTGTATTTCTACCATGTTTCTTGGTTACAGCTACAGAAATTATTTTCTGTGTTACTTAATGTGCTTCACAAGGAAAGCTTTCCAATTTTGATTTCACTGAATCTCCTGCTGTGTTATGAAAGCCAGCAGCAGTGTCCACTCTACCTTCTACAGTGTGCTATTTTATTGTTATTGTGTTCTCTTTTGCATATCCCTTTAGAGAGTCTATGCCTCTTCTGCACTACAGCAGATGGACATTTTGTCTAGAATATCAGTCATTCTCCCTGCTTTTCAGAATTTCTACCATATTTTTGATAAATAGACTGAAATGACTTTCAATGATGACCTATTTTAACATCACTTCAGTGCAGGTGAATTAAAATGTCAGCAAAACCAGGAAAATAGACAAGTAAATTTATGTTATAGCGACTTTTAGGCATCGTTCCAGCATGACAAACTTTTTCAGATCTTCCTGAAGGCTTGTTAGTTTTCCAATGATAGAAAATATGTAATAAAGTAACCCCATAATTCAAATATGTACTTTTAAATTTCAGTGCACTTTGCTATTAGATTTAAGTGCCATCACTAATTGCTGATGAAATGCACTGACTCGTTCTTTCTGAGCTGGCCAGTTCAAGATGCAGCGAGATCTGAACATTCCTCTTCTCAGGTGAAGTGCATGATACAACTTGTAATCTTGGATATCGTGAAGAAAGATCAGTATGATGGAGTCCCGACTTTGTTCAATAGCTTGCTGAAGAGCATGGTACACCTTAAAACTGAGAAAAAAAAAATCTTAAATTAGTTACTTTCTAACTAAAGAAAAAAATAATCCCCTAAAAATATAACCTATGTCTGCTGTCTTGATATAGCCTCATTTAGCAAATTTCCTTTCTTTTCAAGATCACTACATAAGAAAGGAGAAAAGACTCATTTAAAGGCAAATAAAAATAATCTCTGGATGCTAGTAATCTCACCCATTATTGCTCTTTTTCAAACATGTTATTTTAATGATAGCACAGGTGATGGCTTGACTTTTTGAAAAAAAGAAATGTGTTAACAGAGAGGTTGAAATTTCCACTAGTGTACATGTGGAGCAATTAACTTTATTAACTTAGGAATTATTCTGAAGTTATGATATATTGAGTCAATATATTAAAGTAGAATTGGCATGCTATTTTTTATTAAGTGGTATTTTTGAATAAACTACATAGCAAAAAAGATTACCTTGTTAAAAAAGTCTGTTAAGAAATTTTCCCCCTTACATATAAAATTTTATATCCTACTCACTTTTTGCACCAGGGATCCTGTAAGAGATGTTCGGTCACCACAAAAATAATCTTCCTGCTCATTTTCATGCTGTTAACTGTGGCTTCAAATTCAGATATGCCTGCTTCAAAGTCCCGTTCCTCTAAACAAAACCTAATTTGAAAGTGGTTAATTTTTTCCAGAGAGATGAAATTCTTAGACACCCAGTTCTTGTCCTGTCTTGCATGAATAACATAGGCATCATAATAAAACTCTTCCGGTTGCCTGTCAAGTTCTTTAAAACCGAGTGTTCGATTCACTAAAATATTCCAGTAGAAAGCTATTCTCCATCCTTCAAAATGTATGATAAGGACGATAAAAATGAATAGCATCACAACAGTAGTAGTGATCACGAAGAGAAGTTTAAATGGAGCACTGTCTTTGCAGGCTGAGCTATCAAAATGCAACACTAGACTACCGTGATATTTAGATGGGGTGTTGCAAATGTACTGGGACCGCAATCCAGGTATATATGCTTGGGTCACATTAAGCCAATCAGCAAACCAAGCAATGCTTTCACAGGTGCAATCAAATGGATTGGAATCCATCTCTAGTGTTCTCAGGCTCTTGAAAGCTGGGCCAAACACTTTTTCTTCAACTGAGGTTATCAGATTTTTCTGAAGGTTCAATGAATTCAGAGAGGCTTGGTTATCAAACAGAGTTGCTGGAAGCAAATTCAAATCATTTGATCCTAAATCCAAATGTTTTAATTTAAACAGACCCTTGAAAACCTGAACTGGGATCTCATCAAGCCCATTGGATTTTAAATTAAGGATTTGCAAGTTGGGAAGATCTCTTAAAAAAAGAACAGGGCCCCCTGGATTTGCCTGTTTCCAAAGTCGGGCTAAATTATTGTGCTGCAAATCCAGAATGACAAGTTTGTGAAGTCCATCAAACAAGTCTTCTTTTACGTTTGCTAAGTTGTTATTGCTGATGTCCAGGACAGTCAGATTTTGTAAAGGATAAAAAGGCGAAGGAGAAAGTGCCAGATTACTGCAACCTACCTTCCTCAGCATCAGTTTTCTAAGGCTTGGGACAAAAACGAAGGATTCACTTCGCAACGTCAAGTTTTTGTTATAGGAAAGATAAATATCTTGTATATTATTGAGGCCTTTAAACTCATGACCTGTGAGCTCTTGGCTAATTTCATTGAGACCAAGATCGAGAATTTTCAGCTGTCCTAAGGAAGAAAATGCCCCACTTTCCATTGTAGAGATTCTTGTCTTTGTGAGGTTGAGAACCTGCAAACTGGAATTAGCAAGTGATGAAAATGTTTTATTAGCTATTCTTTGTAAGTTTATGTTGCAATTACAAAGACTCAGGTATTTCAGATTGTTCAGACCTGTGAACATATTAGCAGTAATTCCTGGAAAATTGTTATTGTCCATTATAAGGTACTCCAGTTGGTATAACCAATGAAAGGAAAAATCTTCAATTTTCCCAGTCAGTGAATTTATCAGATTTAGATATTTGAGGCTGGATAATCCAAAAAATAAACGTGAAGATACATAAATGTTATTACGCTTCAGGTTTAAGTATTGTAAACTTGAAAGCCACTGAAATGAATCATCTTCTATCACGGACAGAGAATTTTGGGAAAGGTTTAAAACTGTAAGATTTGTTCCCTGAAGTCCCTGGAAAGTTGACTTGCCAATGTATGAAAGCTTCACGTGGCTCAGTGAGAGGTTCTGAATGGCTGTGTTTGATAATTCTGTACAAAGTTTCTTTGTGCGATTTTCACCAAGTTCAACGTTGTTCAGTATGAGGCCAAACAGATTTCCAATTGCATGTAAACATCCTGTGTGAATCTGAAAGGAAAAGAAAAAAGAGTTTTGACCTAAACAAGGGCATTATGTAAGAAATGTGATCCACAAAGCCAAAATTTTGAAAGGTTTTCAAACGAGATTTTGAAGCAGAATTTAACTCCTACACAGATTTATCCACAGCCAAGTTCAGACAAACAATTCTTGGAGTTTATACTTTTTGTGACAATGGTGCTAAACTTTGCAACATGATTATCATAATTCTGCCTAGTACTCCTTTAGAAGATAAAGTTGCTTAGTGAGATGCAAGTTAATTACAATTTTGTACCCAACTACAAAAAAAGCTTTCACTAGAAGTATCTTAGAATTTGACATCATTCTTCAGCTGATTTCTTTCTTCTGCTAGAGATACCAATACACTAGTGCAAAACCAGACATACTGTAAAAAGTTATTTAGGCCTTTGGACAGCCAGTAAATCCAGAGCAGAAGCTACACTCATGAAAAGTGATTCTACACATTTGCTTCCACAATATAAATCACAAGCCTCCATCATAGTGTTGGCCCCACACCTTGACTCGGATCTATCAGCTGAATGATTAAATACTCCATTGGTCAGAATGCTTCAAATGCATAAGGCTGCTTTTCAGACAGGAGTAGTGTTAAATCAGAGAAGCTTAAACGAGCATTAAGTTAAAGCTTAAACTGCCAAAGAAAGGAGCAGTCCTCTATACTTATCCACAAGCTGTACCCTTGGGCAAGTGTGGCCATACGTGCAGTCACATGGTGAACCAGATAGGGAACCAGCCTGACTACAAGCTAACCAAGCCAAAAAAGTCCATAGAGTTTCCCTAGTGATCCAGCGCATAGCCTCATCAAAGCTTGTACCAGCAAGAGGGAGGGATAAAGTGACCAAGGGAAATAGGACAGTGGGAATGTCTCTTAGCAGTGGTACAAGCTTATGTGACTTTAAAATATTATTGTAATTTCAGTGTGCATGTTTGTTACAGATAAATCAACTGGGAAAAAAACCCAAGCAAATTCAAAGCAAAGTCAGTATTTATATGCTGAGGGTCCACCTGTTTACAACTGCAGCATTTAAGATCACTCCTCAAAGAACCATATTGTAATACTAAGAGGCAGATCCAAGAGAACAGTGAGGATGGTGGCGGAGAAAACATCCACTTTTTTTTTTTTAAAGGAGTGAGCATACTTTTCACAGAATCACAGAATCATCTGGTTGGAAAAGACCTTTAAGATCACCGAGTCCAACCATTCACCCTGCACTGCCAGGGTCCCTAAACCATGTCCCTCAGCACCACATCCACATGGCCTTTAAACACTTCCAGGGAAGGGGACTCCACCACCTCCCTGGGCAACCTGTTCCAATGCTTAATGACCTTCTGTGTAAAGAAATGTTTCCTGATATCCAACCTAAATGTCCCCTGATGCAACTTAAGGCCATTTCCTCTCATCCTGTCATTTGTAACATGGGAGAAGAGACCAACCCCCACCTCACTACAACCTCCTTTCAGGTAGTTGTAGAAAGCGGTAAGGTCTGCACTCATCCTCCTTTTCTCCAGACTAAACAATCCCAGTTCCCTCAGCTGCTCCTCGTAAGTTCTCTAAACCCTTCACTAGTTTCGTTGCCCTTCTCTGAATATGTTCCAACACCTCAACGTCCTTCTTGAAGTGAGGGAACCAAAACTGAACACAGTATTTTTCTGCAATGGTTATTTCTCTGGAGTACCCCACAGGCACAAATGAACATTCTCCTTGATTAACTAGGAAGAGAAACCTAGATTGTATAACTAGCCTTGCATAATATCCCAATTTTTCCCCACTTTCTAAATAAGTTAGCTGTTCAGCTTCAGAACGTACGAAAATTCCTGCGTAGGAAATACCTGGTAAGAGTTCACAGTTACTTGATGTAGCTCTTGCTTGAGACCTCAGATCTACATGGAACCAGTTCTTGCAGATTTCAGTGGGAGAAAAGCAATCATGTGTATCACTACTGTAGGTCAGGAGTAATGCTGTATATAACAGAATGGTTTTATCTTGGACCTCAATGGATCAAAAATATAATGCAAATGCCATATAATCACAAAAGATAAATCAGGATAGTTCCATTTTTTACTTACAACCGTTGAATTTCTGTTGAAATGCTTCCTACCTCTTTCAGTGGATTTGATGACAAATCAAGACTATTCAATGAGGTGTTGCTAAGAAAACTGAAGTCTTCCTTTTTTAATTCAGTGATTTGATTGCCATCCAACATAAGCTCATGAAGGTTCTTCAACTGCTGCTGCAATCCTAAATTTGCTGACTTCAAAAAATTATGAGATAGGTCCAAAATATTTAAGTTCTGGGGAGAAGATACAAACAGAAAAGTACAAAATTCTTTTTATTTTATATAATACAAAACCATTTTGCAATATTAGCATCTAATTGATTAGAAATTAGTTGCAATACTACAATTGAAATAAATCTGTAATAGAGAAATAGCAGCTTTAAAGCTCCTGCAGGAAGAAGCGTTCTGTATCTTCCACACCTGTAACTTTCATTGTGTTCATGGTCATAACCTGCTAAAATATCTACTGCAAACCAAAAAATTACTTCGCATAAAATTCCTTAATTCGCTGAAAGTCCTCCTGTTCCAGATAAAGTGATGAAAGCAAACGCCTGCAGCTGGCTGCAGTTTCAACTACTGCAGTACTAAACCTGGCACTCCCAGCTCTTCACTGTGCTCCACCCCTGTAAACGGAAGTGAGGAAGGTGAAGAGGAATGCAGTAGCAGCCTACAAAGATCAGTGCTGTACACCTTGCAATACTCCAGCTCACACCCAGGTGCTCAGACTCCTCATGCACCAGTAGAGGAGGAGATGCTACCCTAATGGTGACTCCACAGAATGTGCCTTGAGGTGCCCCAACCCTGGCCTCCATCAGTAACAGGGCAGCAGCAAAGTGACAAAGGCCAGAACTTCTGGTCCCCCAACCTCATAGATGCTACAGAGATGAATATTTGACCACATAACTACCAGCTAAAAACCAAATGTAGCATAAAAAGTTTTTGCTCTTTCTCAACGCCCAAAGTCCTGGGAGACTACATTCAGTCTAAGCACTGGCCTTCATGGTCTGAGTAATTACACCTTGACTTTGAGAATTTAGGTTAGCTACCATTTTCAGTCCCCAGGCAACTCAGATTCCACACCATTCACTTCACCCTATATGTCATCTGCTGCTGCTATTCTCTTGGCACAAAACCTGTGTGGAGACGTGCCTCGATGGGATGCCATCCGAAAAGATGGAGAGCATTGACTCATAAGGACGGCTGAGACTCCAGTGTGCTCTAGCAACTGGGCCTTTTCTTCAGAAAAACCACGAAGGAAGATTATATGCTGGGTATTTTCAGATGCAAATAGGCAGCTGTTCTGTACACACACTGGAAAATACAATAAATTCCCTCTTTATACTTTAAAAGGTACATTTGTAAAGCTTACCTCCAGGGTTTTGAAAGGATCATTTTGTACATATATTCTGTTGTACCCTAGATAGAGCTCAGTCAGGTTGGTGCAGGAAGCAAAGACTCTGTCAGGGAGCTTATACAATTCATTATGTTCTAACTTCAGAATCTGCAACAGGGGCACGTTTTGGCACAATTCTGGTTGCAGTTTAGAGATAGTGTTGTAGCCCGCATTCAGGTAAACCAGCTGGCTGTACTTGGTCAGATTGGCAGGACCTAGTTGCCTTAGCTGATTATGGGAAATGTCCAAAGCCGTTATATTGTTCGGGAGATCAGAAGGAATTTGAGTCAGCTTTAGGTGACTGCAGTCAGCCATTTCATTTCGGATCTGACATTGCTTTCCAACTGATGCACACAGCAAGCAGAGAGACACCACTCTGACAGATAAGCTGCTCCACCAAAGAATGGCACTTCCCATTGTTTTATCTGCAAGGGCAAAATGAACACAGTACAAATTAAAATCATTTTGGCATGACTTATATCTTAAACTGAAGGCTAAGCAAGCCAGGCTCAAAAAACATGTAGTTTTATACTGAGCAAACACTCAGTATTTTCTACCCATCAACCAGCATTTTTTTCTGCAGAACAGGCATGTCTAATGATATCTTTAAATTAAGATTTCTTCAAAAACAACAGTATTGTCTTGCATAAAAATAATTATGTTCAAAAAGCTACCAATGCTTTATCTATTATCAATGCTTATTTCCAACCATTTTCCCTTTTCTGATTAGTTTTGCATTGCTTTAACAGTCATAAAATACAATAAATATGACAAATTCTACACAGGCCCCTCAATGTTAATCCCTACTCTCTGAGCTTAACTACACTTAAAATATTTACAGTTATATGCAGTAAGAATGCCTAATATACCATTTCTTTATTTTAGAGTTCTTGCCAGTTTTTGTTTTACAAGCCAGCCACACAAAATTCTAACCATCTTTCCATCTCATAGCAGAAGAAGGAATTTCAGGCTATAGAAAAAGTGTAGGAGAAACTAAGAGCAGACAAAATAAATTAGTACCAACCTAATTAGCGAAAGAAATGGACAAGAGCCAAGGTGTAGAGAATACACTGTCCATAGATTCAATACATTTATCCAAATACTTCCAGGAAAATGTACACATTTAAGAATTTAGATACCCCACCCCATATCTTTTGAGCATTTCTATTAAGGTATGAACATCTGTCCACTGGTGCTCTAATCTTCAATGGCTCTGCCAGTTTAGGCATTACATTTCTGATGAATCTCAGATTTTTCATATTTTATTCAGTTTCAATTTAGTATCCATAAGATTTAAATTCATCTGGTGATCTTGAAATACAGCTCTACTGATAAGGAGGAAAATTAATTCCACACAAATTCTGACCGGAATAGAGCTGTAAGAGCTCAGGTGGCTTCAACTACCCTGCTGAGTCATAGAGTTTGTCTAATTAAATAGCATTTCTGCCTATCAAGAGAAGACTTCAGAGTATCATCTGTATCATTCTTTATGGAATTAATCTTTAGTAGAGGGAGAACAAATACTTTGGGAGTGCTTGCCAGAATATTTTTCCATGCTTTAGCAGAAAATTCTAAGCTTAGGTTCCTCTGCTTCAATTTTTTCTTTGTTTAAAAATATAAAGCTTATACTTTCACCCCTGAAGCTTTGAGTGTCTCCACAATCTCCATATATACCTATCTGTATGGCCTTCTGCCAACAAATTTGGAACCTACCTGCCAGCCTCATTTACCAAAGAGTTAAGTCTCAGCATAATGGGCTCCCACATAGTGAAGCCTATCAGTGCCCCCTGTCAGAACAGGCTATAAAAGGAAATTGAACCTTACTAGACTTAACAGGAATTTAGAAGAGCTTCTCAAAAGAAGCTTCTCCCAGGAAGATGGACTTTCTTAGTTCTGCAGCTCACATTTTCCTTTGCTTGGAACCTGTGTTTAGTTAATGTTATTTAGCTTTGAGTGCATTAGATTATTTCTCAAACAATGAAACAAACAATGAAACAAGAACTCAAACCAGCACATTTGTATAGAAAGAGAAAAAGCCTTCAGAACTGATGTTTTTTAAAGAGAAGTGTTTTCACTGCCATAACAAAACACACTGAGGAACTGACAGTGCAACGTATAGATAAACAGTTTAGCAGGTCAGACCCCATCAGAGTTCAGCTCCGTAAGTGACCTGCCTTTTCAGAGGGCACGCATTAGGACTGCTACAGTGACAAAAAGCCACAATGTAGTGGCCAGAGGGGAACACTGTGAGTCCTCTGTGGGAGCAACCTGGTCATCTAGGGTAAAATCTCAGTAAAATCTCAGTAATATCAGTGGGAGTGGGGATACAAGTTAAGGGAAAGAGGGAGCTAAAGCATTGCAAAGACATATACAAAGGACTGCAAAAGAAGATTTAAAATAAACCTTACTGAAAACCCAATTTCCTGCTGGGCACTGCACATGGGTCTGACCCATCTCCTGCAGCTCAGGCAGCCTCGTTTTCCACTCATCTGCCACTGGCCAACAGGGAAGCGGAGGGGACAACAAATAACTGAAGCTGATGGTCCTGCAGTGACCTGCTACAGCTGCTGCTGAACACAGCACCCATGTCTCTGTAGCTGAGGAAAATAAAGGACCACTTGTCCTGCCTCATTCCTCTGCACCCTAGATGCTAGAAGAGCAAAGGAAAACAAAGCGAGAGCTTGTCTGGAACAAGGCCTGCATCCTTGAGGGTTTGTTTTAGAGACATCAGATAGCTACCAGGCTCCTTGGCAGTTCTTGCCAGCTCATCTCTAAGTTTGAAAGGCGCAGGAAGCACGTTGCACAGACACAAATGGAGTTCTTTGGCTGACTTTCAGGGAGGCCTGAAGGACTGCCTTTTTCTGCTTTTTTTATTGCAGGAAGTCTGGAGTCAGTTTTAGGTGTTTTATGCTTTGGCTGGGGATCTGGTGAAGAAAGTACACCCCTATTATCAGACTTATGGAGCAGTGTTACATAATAATATCTCATGGACAAAAGAAAGAATGATAGTTTTAATGAGTAAGAACTTTTTAAAAATAGCTAATTTAGCAGGGAAGCCTTCAGCATCTCCCAGGGATGGACTCTTCCACTTCACCTATATTGCCCTTTCTGTTTGGTTTTTTTTAAAATGCAAAAATTCCTCCTGCCAGCTGGGATCACCACATCCGGGCACAAGCACCAAAGCACACTCATTAAGCAAACAGCAGCGGCACTGGCTTTGCTAACGTACAAGTTGAGAGAAATCCAAGATCAAGGAAATCACCCAGACTTCCGAGCAGTACTTCGGCTTCGTACCTCTGATATTTGCATTTATTACTAAGAATTGAGGAATGACATCCACTTACCACTGCGGACTTTATCTCCTTCAGTTTGGAGGCATCCAAGGACTGCACAAGTTTCTCAGGACAAGAAAACCATGAAGAGAGAACGCTGCCCAGAGCCGGAAGAAGTGAAACCGAAAGCGGGGACGTGGGATGCCGCGACGAGCGGCGGAGTCGGCTCCTGCGGCGGGAGGCGGCGGCCGCCCCCGCCAGCCGGCGGGGCGAGCGGTACGAGCATCCCCCGTGCCGCGGCTGACGCTGCTCTCCCTTCCGCACCGCGTTTCCCTGACCTGAAATGCTTCAGAGGTCCCGAGGGTGGAGATCGCTCCTAAGCTCAGAGGCTGGCACTTGTGATTTGCGAACAGAAACAGAGTGAAGCACACAGATGCGTTACGGATGAGCAGCATCACACAATCCTACTTATAACTCGATTACAATTTATTCCTAGCTAATTCCAGTGTCTCTGAAAATCCTCAAGGACATATCCCAGAAACAGATACGCTAACTAACAGATTACTGGCATAGGAATATTACCTTTTTAATGTAGAAGCAAAGCACCAGTAGGTTCCTACAGAGCCACATGAAGTATCCCTTTTTAAAAGGAAGTTTGTTTATGTGAGAGAGTAATATACTATGTTTCTAAGAGAGATAATAAAATACTTTCTATTGCATTAAAAATATGAAATAGTTTTTAAAAATCCAAGTAAAAGTTTTAGGTAGAGCTTTTAGATGTACATCCTTTTCGTAATATTTGTGAATTCATATGTCCCTGCTTTGCCAGGGACCTGACCACCAGTTTCCTGGAGAGGACTTCCTCAGTACAAGCTTCTGGATGTGATGAAAGTTGCTACTGCTTCGACTACATTGGCACTGGTGGATCCTCTGCAGGGCACATCCAGCCGTACTTAGGACACTCCAACGCCACCAAGTTCACCTTACATTTTTAGGTAGTCGTACTGTCCCTCTTGAGTGGAGAGTGGGTAGCTGCAGAGTCACTCAGAAAAGAATAAACTTGGGCTCTAATTCTTCTTTCAAAATGTTTGAAATTACAGCCTGCAGCAGTATGTTACCTGCGTGCCCACTGGGAGCTCTGGGAAGGGAGGGAGGCTGTGCTGGTTTCTACCCCATATCCTGTTAAATCTAGGACTACTGACAGATTTGCTGTGGAGCCCAGGGAAGTACGCTGGCTATCAAAGAGGTTAGGGCCCTTACTTCCTTATCCTGCTTTCTGAATTCCTTTAGCAACCTCCTAATATAAATTAATATTTATTCTTGGAGTTAGGACACAAACTGAGACCAGAACCAAGCTCCTTTGGACCTGAAAGGCTCTAAATCCTGTTTTATTCCCATTTTGCAGTTAAACTTTGATCCTCCCTTTCATCTTGCTGTGGGAAGAGCAAATTTCTGTTCCATGCTGCCTGTGTGCTTCTGCATTGGATAAGGTCATTAGACCATAAGCACAACCACCCAAAGTTCCATTAAGTTAGTTACTCTGAAGAGGATTTTCTCCTTTGTGTTTTGTAACAATGCTGCTTTGGAGCAGAAGAGATGACATTGATGGTAAAGAAGCATAATAATTTACATCCTTTGCAGCTCATTATTCCAGCATAGCAACACTGTCAGGTATTTTGCCTCTTGTCTCCCTCTGCATATTTGTACTACAGATAAAGTGTGGTCTTTGATATAACCTTACAATTTATTCCCTTTCAATCCTCTCTTCCCTATACACGTAGGGGACTATTAGGAAGGTGGAGTTGTTTCAGGCACAATGGAGGAAAAACATCTGATGCTGATGAAACTGCTAATTTTAGCAG
This sequence comes from Bucorvus abyssinicus, assembly GCA_009769605.1. NCBI lineage: Eukaryota > Metazoa > Chordata > Aves > Bucerotiformes > Bucorvidae > Bucorvus > Bucorvus abyssinicus. Next base: position 34,943,172 of record CM020026.1, read on the forward strand.
TAATGCCTTTGCAACAGTCTAGCCTTAGAATAATGTTAGTGGCTCAGGGAGACAACACCACAAGGGTGCTCAAAATCTCCACACATGTGGAGCCCTTGCACTGGGCTTAAGAACATTTATTTTATTACAGAAAATTTGGAAGTGACAAAGCTCTTATAGACATTTTGCAGTGTAATTTACAAGAACAAGCAGGGACTACTGTGCAGAGTAGACTCTAGGGCATACACAACCAGTGCAGGTTCAGCAAGTACGGTATTTCTGAGGCAGAGGACAAAGTGGGCACTTCTGTGCTTATTTCAGTGGTGTGATATCACATCAGGCTCTCAAGTTGCTATAACTCCACTGTAGCTTACTCTAAACTATACTTACGTTTTCAAGTGCTAGAAAGAATATGGTAAACTCATAATGGAGGGGAAAGTCAAGCAATCCACATGTCCAAAGCATAATTTAGGAAAAAAACAAGAGCAAAAATTAGGCAATGCTCCTGCATTGTGGTTGAGGAAAGGGAGTTGGTTCTGAATGGTGACAAAAGGCAGTCGGTCAAAATTCCAGAGATGTAGTCAACAGCAGAGTAAACAGTTGCTGCACAGACCTAGTTTAAGCTTATCCAGGCTATAAGCACAGACGAGTGGGAATGTAAGTGCAATATCTCACGGAACACTTCCAGAGCAAACATGCCACCAAAACTTAGCTTAGAAAGAAGCAAAAAGGAAGTCTACTGATCTTAACCTGATCTTCAGATATAAACAAGTGTATTAATTTAGCACATGGCTATTTGGACTTGTGTTTTTGTAAATGGCAAGTCAGACTGCAAGCATCAGAGGGAAGACCCAAAATGACAATTTCTATGACTATCAGCCACTTGAATGGTGAAAGTGCTATATGTTGTGGTGGGATTCAGTTATCCCAGGCAGAAATGAAGGGGTTCACGCAAACAGAATTTAAAGACCTCTGAAAGAAAGCCTAGCTACCAGGAGAAGGAAAGCAGGAAAGAGCAGAGCTGAACAGTTAAGATCTGAGGCAGGTCATGATGAGTGACATCTTGAACCATCAAGGCAACTAGAGGAGAGGACAGTGTGGCAGACAGAGTTAGCTTGTATCTACCCCTGACACAGAAAAATAGATGCTGCTTCCGTGTTGTGATTACATGAATTCAGCTAAGTTTAATTGTGCTGTTGAAGAATCTAACAGGTCAGGTGCCTGTTGGGTGCAATAGTTCCTTTAACGCTGCTCATTCATCACTGACAATTTACAGCTTGTGAAAATTTAATGACAACATTAGCTTTTTGTGGATACAAAAGTGGAAAAGGGTATCTGAGGACTGACATGCATATCAATGGTAAGGCAGACTATGTTCACTAACATTCTCCCAAACCCCTGGGTGCTCAAAGACAGGATAATTTGCTTCCATGCATTTCTTTTCTTATTCCTTGCTGAAAACGTGACCTAAGCAGGTACCTGAAAGCTCCAGCCATTGTTTGGAATTTAAGCTATCTGGTAGCCAGCCATGTGCAGTGGCTCTCACTAAACTGCTGCCTGGAACATGCAAATTGCCAGTGGACACGGACAGATAAACTCTACAGCATTTTCTCACCAGTTTTGACACTGGGGTGTACGCTTCCTTCTTGTGTTGCATTGATTGTAAAGATCAACTGCAAAACAAGTCACATTATCTGAAAAATGCTGGCACAGTAAGAGCATTTACAAAAGTTCATTTCAATTAGGTTGCTTTCCTTAGCCTTTTCAGAAGGCAATTTAGAGAACTCTAGGATGGATTCCTGTTCAAAACCATCTCTCCTCTCTATATTGGTGCAGTTAGAAAGGTATTTACAACCCTTTTCCCTGCATCTGCAAGAACAAGGATGCATCACTACCAGAGTGCCACATTAATGCCTTTTCTTTATATCCAGGGAACTCTAATTCCCAAGAGAGAACCCTGGAGCTAGAGAAATGAGCCACTTTTAAGTTAACCATTTAGTCATGGTTAGAGAAGGTCAAAATTATTCACTTCATTGTTTCAACATTTTTTTCAACACTGTTTCATGTTTGCATCACTGGATTTATGTATATATTTATCGCTATTAAATATTTTAGCTTTTTACATACTGAAGTAGTAAAGAGAGTGGAATTTAGGACTTGGGCATTCTCGTATCATGGAAATATTTTTTTTTTTTTGTAATTTCTACCTCTAAGAAATCTCCCCAGCAGGTGACAGCCTTCTTAAAATCTTGTTCTTATCCAGCTTTCTCAATCAAGCATGCACATTAAACATTTTTGATTTGTAGTAGTTTCCATTTTCCAGCATCCACCCACAGTATTTAATTGCCTGGTTTCAGAACCCTTTTTTGCTGTTCCCCGTTTTTCTGGCACGTTTTCATATTTCTTTTCACAGTATATTTCCAAGAAAAAATCTATATCCCAATGCAGATCATATACAATTGCCCCCATACCAAGTGACTTCACTGTGAACACAGCAAACTTTAATGATAAAGTAGAAATGCCAACATTTGATTTACACTCATGCTGGCAACCCATATAACAAACCCTAGTACTAGTCTACCACTCTTAGAAATATTTTCCTGCTAAAGACTATGCCTTTGAAGGCGATGTAAACTCTACCTTCAAAAGCTAACCTGTATTTAAAAGATTCACAGCTGCCTTCAATCTTTCCGTTTACTAAAATCTCTATTCAGTTATATCCAGTATCTTCTTGCATTGCATCTTTTCCTCAGTAAACACCATGGCCTGAAAGCCCTAAATGCTCAGATTCGCTCTGAGCTCACAGAAGGTAAGATGCACAGAGATGAATAAACATGCAAACACACCCACGTAGTCCACCCTTTTTTCTTCCCCACACCCAAGAAATATTTGGCTGTGCTGACAAATCCAAAATTCCTTCTTTACAATGGCCTTGGGTACATCTCTTGTCCACACCTGTTCTCTGTTGTCTCTCATGAAACTATGGAAATGGTGGCAACAAGTTATTCTTCAGGTTATTTTTTTCTCACCAAAATAAATATATTTTCAACCCTACCAAATTTCAGTGGAGACCCTATCAGCTGCCAGGTATTAAAAGTTTCTAAGTTGTATCACAGCTGCCGTATACACAAGTTGCTGCATCTAACTTCACTTACAAGGTACGAGACAAATCACCAACATGCTGTTAAATGCAGTGAATATTCATTGTGAACCTTCCAGAAATATCACTGCTTATGTGGTGCCACTGAACCTCAGACAAATGATCCTGCTTCCGTATATCCTTCTTAATCGTATGGGATTTTTGGTAATGTTTTGTTTTATCGTGAAGGATCCAAGGCTAGTTATGCATTGCTCCCAACAGGATTTTTTTTTACTTGTCTTAGATGTTGCTTTCAGTAGTTTTTGGTTTGCTTAGCAGAATAGCCAAAGAAATTGTAACAGTCTTTAGAAAACCAGATGTTTTAGGGGAACAACTACTTGGGCAAAGCTTTTGAGGAAGAGATACCATATCATTTCAACTTTCTAATTTAATTTTTTTGTGCTAGAAATAGTTTATTTTTGTAATGGTAAACATGACCCATATATTTTAAATGTAACAACTATAACACAAAAATGATGAAGCTGAATAAAAGTATAGGATAAAGTAACACGATTCTATGCTCTTGAAACAAAACTTCTGTTCTACAGGTATTTTATATTTTATTTTTTCATTCTGAATTGGAGTGAACACAACAGCTATTTGTATCCAATCAACGGCTCTTTTAAGCCCATTGTCAAGATCCATTACGTAGCCCACATTCTTTAAAAGAGGAACAGTGAAAGTTAGGAAAACATTTACAGAGAAGAAAAACAAGAAAGGTCAATCATAACTGCTATCAAAACTATCAGGTTTTAACTATAATCTTGTTAGATTAAAATCTGAGGACTGAATCCCAACACCAATGCATTAGATTGTTACTTAACAGAACTTCAGCAGAACTTAAAACATCTGTTGCTATTCAGAGATTAAGGTTATGAAAGCTTTTATCTATAAATGAAGTGTGGAACGATATCTTTCAATTCCTTCTCATAGCCAGAACGAAGACACAAAAAATAGAGAAGTGTGTCTTATTGTAACTAGCTAAAAAAAATTACTGCGTTTAACAGCTGAAACAAATTTCCAATTTAATTTGTAAGGCAATTTTTATGGAAGTATTGGAAATACGACTGTTTTGGATAGCAATTATATCTACAAAAAACTGAAATCAAAGAAAACATTTTATAAACAAAATGTAAAGTACTGGGCCTGAAATGTCTTGAAATTAGAGACTATTAGAATTTTTTTATATTGCACAAAACGCATTGCCTGGGGCCAGTTTCTTTTTGCCTACAACTTAATGCTTTGAGAATGCAAAATACATTTGGAGACATTTGTTTGCAAATAGAAATAGGCATTGCACACAAATTATGTGATCCCATGCATGGTAATAGCTGTGCTGTTCTCCATTAGCCGTACTGATAAGGGGATTTAATTACCTTATGCTCCAATCACTTGGCTATAATTTTGACTCAGTGGGGAATTTAACAGAATAATACTATGACATCCAGACTGATTTGCATTAGGGAAAGTTAAAACTGCAGAATAATGTTAAGGAAGTATGGGTCACCACTCTGTTCGGCACAACTAAAACAGCATGCCGGAAACATTGTAAACTGGTTATCAGTTGGGTTTCTATATTCTCAAGTATCAGGGGGTACTTGAAGATAATATAAATGGACAAAGAAGGCAAAAAGAAATTTTCCAGTGCGATGTACATTATTGCAAACAATGGAAACAAAATATAGAAATTATACACTTAAAATATGGGTCCTTGCTTGAAGTAATGAGGCTTCACCCCAGGCAGACAGAAACTGAGGAAGCATAGAGACCAGGGATCAAAATGGGTCTTAAAGAAAAATCTTATCTAAGACTGTCATTTTGCCCCACAGCTGGTTACATTGGCTGAATTCCGACCTAATTTACCAGAAGTAAGGATTTATCATTTACTGCTAGTAACACAGGAAAGATGCGAGATGACTTGATAGTGAAGGACGCCACAAGGACTATTTAAATACATCTAAAAAGTTGTTACTATCCATTTGCAACTTCGTATTATGCAAACAATTGCTGATCATTGTTAATTTAAAAAAGATGCTGAGAGCTAGAAAGATTCCACAAGAGATGGCTTTATATTCTGCAGAGAATCCTGCCAAGTAACACAGCCAAATAAAACTAGAAGTGTCAGTCTGTATCACAGCCACTGTCACAGACTGCAAAACACTACACAGAGTGTAATGAACTTAAAACCAGGAGTACAAATGGATAAACAAACAGAATATTACACAGGAAAAGTACAGGAGTGAGAGCACGGCTTAGCTCGGAGCACGTGAATGGTGTTCTCCAGCCTGATACCTGAGGATGCTTAACAAACTGAAAGCAGTGTGCCCTGTCTGAACACCACCGATCTACAGTGCTTCAAGACAAAGGAAAAAGTCCTAATGTTCAAAATAAAACATTCCTCTCCAAAATGAAACGAGAAGATCCCATAGCCTGAAATCAATTCAGTAAACAGATGTTAAGACCCAGGAACGGAAGAAAGGAGGCCTCAGATTCCTTAGCTCGCAGGGATTGCCTCATTTGCCTTCCAGTGAACGCTAAAGATCATGGGTAGAAACATTTGTAAGCAGAGAATTAAGTTTGGGGGTTTTGTTTAAGCACTGAGCTGTAAGTTACTTAATACCTCTGCTGAAACTAGTCTGTTGTAGTGCACTGTATGATCTTTGCTCAAAGCAACTAAAGTCTCATGTATTAAATATTTTCACCTGTTCACAAATGTGTGATACAGAAAGAATCATTAAATCAACCCATGACTTACTACAAAGCAAGCCTGTTTGCAAGTGTTTAGAGATATGCTTGAAAATCGTTCAACTGTTAAAAAGTTCCCGCTCAGCTGTAGCACTGATGGCACAGGTATATCTTATGTTGAAAGTAATTTTGAACTACATGAAAATATATTTGAAAAACATCACATGGAACAAGATAGGATATGCTCCTTACAGTTTACAGATACTACACAACATGCTTGTGGTCAGATCTCAAACCTGGATGAAATCTGAATTGCTGAGTTGCTCAGCAGAACAAAGATTAAGATACTACATTTTAAAAATACATATATTCTGAGCTAAAACTAAAGCAAATTTTTTTACAGAAGAATGTCACATGTTAGAGCTATATGTAAATATCTACCCAAATATGCCTGTGCATGTATTCATACTTACTAACTTTATACTGATGGTGTCTGTATATAGCAAGGGGGCAATCCAATGTAAAAACTGTTGTCTTTATGTCAGCCAGATGTGAAGTACTGCCACTTTGCTACAAGAAAGATAACCTGAAAAAGAGTTCTGAGTTCAAGTAAAAATTCGGTGGATAAAATTTTGGCCTCAAAGGACATAATTTCCTTCAACTCATTAGGAATTTCATTATATCACAAGATGATACTTGTACTACTGTTTCTTCTTGGTATCACAGACCTCAGGCAGAGCTAAAATGACTGTAGTCTGGAACTGGAGTAACCCATTTCAGAGTTAGATTTTCAAAAAACATGTAGTTATCTCTCCAACTTCATAAGAAAAAAATCCATTATATACAATCACATAATCTTATGTCTACACCAGAAACCTCTGTCTCAAAAAAAAAAAAAAAAAATTAAAAGGACTAAAAGGTCAGGCTGCCTACCACTAGACAAAATACCCGTTTCTGTATCAAAACTTTACCTGTAGCCTTAGCAAGTTTTCTATTATCTTCAAATGCAGAAATCTTTCTCATTTCCATCTCAACATACTTTAACATGACTGAGAATGGAAATGTTAATATTTTTGATATTTGCATAACCATCCCTGTACTGCTATTTCTCCAGAAAGGAAAATGTAAACATGTTACTCTATTGGTTATATTCATGTTATTCACATTACACTCAGTCTAAACTTGTCTTTTAAAGACAAGTTTACAGACTTGTCATTTGATCAATATAAAACAACTAAAAACTAGCACTCTGATATTTTTCTGGATGTGAAGATAGTCTGAAAAAAGTTCTCAATCCACAGATTTAGTTTATTTTTTGTTAAGGTTTCAGTTCTGTCTTCAATTTGAGACTTGTTGACAGGGTCCCTTGGGAGCCAGTCCTGAAGGGCAAAGGAGGCCAGAAAGGCTGGACATTCTTAAGGAAGGAAATCTTAAAGGCGCAGGAGCAGGCGAGCCCGGTGTGCTGGAAGACGAGCCATAAGGAAAGAAGGCTGGCCTGGCTAAACAGAGAGCTTTGGCTGGAACTCAGGAAGAAAAGGAAAAGTGGTGTTACCCAGGTCTCAGTATTGAGGCCAGTTCTGTTTAACGTCTTTATCAATGATCTGGATGAGGGGATTGAGTGCACCCTCAGTAAATTTGCAGATGACACCAAATTGGGTGGGAGTGTTGATCTGCTTGAGGGTAGGGAGGCTTTACAGAGGGATCTGGACAGGCTGGATCAATGAGCCAAGACCAGTGGTATGAGGTTCAACAAGGCCAAGTGCTGGGTCCTACACTTGAGTCACGATAACCCCCTGCAACGCTACAGGCTTGGGGAAGAGTGGCTGGAAAGCTGCCCATCGGAAAGGACCTTGGGGTGTTGGTCTCTAGCCAGCTGACTATGAGCCAGTAGGGCTCCTGGGTGGCCAAGAAGGCCAGTGGCATCCCGGCTTGTATCAGCACTAGTGTGGCCAGCAGGAGTAGGGAAGTGATTATCCCCCTGTACTTGGCACTGGTGAGGCAGCACCTTGAATACTGTGTCCAGTTTTGGGCCCCTCACTACGAGAAGGACGTTGGGGTGCTGCAGTTTGTCCAAAGAAGGACAACGGAGCTGGTGAAGGGTTTAGAGCACTAATCTTATGAGGAGCAGCTGAGAGAATTGGGATTGTTTAATCTGGAGAAAAGGAGGCTGAGGGGGAAACCTTATCAGTCTCTACGATTACCTGAAAGGAGGTTGTAGTGATGTGGGTGTCGGTCTCTTCTCCCAAGTAACAAGCGAGGGGATGAGAGGAAATGCAAGTTGCACTGGAGGAGGTTTAGGTTGGATATTAGGAAAAATTTCTTCACCAAAAGGGTTGTCGAGCACTGGAACAGGCTGTCCTGTGGTGGAGTCACCATCCCTGGAGGTATTTAAAGCATGTGCAGATGTGGTGCTGAGAGACATGATTTAGTAATAACTTGACATGCTAGGTTAATGGTTGAACTTGATGATCTTGAAGGTCTCTTCCACCCAAAACAATTCCGTGATGATGAAAGCAGGGCCACACATTTGGAAATCGATTAAGGAGAAAGCAAAGATAAGGAGACAGACTGCAATAGGAAATTATGAGCATTAAAAATTTCTGGGGAAAAAAAAAGGTCATATTAGTGTTGAAACATTGCAGTCTGTGGAAGCAGTATAACAATGAAAAAAGTGAAGGTTCACAAGTAATGCTTCCTGGGCTGTCTAGAAGCCTCTAAAGTAGCAGTTTCTCTATGTGTCTTGCATGCTAAAAGATTTAAGAACATGATGGCTTTCACCAGCCTCAGCTCGTTGCTCTTACCTAAGAAAATTTGAGTGCTGAACATAAGGAAAGTAACCCCAAAACAAGTGTGTAGCCAAAACACCAGTCCTGTGTTCTAGCTTCCTTGGTCTCCCTGCCTTTTTCTTTACCTTCACCTCTGTGCAACTTCTTTGCAATGTTGGGCTCCCATGTTCAGACTGGTTCTCACCAGATACATATGTGAAAATGGCATTCTGAGACATTAATTGCATGCAAGATTGCTGACAATATAAATTTACAACATATGATGAGCTTCTAAAAGTTCTGTCTTAGGCAGTAGGAGTATTTTACATCTTTGCTCTAATAGTGTCCAATCCAATGAGCAAACTTTGTCAAGAATTTCTTGTTAATTGTACAAAGATTGAGTTGACAATTATAATTCTGCCATTGCAAGCATCTGTCTAGCTAATAGATCCAACTACTCAGATGTCCAGGAATTTGGGTGATAAATGAAGCTCCAGTTTGTCTAAGTACCCTACATCAGTGCAGAATGTATGATGCATATCAGGGAAGTAAAGCACATATGCTGGGTTACCTAAAAGTAGCCTCACATTGTCTTTCTCTTTTAATTACACCACAGAAGTGAGGTGTTGTAAGATGTTCTTTGTGTCAGGCTGCTACTGACCACACTGGGAAACTCTCTGTAAAATGACGGTCCTGACCTGTAATGAAAACAGGTTCTTGTGTGTACAGAATCAGTCAAAGGGTCTCAAAACGGTTATTTGTATCCCCCAAACTATACAACTGAAGTATCTACTTTAGAAGGGATCTGTCTCACTGTACTATGTAAACAGACCGTAGACACAATGCATCTCTTCTGATTCGAATTCCTTGTGTTAACAGTATTGAAAAAACCCTTCAGTTAACAGCACTGAAACAAAACATAAAGTTTTCCTTTGAAGAAACTGTAGGAGGCAGCAAAGACAGCGGATTGGATCCTATATAGGACTACATGGCCAAGTACGTATGTAAATACTGAATAGGTTCGTTGAAATTCCTTTAGCTTTTGAGAACTGTGACTATTAGTTACTGCTTTAGTGTGGCTAATAGTTGAAATACAAATAGATTGATACAAAAATAATGTATCCAGAATATATTTAAATGTTTTTGCACTTTATTATTTAGCAGTTGACCTAACAACAGAACTATGAGAAATATTATATTTCAGGTAGTTGAATTATAAGCAAGTTAGGGGAAATGCATTAAATCACCAATTTATCTTTTCTACATAAGACAGTAAAATAATATGAAAAGCATAAAATTGCTGTGTGTACTTTTTTTTTCTTCACAATACAGCTGTTTATAACAGGAAACGTCACATTTTTAGATTTTGCAAAGGCAGCATCGATGTATCAGGTTAGCAGTACCTCATCAAGCCATCAGTCAGTTTTTTGTACATGCAAAAAACTACCACTAGATGTCAGCATTAACTGTCTGCAAAATACAAACGAACCAGTTCGTTTCTACTTAGGCATAACTACGAAGCCATGAACTAGCTCATGAAATCCAAAGTTCTTTAAGGGAAACGTTTAACCTAAAGGCTGATCCTGCAACAGGATCAGGGCTACGTGGCTAGCACAACTCAATTTGCTGTACTAAATTTACAAAATGTAAATGACAAAGAAGTTTCACATTCATGTCCTTAATAACTGAACATTTAGTACACATGAAATGAATCATTTCATTCAGCTGCAGCTAAGAAGCAGCCAAGCCCACAGCCTTATAAAATCTGGTACGTGTACTGCAAGCACTACTCATAAGCCTTCTGCTGCTACTGAATTTACCAGAATATTATTTAAATAACATAAGGAGCAACATATGGACCTAGCTGCATTTTAACAGCTTCACAACACAGTAATTCCTGCAAAATTCAGAGCGGCATCATTATGACAGTGGTGTGATACCTGACAAACGTGGCTTATTACTCCTAAGATACAAGCCTTAACCTTCCCCAGGACTGCCCACAAGCTATTTATCATATGATAAACGTGGTGACTGATTCGTTAGAATTATGCAAAAGACAGAAAGCTGCGAGCACTTGTGGCTTTTTTGGCAACTGAAAGTATCTGAGAATTTCTCTCCTGATTCAGTTAAGTACTTCTTTTATCTGCTTATTTTGCTTACAGCCATGAGGATATATGCCTTACTAAAATGCCTTTGACCTGTTTTTCCTTTCTGAATTCTTGTGCTTCTTTGTAGAAGCAGGCAGGGCTGAACACCAAATATGAAAGTGTAGGAACACCAGTATTAATATCTAGACTATTACACTGCTCTCCAAAGCAATTTATGAAATAGATTCACACCTGGGAATGGTAAGTTGTTTTGAATTCGCAGTATAGACAGTGGAACATTTTTGGACTTAGATTTCAAGACAGATTTCTGTATTTAAGAGAACATGGATTGAAGGGAGCAGTGGTGAATAATTTTGGTTTAATACTTTTGTCCCAAACAATGTCCATAGGAAATTCACATCATTAGTTTGATTGCAGCTGAAGGTAAGAGCAATGTGTGTTGCAAATAGTTAGTATGCAAATCAGAAGGAATTCTATCCTTCGAAGTTCCCCTAGGTGTAAGCCTGGACAGGCTATTTTACTACCTTTTTATCATTTTCCCTATCCTATAGGAGGAGGTGAAACTTGTTTTTTCATTTTTAGAGAAAATATGGGCATCTGCAGAAAAAATATACTGCATATTATCAGCTGCATTGGTGCATGCAATCAGGAATCGACAGCCTAGAATCTCACTAGTTTTTCAGATCAATATTTTCTATGAGATTTTTGCTACCTGTGTTGAAAATGAAGTGACCATGAAATCTGTAGCCTGCACAACTTCCCTAAGCAGATTATTGTATCGCTGTTTTCTATGTTCTCTCCTGTTCCATTGAAATGGCTGGTCGAGGCAGTTGGGTATTGTCTAAATTAAATTTTAAGTCCTTTAGCACAGACAATATCTGAATTTACATAGCGCCTAACAACCTTAAACTCTGGGCATTACCATAGTGTCACTGCTGACTGACCAATTCAAATGTGAAATTTAAAAAAAAATCGCAAAAGATCCAGAAGGCAAGTTCTATAGTTGTTGAGTCCAAGAACACTTCAAGGTATGCAAGAGCAGTGCGCTGGTTTACCTAAGTTAAAATAGTTGGACATATCTAAGCACATCGCAAAGCTTCCTGAAGCAAATGGGGCTTCTTTGAGCTACGCTGTTTAACCTCCAGACCATTTCTGCTACCAAGGCCATTACTGTAGGTATTCAGGAAACAATAGGAAAGAGCCAATAAATCCTTCAAATTGCAAATAAAATCGCTTCTATCAAAGAAGCCAGCCAATTCACAGTATGGTTCTGTAACTTGCCTACCTTGTAGGTCAAGCTAGAGGTGCAATGTAAAAACTGAAAAGTGAGGGAGGCAGACAAACTATTTACAAACTTATAAATAAAGGGGTTCAAATCTTCTTTTAATGGTCTATTAAGTCACCTGGATGATTTTTGCTACAAATACTTATCAGCAAAAAAAAAGGGATAATTTTCACAGCATCTAAAGATTTAAAACTGAGTGTTATGCCTTGAAATACTGTCTTTTCAATGAGTATTTTGTACTACAAGTTAAATAAGTACAAAAGAGAAGCTGGTGCAGAGCGGTACCTTTCACCAATGTTGTCAACTACAACCATCACAAACATGTAATTTGGATTCCCAGGAAACCTGGACTCTCCTTTAATTGACTTTATATCAGGAGTAAAACTTTGGGGTAAGAAAGCCTTATTACATTCACATGTTAGTCCAATTAAGTTGACAGCTGGAAGCTCTTACATAAAGATGACAGCTAATGACCTTCCCTCCAAACAAGCTGAAATTGTTAAAAAAAAAACCAGAAAAGAAGATTCTTGAAGCTATAGCCTTAAACAAAAAACAGTAAGACAAGCAAAAAAGCAGTGAATCAGGCACATCAAATATACAGAAAATTTTTGTATCTTTTTCCTATGTTTTAAAACTCATGTTTTTTAATTATCTCATGCCTCCCACTACAGACATGCTTGTTTGTACATTCTCAGAGCAACTATTCAAAATCAATTTCTCTCCACCTGAAGCCACACTTCTCACAATATTGACAAGGTCAGTGAGGTCCACAGGAAGTAATTTGCTGAGTAAGTGCTAGTCATGCAATTTACAGCTGCTTGGATGAGCAGTTTCAATTTACAGCACATTTTTTCAAGTTGCCAACCTGTTTTAAGGAAAAACACCTGAATTATTCCCATCAATTTTGTTGTATCCTTTCCGTAAGTGAGACTGCTACCCAGATTTTTAATGTCAGATACAAATAGGATTGTGACTTTATATATCCTGTGAACTAAAATAGGAAGTAGTGCCTACTTTATAGAATTACAGCCACTTTTCACTCCTGTCACATGTAATATGAGATGAAGGAATAAGATATCAGAGCTCCAAAAGCTGTTCAGGGACGTAACTGAAAGAGTGATTAATGCTGTTGCACAAAAAGGATCTCCTTAATCATTTGGATACAGACTAGATCATGGCTCTTTAAAAATCCTTATAGTAGACATTAGAATAGTGTTCTATGCCAGTTACCCTGCCCTGTTTCAGAAGTTTTAACCCAACAGCTTTAAAAGTTGAAAAGGGGAAAAAAGAAGGTCAAAGGATATCAAAAAAGGGATTTGTTCTCTTAAGCAAATAAAACACTGTGTGCACAAATACATTCCTATACAGTGCCTGGAAACACATCACAGAAGGGTTCTCTAATAAAGTGATCATATTATTCATTAACGTTTAAAAACTATTCCAACATACTGCTCTGTGGTATGTTCTCAGCCTGCTTTGCTGCAGTTAAGAAAAAGGTCCAAGGTTCATAGGGGAGGGCTTGTAAGCAGCTCACAAACAATGTGCTTGAAATTCCTTCCTTTTGTAGCAGGAGTGCAAAACTACAGTTGAATAATTAAGCTATTGAACTAGGATTTATGCCGAAAAGACTAATTTGTAAGCTGTGCCCAAAGTGTCTGAGTTTGAAGTGATTTGCATATTTCTTCCTCTGTTATTCTAGGAATGCTATGGGAAACTCGCTACCCCAGGTCTCAGCAGTAGGTTTCTCACGCATACCTTTCCAAACTTGTCTTTGAAAACATGAAAGCAATGACTCTGACAAGCATCAATGTTATATTTGTGTGGCTTATGAATACAGGTATTCTTGAAACAGGGAGTTAACGTGAAATTTCTTACAATGTACAATGAGATTCTGTTTATCTAGGTTACATTAAAAATTAATCTTAATGATTTATGCAAAAGTGTAAGGGCTGTGATAAACATGAGGAGTGAAAATCTACCAAATGTTTATGTACCAAGATAAAAAGCAGACATTATAGCTGTGAAATAGGAAATAGTGATGACACCGCAATGGGCATTCCTCTGAACACATTTGTTAATCATTACTTTAGTACAAAGCCTGCTTTTGCAGCTGGAACTGAGCAAAAATAGATTTTGACTGTGACACTTCAGTATTCACATTATATTTCTTATTTAATTGTATAATAAATTCATTAATTTAATCATTGGAAGTCATTAAGCTATCAGCTTAAATCTCTCATCCATATGAAATTACTTTCAAATGCTAGTTTAAGGAATGCACATAAATTATGGCAGAAGTGTTCACTTAGATCAAGTCAAATGATATTGAATGGGAAAGCTAATGCAATGCAGTGGCTATTCAGGTTCAGTAAAAAAAGAGACAAGCAAGCAAGCTAGGTGCTAAAGACACTGTTGGATATAACATTTTTTACTGCAATGTACGCATCCAGGTGTATCTTCTTCCAGGGTTTGACATTTTATGGGGATTTTTTCTGCTTTTGTCATACTTTTTCACTTCTTATGTGAGCTGTTATGTTTGTATCCTTTGCACATATCAAAGCAGAATCCTTGGAAAGAGAGTGGAAGATAGTCTGCTAAGAAGTAACTGAGCATGCCTAATGGAAAGAAGGTTCAGGACATGGCAGAGCATACAATCGTATCGAAGAGGCCCTGCAGGCGTTCAGCACTGCCTCACTGCACTGGCCTGCCAGGCACCAGGAGCAGTGAACCCACGAGTACCCACGAGTCTGGTGGGGAATATGTGCAGTCATCTTTAGCAAGCCTCTGAGACATGCTAAAAGAGATCCCTGCCATCAGCTCTATTCACTATCAACCTTGTTGTACTGTAACAAACCCTTCTACAACCACAGGTCTTCAAGAAGGATGGATGGAACTACATACCCTTAACTCCAAAGCATAGCACCTTTAAGTTAGTCCACTTTGGAAAAATCATCATAGTAAAGCTTATGCTGTAAATGGGCTTATAACTAAAGTAAATATAGCCCATTAGCTTGTTAAAAATGCAAAAGCTTTTTTCCTCTCCATCTAAACCTCTGCTCATACATTTCAATTTTCTTGGTACTATTGGTATTTTTGACTTCAGAATGCTTAGAAAAGATGATTTCACAGAGGTTGTGAGACCACGTTTGCCTGCAGATGAGAGCCATATAACAGAATCAAATTCTTTGCAGCTTGCACAGTGTTTTATAGATTTTTATTGGACTGCAGTAAGTGGGGCGGCATTTTTATTATTGAGCAACAATTTTTTTTCACAGGAATAGCTACTTAACCAATTTTTTTTCATACTTTTATCGATGTGTAACCCATTGAAAAGAATTTAGGGCCCTAGATAAGAACAGCCAACTCATTTCTTAATAGCAATGGAACCATCATCTACTCAAGATTCCTGTGCAAATCTGTCATTGCAACAAATATATATGTTGTGGCAAATGCAACCTGCTTAACTAGCTGGCTCTTAAACTCTGAACTTTCATTTTGATACTATAGATGCTCTTGCAGTGCCATACAGCAAAGAATGCTTTCACTTATGACTACAAAGCAACCTCTGATGTTTTTGATACTAGGCAAATGAGACACTACCCTGTACCAAGCATTACTAAAAGGGAAGAAATCTCCCTAGACGCCTGTACACAAGAACAATTTTCAGCAGGCATAAGTACAAATATGGCAAGTGAAGATAGAACAGTGACATTCCAATTCATAATTCAGACTGGAACATAGCCTAGCCCTTATGACCAGCAGCAGCATGAAAACAAAACAAACAGGCTGTTTGAAAGGAAAAAGTCTAAATACAACATACACCATTCCACTAGCAGCTTGGAAAGATAACATGATTATACAACAGTCTGAGGAACTTTTTTTGTAACGTTACATAATTTCATATGCTATATAATACAGGAAACTAACCTCTGCAGTTACTCATAACATGAAATAGTGTTTAGGGCATACCCAACCAGTGTATTTCTAGTTCAAAGCTTTTTCTGTTTGGAAGGAGACACTCTACATGATAAACTGATGATATCCTAAAAAGGACATCTGGGTTTTTCATGAGGGAATTTTAAGGGTAGCATTTGGATAAATATAACCATTGCAGAAGCCAAAAGCCCATCACATGTGTTGGAAAGAAGTAGTCAAAGATCATTGCTTGAATGGATTTTGTCAGGGTCAAGGCAAGAATTCAACAGTACATACCACGAATGCCACCAGCTTACAGCACTGCACAAATAAAGTTTCAGAAAATAAAATTTGGAAGAGACACTTGCTACAAAACTACCAGCCCTCACATGAAAACTGCATTTTCTAGGAAGTAGTAGGCAAATGCATAGCAAAATTAGGACAAAGTGACTGCTTATGAGTCCATATAAACGCATTTGACATCTGTACTTACCCACCAGCTTTGATTTAAGGTTGCTGTATTTAGTGTTAGCAAGGCCACGATCTATTATTCTGATTCTCATAGTCTTGCCCAAACACAAACCATTTTGCCAATGAAGCCTAATGTAAATTCAAGAAAAGCAGAGGTTTTCAGTAGAAGTACTTTTTAAGGCTAGTCCTGACAAACAAATATGTTCCAAGCAAAGTGCAAAAAACCTGCACTTGAGAAGGAATAATCCCATGCACCCAAACACACAGGGGTCTATTTGAATGCGAAGTGGCATGGCAGAGAAAGACCTGGAGGTGCTCATGGAAAACAGGTTGAACATAAACCTGAAATGCACCTGTGCAGCAGAAAAGCCAGTATCTTGGGTTGCATTAGCCAGCAGGCTGATGGAGGTGGTTCGTTCCCTCAGATTAGCACTGCTGAGACCAATTCTGGGCTTTCTGGCTACAAGACAGCTACAGACATACCAGAGCAAGACCAGTGAAAGCAATTAAGGGATTGGAGTGCTTTTCATATAAGAGGCTGCAAGTAGAATGATTGTTTGGCCTGGAGAAGAGAGCAATCAGAGAGGATCTCTCTGTGTGTAAATATCTGATGGAAGCGTGTAAGAGTCTAAGCTAGACTCTTCTCAGTAGTACCCAGTGAAAGGATGAGGCAATGGACACAAAATGAAATACTGGAAATTGTTTAAACAAAGAAGTTTTTACTCTTAGGGTGATGAAACACTGGAACACATTGCTCACAGGCTGTAAAGTCTTCATCCTTGGAGATACTCAACACCAAACTAGACATGGCCCTTATCAACCTGCTCTAGGTGACCCTCCTTTGTGCAGAGGGTTGAGTAAACAATCTCCAGAGGTCCCTTCCTCCATCCTCAACTATTTTATGATTCTACAAAGTATCAGTGAGACTTCACATGATTCAATTCAAAGAGCTCAGGCCAACCTACCTTCCTTTTAATAGGTTTTCACATGGTCACATTTTTGAATCTTATTAAAGAAAGGCACCAAATATACCACTTACAATGAAAGCATATTTTAGGCTTCCCTTTACATTATATATGATATTGGAAAACATTCACCGATAATATTGTTTAAAAGCCATGAGACTTAACTGCAGATCTTTAAACAGTTCTAATGGGAAACAGAAACACCCTATGTCAAAAAGCATGCATTTAAGCAAAGTTAGTTTAGACTATGCAATACTGCAGCAGACTAAAAGGAATTAGTGCAGAAAGGCAGGCTGTCTCTGTGTATTCAAATTTAGACTTTAAATGCAGTTGGTCATAGTCCAGCAGTAACAAGGTATAATGGTTCCTTTGACATCAAGGGTGAACATCTGCTCCAAAGGAGCCTGGCATTTTGCTGTAACCCATTTAGTTTGTACTCTTCTGATGGCCTAGAGTGGAAAAATAAATACTCCTTCCGGTGCCTGTCAGTAGGTAAGAATTAGAAGCGTGTCCTAGAGTACGGTATTCTCTGCTTCATAGAGCACTAGAGTATAGACTAGAGGAGGGAATAAGTTATATAGTGCTGGAGTTTCATTGGCCAAAGATCTTAAGAGGTGCTGAAATGAGGGCTTCTGTTGACTATTCTCTTTGTCAGAATGCTGGGTCCAAGATTACTTTGCCTAGAACAGCTCCTGATCAGTGGATGTTGCTGAGAGTACAAATGCCTGAATTCATTAACATTCTTGCCTTATAGTGCTGTCCCAGGTTAGAACAAGAAGAACCAGTTTGATTAGAAAAACTGGTTTGTTTTAAAATGACCAACCGTGATGTATTCCTCCCATTTATGTTCGCACATCTCATTGGTTGTCAAAACTTTGGCGGACGCTCTGTCCCTTCAAGAGCCCCACGGGTACGGGCTTGCGGCTTGCACCTCCGGGGGGACATTCGGGCTGCCTGGGGCTTTGCTCTCCGGCTCACAGCTTGCTTTCTCTCGGCGTGCCGGCTCCGTCTCTGCCTTTTCTCCCAATCGGCTTCAGATCTGCCTTGCCTCTTCGCTGACGGACAACTCCAGCCCTGCCTGCGGCTACTGCCCCCCGCTTCGCACAGGACTGCCTTTGCTGCTACCGCCCCATGCGGGACGGACCCCTACTGCCGCCGCCGCCGTTCCTGCTGCCGGCATGCTCCAGAGCGGGTGTTTCTTTGCTGCCGTTTTCTTTGACACCCACGACTCAACGGCTCGGAGCAGCTCCTGCTTACACATGGCATCGCAGCATTCGTTCCAGCCGCCGCAGCTCTTGCTCCGCTCCCGCGAACCCACCGACCCCGTGGCCGCCGTCAGTCTAAAACTGCTCAGTACTGGTTTTTTTCCTTTCGCTTTTGTTTTCCCTAACCGCAGGTTAACCCTCGCTACCCTCGCTACACCATCCCATGTAAATCTGTTAACATTTCATTTGTTTTTCTGTACATAATATTTTTCTAGTGTTAATAAACTTGCTTTAGCTTCCCAAACTTAAGAGGTCTCACAAACCTTTTCTTTTCTTCTTATCTCTGCTTTTAACCTTTTTCTCCTGGAACGGGAGGGAGGTTAATTTAGAGACAGGAAGAAATTCATCCTGTGATTAGCATACCTCGGCCAACCAGTGACAAGTGTCCAACACAGAGACATCTTCAAACTCATCGATAAAGAAATTCAGTTAAATGTTTAAGAACATACAAGTTAACATCTCTAAAAGAAAATAACTACTGTCATTTTCTTGCTTTAAATGCTTTTGCATTAGAAAGGTGAGGAGGCAAGAGGGTTTCCTCCACTATCATTTTTCTTGTCATTTTAGCTTTCAACTAAAGTACAAGGAAAAAGATACTACATGTAGTAAAACCATAAAATTAGTATATGTAAATCAACATTATAGAATTAGAAGACTCTTGGATTTTTATTACTTTTATGCAGTTGAAAATAAAAAAAAAAAATTAGAAAATTTTTGGGTAGCAAACCTGTTCAAATAAATGATGAGTGATACCTTTAATTTTGACACTCTCTCCTTATACTCATTATATATCCTGAATGATGAACATATGGGAGAAGTAGAATTGGCAAAGCCAAAAATATTAATGAACTTTAGACACCTGATTTTTCAATAGAAGAAACCATATTTACTATAAACTTTTCCTTATTTCCATAAAAAATGCTTATTGTAAGTTAAAAAGCATCTCCTTCACAGGCAAACATAATATGGTGCCTTCTTTGTCAACAGCAAATTTTTAACTTTGACCAGTCTACCACACACAACTGAGCAGCCAACATGAGCATAAGAAATCTGACATTTGTTTTCTTTTCTGTCCTAGAGCTGGGACATCTCCTGTTCCATCTTTTCTGAGCTGATATTAGCTACTGACTGTATGCTGGGCCTGGGAATAAAAATACAGGAAATAGGGCTTTCCTTAGGGCTTTGGTGATCTGGAACTTAATGGATGCTCCAGCAAATGAAAAACCTCATTTCAAACAACTGGCAGCATTGACCAGGCCGACAATACTTACTGAGCTGAGGGGATTAAAACAATTTCATTTATTCAGCATCTAAAGCCTGTTGCGAGCAATGATATGACAGCCACACAAGAGAAAATATTGCAAGACTCCTTTATGACAAAGGCTGTAAGTAGGATGGTAACAGGTCTCTACCCAATATCTGGTTGTATTATAAAGGCTCAACAGAGCCCTATTGGAATCAATGGAGGTTATGCCTATTTGCATCAGTAAAGGATGTGGCTTCAACTACTTAGTGATCAACAGCAGTTCAAGTATATTCTAAAGAACCTGTTTGTTTTGCATTCTCCTGACTTTGAAAACTGTTCAGTTCATGTATAAAAACTTGCATTGTTCTGGAACATGGATCTACTTGCAAGAGGTGACTCATTCTTTTGCTGGGGACAGCATTAAAAATAAAGCAAACTGAACTTAAGTTAGAAAGGAAATAAATACACTGCAGACAGGAGGCTTACTAGTGTCACACTATTAAGTCCTAGAAAATTACTCTATCATTCTACTGCCTGTGACTAAGATTCTTTCCTTTCTTCTTAATCTCACTTTCTGGACATTATCCAGCTTACTTGATTCACCTCTCAACTTGTAGCCTCTGTCGATCTTTAGAAAAATAACCCCTTTGGATTTTTTTCTTTTTCTTCTTGTTGCCAAGGATTCTGTTTAAAAAGCATGCTTGCTTGACTTTCAGGAATTTGCACCAATATAGAATAGCAATGAGTTACAGCATGTTCAAGAACTGCACACGCTTCCGAGCACAGAAAGAACTGATGACCAACAGCACAGCTATGGTATTATGGTGCACATATTGAACCATTTACTTTTTATCTGCAAGAAGGTTTACAAATATTTAGTTGTATTGGGTTGAAACCAGCCAAGATCCTAATAAGCCTGGCAAATGTTTCAGTATTTTTATCAAGTACAATAATACATGCCAGGTCAATACGAAAGCTATGTCTGGAAAATTGACCAATTTCTGCTTAAAAACAGTACTGCAGAGGATTTCAGTAGAAGTGAGTTTTCATGCTAATCCTTACAATTACTGGGGATGCTGTCAAACATTAACTCCCAAGGTCATATCTGTGTATTTCATATTCCAAAACTTCTTATTCAGCACAAGTGTACATCAGACTTTCAGTCTTTTGGGGAAAGGGGGTTTAAACCAGAAGAAATGGAGAGAGAAGCAGTCTTCCTTCAGTTTTTGCATCCCCTAGGACAGCAACCTGTACCTTCCACAAAGGAGGATAATCCTATGTACCACACTCAGCTAGGGTTTCTCCCCATGTCTGTTCCTGAAACTATTCTTCCCCGTACAAATTACTAAACCTTTCCACAAGGAATGACTTGACCCTGAACAACCCTGAACCCTAGATTAAATTAGATTAATATACTCATCAGCCATTATTTTATTTCTGATTGCAGTACTATCTTGGCTCTCAGACTTTCTTCCTTGCCACTCAAACACCTCCTGAAAAAAAAAAAAATTCACAAAAGCTGTTTAAATTTTTTAAAATTAGAATTTTCTGCTGAAAATTCTCAAAAAAGCACCCCGCCAGCTCCATATTTTAAATACAAGCTTCTATGACATGAGGAAAAAGGCTGCTACAAGGTACCAGATTAAGTCTGATTTTCAGTGCACAGTTTCTCCAGTCACTCCAAGACATGAACATCATCACCCAGGCTAAATTTCACTACCACCCCTGTGGCAGTGCTCCCTGCTGTCTAGATATGTCCAATAGATATAACCCATACTAGGCACATGGATTTAGGTCAAAGGCAGTGGCAGGTTACTTGGCCTTAAAGCTTCTTCTCCTCTTCATTCGTGCAGCTGTCCATTCTTCCCTGGCATCTCTCTTTTTGTAATCCTATTCAAGAATAATGCTTCTAGGTTATGGTGCAATTTAGACATTGATAATCAAATGGATTCCTTTTGAGTTAGAAGCTGATTAAAAAGCTGGTTCAGAATAACACTCTAGTCTAAACAGGAAGTTTTTCATGTTAGATATCTCCCTGTCAGGTGGGTATAAACTGCCACCCTCCCCCACCTCAAGAGTACTGTATACGTACATTCCCTTACTGTGAATGCAGTTTTAATGGGATAAAAGAGTTCTATCAGAGCACTCACCTGCCTGCTAAATTCACCATTTATAGAGATCAGAGTAATATACCTCACTTTGTCTCCCATCGTGACATAAACTGCTAGGTAGGTACAGTAGACGTAATAATTTTCAGAAGCAATGCTTCTGCATAGATCAAAATCTCTTCCCAACTTCCTTTTCGTCTTTGGCAGGGAGAGAAGACCAATGCTCTCTCAAAACGGCAGTTGAAAATAAGTAGCTACCATCAGAATATTGATTTGGCCTCTGGCTCTTTCCTTTGCCAGACCGAGAAATTCTTGGATGGTCAACAGCAGGGTGCAGGCCAGGTGAATTGCCTTGGCAGCCTGATATATGCCCACAGACTATTATATCACTATATTTATGTAAGTGTAATATTATGCAAAAAGTGCAAGCAAGCATCTGTGCATAGATAAATCTTGGTAAAAGCTAACCAGATCTTTCATTTTTGCTGTACTTGGAGTTTTTTGTTCTTTCCAATAGTCCAGATTTTAGTACTAAAACTTATGAAAAAGCTTTTGTTTTCCATTACTCTCAAGACACTTCAATTTTTCCTTCAAAAATAACACCTACCAGACTAAAAATGTGGTAAAAAAAAGTAAAATCAAAATACTTTCCTATCCAAACATATGAACATAAATTTACTGAATCATCATATTTCACCTTAAGATGATTACATTTCATTCTGAATTTCATTGAGAGTGTTTGATATCAGGTCAAATCTTGCCCAAGAAGAGTTTCATGGAAACAGATAGGTCATGCGTAAAGATACACATTACAATGTAACTCACCCTACCAGAACTTTACATACTTGCGCTAAGTTTCAGGGTATTCAACCACATCCAGAAGGAAGTCTTAAGAATTGCTTTATTTAGTGAAATTCATCTCAATTCTTCTTGCATAGATGACTTAGCTTTAAAAATAAGGCAAAACACTTTGAAAAACTCAAAACAGTTTTGAAGCAACCCGTTGTGAACAACACTTAATCTGGTTTTGTTCTGTGCCAACAATCATCCTGAAAAACATTTTGAGGATAATATGTCCAGCTGTGTATTAGATAATAATTTAAGATATTGTTCTCAAATGATACTGAGTCATGCCTAAGGGCATGCTTCACAGAACTAAATTTAAATATGGAAGCCCCACTAGGTTTTCTAAAGAAAGTAATTGAGGGTACTCAGTCAAGATGGATGAGAGGTAAAATTATAATGTAACTCATCAAAAAAAGGAGCTACAAGTGTCCTATTACTCTTTAGTGGGGCATTTGCAAGTCACCATTCAAGATTAATCCATCATCAATAGCAAAGTCACTCTTCTCTTCTATCATGGTTAGAAGGTCAATTGTCTTCAAATACATCAGCACCAGTCACTCACGTTATTAGTCTAAAAATCCCTGAGCTTTGTTGCCAAGCACGTCAGCAAAACACAGCACTCCAATGGTTAAGCACTCATTATGTTTTAGAGTTTAACCGGTCTTCCAAAGGGAGCGTATAACTAAAGGAGTCCTGGTAAAGAAAGAAGACAGCAACACAAAGGTTAAATCCTGTGGAAGCTGTATTACTGCATATGTAAAGAATCTCAAAGTCTACATTACCCAACTTAGAAAGAATTCTTTTAATCTTATTTGGTATCAACAACACCAAAACAGTTTCAGAGAAAGGTGGAACAGTGCCTACTTTCATACAAAGCAAATGGTAGCAACAAGAAAAATAAGAAAATGTGCTGCTTTGAGAATGAAGGACATCTTTAAAAGATGACATAGATTTCTAAATTGCCTCAAAGAAGTTTAAAATGTGCCCTCTGCCCTCATCCTAGCCACAGTGAAAAGGCAAAAGCTCCTACATTTTTGTGCTGGGGCAGGGAGAAGGGATATTTTTTGCAAATCATCGATTGCTATTTAGGAACAGATTAAGAAGGCATTTGGGCATCTCCAGCACTACACATTTACCTCACTTCTGAACTGTCCAACAGCACAGGACTGCTCATGGCAGCAATATCTCCTTCTCATAAGCTCTTCTTTTCTGTGGTTCCAACTGAGACATTCACAGACTGCTATCTTCCTAACAGGCAAGGGTAAACCTTCAACAGCTGAGCTGGCTCACAGCTTTCTCCCAGACTCAGTGTAACCCTTAAGAATATAATGAAGGCAACAGATTGATCACTCTGCTTCTATTCAGGTATAAAGGTCTGGATGAGGAAAGCAATCTGTTTTCATTAAAAAAAATTTCTCGGTTAAACAAAACCATTTTATATCTTCCTACTGATTGCTGTATCTGCAGCCACTAAAGTTGCCTGAGTAGATGTCAGTGTAGGTGTGCTCAAAGGCCTACTGTATGAACAAAATTACTACAGCAATTACAGCTCCCAGAAGTACTACCTTGAGGCATTCAAAGATAAAACTGGTTTTGGTGGAACAGAAATTTATCAGTGCATGGCAACATGACAGCAGTCCAGAGTGCACAACACCAGATTTAGCACCTCACTGGACAGTTCTTTCCTTCAATAAACTGGGTCAGTATCTGCAATTCAGTATCTAAATCTACAAACCCAGTACTGCTGAGAGAAGTCTTCAAAATAGTACCGTTCAGAACACTGAAACTCATTTCTTAAGTGGTGATGGTAACAGAGGACAGATCACATCCATACCTGTTGCTACAGCATATTAAGAGATTTCTAAACAGCTATGAAAAATAACAATATAAAACACTATTATCTTTTAAGATAACTGTTATAACAGCATACACAATATCTTTCAAAACCAATAAATCCATACAATTATGAATTGCAGCTTTCAGCATAAATATATATTTAACAATTCCTCCAGCACTATTATTGTTAGTAGGTTTTCAGAAGGATGAACCAATAACCTACATCTTAAGTAAAGAGGATTTAGGTCTTAAGAGTACCACACTTCCTAGTCAGATTTTCCCCCTTCTTTTCATTTCAACTTTTGCTCACCACCTCTTTCCTCTACAACAAACAAAAATTTGGACATTAATCAGTCACCTTTGCCCTGACTGTGAATATCCCAAGTATTATAGTGTGCTTGGCACAGTGGGCAATATTTGAAATGAAAGCAGCTTCATACCAATCAAGTTAAATTATAACCCAGACTAACCTCAGTCCAAATTCTAAAAAGACCATTAGACAGAACCAAGTCAGAAGTTGCTAAACTGGGAATTGGAGCCAGCCATTGTACACCAGTAGAGCCTTCCAGGCACCACTAGGACTTACAGCTTCAGAGAATCAGCGTGCAAAAGCCTAACTGCTTGAATTCATCCTCCTGGTTCCATGTGGATGTGGCATAAAGGCAACAGTGAACAGAAATCCCTGAATTGAAAAGACTGGAAGCAGGTAGGTGCTGAGGGGGGATATGAGATAGCTGGGCAATGTGGAGCTTGTGCCTCTGCTAGGCAGTAATAAAGCAGAGAAGGATGGGAAAGAAAAGTGACAAACCAAAGTGTAATAGTCCTAAAAACAGGTATTCTAAAGCAGGGAGTCAGAAAATAACAGTGAGAATAGAAGCTAAATCCTGAGGTGGGCTACAACAGTTTGCTGTGAACTTGTTTTAATGAGAGCTCAAGTGAGTGGAAGACTCCAGAGAAGCCTGCCTCAGTCTAAGAGGCAGCTATGAAAAGCAGCACTGAAAAAGCCCATAGAGGGTAAAATAACATGGGATGTTAACTGTTGCTAAGGTTGCTGCTTACTTCTCCCTGTAAATAAACCTAAAATGTAGGAAAGTCAGGTGGGAAGTTAACTACACCTTAGTAAGAAGGTCAAGAACAGAAATCCAAGTCAACCCTCCCGCAGCTTACGCCACCATTGCAGGCATCTGCCACTCACAGGCAAGGGTCTACCCACCACCCATCCCCACTTGCTGAACTAACCTTTTTTCAAGATGAACCCCTGCCAAACATAAATCACTGCACTCATCACACTTCTGCTGCCTACAAAGCCCACACAGCAAATGGATGCCCAAAGGCAGTGGTCATTCTAGGACAAGGCTTTCTCCTTACCCCACAGAACATGCCTTTTTGGATAGCTACAAGCCCGTTGAAACAGGCTTCACTTTGCTCATGATGCCACCACCACAGCAAGCTCTCGCCCCTCATATCTCACCTTACTATCCCCTGCCACCCCTAGCCAAATCTCCCAACACATCCCCAGCCCTTCCTTAAGAATGCTACCCCCACCTGAGGGCCCCTTTCCGTAGGACTGCAAGCTCAAACAGAAAGCATTCAAGCTTATGAACACTGTTGCCACTACATCACGCCCACAGCAAGTGGAAGCCGAGCACTGGCATTCACAGCTGGACAAGGCTCTCCCCCAGTGGTCCTCTTCTCACAAAAAATTTCAAATGCACTTGGACGTGAAGCACTTTGCTTGTGAACAGCATCGCCAGTGTATGGTCTGGAATCCCTCCTCTCTTTCTGAAATCTACTTTTCCTGGGGAAAGATTTGGCCCTTGACAGAGGATCCCCTATTGAGGATATGAGCTTCCACAAACACCTGACACACTTCCTGCCACCTATGTCATCCTCACAGAACATAGAAGCTACATATAGGCTTCTGCCCTACCCCTTTAGCTCCTTTGGACTAATGGACTTGGACTTTTGGAGGCTAACTGCCTCCAAAGGACCACTTTTCACAAGATTACAAGCCTGTTCAAACGTGAGGCACTTAGCCCATGGATAAGGACTCCCCACATAACAAGTCTCTCTTGGAAGACAAACCCACCCATATGTGAGGCACTCAGCTCATGAATATCATCACTGCACTTTCTTGCCACCCCCACCGCCTTCACACCATATGGAAGCTGCATGTATACGTGTGCGAGTCTTACAGAAGGCTGCCCTCCCCGCCACCAACTCCTCTCTCATAAGACTGCAAGCCTCCCCGAATACCTCAGCCCATGAATCCATGCTACCACAGCACACTTCACCTTGTCACCCTCAAAGGTATCTTGCTTCTTCTGGGCAAATTTCCCTCCCTTCCCCGCCCCCCCCCCCCCTCGCCCCCCAGTACAGATCCCTTTTCCAGGGACTGCAAGCCCACCCAAATGCCTCTCACACAATGCACTTCACTAGTAAACACCATCACCACTGCACATCCCTGCCTGCTCTGCTGCCCTCGCAGACCATGTAAACCTCACACAGGCATCTGCCCCTCCTCGGGAAGGCTAATCTTTTCTGCAGTGGACACTTTCACAATACAAGCCCATACACACTCCACTTAGTTCACAAATATAATTGCAGCTAAACTCCTGCCACTTCCACAAACAGCAGCAGCACACAGGCTTCTGCCCGCCACCCCAGCTAAGGCTCCAGCCCCTGTAACAGGTCCCTTCTGCTGACATGAGGCGTCCCAAACATTATGCATTCAGCCTGCAAATAGAAATTGTGTGCTTCTGCTGACTCCATCACCCCCACAGCACATGGAAGCCACACAGACATCTGCCATTCCGGGGCAAGGCTTTCCCCATCCCCCAAAGCAGTTCCTACCTTGGGAGATAAAGCCCATCCAAACACCTCTTAAACTTGAGGAACACCATCATACCCTCCGCTCCACATACGCACACCCCCAGTGGCCCATTCCAGTGTGCACCTTTCCTGTGCAAAGATTTCCAGCCATCCTCCAGTGGATACTTGGGTACTTTTTCCACAAACCCATAAGTCTGCTTCCAACAGGAGACACTCAGTCTCTAAACACTACTGCAGCCACACTCCTACAGGTCCCACAGCAACTGGAAACTGCTCACAAGCCTTCTTGGGCAAGGCTGCACCCCTCACTAGCATTGCACTTTTCACAACAGTGCAAGCCTGCCCAAAAACTAGTCCCTTACCTTATGAATACCACCATACACTCTTTCCACCTGTGACACCCACACAAGCATCTGCCAGTCCTTAAGAAGGATTCTGCCCAACCCCCACTGCACATGACTTTTTCCTAGACTGTAAGCTCCCCTCAAAGACAAGGCTTTTAAGCTCATAAAGGTCATTGCCACCACATGCTCCTCCTTTTCATGGCATCTTCACAGCATACAAAAGCTGCACAGAAGCACTGTTCCTCCCTGGGAAGGCTACAACCTACCCAGGGGGGTTCCTTTTGAAAAGACCATGAGCCCTTTCAGAAAAGAGATTTAGATGCTCCTGCCACCTCCACAGCAAACAAACTGCACACCAGGCATTCACTTCTGTCCAGAAGACACTGCTCCCCCACAAGTTCCTTTTGACCAGACGATATGCCCCACTAGGCTCGAAGCACTTAATTTAGAATGCTATTGCATAACCCTGCGCCTTCCACCGCACACGTAAGATGTGCACGGGTATGCACCACTGCTCACAGAGATTTTCCCCACCTTCCCTTCTACAACCCCAACACTTTACAAGCTGCTGTCACCACTGCACAATCCTACTTCTCGTATCACCATCACACACTCACCACCCCTGGACAAGACTCCCTTTCTCTATTCCCCTTTCTTAAAATGCCACGGTTTACTTCAATTGCGGGTGCGCCACACTGCCCTGCCACCCCCACAGCAAACCCGGGCCACACACAGGTCTCCACTCTCTGCAATGCTTTCCACCCTTAGGGTTCCCTTCTCCCTTAGCACGTGCCCACACCAATGCCTCCCAATAAGAGGATCTTAGCTCAAGAGCACAGGCCCTGCACTACACTGTTTCTGCCAGCACCCCTCTCAAAAGTTGACTATCACTCTTGGGAAAGGCTCCTCCTACCACAGGGCCCTTTTTGCAAGGATCCTAGCTGCAAAGGCACCTCCCAAACACAAGGCATGCTGTTGATGAAGGCCACTCCCACTGCACACTCCCTCTACCCCATCAGCTTCACACATATAGGAGATTCCCACATGCACCTTTCCCTTCATAAGGAGACCTCCCCTCACACCACCCCCTGCAGGCTTCACCAGCAACCCTGCACCCTTCTATCATAACTATAAGCTCACCCAGATATGACTCTGCTACCTTCCCCAGCAAACAGAGGCAAAGCTTTAAGGCCCCCACCAAGGCTGGGCATAGGTCCCCTCCACAAGCAGCTACCTTTTTGCATTATTACAGGACATTCTGAAGGTACTTCATCTAGCCAGGCAAGTCCCTCACACTCTCCCACCACCCCTCAGCAAGCAGAATCAAGCATAGGTGCCCACCCCACCTCCAACCACCAAGAACAGCTTTTCATGGAGCCACAATGCCCAACACAAAGACCTTTCCTCATGCACACCACTCCTGTTGCATACTCTTTCTGCCAGCACCGTTCTTAAAATAATCTACCACTTCTACGAAGGCTCCTCATGACTTATGGCACTTTCCAGAATGCTCTGAGCCACCCAAACAGTTGCCATACACAAGTTCCAAACAGCATGACATGCTTCCAGCTCCACGTCACCCCCTCGCTACATCCCCAGCAATGAGCCTCCTTCTTAACAGGCTGCGACACTCAGCAAAGCCATTGACAACGGTACTGCGCTCAGCCCCAAACAGCAGTCCCACCACCCGCTCCCAGCCCCTTTCCTGTAACAAGTACCTCTGTGTGGGACTTGACTCTAAGTTTCTGAGAGGACTGCTAGCCTTAGCACGCAGACTCACTAACGCCACAACTACACCACCGCCTTCCTCTGCCTCCACAGCTCTCTTCTCTGAGATTATGCACAGGTGTAAACGGGTCTTAGGAAGCACGTGCTGGCTGTTGCTAACTGTCACTGCTACCCACTCTGCCATTATGGCCAAAACATGTCTGCCTGCCTTCTGGTGGGCTTCCTCACGGCTGCTTGAGCCTCAGGGAGCTATTGCTGGTACGTGATGTGGTTTTAATTGTGTAGGGTGTTTTATGTGTAGTATAGCATGTCAGTAAAATGTATAGGAGTCTGTGGTGGTTTTACTTAAAAATAGTTTGGGTTGGCTTTTTTTTTTTTTCCTCTCCCCTTTCTTCTTTTTGTTTTTCATGTGAAAAGGCAAACCAACTGTTTCTGGTAAAAAAAAGTTTAAGGTTGTTGGAGAGATGCTTCTTACAGCCCTATGACTGTGGCTCTGATCTAATTCAAAATCATCATTAAAACCACCAAACTTAAATGGACAACTTCTTTTCATGTTTTTTCATGTTTGGTTCCCAATCTTAACACCCAAATGGTTGAAGACATTGAGGAACTGCTTGAATGCAAAACAGTTATGTAGGGCTTTTCGTTGTTTCTTTCTATGTGTGCAGTTGCAAAATAATTGCAGTTATAAAAAGCACAAGAAGTGATGCAACTGTTTATTCTCAGCTCTTCTTGGGGTGCTAATGATTAATTCTTAATGTTTCACACCTCCCCCTTGAAAACTTTTAATATTAAGCCTGAGAACTTCAGAGAGGAATGAGTAGCTCCTTAATGACGGTTACTAAGCTGTTGTTTTACTAGGCATGATAATAGCTATAAGGAAGCAGTCAGGATGGGCAGTAAAGGTTTGTTTTGGAGAGTATTTTATCTTGCTTCATAGAAAATGTTCCAATACTACTTACTTTATAGCTTGTTTCATCTTGTCAACTTTTTGGCTGTTTTTTTCGCAGTCATGTGCCAACGCTAAAACATTGGCTTCTGTCAGAAATCATTAATTTTCTAACTTTTTATCTTTTTTAAAAAAATTTGATTCGAGTAGTGATATGGGGGGGCTAAGATTATGAGAAACTTAAATATGGAGAAAGATAGCATGAAGCTATAGTCTGAGATAAAGAACCACACCAATTTCTAAAACCTATAAAGCTGTACCCTTTCCATTCTGCAAAATGAGGGAAGTGATGTTTTGGTATCTCTAAGGAAAGGTCATACATCTTAAACTGGAGAAATTTAATTTCTTAGTGAGAACTTCATGGGTGTTGCTGCAGTGTTAAAACAGAGCACCTGTTCTAGTCTACCAGAAAGCAGAGCATTTAGCTTGCCAGTATGTGTTCCTTGTGGAAGTGAGTTCAACTCTTCACTGTAATATTTGCCCAATAGTGCACAATTTCCAGGGCATTAATAGCTATGAAAGCTTGTTTTCAAACCATAAAAACTCTGGACCTTGTGACTGCATGGTAGGTGTGATTAAAAATGTAACTGTTGCTGTTCCTAAAAGTGAATTCTGAGGTGTCCATGAGGCAAACATTTTTCTGCCTGATTTCCTCCTATTTCCTGATTTTTCAAGTTAGGCAGCTGTGTGATTTTTACTGGTTTTTTACCACACCTTCCTAATTACATTGCTGATGAGCTTGAACAGAGTATTTTTTCCTTAGAAGGAGAAAAACCTTATGAATGAAAAGTTAATTGTATACCATAGTAAGTTTTTAATTTGCTTGCCCTGGTAATTTGTCACCTATTGAACTTTCAAATGCTTTATGGAAGTTAATCATTGAGAAATTATTTCTGTGAGTTTTCATTTCAGTGCTGAAGTGAATTACTCATGGAAGCTTTGAGCTGGGTTGGGAGCATAGTCAAGATGTTTTTATTTATTTTTTTTTTTTAAAGTGTGGCCTCTATGCATAGTACTGAGGACAAGAACTGCTTCAGTATCTCTTCTAGACTTTTTCCAAGCCTTTTATTACTGTCATAATATTGGATTAAAGACAGCAGAGTCAAATAAAATACCACTAGTTGGACGCTTCCCAAAATAGAGTAATCCAAATACTGAAGAAAAAAAAAATGTTGCTCAGAACAAGACTAGTTTTCACATTAATAAGAACTTAGTACAGATAAAATCAGAGTAATCTGTCAAGAAATAATCAAAGTTGTAGTAAGAACTACGGCTGACTGTGTATAAAGCATCTGTAGACAGAGTTTAGTTTTGCTACTAGCTGTATATTCTGTGGCAAATGTGTTTTTAAAAACTAGCTGATTATTCCTAGTAAAGTGCTCTTAGTGTCTGTGGCTATCGAGTAGTTGAAAGAATGTCTTATGCGTTTGTGGTGCTTGTCACAAAAGTGAGGGACAACTAGCAGAGCACTGACTTTTACTGTAGCAAGTTAGTGAAAACACGAGCTGTTCTTGGCTCATAAATTAAGGTAGAAGCTAGTCATTCAGACTGATCTCAGCACAACTCCTCTGCCTAGTGCTGCTGGGCAAGACGCAAGAGTTAAAGAGTGTAGCACATTTATTATGAAGTAGCTAAATCCTAGTGGAGTGGAGAATGAGCTGGAGTTATTTGCACAGTCTTATTGGCACAAGGCTAGAGGGGAATTTGCTTTTGGTGGAAACTGTATGAACTTTGGCAGATGTACTGAACTTGAATTTCTGGAGAAAGTTTTACATCTTTAATATTTTCATTTCTGAGGGAACAGTGAACTGTTTCAGTGCAGATTTTGAAGCGCAGTGTATGTGTAAAAATGTCAAGCCAATCAAACACCAACTAGATGCCAAGCTAAACTATAGTTGCAACCACATCCACTGCAAGAAATATAAAAGTGACCTTTCAAAAACCAACTGATAGGTAAAAAGTGTCTGTAGTAGCACTTAGAGTAGGTATTTTTAGATATTTCTGGGTGCATGTGGCTTAACTGAAGATTCTCTAACTCCTCACTGGGAATACTGGCGCAGTCATATTGCTGTAACAAAGTTAGCTGTTTGCTTTGCACTTCTTGGGGGTACAGTCTTGGAGTTACAATTGTCTTGGTACAATCCATAGTGAGGATTGGAGACAGCAAGGATTAAAACTACAATGGTGAAATGATTCCAAATTAGATGTGATAGGATAAGAAGTTCTTGTTAAGTCTTATCTGCCATAAGTCTCTGCTGACAAGTAAAGATGGAGACAAAAGCAGACTTTGCAGTCCTGGTAGCCTCAGGTAGTTTAATTCAGCTTATTAATGTAACTAAATATTACAAATAATTCTTTCTAGTACACCACTTTCACAAATCCTTTCTTTTGAACATTGCTTGTCTCCTAGGAACTTCCCTTTTAAGACCTTATTGGGGAAAGAAGAGATGGAACAATGCTCCTGCTCTTAAGAAATACAGTTCTGGGTGAAAGAAATGCCAAGTGTCTTTTGTAGTATAAAGAGTATTACAACATAACTTGTCGCAAGCCTCAGCTGACGTTTTGCCAATGTGTTGTTAAATGGAACGAAGTGCTGTGAGTAGCCTGTCTGCTCTTCCTGTAGTTACTCACCCTGCAGTTGCATTCCTTGTTAACTCCAGCATGTCTTTATTCAGAGTGTCCCCAAAGCTTCTTAGTGATAAGGGAAAACTGATGTAGCAGAAGCAAAGCTGGGAAGGGAGCAAGTGTCAGGTCTGGTGCTTCTGCCATGTGAATTGAGAGGTAAAGGTGCTTCTGAGGCAGGACACAGTTTTACTCTTGTGGAACTTCCTGTTCCAGACTTTTTTCTCCTTTTCCTCTCAGAGAAAACAACAGCTTACAAGTCCTTCCAAAGCTCTGTCAAGTTTGAAGTCAGCAGGGAAGGTATTGGTGCATCTTCTGCCCTAGACAGCTGCCTGCCTTGTGCCTTACAGTACCAAGCTATGACTAATAGTAAGTGGTGGGATATGAACAACTGGAAGCTTGCACAATAATGTTATTCAAACCAGTGTGCTATTGCCAATATAAACTCAAATATGTTTAATGCTATCGTAATTCCCTAGCAGCCTTCCAAATTGGCTGGCAGACTCTGAAAGCCCTCTTTATTGTGACTTTGTAAAACACTGGCATATTAGATTAAATAAATGGATGTTGTGTGCTTAAGCTTTTTTAACATAGATTAAAATCTTTGTCAACTTTGCTTTCTTCAGTGTAGCCTTGCATAGACCCACATGTCGTTCTTGAATGTGCTAATGAGAATCTCTCAGACTGAACTAAAGGGCAGTCCCCTGAGGATGTGAGCACCTCTTAGGGTTTTCTCTTTAATTTCAAACTTGTACTTTTTATTCATTCATTGAAGTAGCTGTTGTTTTTCTAACATTTTTCATTTTGACGTGTAGAATACTAACACAGACCTCTGCTCAAGGCTTTGCATTCCAGCAGTGTTGAAATCTGGCTGCTATGTATATTATGTACTTTGAGGCTGGGTCCTATGGACAATGTACAGAAACACAGTATTTAGCAGTAGGGTGCTAGTTCCAGTAGCCCCCCCGCCCTTTTTTTTTTTTTTTTCCTTTTTAATGGTAGGTGCTATGAAAATAAGTGAGAATTGTGTAGAAGAGTTTGCCATTTAAAAACGACACAACTCAGTATTTAATAGCCTAAGGCTGTGGGAGAACAAACTTGTTTATGGGACAGAGCTTGCAAGAGAAGGCTACAGCAGAGAAAGGAGGCTACAAATACTCCACTACAAATGCAGTGCAGACAAATCTGTCCATGCTTTCTTGAAGCCAAACTGCTTCCTTCTCTCCTAGCTCTGGTAGTACTCCAGGTCTGCAAACAGGGCTAGTTCCTGTGCAGAATTGAGTACGCTGTAGGACTGATGCTTCAGCTAGCAGCAGCATGTTGGTGCCACTAGCTTTTAGACTGTTAACACGCTGGCTGGTATTTTTCAAGTGACCTTCAAGCAGCGTGTAATATTTTTAAAGGGAAAAAGACTAGAGCTCACAAAAATAGGGGAATAAGAAAAATTACCTCACTTTTACTCTGGTAAATATCTGTACTATTTACTCGATGAATGCTTGTTTCAACTCAGGAACCTGCTACCTTGTGATAAATCTTGCTTTAGCTGAAAGCAATTATTTTTTTTTGACAGCCAAAGCTGCTAGAATCATATGACACTTGACACTTCTGGTTTCTGTCATAAAAAGGAGTTTCTAGTTCTACGGCTACATTCATAACAAGAACCCAAGTGCACTGTAAAGGTGACGCAAGGACTTTCCTGGTTATTGCACTCCATTTATTAACTTGGCCTATTTGGCAGAGAAATAGCTGATCTTTTTAATGTTGAGATTTTGATTTAATAATGCAAGAAAATTTTATTTTGGCAAACAGTCTTCCTTGTTCCTGCTATGCATTTGGTGTGACTTGAGAGATATTTCCTGTGTGCTTCCAGAATCTGTTATGATTACAGACTCCTCTTCTTCATGCTGTCCTCCAAACTATTGTTCTAAAACAAAAATAGCTTTTTGTGGAAAGGTTTAAGAAAAGTTACTGTTCTTTTTTAAGGGAACTTCATGAGGAAGACTGGAATAGCTTGTCAGACGTCACTTAGTCAGTCAGATTAGGCATTTGCAAACTGGTATGTATCTGTTATGCCTAGAGAATACCTGCCCCAAACCTTCTAGCATATGTGGCACTGCTTGGAAAACATCTTTAACTAGAATAATGGAAAGTAGCAGTGTACTGAGGTGAATGTACTAGCTCCTTTTATATTATATTTATATAAGCTTATGGTAGGGCTTTTATAGATAAAGGACCCCTTTTGTCTTGATGTTTGATGTCTCTAATGAACCTATTAGTCTAACTTTTTCCTCTGGTTGAACAGATGTTGGTGTTATCTGAGCTAGGCATTTTAATTTCACTTAATGTACTTGCTTTGGCATTATGTGTTTTATCAGTGGGGAAAATTCCACTTTGTATTTGGCACTGCAACTTTCTTTACTGAATAGAAAAGAAAGTGTATATGTAATCAACCAAACACAGATTTAGAATGCTAATTCTAATCCCCCTTCCCTCTGAGTGCTGGCTGAATTTAGTCTTAGTGAATTGTACTGCTGTTGGATTTCGGTTTTGTTACTTTTAATCCCACTGGATGGTTAGAATGTGCCCAGGTATAGTCACTGCTCTGCAGTTGGGCAAACGTAGCCAGAGTTTTAAATAGGTGATGGTTGACTTAACACAGCTTTGTTATATGTAAATGCATAGTGAAAACTCAAATTATGTAGATTTATTTAAATAGTTTAATGTAACTTGTAGTTGAATAAAATGCTTTGTTTAATCTTAAAAAGTTAAGGAATTAAAGAAATTGATCCCTGGTCACTTCGCATTTTCCAGTATAGTGAATGTAATAAAGATGTCAAAGTTCTTTGTAAATCATACAGTACAAATAGGTGTTGGGTACTTTAAAAAAATGAAGATGATGAAGAATTTCAAAGATCCTCAATCTCACTTTCAAAACTGATGTTTACAAGCATAGAATTTTAGATATTAGATGCTCCCACTGGATTACATTGTTCCAAGCTGGTTGCAAAACAGAATTTATTTGAGTATAGGCATCTAAATACAGAAAAGTGATTCTGTGAGCTCAGCTCAGCTGCTATTTGATCTTCAGTTAACCTTGGGAACTGAGATTTGTTAGTCTGGGGATTATAAAGTGGAGAGGGGAAGGGTTAAAATAAGATATCATATGGCTTTTGTACATACTGAGAAAGCATTGTAGACTTGGCAAGTCTCAGCACATTATCACCAATTCACACCAAAACCCAAACAAGATTAATAAACTGGTTCTCTGCCTGGATGTTGTTTATGGCACCTCTGCTCTGAAAGCATGTTTAGCACTACTGCCTAGCTGAGTTTCTAAATATCCTGTTGTCTTCCACAGGGAAAGGTGCATAAATATGCCTCTGCAAGCTAGCCTGGTGCTACCTAGTGTGCGTGAGTTGAGGTTTTCTCCCTCTGATGTGAGGAGGCTGTTTACCATTTTCCCCAATTTATTTGTGATTCCAAGCTCTAGCAGTCTATAAGCTGTTTGGGCCACTTGTGGAGAACTTACTGAGCTGAAAAACGTTTCACAGGCAGGAGACAGGGTATCAGTACAGAAGTGGAGGCTTGAGTCCTGTTTCATACTCCTCTTGTTTTGTATCTCAACCAATGGCTATCATAGTTGTTTTTATCATAGCTACTGCAGTAAGAACAAGCCCTTAAAGGATGTGCTGATAACTGTTGCACGTATGAAGATGGGATTATTAACTTAAATTTGAATTACTCTTTGCGCAGGTGCCCAATAGTGATGTGTTGCAAGCTGTGAAGGCTTGTGGTTTTTTTGAGTTTGGTTTAGAGGAACCTCTGATCCAGAAGACTTAAGGTTCTTAGCAGCACAATTCTCACTCTCTCTAAATAGATACAATATGCTGATTTATAATATGCTGATATATAGTGCTCATTGGTGAGCATTCACTGCTTACTGCAATATCAGGAGAATGATCATCTTTATTGCTAAAACATCTGTATGAATGCCAGTTAACATCAGGAAACACATTCTGGTTGTTTCTCTCAAAACCTGAGACTAGTAGATATGTGCATGCCATTAGTTACATTGTGTGGGTAATTTTATTTAGCCTTGTAAAATCTAAAATAGATGCAAGAATGCTATTCTTGTTTAAGTGATGCAATTCATAATACCTTTCTAAGATGGATTAGGTAACCTTATTTAACACTATCCTCTAGAAGTCTTTAATAACCTTAACATATCTGTCATTCCCATCTGTTTTAATTTAAGGCTGATTATGCTAACATGCCTTAAAACTGGAAACCACCTGACCATTCAATATTGTTTTAAGCAGATACAGCTTATAGTGTTTTCAGAACATAAACACAAAGCTTGCTGTTGTGAAGCAATTAATTTTATTAGGCTTGTACTTGTTTAGTCGGCATGTAAGCTTGGAAGGCTATTAACCTTTTTTGAGAAGCTTTTCTTGGTTTGGAATTTCCCCTCCCCCAAACCAGCTCTTGCTAACCTGCTACTGTTCTTGTAACTGCCGGTTTTCTGAATGTGTCCCTGGGAAATAACTGAGCCCAGCTGAAGGGTAAGGTGGAAGCGGTGAACTCAGCAGCCATCCTGTCAGACTTGCAAGGAGGTAAAGGTTTGATCCTTCCCAACAAGTAACAGATTTGATTATGCTTCTTCACTGTGCATGCATGCGACACACATGTGAATGCCTTACGTGGTCGTAAAGGCTGCCACGCAGATCAGAGGAGAAAGAGCAGCACTGGAGGAAGGCTACAAGCATATGCTGTATTATAACCCCATAGAGTATCTGGTGAACAGGCTGCAACGCTTCTGTGCTGGAGTATTGATCAAGGTATTGATGTTTTCATTACAATTGAATGCGTCATTCAAAATATAAGAATTACGGGGATTGCATTCGGTTAAATGATGTGTTTCATGGAAGCACTTCTGCTATGTAAACTCTCAGGTTCTTAAGTGGCTAAACTACACGTATTGCTAACAGTTCTTCATTGACTCTTTTATCTCGAGATTTAAAATAAGGGTGGAAGAGCCAGCTAATCATAGAAATCTTGTTTCTGCTGCTTCTACAACTTGTTTTTCTGTATTGCTGTGAGACAAGTGGCACTTACTTAAATGTGTAAGCAGAAGAATCAAAAAGAAACTGCTGTTCCTGTGAAAAGGCATATCTTACCGCTGATCTACATGAGTATATTTAAGGAATGGAGGGAGGGGGACTGTAAACTGCAGAGCAATGGCTGAGTTGAATGATTGTGATTCAGCAGTGGATGACAGTAGTGCAAGTGGAAATTCTGTGGAAGTGGACAGCTCTAAATATGCCCAGTGATAATATTGGATAGGAACATGAGGACTGTCATAGTATTGTTGTTAAGAGTTACAACAGGCAAGCAGGTTTATCACATTGAATACTTCTGTTTCTTCCAGAACAATGTCAAAGACAATTCAATGAGCTGAAGCTAAAGATTCATAGAAATTTATTTGACCAGGAGCTCTACAGGGTGTTTTGTTTCTCAGTGAA
This sequence comes from Bucorvus abyssinicus, assembly GCA_009769605.1. NCBI lineage: Eukaryota > Metazoa > Chordata > Aves > Bucerotiformes > Bucorvidae > Bucorvus > Bucorvus abyssinicus. The sequence goes on from CM020026.1 coordinate 34,981,782, forward strand.
TGTCCTCTTTTGTCTTTAGCCTGTAACCTCCATCTACCGGCACAGACAAGTGTAGTGTATTTGAATAAATGCAGTACTTTTAAACTGAGGCTGGCATTACTTGTTATGATAGTTATGTTGTTGCAACACTGGAAAGCAATAACAATTGTATTTAATATAAGTGTTCGTATATAAAATGTGATATATGGTTAATTATGTTGAGTCAGTCCAAGTGTGCCACAGCTCGGCGTTGTGGGTAGTGAACACAGGTATAATACAGAAACTGGAAGCATGTTCTGAAATGACAAATCATAGTTCTGATCTTTGATAACTTGCTATGATTGCATCTTCTAAGTTCATCTAAGTTTGTAGACTGATAGGATATGCAGGAATAAATTGGTTAAATGTTTGTGTCCATAATTGTCTAAACTTCAACTACTCCATATTCTTGCCACAGTGCTGGCAACTTTGAAGTTCAATGGATGCTGGTTATACCTTGTGTTATTGGTCAAAACATCTTTTATGTCAGACCACCAATCACTGTGATAAATTCCAATTCCAGATGCCACGCTTTCTTTTAAAGGCTTCCAAACAGACTATTCTCTCTAAAATACAGCCATGTAGTCTACAAATAAGGTGTTCTCAGCTGAACTGATAAACACTGACATTTCTATTTATTTCCCATCCAATGCTTTGATCATACCTTTTTGTTACTTCACTTTCCTTTTGCTACCTATCCATTTACTCATGTTCAGATACTTGGTGCTTTCTGAATTCTCCACAGGAAAAAGTAAATGTGAACTTCTCATGATCATAGTAAAGGTAGGAAGACTTAGAGATAAGCAGGATATAAAATAATTGATATCTAAGAGCTGGGTTACCAAACTGAGTTAGATGGTGAATCTCAAAATGTTCAATGTCTTGCCTTCAGTCATCTTTAATTGTAATAATAATAAAAAATCATCTCAATGGTTTTCCAGCTGTTCTGTTGCACTTTTGAGTATTTCAGTTTTTCCAGTATATGAAAATACATATACCGAAGGCATTCAGATCACAAAAGGACTGGCCAAGTACCTTCACTTTTCTATTTTGGTGTTCTTTTGTACCAAATTAAAAGTTATAAATGATTTACAGTTCAGAAAAGCAGTGCTTAGAAGGAATTTCTTGAGGTTAATAACTGCTCATTCATGTGAAAAAAAAGCATTTTCTTTAAATAAATCCTTGATGCTTTTCTTCTTAGGAGAATGCTCGACTTTTTCTAAGGACCGATTGTCTTTGGCACTATACAAAATGGAGAACCTGATCTTAAATAAACACTAAGCAAAGCTTTTCATGAGCCTGAATCCCCAGGGTGGATGTGGTTAAGGGTGAAGATGAGTACTTTAGAAGAACAGAGGAGAAAATAAACAAAAGCAGTTAATGCACTTAATTTTGTAATTGTATTTCTCTTTAAATGTTTTTCTTGGTAAGGGGACAAGGTTCATGGGAAGTTACTTCCAGGAAAGTTCAGAAGACTGGTGGATTGTAGGTAAGCTTAGGCAAAGAGCTTGACATACCTTTCTCCTTGGCAATGAAGGAGACTCCATAAAACAAGTAAGTGATCGTTTCATCGCCCTCTTACGGATGTGTCTTTCTAGATACAGCTTCTGCAGTTCATAAGCTGTTCCTCTATGGCTGGGATTCTGCCAAGTACTTTCATGAGTGATTGTCTTGAATTTTTTTGAACCTGCCCCTCAGAGTGAGAATGAAATATCTTAATCCTCTTTAATTCTAGTGAGTTTTCTTAAGCCACTTTTCTTGCCTATACTCCTTCAGACACTTATTTCTGGGCCTGTAAAGAAATAATGGGATGGATTTTTTTATTTTTACTTTTTTCCTGTGTCTGCAAGTTCACAAGGATCACTTCCTTGGGATAGCTTTTTGTATTAAACCTTCATTCGTTCCCTATGCTGTCAAGTGAGTAGTGAGTGTCATTTCTGAAATTACAGTCTCCCACGTACACACAAGTTGTTGATCAGATCTTAATTGTACTACAATGGGTTTTCTTTAGAAGTCTGGAATAGCAAAGCTTTATCTTTTGTTGGGCTTGAAATGCCAACTTTCCTTTAAATGTAATGCCATGGGCATTTTCCTTATGCTATGTGCTTATGTTGACTGTGCATTTATACTATAAAAGATTCTGTAGAAATAACTTAGACTGAGGCATACCTACTCATTTCAGAGGGGGAAAGTAAATTGCCTAAAATTCCGTTTCTGTTCAAAGATGGCTAGAATTCATCCTTTTTTGGGCATAAAGTGCAACTCTTCTCACAGCTGGCTGCCTCTGGGTAGCTTTCTTCTCAGCATGCTGGTTGCTTTGGATTGACTTTTTTTTTAATGTTTGTGTCCTTTATAGGATTATAAATGCCTTAAATGGGTTCCCAGACTTCACTGCTGAAGCCGAACCCCAGACATTGTGGACATGCAATTTGTGTGTTGAGGTGCTAGATCCTATGAGAGAATTAATCCAAAGCTTCTATCCACAGAAGTATGAGTTAAGCCACAATGCAGTTCAAATGCTCACTTGCTGTGTGTCCTAAATCTGGATATAGAAGATGCCATCAGCTAGACTAGCTCAGTTTTCATTGAAGTTTTTTTCACCCTTGAGAAATCAGGTGAGATACTTCAGGAAATCATCCAACTCAGCACCCTGAAAATGAGGCTGATGATCAGGAGCTTAGTTTCATTACCAAACTATATGTGCTCAAATTAATGCTTAGACTTGTATTTTAGATTTATCTAAAGTTTTGATCCTGGAATTTGCATTACTCTATAAGCCATACTTCAGGCCAGCAACCTTCAGGAAACTGGTAGGTGGCATACTATGGAAGGTAACTCTGAAGGCCAAAGGCATTGGGAAAAGCTGACAAATTAAGGACTGTGTAAGTGCCATCCTGATGATCAAGAAGACAGATGTATTGGGAGACTGGTTTGGCTAAACAGGAACTTACAATGAATTCTATTGCAAAAAGTATACTGGAGGAAGTAGGAGCGACCTACTGCAGAGAAGGAATTTGGAAATACTGGCCACGTAAGCCATAGCTCCACTGGAATTGAGACTTGTCAGGGACAACAAGAAAGTTTGCTGCTGCATTAGTAGGCTAAAAATCACTGCATCAAGTGACAGTATGCTCTGGTAAGGCTGAAGTACTTACTACTTAGGTTTCACCAACAAGGACTCCTAGGCCCCTCTCTTTAGTGAAAGGCTTCACTTTTTGGAGAATAACTACCAGCAGTAACTGGACAAGAGTTCACTCGGGGATTTCTTCAGAGAACTCAACACGGACAGAGGTCTTGATGGGCTGTATGTGTGCTGAGGCAACTGTCTGTCCTTTCAAGGCTTCTGTCTTTGGTCTTTGAAAGGTTATGGAGATCAGAAGTTCCTCATAACTAGAGAAGGACAAATCACATACCCCTCTCTAAAAAAGACAAGAGGTTCAATCCTGCGAAGTACAGACTGGTCAACTTAACTTTGATCCCTGGGAATATCATGGAACAAGTCCTCTTGGAGCCCATTAAGGCATTGGGAAGAGTCAGCTTGGATTTACCAAGGGTAAGTCTTGCCTGACTAACCTGATAGGATGAAGTGACCAGATTATGGATGGGGTGAGTGAAAGTATTTTACTGTTTTTTAAACTATCTCACACAATGTGTGTTCATATCCAAGTTAGGATGTTGTGATCTAGATGGGCGAACAACTAGAAAAGGTTAAAAATATCAAACAAACATACGTGACTGGGCTCAGAGGGTAGTGGTTGATGTGTCATGCTCTCACTGGAGGCTGGCAAAAAGTGGTGTCTCATTTCTGAAATTTAAAGGTGGAAAAGAATTTGTATTTCATTGCAAGATAACTTCCTTCGGGGTTTTCACATTAAAAGACATTGAATATTATAGTTTAAAAACAAACAAACAAACAAAACCAGTTGCTGAAGTTCCTCCAAATCAGAATATCTATTTTCCAGATTTGATTCAGTCTTAAGCTGAACTTTCTGTTTTTAAAGACATGTGTAAGCTACTAATTTTCCTGCTAATGACTTTTCACTTTCCATACAACTTTTAAATGGAGAGAGAATGTGTCTGTATCCAGTTTTGATCAATTGTATCAATTTCTCATTTGTCTTGTCCCTACCCTTCCCCTTTAGTATGGTCTTGCCTTTCCATCTTTAATACTTGATGCCGGCATGATGAATTAATTGTATCAGTAGGAGCGTATGACTGCATATAAAAAGCACAAATATTCTGGCATTAATATGTATTGAGTTGAATGGGATAAGTGAGCACAAAAAGGGCCTGCTTTTTCTGTAGATCTACAATAAGGTAGAGAACGATAGCACCCCAGTCATGGAGTGAGAGGCAGGAAGTGTGGGAAGATCTTCATCAAAACCTTATTAACAGAGTCCATTAGAAAAGAAGGTCGAGGCAGCTCTTGCCCTTTTGTCTGTGAAGTAAATACTAAGACCAACAATGTTTCTTTATAGCTCTAGTGAATATCAGTACAAATTCAAGATCCTGCTACTAATGGTAAATAAAAAAACTTTATAAAGAGGCTTAGGCTAGATATTAACAATTAATGCAGCTGGGCAAGATGAATCTGTAGAATAAAATACATGATGCCATGGACTTGTTATCCACACTGCAGTTAAAGTGGAAATACTTGACAGGATCATGCTAGAACTAGCCTGACCTGAGTGTTGCTGAAGGGCGTGCAGTGCTTTAGAGACCCTGCACCTAGTCTAACATGGTGTGCCATAGGGTCAGTGGGAACAGTGCCTCAGGGATATGTTTAAAAAATCAGTTTGCTTAGCTATTGTTACATTCTGTATTTCCCTAGTTAAAATGTCTGAAACTTGGATTACACTTAGACTTTAGATTTGCATTCAATACTACACTTGCATCTTTCTCTCCTTGTTTTGTGGTAAGTTAGCAATTTATATCTTTGCATAATCAACTGAAGAAACTGTCTTTTCAGGAAAAAATAAACCAAGATTTTGTATCTATCCAACATCTTGTGTAATTGGTGTTCTGGAGAGGTACTTATCAATATTAGGTAATGAATAGATAAAATTCAGACTTCAGAGCATATCACACACTAGGTAATCATGCTTCTGGTAAGAAGTCAGACTTTGTAGATTTCCATATGTTTTCTTGCCTGTGTAGATTCTCAAATTTATTATTACTCATATCTCTATATTTACACATACAGGATGAGCTATCAGAGATTAAAGTCAGTTTATAATCTCAATTACTTGGAATTAATAAACTAGAATACTAGCTAAAAAGAAATACTGGCAAGTGGTTTTGAAACCAACTGCAAAATAGCTAATTGGTGATCTCATTTTAGTTGCAGTAGCTATATTGTTTGAGAGGAGCTACTAGTAGATGGTATCTGGAAATAAGTGAACTAAATGACACCTTTGTCTGGTAGATCTTCATATTCACTGAATTTTACATGTTGTAGCCAGCTATCGGATATAGTGTTTCTATTAAACGCCTTGTTTGAAAATACACAGTCTTTAAGTAATTTGTTCTATCACTGGTTAGGAGAAAGGATTACTAGTTAGGAAAGTCAGGAGGGGAATATTAATCTTCAGACAGAATGGTGAAGGATATATTGACATAATCTTAAATGCCTCAAGGCTATCACATAAGTACATTACCTCAGTTAATTTGAAGCCAAATTTTTATAAGATTTTCATTTTCAGTTCTTGTGCATGTGAGACTTAACATCAGAAAGTGGGCTTTATACATATATAGATAATTGTGTATACTTATTTGGATATTGAACACATGTTCTCTTTCTGTAGAAAGAGAGTCTTGCAAGTCTGACTGGTATGGCGTACAAAATGTGACAAGCTGTCTTTGTATGAAGGCAGTGCTTACAACTGTGCTATAAAAGCTTGAAAACTGGGCCCTGTGTTTCATGGCAACAGATATGGGGAAGCAGAGGTTTGTAGCTCTTGCCAGAAAGTCTACAAAATACACCAAATACTTCACAAAAGTATGTGAATAGTATTTATATAGACCTAGAGTTCTAGTGCTTCAGGGAGTCCTTTCATAAAATTCTGTTTTCATTTGGCACTAGTGGCACTGTAACCCTGTAAGTGTCAAAACTGCATTTAGATATCAAGGAATTAATCCTCAAGATTAGCTTATGGTATAACTATTAGGAGTAATGTGCAAATATTAATACCACTATCCACTGTACAGATGCATCCTGAAGATTTAGGCATAGTAATCTGGAATCTAGAAGAACAAATCTGCTTTAATAGTCCATGCAAGTGCTGTGTCCTACTTGAGATAAAACCATGAGGAAGCTTGCCAGTACTGGTCAGAAAATGATCTGTGTCTAGAGATTCTCAAAATATTTCTCAGTTGTTGGATCACTTTGCTCTATTGGAGTGGTTAGGTAAAAGTATATTTGGGAGGAGCAGAGAATGAATGGTGTTCTTGATGAATGGTGTAGCAGTACTTTCAGTTTTCCCGTATGAAAGTTGATGAGTTTATTGAGAGACATAAGTGATGTGCGGAATGATTCAAATGTGACATAAGGTATTTCCATAACTTGGTGAAAAAGAAAAGCTGCTTGTACTAGATTTCAAGGATTTGGGTGGGGGGAAATGTATATTCCTTTGATATACAGCTCAGTTCTCTGCAACAAGAAAATTCTAACCAATCTCCACTAAGATGAGAAGATATCATTTGAATTTCCTTACTTTGTTAGCTCAGACTCTTGAAATAACTGAAAGGTTTTACTGAAATAGTCACATTCCTTGCAGTATTGCTGAGAAAAGCTAAGACTGAACCCGAACCATATAATAATACATTTTATAGTTCATTTGCTGTACCCTGAATATAATCACATCTTGTCAAATTAATGGTAAATGCTTTTCTGCAGCATCCTAATAATCACATTGTTTGTTGTTTACTTTGCATTTCCCCAGAAGATATTTTTTCTTTATGCTATGTTCAAAAATATTCAAAATCTGCTTGGGCAGAGGCTCATTACCAGTTTCTGTGACATATAGGCTGACAGAGTAAGTAATGTCTTCTCAGCCATGTTGTTAGATATACCAACATTAAAGTGATTCCATATGATTTCATACATACGCTGAGTTCTATTACATATGTGCATACACATTTTATGTAGTGTGCATTGGCCGTGTGCAGGCTGCATGCAGGCACTGAAGTTTTAAGTTCTTCCTCTTCCCTAATGTCACTATGCCTTTTAGTATAGTGGTTTTTTGCACTATAAATTGTGTTTTACATATTTCAGGATAATGCTCGTATGTCTTCAGTGAAGAATTTGGCCAAGACACTAAATCATAACAAAAGGGAAATAGAACATGCTATGTACATGTACACTGATTTATCTAGAATTTGGTAGTTTTGTTTATAAAAATGTTATAGACAATGAAAACAAATGCATATGCATGTAACGCTCAGTTTTTCTGATGGAGTAAGGAATGCATCTTAACCAACTACACTAAACTTCTTGTTCAAGGATCATGTAAGATCAAGTTAGTTGACAGTTTTGTTTAGAATAATGCTGTAGAAGAATATAGAGCTCAGTTCCACCCCCAACACAGAATTTTGGACCTGAAGTCATCATCATCATGGCTTGGCTTCGCGGACGAAGATTTGGGAAGGGCTTTGCCCACGCTTATTGCAAGCGCGTTGATGGCTGAAAAGGCCAATGCGGGATAGGCAAGACTGGTTGCAAAGAGCACACCGGAGGGTCTCCTTGGGTGGTATAGTCGAGGCACGGTTCTTTCTGCGCTGTCTTTTCTCCTCGAGACTGATTCTACGCGTGCTCTCAAAGGAGACAGCAGCGTTATGTATGGTGTGTCTCCAGATCTCCCAATTGGAGGCCAGGGTGGACCACTGATGGTGGTCAATATGGCCTAGGTTGAGGTGTTGTTTCAGGGAGTCCTCATATCTCCTCTTTGGAGCTCTTCTCTTGCGTCAGCCAGTGGCAAGTTCACCATAGAACACGATCTTAGGGAGGCGGTGATCCGCCATCCTGGAGACGTGCCCTGCCCAACGCAGCTGCGTTTTCAGCAACATGGCCTCAATACTGGTGACGTCTGCCTGTTCAAGGACAGCAACGTTAGTCACGTAGTCAGTCCAGTGGATGTTTAGAATTGTGCGGAGGCAGCGCTGATGGAAGCGTTCGAGGAGTCGCAGATGGTGGCGGTAGATGACCCATGATTCAGACCTGTACAGAAGAGTAGGCAGTACCATGGAAGTAATTTAGGATTAAAATCCCACAAAGAACTTTGTTACTTTAAACACCCCAGTATTTAATGCCATCATATTTAGTGCTCTGTGCTCAGTCTTACTTCACAGTGTATAAGGGAGATTTAGGAGTAGATCTAAAATTAGACAATACATTGAGCTGCTGCCCAGAACTATTAGTTAAGCATTTCCTAGGATGATAGGAGGGTATCTTGGCCCATGAAATTAAGGCGTGCCCCCAAAAAGCTGGTTTACAACTGTGAGAATGGGACAGAGAGCAGGGAGGAACATTTTCTGAAGGCCTACTAGAAATGGTTCTACCTAAAATAAATAACCTTGGCATCCCGCCAATGTGTTAAAGTGATGTAAACGTGTCCTAAACCTCGTGTAAAACTGATTAGGATTGTCTTGACCAGAATTGTAGAAATACACAAATGGCTGAAGCTTAAGGGCATCATCAGTGACAAGAAGCACCAGTAATGTCCATTAATGTGTACATACTGGGTTGTAATGCTTAGTATTTGAAACAGTTCTCAGTAGCTCAGTTGTTGGTTGCATTTGTTTTTTTGTTGTGTTTTTTTTTAAATAAAGTGTTATATTTTAGAACTTAGGCTTTAACAGAGCTGTTGCTCTCAGATTTTTGATCTCCCCTAAAATTTCACACTTCCTGATTTAAATCAGGGTAGTAATTTCTGCTGTAATTTTCTATGGTTATTTCACTTTAAAAGACCAGACAGCAACAATATTTTGCAGGCTCCTATTAAATGAGAGAGAGCATATTGGAAAACCAAGGCTGAAAAGAATTGGCTGCTTTCAATGCATTGTAAATTGTTGGATTCAGATTACTTTAAGTAGCCATGTAATATGTTGCAAAGGTGGAGTGCTAATGAATACAGAGATTCCAGGACAGAAGATACTGTGTACTGAAGTAAACTGATATTCTCCAGCTTCTATTAAACTATTGCCCTGAAAAGCCCTGAGCTAACACCAGAAATGGTGGGAACTGGCTTGCATTTAGGGTTTTGTTCTGGTCTATTCATATTTTGTGAAAAGGGATGAATTGAGAGAAACTCTTTTATATGCAGCATAATGGTTTACCCAGAAGGTATGAAAACATGAATAAAGATTTATTGAATTGAGATGATTGAATGAAAATACACATGCTTTTGAGACTGATGTTAATAAGCGTCTTCTAGCCTTATGTTAACATTCAGATACACTCAAGAGAACTGACCTCGCTTCATACAAGCTAATACAGGTCTAGAAGCTCTTAAACAGAATTTATGCTCTACTTCTGATAGACCAGTTATTTTTATTGTTACTATCAGTTTGCATCCCGTCCCTGAATGTGTGACCTCTGAGAATCAGTTTATTTTGCTTTGGGTATTTCTAATGATGTTTTTCTGCACAGCCCTTTTCAATGCAGCATTCTTAAGACAAGCCTTGTACTTATTTTAATAGTGAGAAGAATTCACTTACAGTAATGGAACTATTTTTATGATTCCATCAGACAGAATTAACATTTTACAGTCAAACCCTAGATGCACAGACAGTCATATGAGTTTCCATTTGGTGCTGAGACATTTATGATCAGCTAGTATGGGTGCTACTGAAACCTGTAGCAAACTAGACTTCTGTCCCTAACCATGCTGTGTCTCTGAATTCACCTCAGGTAAGTGCTTAGCTTTTACCTGAAAGACAACATTAAAATGCTGTTACACCAGTTCCTTATGTTAATTAGCAGTTTTCTTTGATATGTGAACTGTCTATTGACTTGTTGAAGCCAAAACTATTTACAGGATGGAATAGTTTCTGAGTTCCCCTAATTCTGGAGGTGAAGAGGGAAAAGGAAGCAATAGAAACCTGACACTTTCTAAAGAGAAAAATCACATTAAATTGAATACTAAGTTTATCTGATTTCTAAAACTAAGAGTATTGAGTGATCATGTTGAATGTGAAATTAAAAGCTGTATGAACATTTCTATATTTTGTTTTGCATAAACTAATTATTTTTTTCAAGTTATCTTTATAAATGTTGTTTGTTGCCCTAGGATATTAAATATGCCCCCAAAGGGGTAGAATGTGTTACCCAACTCAACTAACATGAGCTTGAAAGCAATTTTCTCTTTTGGAACTGCTTTCTTTAGAATGAGACCAAAAAGGCTTCTAGGATTTGATATATCTTCGGTAGAACATAGCTGTGACCACACTCAGAGTGCAAGCATAATCAGTTCTTCTGTAGATTGACATCCATGCAGGTGTACATCCCTTTATGGTGATCCAGATACATTAATGGATGTGTCCCTGATAATATAGGAGGAGGAAAACCTTAGTTCTATTGTGAAATCTTTCTGAGATTACTTTTTAAAGGACAGACTTTATGCTTTGCTGTAGTGGGTTAACCTTGTTTGGCTGCCAGATGCCCACCAAGCTGCTCATAGGTTGAGATAAGGACAGGGACATCACTCACAAATTAGTGTCATGGACAAACCAGACTTGACTTGGGGAAAATTAATTTATTGACAATTAATAATGGAGTAAAATAGTGAGAAATTAATACAAAACTAAAAACACTTTCCTCAGACACCCATCCCCCCCAACCCCCCACCCCCATCTTCCCTGGCTCAACGTCACTCTTGAATCTTTTTCCTTTTTAGGTAGAACACAGGCTCTCCATGGGCTTCAGCTTCCTTCAGGGCACGTCCACCTGCTGTGGTGTTGCATCCTCCATGGGCTTGCAGTGTGGATTTATGTTCTGACATGGTCCTCTGTGGGCTGCAGGGAGACAGCCTGCTTCATCATGGTCTTGCATGAACTGCAGGGGAATCTCTGCTCACAATGCCTGGAGCATCTCCCACCCATCCTTGTTCACAGACCTTGGTGTTTGCAGGCTTGTTTCTCTCACTTCTCATTCCTCTCACAGCTGCTACACAGCAATTTTTACCTTTTCTTAAATATGTTTTCACAGAGGTGCCACCAGTGTTGCTGATGGGCTCCACTTTGGCCAGTGGTATGTCATTTTGAAGCTGGCTGGCACTGGCTCTGTCTGACATGGGGGTCATAACACTGATGTCTGCTCACAGAAACCACCCCTGCAGCTCCGTGCTAACAAAACCTTGCTACATAAACCAAATACATTTGCATTTTTACCTATGTCTCTTATGCAATACATTGCTCCACAAAGAAAGTAATGTAAATGTTGGAAAATAGTTTTCTCACATCTTCTGAAAGGGACCTTCAATGATACTAGATTCTGATTGTTCTGACTTTTTTCACATGTATCTATGTGTAGAAATACAGTTGTTATTGGAGCCCACAGAATTTTTCAAAAAGATGTCCCTTAGGTGAAAAGTTGTAGTGCAGTAAAATCTTTTAAAGCACAGCATCTCTGGCAAGGGTTTGGTAGGAACAGCATATCAGTTACATGTGTAAGTCTTAGAAGCTGACTCAAATAATTAAATACCTTGACCTAACTGCTAGGCTATTCATGGAGCTGGATGAACAAAATATTTTTAGCCCATGGAAATTACTACTTTTCAGGCTTCAGATTATGACTTTAGATGGTATGTCATAGTTCTATGGTTCTTAAAGATTTACAAATACCTAGTGTCTAGTCTGTGCCTGTTGAAGCTGTACATAGTAAGCTTAGTTATATACAATAACTTAAGTATTTACTACAGGCATCCAGACAGGTGAGCCAGGAGTTCTATATATCAATCCATGATAAAATTGTCAGAAACACTGCAAAAATATTCATAACAATATCACCTCAGTTTGAGTATCATATTAAGATGTAGAAAATAGATGCGTGTGCATTTTTTAAAATCAGCCTGTGTAATATGAAATCCTGCATCTGGTGTCAGGAACCCAAATGGGGAGTTGCTTTAGATAGAAGTCTGCTTGAAAGATTTTGTTCAGACTGAACAGTGTGCTGAAATGTAGTTTATGCAGAGCACAGCACATGCCATCTAAGCAACGAAACTCACTCTGTAATGTGTGGACTGACAGGAACTGGTGATGCCACCATTATTATTCAAGAGTAGCGTGAGTTGGAGTGGATGAGAAAGTACTTCCCATGTGACTGTGAGCCTATGAAGGAGTCTCTGCACCTGCAGCTTTTGTCACTATTCAAGTCTGCTGAACTTAGCTGCCTTCTGGAACTTATATGTCCACGCTCTTGAGGAAGTCCTGTCTGCGTGATACGGTCCTTGAAAAGTGAAAACTTCCAGGTAGCCTGCACAACTATGATACTTGTCTTTGCTATTGATTTTGCTGTTGTTTGAAAAAACTCAGTAGTGTTCAAAGTGAATCACTCTGCTTAAGTCTGACATTTATTTCTTTAATAGAATACAGGAAAACCACAGAAGATGGTAGGTATGCCCATCTGTTTCAGAAGCATGGCAGGCTTCAAGAGAGTTTTAGCTTAATATGCTGCTCAGGATGTGTATCAGGGGTTTAAATATACCAAGCCTCCCTTTCTCAAATAGGAGTGTCTGTTAGGGGATAGGTGAATATTTGAAAGGAGTAATATGGAGATACTTATTTTCAATTATTTGCTGCTTGTCTTTAAGTTCCAGCATTAATCAGATCAAACCCAACTATTTTCCTCCTACTTAGAGTGGAAAATAATTTGAGGTTTTACTTGCTGACAGCTGCTAAAAGTAGGCATTGTAGCTGACTAATAGTCTGTAAATTTGGAGCATGAACAACTTCCAAATACTTTAGGAAATGAGCCATTTTATCATGCAAAGAAAGCAATATAAATGGTGTTTCATTATATGCTTATATGAATTTATTAATTATTTATACCAACAGATAACTTTACATGTATATAAAATCAAAGAGGTAGCTATAATGCTGATCTCAGTCTGCTGTCTTGAGCGTTGATGAGTTTGTTTTAATGAACCAGATTCCTCTGCAAGGAAGAAATCTTCCGAATTTTCTTGAACTAGAGATATTATGGCATTACATTTTGCTTTCACTATCGATACGACTATTCAGAGTTTTGACTCTAGCAATAATGGTGTTTATGTTAGGAATTTTTTTATCAGAATTAGGATATTTTTGTAGAAAATCTGTGTTGACCATGAGATTTATTGCTGTGAGTCGTGTTAGGAGTGATTATTTTGTAACTTGATATGCAATACCCCTGGCATGGCTGTTCTGTAGCTTTTTCTTAGCTTAACTCCAGAAATATTAATTAGCTGCACATTGTAGCAGCCATGTGCTTCCTAGTGCTGAATAACATCACTGTACTGAGTTAAGTGCAGTACCACATCTCAGTGTCAAGACACAGTACACTTCAATTTCTTCTATAATAAAGTCTTACACAGACTTCAGTGTTCAAAAAGGAAGCAGTATCTCTAAAGTTGTTTGTCTTCAGAGCACAAAGGAACAGATCATATGTTGATATAAGTTACGACACTGCAAATCTTTACAGAATTTCAACATCAGGGGTGTGACCAGGAAAGCTGTGATTAGAAGTTAGATCTGTTTTTTAAAATACTTTGTGCTGAAATCTAATGTATGATTTCAATTTTCCTCATAAATCCTAACATTCTTAAAGGAGTTGCTTAAAAAAAAAAAAAAAACCAGCCTGAAAGTACCTATTATTCATGCTGAGGGTTTTTTCCCTGCAAAGGGCATAAAATCTGCATACAAATATACTTTCTACTTTTCTGCTTTTTCTGACTTTTATTTTTACTTCAGGGGTATGTGTACCTTCATAATTACATGCCAAAGATGACTGTAGCAGAATAAAATCCAAAACTCTGCAGCACTAATTAGGTGGAATGGGCTTTAAAGGAAGTTGGGATCAATGGTGTCATGAGACTTACTTCCCCTGAGTGTCCTCTCCAGAAGGGTTACTTGATGATGATGAGGATCCTTAAAATACAATAATTAGAAAATGCACTTGTTAAAGATAGGGACTTTTAGTGTCATTATTAACTTAATTCAAGATCAGGATTCTGCTATTGATGGGAATGAAACTACAGCACAATCTGTGAAAACAGTGACAGTGGCAAACACCTGTATGGCCTTTTCCCCTCAGTAAATTTTCATGCAGTGATTTCAATATAAGGAAAATTCCTAGTGGAAATTGGGCAACTTGTCATTTTAACGCAAGTTGGCAGGCAGGTGGTTAAAAGTCAGCTCTCCAGTTCAGATGTTTCCTAATTAGTTGGAACCTACCACTTTTTCCTAATGTGAACAAGTCCGAGAAGTTAAAAGGCTGGGAAAGTAGTAATCATAGTAGACTAACATGAAATGTTGGGAAAGGCAGGGAAGGGTTTTATATTCTTGTATAACTTGCACTTTTTCAAAAAATTTATGATATCCTGTCTATCTTACATAGCAGTGAGCATACTCGGATCCATAAATAGTCATGAAAGAAAATGTATCATCAATAGTACATTGCTTCAGGCATTAACTAGCTGATAGGTAGTGCTAAACAGGGATCCTTCTCTTGAATCTTCAAATTTATCATCAACCTCAATCACAGTCTTTTCTGTTGGTTTTAATGCTTTCACTATTCTGTTCCATCTTTGCTATCTGTCCTCTGTTACCTCGGTTATCCTTGGATGATCTTAATGTTTATGACCCAATCTTACATCTCCCAGTGAGCATGTCTTTCATGTCTGTCATTGCTGGCACCTTCCATGTTCTTTGACCTCACCTTAGTATTGTCCAAAAGATTTTTCTGCTGTATTTTTGCACAACTCTTACAAAGAAACTTCAGCTGGTTTTGTTACTGCTAACTCATCTGTAGCTTTTCCTGGCAGCATCAGTGTATGTTTAGGAGAAAAGTCTGTCCTGCCTTTAATGTGATTTGCCTTTCCTGAATTGTAGCTTCTCTGCTGATTACCTGATTGTCCTGTGCTTGATGGAGACTCAGTTTCCTTTGACTGAAGTATTTTAAGCGTTTCCAGTTCAAAATGAGGGACTAAATTCATGTTGTCCTCATAAAGTATTAACAGAATATCCTTTTCATGAAGCTAAAGCCAGGAGAGCAACAGGAATGAAAACTCTTTTTTTTTTTTCCCCCCTCCCGTGGACAGAGCAGTGAACAGTATTGGGACTCGCAAATACAAGCAGCCCTAAATAATAACCTAGAAGCCCTAAAAAGCCAGTTCCGAGGTCACCAGGTTCTCACCTATTTGTAGCTAGGAGTCTAAATGTTTATCTGGAGCTTCTTAACCAGCTGATGGGAGGAGTGCGAGTTTTCACGCTGGCTGAAGTGCTGGAATCCTGTGTTCCACAGCTGGTGGCAGGGAACTAGGCAGATTTCTGCTGGGATATCTCTCTGATTTGGGACGCTCATCAAAATCAAAATAGTATGGTCAAATACTGAGGCATCTACTTCTTTGAGTAAGAAACTAATTATGTTGGAAAACTTTCAGCCACTCTAGCTTCATATAGCCTGTTTAGAAACAGGTATTTGAGGAGACTCTTGGGTGCCGGTATGTTGTATTTACTGACTGACACTTGTATTTCTGTGAGTTTGCATGTTGCTTTAGGTAGTACTTCTCATTCTGAATAGCTATTTCTGAGTTGGATATCTGTTGGATAAGTGGTATTTGCTCATCTTCATGAATTAGTTCATCTCTAGCATAACAGTGGATTCGAAACAAATATTTTTCTCACATTCTGTTTATTGTACAACTCCTGCATGTTTTAGAAATTGTCCAGAATTTAGTTTCATGTTGATAATCACATCAACTTTTTATGTAACTCAGTTTGCTTCTTTGAAAAAGATCAGATTCTGATTTGTTGCTATAGATTTAACTACTTACTCAAATGATCTTAATTTCAGCACAGTGGGATGCATCTGAAATTAAAACTTAGTTGCATTTTTGACAAAAGCCTTAATATTTTCCCCATGTTGCTCTAAGGAATGAGATATGTTAATCATAAGAGCCTGATGGCTTTATATGTGAAATGAAGTCTCACAATAAGAAGGTATTACTGCCTACATTGTCCCATGAGTTCATATAATCAAATATTATCCATGAATGGAAATGTTATATATGGTTTATAGGTTTCATCCTAAATTATAAATGCCACAGTTCAGAGTTCATAGTATGTAATAATTGCTAGAGCAGGTAGTCCACTAGTTTATTTCTTGTTTGGTTTTATTTTTTTTTTTAACCCACCCCTCCCAATGATCATTATATTTATAGGTGTAGGTAAACTTAAAACTCTTGCATTGATGGAAAAGTTCAGGGCTTTTTGTAGAACCTTTGAAAATGCTTTTGTTAAACCACAAGATTTTTTTTTTTCTTTTTTTTGCATTATTGAGAACTTAATATTTGCAATTAGAAAAGTTTTGACACCAATTTGTAGATCTGTAACTGCAGAATTGTAATCCAGCATAGAAACAGTAGGAGCTTTCAGTAGTTGGGGTTTTAGGGCACATTTACTTTCACCTAAAGTATGAAGCTGAAAGAACAATTTGCCAGCCTCAGTTAAACTGTTTGTTATATACACAGGCACTGAACTTGGCACCTATTCTTATAATCAATGAGTCAAAGTATGTTCTTGGTTATGTTGACCCAGCTGTGTACTGTTACAGCTTGTGTGCGAATTTGAAGGAAGAAAATAATCCTATTACACACAGCTTATAGAAACCGTTCCCTTCAAGCAAGATGACTAAATTGCCAATGTATGGTTCTTTACAGGGTAGATCCCAGCTCTCGGTGTGGGTAGAAGGAACAGGCCTTACAAAAGGAAAACGGCTGCTGAAGGGCATAGATGTCCACTATGACTACCATTGCTAACTGCCTGGATTCTTCCTCTGAGCAGTTAGCTGGTTGTGAAGCATATGGTGTTTTTATTTTCAGTATACTTGTGGAATTGTTTTGCTTAATGAATTTAAAAAAAAAAAAACAACCACAACAGGTTTGCTCACTTAAGAGCAGTGATTTTGTTAATGAAAGTAATTCCTAAATAAAAAAATGTCATGGAAGCAGTTACTCCAATCTACCTGTTCACTAAGTGTTGATGCAGGGATTTGGTACAAAGAGCCTTCTGGAGTCTGGGAGGAAGAAAGGGTCACTAAAGCTAATAAAAAAAATTGCAGAGTAGGCAAGGACTGTGATGTGAAAGAGTGGCTGGTTAACCAGCTGGACAGTTTGATGCATTTGGTCTTCCTGCATTTGAATACTGAATCAAATGAGGACAGATAGATAAAACAGCTCTGCGACGTGCTAGTGGTGTTACTTCATAGTCTCGTTCCATAGTGATAAAACCATTCTGGAGTACTTCTAAGTAACTTTACAGTAGGTTTATGTATCAATTTTTATTCTCATGTAGTGAAGTCTGAAACTCATAGATCTGAATTACAAACCTGTGAAACTGAGACCTGAAAAGAATCTAAACCATAACTTTGTTGTAAGAGTGGACCTAATGTATCATGAGTTCACTGGTTTGTAATTTCTACAGTTATAAGAAAACAATGGATCGCAATAGTAGCAATAGACACTCTACAGCAAGTATGCTTTACAGCAAAACCACACAGAACTACAAAATGTCACCTAGTGTTACAAGCAATATTGTCTCTGCCTAGTAGCACCACGTGTCCGTGAATATTGCCATTCTTCCTTACCCCTTACCTCTCATTCACCTTCTTGGATGCAATAAATACCCAAAT
Organism: Bucorvus abyssinicus; assembly: GCA_009769605.1. Classification (NCBI taxonomy): domain Eukaryota; kingdom Metazoa; phylum Chordata; class Aves; order Bucerotiformes; family Bucorvidae; genus Bucorvus; species Bucorvus abyssinicus. The sequence continues at coordinate 34,999,684 of CM020026.1, forward strand.
CACTATTGTGTGGGTTAGTCTGTTACAGAATGAGATCCATCGTTTTAATGGCAAGAGCACTCTGGAATCTTCAGTGGGTAGCAATTTATTTCCAAAGTGGAGAGGGATTTTTGGGTTTGTTTTTTAATCCAAAAGGTGACATAGGATAAAATTACAGAATGGCTGACATTGGAAGATGTATCTGGAGCTACCTGGTCCAACTATCCTGCTTTCAAAGCACATACAGCTAGTAAGAGTTACCTAGGACTGTCTTCAGATGGGTTTCAAATATCTCCAAGACTAGAGACTCCAATATCTTTCTGGGCAATCTGTGCCTGTTTTTTTTGTTATTCTTAGAATAAAGTGTGGGGTGGTTCTTCTTACATTTAACTTGAATTTCCTGTGTTACGGTTTGTGCCCTTTGCCTCTTGCCTTATTACTGGAATCCACTGAGAAGAGCCTGGCTCAGTCTTTACTCACGCCATTAGGTATTTATGTACATAAGATTCCCCAATATGAAACTTGTGTCCAGGCTGAACAGTCCCAGCTCACTCTTGTATGATAGATGGTTCAGTTCCTTAATGGTTTTCATGGCCATTTGCTCTAGTAAGTCCCTAACTTTTATGTAACTGGGGAGCCCAGAACTGGTCTCAGTACTCCAGATGTGGCCTGACCAGTGCTGAGGTGAAGGATCATCTCCCTTAACCTATTAGTAGTGCTCTTCTTAAAGCAGTCAAGGATGCTGTTGGCCTTATTTGCACGGATGACTTGCTGGTTAGCATTCAGCATGGTTTCCACTAGGTAAGGTAGATCCCAAGGTGGTTCTCTGCAGAGCTACTTTCCAGCTGGTTGGTCCTCTCTGTGTACTAGTGCAAAAAGCTAGTCCTCCCTGGGTTCAGGACCTTATACTTCCCTTTGGACACCCTTAACTGCCTCTCAGCCCATTTCTCTAGCCTGCTGAGGTCCTCTGAGTAGCAGCACAAACAATTAGTAATATCAACCACCTTCGCAGATTTTATTGCCTGCAAAGTAACTGAAGGTGCACTCTTGCATTGTCCAGACTGTTAGTGAAGATTGACCATAGGGTACGCCACTGGTGACCTGTTGGGATCATGCTGCTGATCATAACCCTTTGAGCCCGGCCGTTCAGCCAGTTTTTTAGTCCCATCTCACTGACCACTTAACTAGTCTGCATTTCATCAGTGTGAGGATTTGATAGGAGATTGAAAGACTTGATAAAGTCAAGAGAGTAACTACTGTTGTCACCCTCATCCACTGAGCTAGTCATTTCATTGTAGATGGCTATCACAGAAACATCTGTTTGGAAGAGACCTTTAAGGTCATTGAGTCCAACTGTTCACTCTGCACTGCCAGGGTCCCTAAATCATGTCCCTCAGCACCAAATCCACACGTCTCTTAAACAAGTTAGAAATCTTCAGGAAAACTCCCAGCAGCAATTTCTAAATTTAAGTGGACTTCATTTTAGTCCTTTTCATTTTTGCCTATCGAGCATTGACTTTTTCCATGCTAATAAATGAATTTTCCAACTGTTACATATAAGTGAAAGTCTAATGGATAGTCTAAAATCTATCTAGACTCCACTCATATTTATATTTGTCCATCACCCTTTTTTTTTTTTAACAAGAAAATATAGCAAGCTACTGAGCATTGTACTTTACATACAGGACATTATTAAAGGGAAGTGACTATTCACGCAAATGAAACAATTGCGGAAATATAAATTGTTCTTGTCTCAAAATAAAGCTCTCATGGATATTTTATTCAAGCAGGTACTCAAATTTTTTTTAGATGTAAATATTTAGTCAAGTGTGTGATAATACAGATGCTGGCTGAACAGTTTTATGAAGTTACTATTGTACTCCATGCCCACTGTGTGGTTGTAGTTTCTTTTAAGGTTGCTGCTCTGTTTTTTAATCGGAAAATACAGTTTTACTGCACCCAAGTACTTGGGAGATATATGGATGCACAAGATGCAATGAGATGACTCTTGTCCCCTGAGTGTTTTGTTTGATGATAGGGCAAGATGAATTCACCAAGAAGCTGCCACCATTCTGTGTGTAGGACACTGTTGTAGAAGCTTTCGGTTTGTGTTTTGTCCATTCTCCCATCCCCAGATGGCGAAACATAGGTGTAGTCCTTTAGAGGACAGTGTCATAAAGGATGTATGTTTGGGGAGTACTCCAAAAGTCACTCTGTAAAAACAGAGCTTGGGTTTGGAAGTTCACGAGATGAAATAGGGAAATTAAAATGACTCCTATAAAACTCATACCAGCTGAGTTTCCCTGAAGCGTGCTCTCAAGGCTTATTATTAAAAAAAAAAAAAGGGTTGCCTTAGGTTATTAACTTTGTACTTTATGCAAAGTACACTTATATTCTAAGCAGACTTTGTCTTGATGATATACTAAAGCCTAGTATTAGTAGAAGATTCTGATAATGAATATTTAACAGTATAAATGTGTTTTCTTTTGCACCATAAAGATATGGTCACTTAAACTGCAGTATAAAATTCTAGGAGGCAAATTGATGCTAGTTTAGCTCCTTGAACGTGCAGTAAGTAACTTAAAGCACAATATGAACAGCATGTTGTAGATTTTTTTTCTTTGCAGATAGAACGGCTTCATAAAACTGTCTGAAATTGCTATATTCCACAGCTACAGTGTCTGATATAGGACTCTGATGTTTTTCTGTAATATTATTCACCTGGTGCAGGAAAATATTTTAGCTACTCTGGACTCCAAACATTTCAGCTAACTTTGTGCTGTCACATCATAATTATCCAGGTCAGACTAACATGATCCTATTGCCCACCTGGGAATTAGTACTGAAGACCTAGATAACCTTCTTTGGCTGCTGAAGAGCATTAAATGTCGGAAACGTGAAGCTGTAAATCCTGTCCAGGACGAGCTGCTGTTTTTATGGAGCAGGAAGCAGTTGAGAAGATTCTCGATATAGCATACACAAACATGTATACCATTCTACCTGCTTTGGCAACTGGTAGAAACGGATTTGGGGAGCTGGGCAAACGGTTCCTAAGTATTCAGTACTAAACTCAGAACAAACAAAAAAAACCCACTGCAACACTTCCGATGTTTTATAACCACCCTTCATACAGGCTTTTCAGCTATTTGTGGTTAACTAAAGCAGGGAAGTTGAAGGTGGAGAGTTGCTTAGATAAATGTCCATTGTCCTGGAAGGTACACCTGCAATCAGTTGATTATATGGCCTGTATTTTATTCTGTGACCTTTTCCAGTTTTTATATTCCTGTGCTTTAATGTGTGGATGAGTTAAAGGGGTTTATGTAGCATACTTGATCAAACCAAAAACGTACCTAGTCTAGTACCCAGCTTCTTAGTGTGGCAGACCGTCCTGGCTGTACTTTCCCACTGCCTTTCTATCTGAGCTCTGTCTACAGTTACAAGATGTCCCTACCAACCTGCATTCACAGCATTAATAGGAACATGTGTGGAGTACAGCACCTATTTCCATCCCTCATTGTCACGTCTCTGGGTGCAGCAACATTGGTTAACTTGGCTGCTTTCTGGAGGTATTTGGCTCCCCTTCTACCTTCAAGCTTCTAACCCTCAATACCTTACTGCCACGTGCATTCCCTTTTCCTCTACTTTGTCTGTCCCCTTTTATCTTCCTACTCCATTAATATTGACAGATGCAAGCTCAAGCAGAGGGCTTGCTTATTACAGAAATCAGACTTGGTTTGCAGTTGTAAATGCTTAGAAAATATATGGAGCAAGTACAAGTGCTCTTTCCTCTGTGCACTCAAACTCTACCGAATTGCACCGCTTGCTTAATCATTAACTATTTCGGTTTTGTACCTGGTTTATTGACTGTATAGGAGGGTTTACTGGCTGAAGATTTAACTAAATTGGACTGAAGAGAGTGGCTGGAAGATGAAACAGGGAAATACTTTTGTGTTTATTTCAGTCTTCAAGCTGTGGTTCTCTGGCTTATTAATAAACACTGAGCTGGATTCTAACCTGGTAAAATTATTAAAAGCATATTTCACAAATAGCAATTTTGGTTGGATGTTGCTGCTATCTTGATCCAAAATAGCTCACATATCCTGACATTCAGAGCACACTACAAAACACCTTCACTGAGTTTTGTGATTAATGGGAAATGATGCTTTGAGGGATGGGACGTACTAGTTGGGTTAACATTTATGATTATGGTTAATATTACAAAGACAGGAGGAGAACGTTAAGTGCATCACTAACTGGAAAATGTAGTGGAATGTAGAACAATTGATTAAAGTATTCATAAATGAATTCCTGAGGAATTATTATATTAAGCATGACTCTTGTTGTTTTTATCATGCCTTATGATTTGACTACCCTGAATTTCAGTTAATTGCTTTCAGGCTGTTGAATTAAAAGCTTTGACTTTGTAGTTTGTCCCAATTTCTTTCTGAAGACTAATTCTTTGTATTTACTAAACTTTGTGGAGTTACACTTTGTTCTTATCATAAATCAAACATCTCTGCTTCTGGCACTGTGTAGCTCTTTTATTCCAGCCTGAACAGTCTGTGTATTCCACTCTATGCTTCTCTCCTCCCATTTGTTTAAATAAATGGGAGAATTTTCTTTTCATCTCTGGTTTCTACACTAATATAATATTCCCTTTGGCTTTTTTAATTAACTTTAGAAGGCTAAATTTTTACCCACCAGTTCTTTGGCTATGACTTTAATTTGTTCTTATTTGTCCTAAAAATCTCTTGGAAAGCAGTATGAAAGCTTTACTATTGGTATTTGAGTAAACATTTGCTCGCTGTTCTTTTTCTGATGCTGATTTGAGTTTCATAAATTGTACAGTTCACATCACAGCATTTTAAAGATAGTATCAGTGGTCAGCATGGAAACTTGACTTGCTGATGAATTCTATTGTGGTTAAGGCTTTCTAAACTTCATGTAAAATTTTATCTGTAGTTTCTGAAAAACATGTTTTTAAAACCTGGGTTACTACCCAAGAAAAGACAGTAACACTTCTGAGTGAATACTCTCCAACTACAGCATGACTATGCCTTGCATCGTATGAGGGTCTATAGCCGAACAGAATGATTAAAGTTCACATAGCAAATAGTAGAATGATTCATAACATCAAAAATACAGACTAGTTTCTTAAAAACTAAGGAGGTGAACTTTGATCTGTAACTATTTAAAGTGTGTGAACCTATGGGCTGAGACATTTCTATCTATCATACGTCAGGTGATTTCCAAGGACAGTCACAAACTACTTCATACAGCTCTTAAATTAGAAAAGGCAGATTCTAGAACAGATACAGTATAAAGTGTAGTGGAAAAAGTTTTTGCCGCAAATGTGTGGCACAGCCTTATGTGTGGCTGTTAGTAACAAGCTGGAGGTCACATGCTGAGTTGAGATTTACTGTGTTCTTGATGAGGGCTGATATTTGTTAGTGGTTCAGCTTTTAAATAGTCCTGGAAAACAATAGCGAATAGAGCACTGTTGCAAAATCTGTTTGGATGTATTGTGCAAAGTATGGCAGTGCACTGGCAAAGGTAATCAAAAGTCACACCATAAGGCCTCACACTCATAAATCTACTCATAATCACACCAATAAATCCACTCATGTTGGAAAGACCATTATCCTACTTACAACTATAAAATAGCAGCTTTTGCAGCTTCTTGTGAGCACCAAGAAGGGCATAGGCTTCATAACATAGCGGTGAATTTCTTCCTTTTGGCAGAGATTTAATTAGCTGATATATGTATTAGACTGATTGTTTTGTCCCTAGTTTAAAGTAACTTGGTTTGTGATGGAAAGACAAGCAAAGACCATGGTCTTGAGAGACAATCTGCATACATACAGTGTTTGACCAGTTCAGATTCCTGTACTAATGATACTGACAGGAAAGTACAAAGGAGTGAGGAGAAATCAGCAGGATTTCTGGATGAGATCTAGATCAGGTTCTCTAGAGTAAAACAAACATCCTTTTTTCAGACTATCCTTTTTATGGATACATTTGGACACTGAGAGAGCCTGCTTTATTTAGGAAAGTGTGAAATTTAGTGTTAGAACTGAAATGTGTATATGGTTCTATGAACTGGGTATTGCTGTGGTAGGAGAGTTAGAAACTGTTCAGTGAGACCAGCTTCAACTTTAGAACAAAATTTTACTAAATTCAAGCGTTACAAAGTGGCATAGAGTTAGTTCTCGCCTGCAATCATAATGTAATCACTACATGCACCAAACCTGTCTTTAATCGTATCTTCTGCTAGCTGCAGGTATACAATATCTGAGAATCGATGAGCTGTATAGTTAGAACTCCCAGTTGGGAGGTCAAGATGAATGGGCTTTAACTGAAAGATTTCAAGAACTAAAGTGAATTTCTTTTTCTCCTCTTCATTCTTAGTTTTATACTTCTCGCCACCCTTCCAAAAAGGAGGGTCCTCACCTACTTCAGTACTGTGTCTTGTTATGGATTTGTCAGTTACCTGTCTTATATATTTGGCAGCAGGTCCTGCTTCCCTACAGTTCTTTGTGCTTATCGTCTTCTCTATCTTGCAATTTTCACTCTAGTGCTTCCAAAATGCACTATATCATTTTCTTTACCCTTTTGATGGTCATGTTGCCCATAATTACATAAAATGTTTTATTTGGCTACACCATCAGTGTTACAAGACATTCGTGTGCTGTTTGCTCTACTTTCTGTATGTTTAACATTAGCTTGCCTGATTACTGCACATGTATTTTACAGACATCACAAACTTTTAGATATACGAGGAAGAACAGAAAACCTTCTGTATATAGAATCTAAAAATTCAATTAATTTGAATCTCGATAGTACTCAAGATTAGATTACTTCTACAAGATAATCCAGATCCCTTCATAAAATGAAGGTGAATTCAATGATGTTTAATGTAGAAGAGGAAAATTTGTACAAACCATAGGATAGTGAAAAAATATTCACTTGACAGATTGACTAGAAAGTGGACCTTGGCTTTTGATGAATATGACCTGAGCTTGAACTCCCTAGGTAACATTGTGGTTAAAAGCTTCATTCCTTTTAGATTCTGATAACAGTAATTGAGATTACTTCTGTGTGTTTCAGAGACCATGGAACACTGTGCCCAGTTGTGCCTACATTTTCCCAAGGAATTGAAATGTGAAGATGTCGCTAAATATGGTTTAAAGCCTGTATATGTAGGCTCAGGATGTATGTGTGTATGTATGTATATATGGGCTCTGACCTATCTCGTCACCAGTTGGGTGCGACTGTTGATCTGCTTGAGAGTAGGGAGGTTTTACAGAGGGATCTGGACAGGCTGGATCAATGGTCCGAGGCCACTGGTATGAGGTTCAACAAGGCCAAGTGCTAACTCCTGCACGGGGTCACAACAATCCCCTGCAAAGCTACAGGCTTGGGAAGAGCGGCTGGAAAGCTGCCCAGCGGAAAGGACCTGGGGGTGTTTGTCAATGGCCAGCTGAATATGAGCCAGTAGGGTGCCCAGGCAGCCAAGAAGGCCAGTGGCATCCTGGCTTGTATCAGAAATAGTGTGGCCCAGCAGAAGTAGGGGAGGTGATTGTCCCCTGTGCTTGGCACTGGTGAAGCTGCACCTTAAATACCAGTATTGGGCCCTTCACTACAAGGACATTGAGGTGCTGGAGTGTGTCCAAAGAAGGACAACGAACCGGTGAGGGGTCTAGAGCTCCTATAAGGAGCACTGATGGAACTGGGGTGTTTAGCTTAGAGGAAGGAGGCTGAGGGGAGACCTTATCACTCTCTACAGCTACCTGAAAGGAGGTTGTAGTGAGGTGGGTGTCGGTCTTTTGTCCCAAGTAACAGGACAAGAGGAAATGGACTCAAGTTGCTTCAGGGGAGGTTTATTTTGGATATTAGAAAAATTTCTTTACAGAAAAGGTGGTGAAGCATTGGACAGGTTGCTCAGGGCAATGGTGAAGTCACCATCCCTGGAGGTATTTAAAGACAAATAGGAGTGCTTAGGGACATGGTTTAGAGGTGGACTTGGCAGTGCTCAGTTTGTGGTTGTACTCTATGAGCTTAAAGGTCTCTTCCAACGAAAATGATTCTAAGATTCTTATACCTAAACAAAAATAGTAAAAAAATACCTGATAATGGTCTCCACAAAAATGTAATTAGCAAATTCTCCATGATGAGGAAAGTGTTAGTTGTGTTTAAATTGTCTTTATTATCAGTTGTGGACTAGTTGCTTATGCAGTAGCTGCTGGATGTGAAAACTTACAGTAACAAAAGAATAGACTGAATGATGATGGGTTTATTCAATATATACAAATTCTTTTCATAGCATCAATCTTGTTTTATATCACATGTATAATGGGATATGCACAATAGAGTGAATTGAAGGTTAAATTCTACTTTTTAATATTTCAGCAGCAAGCACCTCTGCTTCCATTCTTCTGACATAGAATTGTGAGTGAAACAGTAAGTCAAGCTGTGGGGTTGCCTAATCTTAATCTTCCTTTGCAGTTTCTAGAAATGCAACTTTATGTGTCAACATAATGAAGCTTGAAGGCTATAATTTGCAAAAATATGCTTCCTTTGCTTTGTGTAAAATCTGTAAGTGTATAAGAAGGTATGGGTTGTAGTTCTCTATTAAATTTTATCAGATAAATACTTAACAGGCACAAACATGCAAATTTTTCACTGTTTTTTCCATTCTCTTCTATAGGTACAGTCTGTTGGATTAATTATTATATAATTGGGAAAGTTTTATAAAGGTTCAACAATCCTTAAGGTATCCATGTGGGCAGATCAGAAGACAAAATGATTTTATTATTGTGGTCTAGATTACAGTTAAGTTAAAAACTGTAAGTAGTGTTAACTGTTTACATGAGACTCCATAAATACTTTGGCATCCTCATGCTGCTTCTCCTGTCATGTAGTAGTTCGAATTGTGGTCCGGTAATATTAAAATCCATTATTTCAGAGCGATCTTGACCACTTGTAAGTCAATGTCACTAGATTTTGTCTACTGCAATTTTGTTAGGACATTGAGGAAGGATGCCGTGATTATTTTTTTTAATTGGAATTTTCTGCTAGATGCTTTTTCCATAAAACTTGATCTTGAGGGGTTTATTGTTCTTCACGCTCTTTTGGAATGCACTAACTGATGTGCACTGTTACAGCAATTTTTCAGAATTTATTACAACTTCTCTAGTTCAGTGTCTGTTAATCCAAGAATACTGAGTACTTAAGGCTACATCCTGAAGAAGGATGTAAATCAGGCATTTTCTTGAAGACATGATTTGTCTAATCAACCACTGCTTTTTCTACACTGCTACAAAGAATCACTTGCAAAACCTCTTGGTCATAGACTTTTTGCAGCATTTACATGCAGCAATTCTTAATCTGTGGGATAAACTGGATTTTTATTAATGCAAGTTCTGTCTGATTTATACAGATCAATATGGTTATCTACACAAGGAGAAACAGCCTTTGTAGTTCATTGTTTAGTGACAGAGCCAATAATAGAATCATTTGCTGTGTCCTTGTTCTGTCTAGACCTTGGAAAGGTGGCCTTTCCTTAACTTGAAATGTGAATGAGGGGAATCAGCAAGGTGAGTAAAACAAGACAGATCTTTAAGGCCAAACAAACAGTAAGACTTGAAACAAATCAATTTCTAAGCATGTGGTTCTACAGTATGTGCTAGAACAGATACGTTATCAGCCAAAGGAAGAATTTGGTGTATTTTTTCAATGAAAGAGAACTACCCACTGGAGAATGCTGAGGGCAGGATCATCATCGCTTCCTTGCAGTTCTGAGCAGGGACATATTCAAGGCTTGTCCATGAAGTTTTCTGGTAGGGGACATTTAACTAAATGCAGTTAAATAGTAGAGCCTTTCCTTGTTGTATAGCAGTATGATAAAATACCAGGAAATTAAAGAATTGTATTCAGTCTCCCCTTGCCATGGGTTTTAGCCCCGTGTTTTGACTTACAGCATATACTCTAATGACTGCGTTTTGACTGCTGCAAGGTAAGTGCACCTCCCTGTGTTCCTTAAGTTGGCCTTTTACATTTCCATGTGCCAGCGAAGGAACAAGAGGAAAGGCACTTATCTGGGAGAGCCAGTCCCAGGTTTCATTCTGCTTGAAGGGCTACGTAAATACCGTAGACTCTATATATTAACAAATGACCATACTAAGGAGGAGTGTCCCATAGCCTGTGTTAACAGTTGAGCTGTTCTATAAAAGGCACCTCAGAAGGTAGGGCTATTGTGCTGCACTTTGAGCCTCAGCTAGCTGTGTTAGGAGCGTGTCAGGGTATGCTGATGTCTCCAGCCCCACAAGTAATAAACAGAAACAAATAGTTATTGAATCCTGACTGGACTCTGCTGTGAAATAAATGCTGTGTTCAGCTGTCAAACTTTCTGATCAGTTCCAGAGGTGTATTTTGTGCCTGTAAGTTTTTAGTTGACAAAAACTGAGATTATTAGATAATTCAGGTTCCTTTAGGCTTAGACGGTAGGTGAGGATGACAGTTCTGGTCACAATTAAATTTTGCCCACACTTTATTTTGAGTTAAGCCATTTAACTTGTCATATGCATACTGTACCCCTAGCACTGGTGTAGCTAGCAACAAGCAAGTTTACTTTAGTACTACATGTCATGTCCGACCTATACTAACTATTACAATAGTTTAAGAAATTCAGTCTAGAACAAGAGCTGGCCATGGGAAGAGCTGTGAGGACATGGATAGACTGAAGAATTGGGCAGAGGAAGAACCTCATGAAGTTCAGCAAAGGGAAATGCAAAGTCCTACACCTGTGGAGGAAAACCTCATCCACAAGTACACACTGGGGGCCAAACAGCTGGAGAGCAGCTCTGCAGAGCTTCTGCAGAGAAGGATCTTGAGATGCTGGTGGTCAGCAAGCTGACCATAAGCCTGCAAGTGTGCACTCACAGCAAAGAAAACCAACAGCATCCTTGGCTACATTAGGAAGAGTTTTGTCAGCAGTTGAGAGAGGAGATCCTTCCACTGAGCAGTTGTGAAGGCAAACCTGGAGTATTGGGTCCAGTTCTGAGCTCCTCAGTTATATGAAAGGTATGGACTTGCTAGAGCTAGTCTATGAAGATTAAGGAACTGGAGCATTTTTCATGTAAGGAGAGGCTGAGACATCTGGGACTGTTTAGCCAGAAGATAATGCTTACGCTGGGGATCTTACCAATGTGTGTAAGAAACTAATATTTCCTGTTAATGCTCAATGACAGTACAAGAGGCACCGGGCACAAACTATGTATGAAATTCTGTCTGAACACAATTTCTTGATCGAATTTCATTTTCCAGAGAGGGGGGGACTTCTGCCTGGAATTTTACAACATCTTTGCATTGTATATACATCTTGCCTCACTGCTTTTTATTTCACTTCTTGTTTGTAGATTTTTTCTGAAATTTTAATGCATTTTTAAATACAAATGAGTCGCGCATTCATGTTGCACAGGAGAAAATGACAAAAATTGTGTGAGCTGTTTTGGAACACCTTACACCCATACAGAGATGGGTCATTTTCCTGCCCTGGTCAAGGATAATATATTCTGATCAAGTATAATATATTTATGAACTCTGTTTTAAATCTAAAACACTCCTAGCCACTGGCTGCTGACTTACTGATTAGTTCTCTAGCACTATGCTTTTATAGTAAGTTGTAATCACCATTTCCATTATCATTCAGATTAAACAAAGGCTGCTGTAGGTTTTTTTCATTTAGAAAGTGCTGGCACCCATTTCTTCATTACACACTTCTATAGGCAAGATTCTGAAGATGCATTGTTTCTCACGTGACCAGTCTACAGTTTGACTTAACGTACTAATTCTTTTTGCTTATTGATTACAGTGTGTCTTTACCCTGTTCTTAAGTTGTTTCTCCAGTAAAGTTGGGCTCTTAAGGACATGAGTTCCCACTCATTTTCCAGGAAAGATAGTCTATATTTCTCATTTTTGCCACTGATTAATTATGCAAAATTATTTTAACTCCCGACTGTTTTCGCCTAGGCTGTGCCTCGAATAAGCATTTCTCAGTTCCCAAAAGATGAACTGTAACAGCCTACACAAAAGCAGTAATTCCTGTGTGGATTCTGAGGCTTCTGTAACAGCTAGAAAGGGAATACTGGTGCTGGAAGTAGGGAGGGACATAAGTACTTTCTTGCTCTGCAGGTTTTTTCTGTCATCACTTCTCTTGGGCTGGCATCTCCTAATTTATAAGGTGTGATTATAATGCTTGGTTGTGACAACTTTAAAAATATAAAAACCAAATCTGGTGTAACTGTGATAATTCTTGCAAGACTTTTTAAGAAAATGGAAATATAACACCAGTTATATTCCCGCTCCTAATTAAACAAAATCAGTTTCTCAGGAATTGCCAGAAATTGAATTTTCTGCACTGATCGTCTGATGGAATATAGTTATAGACTGGAGAATTCATTAGTACAATGTGTACTAGTCCAGGAAATAGTCCAGGAAAGCTCTGCCTCTAGGTCATAAAACCTAAGTCCCTTAGTGAGCATGTACCATGCTTTAAAAATGTGGAAAGGGTTCCCAAGTGAGGCAGCTAGTGCCTTTGTGTTTCCCCCAGAACGGATTGTATATAGGCTATTGCATAGACTTTCACAGGGGTGCAGGAGACTACTGACTGAACATACCCTACTCCTGATTGTCTGTGAGTAGGCAGTGCTTGCTCGGATTTGGATAATACTTCCCCTGAGGTGCATCTTTACAGTTATTTGTCTGAAGCAATAGCTTTATTTCCATAGTTCAGAGAATCTTTCATTTCTACTGTTCATGCTGATTAGTGTCGATAATTGGAATCCCTGTTAGTGACTTGAGCATATTTTTCACCCAAAAAATAATTTTCCTTTCCTCAGTTCATTAATCAGTTGTCGACTTAGAGCATTCAGTTATAAACTCAAAAGCCTAAAGCTCTCTAGTAAGCAATACTTTTTGAAAATGCATCTACCTCATCAATATGTTCAAGAACACAATTTCTTAATAAAAATAAGGAGTTATAATAATTAATAAGGTTTTACATATAACAGAGGCTTTAATCATTAAACCCAGAAACAGATATTTGTCAGCCCTTTGGACCAAATCTGTAGTTAATATCATCACCACTAGAAGTTTAGTGAGTGCTGTTAGATTGAGCAGTTGAATACAGAAATAGTTTAATCTGTCTACATATAAAGCAGAGGTGGTGGAAATGTGGTAAATTGTGTGTACGTGCACTAACCATAGCATTCTGTTAGTTTTCTTCAGCTTAAAATGCTGCTTCACTTTACAGACGTATTTCAAAATAAATGGAAAGGGTGCACATAGTCTGTCTCCATACACTTGAGCAAGGTTTAAATTCAATGTTGCCATCTGAGCTAATAGTTCTTTGGTACCTGACACAGGGCTCAACTATGTCCACTCATAAAAGCTAAGGAGCAACAGCAGAAACAGGAGAGGGGAAGAAATGTTTTCAGCACAGTTGTCATGATTCCCTTGTAATACAGCATTTGTTTTTAACTGTAAATATAAATAGCTTATTTTAAAACCAATTAATTTGGAAGTCAATATACACACATTAATTTTAAAAACCTAGATACTAGAAATCATATTTTTGAGAAGGGTAATATTAAGCATCTAGATGAAAAAAGCAAGTCGCTTGTTTATGACAAACTATATTAGCAAATATTTCTGCTTTTGTGGAGACAATTTCAAGTACCAGAGACATTTACAGCTGTTTCAATAAATGCAATAGACTTGTGGTTTATGTATTATGTAAATAACTGTAAAAACTTCTTAATATTTTTAAGTATACCGTGCCTGAATTCTACAAGTGATCAACATCTGGAGACTATTCCATTGTATGATGCCGTTTTATTAATTTTGTTTGTTATGTTCTATGAAAGTCTTTTAATTATTTTTTTTAGACCTCTCCTTTCTATGTTTCTTAGTGCTAACTCTGATTTTCTTCTGAATCTTAGTTTTTAGATTTTCATTTTTAAAAAAAGTTTCTCTGTGAAAAAAAGTTTCTGTGTGGTGATTGTAGAATACCAGTGTTCATTTGGAAATGAAGTTCAATTTTTTTCCTTTCTGTCATTTGTGGCAAAGCTTAAAATCAGACCTAGAAAAGCCTAGAAAAGCCTAGGAAACAAAGTTACTTTGTAAAACTCAGTTTCAAGCACTGCAGCTAGAATTATTGGTGGTATAATTCGTTCCAAGGTTATACTTCCTTTTAGTTGTATTTTATTTTGACCAAAAGGAGCTGGATAGCACAAGATACCACATATGTACTGCTTTTAATACCAGATATATATGGCTTTGACATCTTTAAGGCTTGCTAATTCTTTGTGGAGAACTGACAACAGTTGTTTGGTCTTAAGTGAATCCACTGGGTCCCTCTAATACATAGATCACAGGTTGGAGTGCTCTTTGTGCTACTGCTGGTAGCGATTCCTTAGAGAACACCTATCTCCAAGATAGCTGTTGCTCTGCAGCGAATTTACCATAGGAACTGAGTTTATGTGTAATTTTAGATCATTAATCTGTTGAGTAAAAGCATCTAGTGTCATCTCTGTCAGCTCAATATAGCATTTGTCATGAACTTGTGATGAATCCCAAGTTGTGCTCTTAAGGAACGGCAAACGTAGCACAAGCTGAAGAATGTCTTACAGCCCCAGTGAAATAAGCAGGTTAGTTTATCACCAGCCTAAGCAAGTAAAACTCACTGAGACTTTATCGGAGTAGCTTAGCTTAAGACTATGAGTACAATCACAGAGCCCCTTTTCACAGCTTGAATCATGAGATGAGTAAATTTGTGCTGGTCTGCAGTATGTAATCTAAGCGTATTTTCTTTCCTGACTGGAAAGTGGCAACCGGTAGCAACAAAGAATACTAGGATCCCTAAGGGATATCTCTGGTATCCGAGTACCCTGGTTTTGTACTCTGTTCTAAGATGCTTTACCTGGCCCACGTACTTTATAAGCTGTGTGAACAGCCAACTAACTGATTCTAGAACATTAGGACCCTTTTGAAATTTCCAAATACTTGCTTGGGTCCAGGAGTTGGGGAAAAAAAGTAAAAAAATCTGAGGTTCAAAAAGAATCTTTTGCTTTTCAGTGATATCCTAAAGTTCTATAAAGCCTCAATATGGTGAAAACAAACCATTCAAAATCCCTTAGGAAAAAACTCCTGTCTCTGGTTTCTAGAATTCAGACATTCTCTTGGTTTTCTCTCTGCTTTTTCTTGCCTAAATTGTGTTTAGGTAACCAGACCAAATCTTCCGTTGAGTCGAGTAGTTTATCTCTATTGTGACAATACAGGAAGGGTGCAAAATGAAGATGCTCCAAGTGACTTATTCCCACACTCAGGAGTCATTTATCATAGGGACGTTAATATTAATGTGGATTCCTGGGGAGTAGTAATTGACATTTCACCAGTCCCAGTAACATTTGAGCATACCGTATCAGCATGAAGAAAAAAATACTTTCAGGAAGGGCTACAGTTTTAAAAGATTGTGCTCTTTATTTTTGAGTCGCAAGAGTTATAAGACCTAATGAACTGCTTATCTCTGAACTGGAATATATTCCTACAGTGAAGAATCCCTCTACTGAGGGGCAAAACTCAGTAAAAGTACAGAAAACTTATGTTTTCTGTAACTATACTGGTTATCTATTAGCCTGAAAGGTGATTTTTAACTGTGGTTGCTCAAACACATTGAACACCTCTTCCCATGTGTGCACCTAAAACTCAGTCAGAACAACTTCATCTGTCTTCCCTGGTGACATTTAGCAACAACTTTCTCACATAGTTGTCTAATTTTTGTCCTGTGCATTGTCACAGTACAGAAACTACTTTTTATTAATCCAAGTGAAGATTACAGGAAAGGTTGAGCTAGAAATTGCTCTCTGAACTTACAGCACAAATCCTACTTCCCTATTGTGAACTACTTGGAATGCCTTACTCCTTCCTGAGCAAGGAAGCAGGATGAGGCCCTAGTGCTCGTATTCTGTGTTTAAGTATCTCACTATCTCATGTGAAATTAGTGCATTTACCTTTTTAAAACCATTATGGGCTAAAATGCTTCTTTGAATATCACTCTTCACCCTACGTATGTGATGACAAATGTTTAACAAATTTTTTAGTACTTCAGCTTCGTAATTTAAAAACAAAAAAATAAAGCCGGTGCTTCAACATCAGATAACCCCTTAAGGTCTGAGGTTTTTTCCTTAGGCACATCCTATTTGCTGTTAGGAACTGCAGGGTTTTTTTTCTCCTTTTTAAAAGGCTTTTAACACACTTCTGCAGATTAATGAAGAAGTCTTGATTTTGAGCATCTCCACAACCTCTCTGGGCAACCTCCTACAGTGTTCAGTCACAGGAAAGTTTTGTTATGTTCAAACGGAATTTCCTGTGTTTCAATTTGTGCCTATTGCTTGATCATTTTTTAACTGGATACCACTGAGAAGACAAGGGGAAAGGAGACTGAGATGTCTTTCAACCTCTGTTGAAAGCCATATTATCTACAATGATATACTTAGGCAGGTTAGCCTTGTTATTTTTCCAAACCATGCTTGTTAACATTTGTGTATTTAAACATTCATTTACAAAAGCCGTCTTTAATGTCTTAATACTTCCAGTGCAGTGACTTCTGTCTTGTAGACTCAGCTGACCATTTTATTATGATGAAACACCTGCTTAAATCTGGTAACTATCTTCAGTTTTCATGAAGAGCAATGCCTGCCCTGCAATGCAGATGAATTCTTCCATCCTCTGTCATAGCAAAGGCTATTACTATGTTTTCTAGGGTGGAGTCCAGGTTGTAGATTCTTTTGCATGTCGTGAATCTGTGCTCTCATGGTAGGGTCATGGACTGTAGAGTTCTTTACAGTTAGCACGGCTGCAATGCTCATGTCTAGCTACCTATGGGCACAATATGTAATGTAGTGTTTTATGTGAGTTTTGGCTGAATCCTGTAGCCTGCAACTTTCAATATGGAAGAGAACATTTTTCATCCAAATAAACTAAGTAAATGGTGAAAATTAACATGTGTTTCTAACCTTAAAATTTTCTACAGTGATGAGTACACTGAAACCAACAGATACTACAGGTCACTAACATCTCCGTGCAGCATGTGTTCCTTTCAGCATCTGACTAATATCAAAGTGGCTGCAGCACATAAGAACTAACAGAATAAAAGTTTAAGTGGAATACAAAATGTTGTTAAGAAAGTACCTGTTAAAACTGAAAAACAACATTTAGTAAACTGATCTAAAATTGTGTTAGCAAGAATATTAGAGATATTTGGTTGTGGTAGAGCTGGTAGGCAGTTACGATGCGTTCTTTTTTAATGATTTTCAAGATAGAGACTGTAAATTTAATGTTGCATTTCTTGAGATTACACACTGTATAAAAATAAAAGCCAAAACCTAAAAGCAAAGAGAAACCTTGTATCACCACAGGAGACTTTAGAGATGGACCTAGCAGATAGCAAAGTGGGTGAGCTGGTGTATTGAAGTATTTCGTCCCAAAATCTAGCTTGCTGGTTTTAGTGCATGTGTTGTATATCATATGCAATAACTAAGTAAAGAGAATTAAGATTTAATATGCATTAAAGCTGACACAACAATGCAATTTGGCCTTCTGAAAATGCAGTCCACTGCATCTTCTGTAATTCAAACTAACTGTGTAGGATTTCTCACATTATCACTAAGGCAATCGCACTTAGAAATACGCCCAGGTTGTCAGACGTGGGTGGTGTTTTCAGGATCAGGAATAGAGAAGTGGAGTTGCTGCCATGCCAGTGACTACCTGCTGTGAAACCTGGCATGCATTTGCCTTCATTCTTGGACTGCTTCTGTAAAAGCTGTGCTTCTGAGAATGGCAGGAATGAGCTGCTCAGCCAGGAATGTTGATTTGCCCAGCATAGTGATATACTCCCTAGAAAAGCTGCCTTTGATTTACGGATACAGATTAACAGAGATAAAAATTTTTAGTAAGCCATCTAATACTAGATGTCAGTTACTCACTTAAAATCACATGAAAATGCAACATACTTTGCATAGTCAAAAGAAGACAGTGAAAAGAAGCTCGTGTCAAAAAGTCTGACATGATTCTGGACCTTTTCCACCTACACGGTTAAATTTCAGTCCTACAAAGTTGTGGGTATTTCTCTATACATGCTGACTTCCCTCAGTTCATGTTAAATTCACCAGGTGAAAAGGATATTTGTCTTAACTTAAACATCCAAATAAGCTAATGCTACGCAAGGCAAAAAAGGCATTATCAGTGTTCATGAGTCATCACTTGAGCATAAACAAACACAGATTTTAGTACACTTAATATTTGTATTTCAGTGTTCTGAAATGTGTGTATTCTTTAAAAATACATGTTTTGAATGGAATAATGGCATTGTGTGGCAGTGATTATTGAAAGCTTTCAGGATTCTTTTATTTCCATGTGCATCTCTCAGCACTGGGAGCCTGCTGAGGGCTGAAACTTGTTTGTAAATGTGCCTCAGAGATGAGATTTAGAAATAGCAGCTGTGGTCAACTAGAAAATCATTCATAATAAAGTTCTTGAAATATTAGTGTGATTGAGGAGAGCCACAATGATCCCTCTTACTGAAGGAAACTGCTAAACGCGTGCTATGTCAGTATTCTGGTTTATGATGCTAAGCCATGGAAAGAGGAGTCTTGGCCATGTTTTATGCTGATCTCTGGTTAGAGCAACCTGTCATAAACTGTGACTTTAGTAATCCATTTACAGGAGTGGAGATAAGAATCCAGAGTCAGGGCAGTTTTCAGCTGAAGAAAGGCTCTTCTAATTATAAAAATGAGAAGAGGCTTTTGACAATAAAATTTATTAATGAAAAATCATAAGTAGATATCTTTGTGATGGATTGTACCAGTGTGGCTGTATCAGTAATCATAATACTGGGAATCATGTTGCCTCAAGTCTGTAGAAGATGGAGCTTTCTTCTCATGGGAGGGGATGTGTTGTTGCTTTATTACTTTACACTGGCAATACAGGACTCCTGAGGGAAGTTCCTGTTAAGCGGCGCTAAGTTTAGCTACACACTTCAGGGTTTTTCTAGTGATGTTTTACATGTATTTTTTTAAGTTTGAGATGTTTTAACTTGTACTCCAGACTAGCTAGGTTGAAATAATCACTGAGGGGGTGATTTACATCGATGATGAAAATTATTCAAAGATCAAAGACTTTTTTGCTAGTCTTTCCCAAAAATACTCTGTTCCCTGAGTCACAGAAAGGTACAGTGCATATAAGAGAAATGCTATGTATTAGTGAGCCTTGGCAAAATCACTTGGTGTGCTAGAAATTGTAAAAGTTTTGTGGTGTCTTAGTTTTCTGACCCTTAACTGCTGCTGTACTACCTGGGGGGAAAAAAAAAAAAAGAATTACAGTTCAAATTCTCAGTAATTTCTTACAGCTAAACATATTGTCTTCTGTTAAGGCTTGGGTCCTACCTCTTGAGAGGAGCAGGAGAGCAGGAAAGAAAGTAATTGCTTTAAAGAGAAGAATTAAATTCAAACCTGAAGTTTAATGTTCATTTTCAGCTCATTCTGAGTGTACAAGCTCTCCCAAAAATGAGCAGGTGATTCTTTATACAACAGGTATGTGATGAAAATCCAAATTCACTAACTGATTTGAAGTGATTAAATCTAACCAGTTTGTGAGGTTTCAGTCCGCATTATCACTGTTCTATTAATGCACTTAGATTGAGTTCTGTCAGATAGTCTAATAGTGACTACAGAGTGCAAAGACTTAATACGTAATTATTATACAGATTAAATACTCTCCTCCACTACAGTGGTTCTTCAGCTACGAGTATTGTGAGGGAGTGACTTTTTTTCTGCATCTGAAATCAACTGAAGTATTTAATTGCAGTAATACCTAGGCCAATCCCACTTCTTTCAATTGTACCGCTCATTAAATACTGTTGAGAAAAAGGATGAATGCTTGCACTGGCTAAGGACAGTGATTTTGCGCAGATAGGAGCTGGGATGATACCTGTAGGATGTTTTCTGTGATCATGCAAATCCGTTTGACCATAACTGTAGCTTTCAATCTCATTACAGCGTAAGAGCTAGCATTTTAGAAAACTGTACTGGGAAAATGTAGTAAAAGTGATCCGGAATAAAAAATGGAACCTTACAATATTACTTTCATAAGTATTTTTCATAGCTCCCACCTGTAGAACATTACCATTATGAATACTGGGTACCCAGTGAATGCTTTTCATTGTATTAATCATCTAGATTTTTTTAATGGAACTGTAACTCTCAAATGTGTATGTACTGATATTTAAGAGATTAAACTATCTGTTTGGGGAAAGGCAAACTTATTTCTAAGTAGGTTTTAGGATTACATCAGCTTTCAGTTATGCCACAGCTTTTTATAGCTTGACTAGTGCTAATGATCTCATTCTCTTAACATGATGATAATAATAATGGAATCCCTTGATTAACTTGAATGGCACCTCATAATTGATATGGTGGTTAAAATTAACAGCAGTACAAGAAATTGCCACCCTGTGCTTTGTCTTTCTTTACACAACCAAATAACTAGAATAGGATGATAATCTGATTAAAAAAAAAAAATTAAAAAAAACCCCAAACATTGGCGAGTGTCATAATAAAGCTGTGTACAATTTTGATAGAAAAAAAATCTGCCCTCTGTTTTTCAGAACACTTGAAAATAAGTGAGATCCATACAGACAAAGTGACCAAAAATACCACTGCTATTTTGACTTATCTCCACAGACCATATATAGTGCAGGCAAGAGAAGCACTACTGCTTTCAAGGATATCAGAGCTCGCCTGAGAGGGAAAAGACTGGACAAACGTATTTGTAAAGGGAAATTTTACAATTGTGCACTGAGATCTGGATAACTCCTTTAAAACAGGTAAATGTCTTTGGAGATCTTAGACAGACTGTCTCTTTGGTTGACTACTGTTAGCTTAGTTTAAGTTGACATAGATGAGGAAAGTTAGCATGATGTTACCAGTTCTTCCTGTTCACTGTTACTCTGAAGTCCATCCCATCCTTTCGTGCCCCGCCCCAACCAAAAAAAAACAACAGGAAGGACTTGTCAAATTGGTAAGATATCTGGTTATATTTCTTTATTTGCTTCAACCTTTGAGATGCTAAAAATGTAAGTGTGAGAATATTAATTTATAGAGAGTTTATTAGGATGGAACCAATTCTTGTCAAAAGAGACAGATTTGTTATGGCTAAGCTTCTTTTTAAGTGCTTTTCTGCACTTGAATTTACTTTTGACCATCAATTCAGTATAGAAAGGTGCCATTAAGGAAAGCAGAGACACTCCGATAGCTTTTAATAACTGGTAGACGGTATCTTAACTGCATCATCAGCTATTCAGCTATAGTCTGAGCATCTTTATAGTGATAGGTAAACCATCATGAAATTACGAAAGGCATACATCAATCCTTTTACAGTAACTGGAAGACTTACAGGTGAGTATAAAAGGAGACACTTATT
The DNA here is from genome assembly GCA_009769605.1 of Bucorvus abyssinicus. Classification (NCBI taxonomy): domain Eukaryota; kingdom Metazoa; phylum Chordata; class Aves; order Bucerotiformes; family Bucorvidae; genus Bucorvus; species Bucorvus abyssinicus. The sequence continues at coordinate 35,021,200 of CM020026.1, forward strand.
TCACTTGCTGAAATGGTACTGAGAGGAATTTTGTGAGAGGTTAATGATGAACATCAATTAACACAATTCTGAAGTGTGTGGAACTTGGAGATACTAAAACTGGTACATGGCTTTTTAAAAAATTCAGAATAGGTCCTGTTGAGTTTAGCACATCAAATGCTGACTTCTTATCATAGTTTTCTATACACTGATCTAGCTACTTACCCAGTTAGGTCTCCTACCTACCACTTAACCAAATGTTAGTGCTAATTCTGGCATCTCCTGTAGGTGGGAGCCCTAGCAGTAGAAGAGACTGAGCTGTTCTTCTGTTCTCTTCTAAAGTGTGCTCTTAGCAAGCCAGTCTTTCAACAGTCTATATATAAATTAAGCTGATGAGTCTCAGAAATGTACGTATCACTTTGTTTATAGACCTTCAATGAATGCTAAATCATTGACAAAGTGTGAAATTTTAACTTTCCGTCTAAAAAAATAGGGGTCTGTTCATTCGTTTGGAATGTACATTATGTGATTATATAACTTACTGAACAGGTGACACCACTGATGGCCAGTCACAAAAAACCTACACTTCTGACTATGATTTCTACTTGTTGTAACACAGATATTAAAGACGAGACTATAGATTTGCCTCAGTGATTTTCTGTTAGTATTATCAACATAAACTGCCTTTGTGTTTTTGAATACTTCTGATTTTAGCAGCAAAAGTGCTATAAAGATTTGAAACTAAGTTCTGACGGCAGAAGAATTTCAAGAGGAAAAGGTAGGAAAAATCTTTAAAGCAGAGTCTGAATGCCTGAGAGCAGTGTCATCTTTTAGCTCAGCTGATGTAATGGACACATGCTCCTCAGGATGTGGCTAGTAATGAATGGATGCTTAAACAGCTGGTGTTCTAAAAGAACGTCACTGTGGGGCAAGCTACAGACAGTGATACGAAAATAAATTATTCAGAAAAGTTAGCTCTTCAAAAGCTTAGAGTTTTAGTTGACAGACTTGGCTTCCTTGAAAATTCCTTATGTTTATCACTAAATTTCATGCTGCTGTCATTTAATCTTCTGAACACTACAGCTTTCCATTTGTTCAAGGACCACCGGAACAGATTCAGAGTTCCTTATGAGGAGGGCATACATTATCACTCAAACTTTATTCTCTCATTGTAGAATGCTTGTTGGAGTCCTCAAGCCAAGAAGCCAGCTCTGAGTATTTTCCAGCTCTCACTGGAAGTGTTAGAAGGGCAGATAGGTGCCGTGATTTTGCAAGTTTTTGACTCTCAGCAGTGTTCTCAAAGTGTATACATTACTGCAGTGTAAATCTTCAAGTTCTCAAAGCAGATGCTTGTAGGCAGACTTAGTCACTGGGGTCCTGCTGGTGGAACCTAGGGCACAATCTTGTGATTGGTAGAACATGAAAGAGTAGAGATGGGATGGCTATATTCACACTCCATATATTTTGTGTAGGGTCTGATGCTAGCTGTTCCTGTTCAGGAATTAAGGAGCAAAGAACTCATTTTAGGAAACACAGTGATTTCATTGGCCTTCCTGTAAGGGCATCTGAGACAAAAAGCTTTCTCTCTTTCCAACAGAATTTATCTTCAACTTTGTTTCTCCTATCATTTACCTGTCCAATGTAATAGGATATGGCTAATCAATAGACAACAAACCATTTTGATGTGGCTTTATCCAGAACAATTTACTTGCTTTAGGGTAGTAGTGAAGGAGTCCTGATAACTGTAGTGCAATTATCTGGAGGATTCTCCGGCAAAATGCTTACAGCTTCCTCATATAGTCAACTTTCTTGTAAACTTATGTTTTGAGTTACTGCCCAAGAGATAAGTGCAAGTTCTCAGCATTTCGAAAAGCATCTTGCATCAGTATGGAATGCTAGACCAAGTTTTATTTGGAGCCTGGGAATACACATATATCCTCCTTGTATTCCTTTGAAAGGTGTTCACTGTCCAGCATTAGAGTAACTGCTCTGTTCAGAGTTGTTATCATTAACTCAATTGTAGCTGCTAATTATGATTAGAAGTTTTTACCATGAGCTATGAAAGTTCGCACACCTACTTTAGCTGTCCAGAGGCTGCACTTACAGTACTCTTGGAACACAAATCCTGATGCCTTATGAAAACTTCTATAATGCATAAGGTCTTGACCTTTATTTTAATATACACATCAGATATGACTATCAGTGTAAATTCTGTCTCTATCACTTCACCTAAGTGTGCTACCAGCTCTTATTAATAAAGGTATATAAAATGTAAATAAAAATATAAAAATTTGGAGAAGAATCCTGAAAATCATGACCTCTTCTACATCACTTAATTTTTCATGTATCACTTTATAGTGAGACATGTATGTCACCTGTTCATTTACTAACTGTAGCTACTTCTTTTGAAAATAAAGGTCTATGAAGCAGTAAAAAGAGTTTGCTGTTTAAAATTTAGCTATGTGATTACTGAATGTTGTCCTGAGTTTTCTTGGCACTTTGAAAATTAATTTTATTCAGGAGATCAAATTACTAGAACTTAAGGGATTTAATGAAAAGTTTTAGAAACCAAAAAGAAACCAAACCAAAAAAGCTAAAACCAAGCCTGTCTGATTATTAACAATATAGACTTTAAACGTTTGCTGTTTAAATTTTTGATTCAGTAGGAAGACTTACTTAAATTAAGGACCTGACAGCAGTACCCAGTTTTCAAACGATTTTTTTTTCCTCAAATTTCTAAATTCTACCTAAATTCTGAATCTGAAAGAGGGAAATTTTCAGCTTTTATACAGTGAAAATCTACCTCCCACCGGCTCTTGGAAAATGTTTTTCTCATAGGGAAAAAAAATCATCACCTTACTATCACTTTTAAGATTCTCCTCTATGCTGTGAATCATGCTTTTCATATTCTTTTCCTTTAATAAAAAGAACTATTTTTCCATTCAATAAAGAAAATTTGATTCACCAACATTTCCTTTGGGGACTCAATGATTACAGTCAGAAGAAAAATATCAAGTGTACCTCAAGGTTCACCTCAAATCCTTCTTAAAATAAACTCTATTAGTAATTATCTGTAAATGAACTTGTAGTGCAGAAGCACTGAAAGTAATTGGCTGTGGAATGTGTTTTTCATTGCAAAATAGAAAAATACACCAAACAATGGATGAAACTGAAATTTTTTGTGTGTGTTTACTTAAGACTGACTCACTGCCACTTATTTTCTTGATACCCGCAGTTCTTGAAAGTAAATTGTCTGACATGAAAGTATGTGCAAACAGGTGCCTGAGATTTGTCTTTATTCAAAGCCTGTGAGTCATTCCATAGGCAATAAAATTCAAGGAGAATTAAAATTTTATTTTTAGTTGTGTTTGCATTTGTCATTCTTCATTGCACTAATTACGAAGCCTGATAGATTTTTTTTTTGTTCCCCAATTGTCTGTTAGATTTTTCTAGTTGAGAATACTAGATTTTGGGGGAAAGCTCAACTCCCACCACTATATTTTTATTCTGACAAAACCATGGCCACTCTGCACCAACAAGGTTACAAAATGTTTTTTAAAAACAGAGGAGTGTTTTAGATTTTTTGAACAGTTATAGCTTGTTTCACATGGTTGTAAATAGATCTTCTGATTTGCAAATAATTTCTGGATGAACTCGGAGAAATAAGATGAGCTTACAGGCAGTATGTGTCAGCATTACTGTTCTGCTGACCTAGTCTTAGCTGTTAACCTACTCAGTTAACTGTGTAAAGGCAAACTGGCTATGTGCTCCTAACTGAGAAACAGAATTCTGTTTCAGTTTGGGCCGGTATACTGCAAGTACTATAGTTCTGTCCTCTCACACATTTTCAAAACTCCAAGCTCTTGTTTCATTCAGAAGCTTGAACATTTTTTCAGTTTTGACCTTGGCAAATGGGAAAACAAAAAACCAAATCTGATACTTGTAAAAGTGATAGCGTATTCAGAGTCTCTCTATTTAAAAAAAATACACCAAAAATACACTCTGGAGGAATTCTCTTCCAGAGTAAAATGTAGTAAGACTTCTCCTGTCTGTTGCATACTTACGATAGTCATGTTGAATATAAAGTCAGGTTTACTGATTGTACATCAGAGTTTTCAGGTGGGAAGTTAAAATGCGAAGAGCTGCCACTGGAAGCAGTGATGGTTTTAGAGACAAGCATCTAGGACTATTGATGAAGGCTTTGTCTGGGATGGAGAGGACTGCCGACTAAAAGAGGTAGTTGTGCAAGTCGTGTATCTCACTGTTAGACTGTTGGAGGGGCCTGAGGTTGTCACCGGTATAATGTCAGACCACAGGGATGATCCGAGGGGTGTACAGAAAAACGGTGAAAGATGAAGGAAGGTGAGATTTCTCCATGTGGCAGTCATTGACCCATAAGATGACTTGGGGCAAACTGCTTGTCTGTGCTTGCTTACCTCCCTCAAAAGTGGCAGTATTTGTTTTCTTTGAAGTGTTTCTCCATTGTGCTAACATTGTTCAAATGTTCTTCAGCTCCGGGTGTTTTAAAGTTACTAAAAATCTCTAGCTCTAGAAGTCTTGAGCTGTCTTAATACTAGCTATCTAGCTACAAAACCAGACTGAATGCATGGTAAACTTGAGTCCTAGACTGATAGCTAGTCTGAAAATGGTATCTTAAGGTATAAGTATGTTGTAGACACAATCATACGGCATATATTTTCACATCTAGTAGAACCCTTATATAGGATTGGTAAAACGAGTACTACTAAGTATAGCCTGGCTCTGGTGAATCGCATATATAACAGCTGGCTTTGCAATTTAAGAAATGTTATAGAAACCTGGTTCATTATTCCTGATTGACATCTCTTGCCATAAAATTTAAAGTCACGACTTTCTGTTCATTTGTGTCACTGAGACATCTCTTTCTCTCTGTTCATGAATGAAAGATAAGCTATTCAGTGAGGATACCAAGATTTTCATCTTCCTTGTCCTGATTTGTGACCCGCTGTGAAGAGGAGGTGTAATAGCTTCCTCCTCCTTCAAATACATTCAATAGAAACTAGATAACTCATTGCCAATTTTATATTTTTGTGGGTAAAGTTACAGGCCTGTCACACAGCAGTAGTGTGTGCTGTGCCACTGTCCTACGGTCAGTAGCTACCTTTCTGCCTTTTAACCTTTAACGTTGTTACACTGGAATTAAAAGTTGGTACTCAATAAGTATGAGAGTGCTGTAGCTTCCGAAAAGCGATGAAAACGCTGTAGCCAAAGGTGGTCAGTTATAAATTAAAAGTAGCACAGGGGTTTTGCAGTTATTGAGATCTGCACTTTAAAATGCTCGTGAATTGATTCACAAACATCTTTGAGCCTCTCCTGAGGAGAACTAAAAAAAGATGTAGTGTCTCCTTTCAGGAGTATCATTTTGCAAACTGCTGCTTACTAACTTCTGCAAAAACAGGAGCCAGAGTTCAGTGTGCTTTGTGAAGCTGGAACAGCACAATTACGCAGTGGGCTTGGGCAAGAAAGGAAGGAAAGCTGAAAACTGCTTTGCACCAGGACCACGAGACTGCATAATTATTCCCCTCCCTGTTTTGGTACCCTAAAGGCTTGTTAATGAAAACTGTCTTCATTATCTGGAGGGCCCAAGCCCTAGCAAAATGCATTTTTAGAAACAGGACCCTGAAATGTTTAAGGAAACCAGAAGTTTTCCCAAGAACTGCTGCTCTCTCATGAAACTTTCGTGGTATTACTTAAAGAATTTCAGAGAATGGAAATGCCTAGATGGCTGTTATAACCTCCTGGACACACCACTCCTCAGCATCAAGAAGAGTGCTGCTGACAGGATTCTCCACTGCAGTCTCTCAGTATTGTTTTAGTATTGAATGTGTGTGCAGGCAAAAGCTGGAGCTGGTAGCTTTAAACTGACTGCTGCAGAACTGCCTGCCCTAACTGCAAATTAACTGTTTATGCTCCAAACCAAAATTAAGGCTATAAATGCTCTTTCTGCAGTACCTTAATAGCTGCCTAGAAAACTGAAAAAAACCAACCAAACAAACAAAAAAACCCGCCCTTGTTTTGCAGTGATTATAATGTGTATGTCCAAAATCACGTAAAGAGAAATCACACTTAATTTTTATACTGTTTCCTTTAAGGATTTTTAATTAGAAAAAGCTAACTTGTTAAGTAAGGGGTACATACACATATAGATTTCTTGGATTCTCATAGTTCTGAGATTAAAATTGAAGCCAATGCAATTTTGGCATTGACCTGCCTCATCCCTGTAAATTCCACGTTCTGAAAAGTGGATCTCAGAGGTGGAATTTTCATTTCACTTAATGCACAGCAAACTCAAAGGGACATACTGAATAACAAACAATTTTTTTTTTTTTTTCTTGGAACACTGAGTATCCTGGTAACAAATCAGTTATTAAACAAGATGTATCAGATATCAGTTTGGGGTTTTCAGCAACAATAATTTAAATATAGTATGACAGTTTTCATCTTTTAAAGGGGTGTTTCCTGAGACTTTGGCGTACTACAATTTTTAAAACTACACAATCTTCTCTGTTTTCCAGATATTTTGACATAGTTGTCTGTCTTATACTTTCTATATGCAGTTTTCGTTCAAAATAAGGTTTATTGCATCAAAAAAATTAAAATATATGCCCTGTGGAGACTGAAGGCTTTCTGAGGGAGTTCAAAACTGAGTTGGAATTTTGTGGTGTAGGGGCTCTTTTTTAGCTCTTCAAATGCAGACAAGATCATACTACCAAGTTACCTATTAGGTAGTTAAACAGTAGAATTTATGGAAGGTTTTTTTCAGCATTGCAGATATCTAGTGTTATGCTATCTAATGTCTTAGAATTCACCTATTTTAAAAAGACCTCTGTGGTGCTGTGTTGTTGAACGTTGCCAAGTGTGATTGCTAGCCAAGGCCTGTTTGTCCTCAGTCGCTGATGGTTTCATGACTGTCCTCCAGCAATGTAACGGATAATCAGCTGCCTCATGCAGTTTGTAAAAGGTAACCCTGACCTTTCATACGAATAATTAGTGTCAGTTATACTCGCCACCTACATCCTTCTCTTCACTGTGGGGAAAAAAGCCACAGCATCATGCTTTTCCTTATTTTGTTCTGGTGACATGAGTAAGCAGCACAGTGCCAGAATTTTCTGCATAATTTAAGTAATGAGTTATACCACCTGGGAAGATACTGTAGAATTTTTTTTTAAGATATTCTGCTTCTTGCATGAATGTTAGGGTACTGATTTCTAAAAGGAAAGGGTACTTGAAAGAAATTCCAGATGAGGAACAAATCAACTGAAGTAGTCTTGAGTAGATATTGACTTTCCCTGTTGGTTATTGGCACAACACTTGAAAATTACTATTACACCAAACCAAGTATTTGAAAATAGTAAACTGAACTTATTTCACTTCATAGACATTAACTGGGTAGCTCTGAAGATCCCAGGAGTGTCGCTAACACCATTCTGAAGCTTAGCTTCAGACTGTTCTTTCCATGACGTTTCCTTTTCATGATAAGCTAAAAAGTCTTTGTGATCCTATTCTTGAAAAAGTCAATTGCAAAGATAGAAATCTGGCACTTGTGATTCTAGCAATGTCCTTTGCCATGTCTGAGAATGAAACTGGATGCATACAGTTGTACTAAGTGCCTAAATAACTTGAAATTGGATTTTGCCTCCCAAGTAACTTTTATGTGGTTGAAAATTCTGGAGTTGTACTATGAGTAAGATGTAGCCTGATGTAGTTTAGAAATCTACAGTTCACATCTTTCTGCCTTTGGTGCAAAAGCCATTTATTGAGTTTGGGCAGCACTTAAGTTACAAGCTCATGTTGTTGTTTCATTTCTCAGAAATGGTGATAGATGGGAGAATTGTAGGAAGGGGTTTAGTTTTCAGGAGGAAGGATTCAACTGGATTTTAAAACAGTTGGGGTCATATGCCTGTCACTATGTACTGTGGAAGAGACTGATTAGGGCCTTGATCCAGCAGAATTATAGTTCCATCTTCTCTGTATCAAGCATTTTTCCAATGCTAAATATTATTTCTAGAGATGAAATTGTCTTCCTTTGTCTTCCCTAATCTCAGTAAGTATAAATTCTCTCCTTTGTCTGTATTTTTGATGGAAAGGCAAATTATACCAACTCTCTCAGCTGCAGGGAGAAGGCAGTTATAAAAAGGAAAGCACTGCAAACCAATTGGATCATCTGATTCAGCTTAGTGCAATGCATGCTCCTTCTTAGCTACTATATCTTGTCTTTCCTTGGAGTCACGCAGGACATTTACTCTGACCAAGGAAGGAGATAACATTGGACACCACCTTTGACAGGCAGCGGTGAGTGCATTAGGCACAACTGCATCAATTGGTAGTGTGCTGTTCATCTTGGGTTTAGCCTGCTAAGGAGTTGGGAGGCAGGCTGTCAAGTATCAGGGGTGTTCGACTGCGCTGTTTTTACTCTTCCGCTCCTATTTTGTTAGTAGTGTAGTTTCATTGGATCCTGTCTCCTTAATAAGTGATACTTCTTGTGATAAACTGTCTAAGTTCATCAGTCCAAGCCTCAGATCATCAGCTGGTAGGCAGTATGTGGTGCTGTCCTTTAAAATCCTCACGCTGTTTTTTTCCTGCTTTGAAGTATATTAGTTACTATGGAAACGACATCAGTGTTAGGAGCTTCTAAATCTTGAATACATTGAGTTGTCTTTCCTCCTATGTGTGAATACAGTTGTTCTTTTCCTCCCACATTATATTTGCAGCCTGTTTCAGAAAGTGATGCTGAGCAAACTTTTCATTGCTACCTCCTTAAAATTCAATGCTAAGAGATGGTAGTATCTGAACATTCTCATGTTGGAGATTCTGATATTGCCTTTCATGTTTCTGCTGATCTGAGTCTGAATCTATTTGGAGAAATCAAAGATCTAAGTTTTTGTGCCTGAGAAGAATAAATACTAATATTAATTGAAAAGCAAAAACTTGGGCAATTGTTTTTTGTTGTACCGCAGAATGGTTGAGGTTGGAAGGGACCTCTGGAGATTGTCGAGTCCAATCCCTCTGTTCAAACAGGGCCACTTAGAGCCAATTGTCCAGGATGATGTCCAGAAAGCTTTTGAGTGTCTCCTATGACAGACTCCACAAGCTCCCTGGGTAACCTGTAGCAGTGGTCAGACACCCTCACACGAAAAACGTGTTTTCTGATGTTCAGACAGACAGACTCTCCCATGTTTCTGTTTGTGCCCATTGTCTCTGGGACACCAGTGGAAGTAACCTGGCTCAGTTTTCTTTACACCTCCCCTTCAAGTATGTGTACACATTGACAAGATTCCCTGCCCCCGAGGTTTCTCTAGGCTAAACAGTTCCATCTCTCTCAGCTGTTTCCCATAGGAGAGGTGCTCCAGTCCCTCAGCCATCCCTGTGCCCCTTTGCTGGACTCTACTATGTCAATGCCTCTCATACAGGGACACCCAGAACTGGACACAGCACTACAGCACTGCACGTGTGGCCTCACCAGCACTGCACAGAGGGGAAGGACCACATTTTTGTTTGAATGCTTCAGCTTTCCCCTCTTCAGTGCTAAGTCTAGTTTAACTTTCTATGATAATCTCCTTAAATGTAAGTGGGGTACTTGAAGGAAAACTGGCAGCAGACTAAAAAGAAATCCTGTTTCATAATTTTATACCTACCTGGTTTAAGACTGTTCAAGACCAAAAATTAAGACAGAGTTGAAAATCATTTAAGGAAAAGAGGAAAGTTTTTAAGAAGGCAAATCATAGTGCAAGCTTGAAGGCAATTGGGATTTAGAAGTCTCGTGACAAAAAGTTGACTCACTTTCTAGGATGAAGGATATATTTGGCATGTGATCTGCTTTAATGTGTAATGTTACACTCTAAAGAAAATAAATAAGCTACCAAAAAAAAGTACAAACTGTTAACCTCCAAGCAGAGGTAGATGCTGCTGTTATTTGTTTAAGCAGTTCTGGAATGCTTTGGCGTTGTTTCACTTCCTAGCACAAAAGAAGAAATGACCTCCTCATGAAAAGAATGCTGTGGATAAGCTGGTTGGTACCTTATCAACTTCACTATTGTAGTTATGCCAGCCAGACATGTTAGCGTGACTTAGACATACTGTGCTATGGTATTTATACTTTGTCAGAGGTGTTTTGAGATTGATTTGTGACCTCATCTGTCTTAGAGTTCTCAGAATTGATAAAATGTAAGCCCGCTTTACAAGGAGTTTATTTAAAACTTCCTGTCTTCAAAGAACTTTGGAAACTTTGGTTTACGTGCTTTGTCATACCTATTTGCAAGTGGTGCTTTTACTCATCTGCTCTTCCCAAATCTTGATGCTTTTAACAAATGATGGTCTGAAATATCATAGCTGATGGCATTTCTTTCAGATGCTTTTGAGCTCAGGTTTTGAATGGTTATTTTTCCAGGAGAACTGAACAGGAGAGCAAAATTCTGCATGCAAGGTATGTGAATTCTAATCAGTAAGGAAGGGAAAACTTTTAATTGTCCGCTGGTTAGCTCTGAGGAGTGTCAGAGGCAGACAGAACTGCCCCAACAAGCTTTCTATCACTTATAAGCCAATCTAATCAGGCAAGAACAACTTATTTTGAGTCGAGAGCCACAAGTATGGTTCTGCGTCTAGGGAGTGTTCTCTATTTTTAGCAAGCTGGTTATCACCCGGCTCTCAACATCATGCAATGTTGAAAATATGGGATGGGGGTCTGGAAAGAGATTGGTAGAGAGCGATTTTGTTGCTTAATTTCTTCTTCATTTTTCCTATGCCAGAGAGAACAAAATAAGATTGGTCAAAGAGGAATATTAAGAAACAGACTTATAGTTTGTTGGGTGGTAGTGCATGGCATAGAAAAATTCAGGTGGCTGAAAGAGATTGAGGCTACGGGGAAATGGAATATATCTATGGGCAAACAGATCTTTAAAAAACAACCTACTGCACACCCTAATGATTAGCAATGACTCCGCTATCTCTACATATTTCCAGTTGCACTGAAATAGAACAGTTCATATTGATTCTTGTCAATTTGGGCCTCTGTTCCAAGCAGGCCTGAGGTAGGATTGATGAGGAGCTCCAGGTGTGCTGTAAAAGCCTTCTGCGAAGCATTTGTGCCAAGAACTGTGGGCAATGCTTGAAAATCCACGCTCTTGCTCCACTTCCTCACCATCAAACTCTTCTTCCTAACGAATTTTTTTTAAATTTCTCACGGTTGATACTCTCTAAATGTAGTGGTTGGAAGTTACGAACTGCTTCTCAAGTAGGAGAAAAAGAACGCGTGTCCCAATTACTAGGGTATGAAAGAGTACTTTATAAATGTAGTGGTAATAAGGTGTGTGCAAAAAATTATATGAAGCAGCTTTTCAAATGAAGGGACGGCAGTAGGTTGCCGAACTGGCGATACAAGGGCCTGATGCCCTTCTGGCTGCTGCTCTCAAGGAGCTGCAAACCTGAAGCGGTGCTTTAAGGAAGAGGAAGTGCGGCAGTTTGGCAGAAAACTGGCAAATAGCTCAGGTATATGGCTTTAGGTTACAGGTGGGGAGAAGGTGAAAGTTTTGGATTTACATACTATAAGTGGAGGAAAGAGGAGTCTTGGAGACTGAGTGACGGCTGATCTTCCTAAATACCTAGCAGTGTTTTTTGAGAAACACAGACTTTCAGCCTAGAGGAGTTCACTGTTGGTGTCTAAGCAAGGGGGAGAACTTTTTAACCTGGGTATTTGTCTATTAACTCCCTCTGTAAACTGCAATATGCCAGGAACCTGTTACTGGGAAGTTAACAAAATTTTCACTTTAGAATTCTAGTTGTCCTACTCTTGTAGAAGAGGTAGGAAAACATCTCCTATCAATCTCGTATTTGTACTGTTAGACACAAGTGTAAAATATACAGTAAAATTTCATAATGTATGCTGCCAAGTTTGTTTTTCCAATAAATTAGGAAGCAGAAAATTCCAAATTTCTTGCTGTAAGTTCTTAAAATTCTGTTAGCGTGAGTTGAGGCCTCTCTGTGTTTTGACAGGCCATTACTGCTGGCACTGATATTTGATGTTCACAGGAACTCAGGCTTGTAGGGATCTCCAGTTCAGAATGGAGACAAAACTTGGGTTTTGGCAGGTGCTGGAAACTAGGTGGCCTGGGCTGTTCTTAAATCAACTTAAACTGAATTCCTGCTTAGGTCTATGAATTAATGTGGCTATTTCATGGAACTGTCAGTACCTGACACAATCAGGAGTGGCAAACTTTCAAATACAAATTGACCAGATAAACTCTTAATTGTCTTGACAATATTCTTGGCATACTCTGAAAGCATAGTGCATTTCAGTAGCAGGTTCTCATTTTTTGTTTGGCTTTAGGTTACAATTGATGTCTTGGTGACATTTCAAGAATTGGAAGGATAACTTTTAAGACCCTTACTCATCTGTGTGTTATTTTCGTTTTGAATAATTGCTATTTTCTGTTAAAACTGGTTGTTTAAGCACTTATTTTTGGGAGAACCTTGTCTATTAAGTCTTCAGGAGCTCAGGTTCATGTTTTTTCTCTGAAATACAGTCCTATTGTGAAAACAGAACACTCATTCAAACTATAGTTCACGTGATTTAATGTCTGTTTTTATCATAAAATTTGAGATGTTTTCTTGGGATAAGTGACAACAAAGTATATAAGTGTTATAATACATGATATGTTAATGAACCCAAGCAGATAGAAAAGGAAAATAATGAGTCTGTTTCAGGATCTTTTTCATCTTTACTTAAAATGCAGCTAAAATTTATCTAAAACTGTATGCACAAGTAGCTTGAAAGCAGCTTAATATAATTTAAGTTATATTTCATGTTTTAGATTAGGCACTGATATCGGGTTTTTACTAAATTTTATCAGAAAGTGAAACATTAAATAAGGGATGGGAAATAGTGTGGAAATTGCTCCAGGAATTCAGTAACATCTTTAATACTGCTGTAAAACATGAGGGATCTAGTCTTATTAGTTTAAGACACTTTTATCTCTAATTACAAAAGGGCTTCAGGGTTTCCTTTTAAAATTTTTAAATATTTGCTTTTAGAAAATATGAGTTAGTTTTCTCATCTTTTCTATCCCGTTTTATGGCTGTAGTACTGGTCATAAGTAACATGTCTCAAAGGGCAACTGTGGAAAAAAAAAGATACACTTCCTGTGATAAAACTTTCCCAAACACACCTTGAAAACATTTCTAAAATGCTTTTGTGATTGTTTTATTTAAATGCATGCCACATCATAAATACTTAAATTAACTCATTACTCTATACAATCTAGATAGAATTCTCTGTCAAGTATCTGATTCTTTGTCAAGTATATGATTGACTCCACAGTACTGAAAATTGATCAGAGTTGTTATTGGTAGGAACCTGAAAATGCAAAGCCAATAGCTGGAGTTGTACTTGGCGTTCAATAACCAGAGAAGCTACAAACAAGTTTGTCCCCAGATAAAAATTAACTCTTTACGTTTGAATTCCAGTTCACTCTTCTGCAGATTGTGTATTCGGTAGTTAGTAATAGTTGTATCTTGGGAATCGGACATCAGGATTTTTTTTCCAGGCTTGTGGTCACCTGGAACCTTGCAAAAGTAATGTTAACTCACCTACGAATATTCATTCTGTTTACCCACTGCTTTGCATATAAGAGACTGATAAACAACTATGAAAAAAACCATTTCAGTCTTTTTATATTTGAGACCTTATAGTGGTTCTTATGGGTAGATGATGGTTTCTTTATGAATAGAGCAGTCAAATTGCGTTCGTAACAGAGCCTTTTTTATTTAAATGTACCATCAATTGATAACAGACATTGAATGAGGATCAGAAAGATCTATAATTGTTAATGTTATTCAGGATGATTGAACAGTAGGTGTTTTCCTATTTAGATAGTCAAATATGTCTAGGAACAATTACAATGCAATGCAGGAAATAAATGCTGGTTTTAATATAGTAATTGCTTCTTAACTACGATCTGTTTTTTTGACATTTCCTGTCCATGGATACCAATATCTTTCAATATTTTTTATAGGTCATGCTTCTAAAACAGTTTTAGAATGCAAATTTATTTTTTATAGAACAATGAAGTTCACTGACACATATGCAAATAACAGTTCTTGGGTTGATGGAAGAAGTCATAAGAATGAAATGTTGCTTTAATGGAAGTATATGGTTTGTATTCTGTGGAGCTGGAAACTAGTCTGTGAAGGAAAATAGCAGTAAGGGCTAAATTACAACGGTGAATGTCATGTTGATACAGTATCTATAGATAAGGCTGAGAATAATACTTGTTATTTCTGTCTCAAAAGTGAAGATTTTTAGCAATGTCCTGGTGAAGGATTGTGAGTACTAGTTTTCTTTCAGCTCTGATGGTTTTTGATGTGAGCAACTGTCCTCTAGATACTACAGAGAGATCAGGAAGCTCATTTGAATTAATGTGGGAGTGGGAGTCGAACAAAGATACCAAATGATGTGTTCTATTTTCAGCTCTGTTCTAACACAGTAGACAAGTGGTTATCTTTAAGCACTCAAACATTCATTGTAGGGTCAGTATGACTTGCACTTGAATTTTTGTGTAAGGGGAATAGGCTAGCAGCCGCCATTTCAGCTGCCTGATTCTGGACCAGGAGGACACACAGACATACCAGTGTAACTGAGCCATGGGCACCTATCAGAGGTTATCCAGTCTCTGGTAGCTGCCCTGTGGGTCCAGTTCCCATCCCTGATGTAATTTCAGTGGGTTTGGCCAGCAGAAATTTTCTGGCTGTGCAGAGCATGCAGCAGAAACTTTTTCTAGGACTTGTGTGGAACTTTTAGGTAATCTCAGACAGGTTAGGTCCTCACACTTCATGCTTTAATTGTTTGCTGAATTGGAACCATAATCTGCACTTGGATTAAGCCTCTTCTAACTTCTACCTAATCATTTATGATACTGCAGGGAAGGAAAGGTTGCATGTCCATGTATATCATCAAGTCCTATGTGCATACTGCAGGCAAAAGCTCCATCACTTTTAACTTAATGGAAGTGTGCCCGCATTACAGACACGGTTCTAGATCCCTGAAGACTGAATTATGAACTTGTAGTCTTCAAATATGTTTTGTATTAAAAAAAAAAATTAACTTCAAGAACATTTTAATGAAAATACTGTGCTTCCACTGTGTAAGATACCTATAGACGTATAGATGCATAGGTACGGACAAACACTTTGAAACCTGTCCAAGCTCTAACCTATTGTTTAAAAACTCATGACCTCTACTTTTTCAAAAGCTAAGGTTTTAGCCTGCCTGTAGAGAGCATTATGACAGTAGCCATAATAGGTTAGTGCAATACAGTGATAGAAAACCTGCTTGTGTCTTCACTTACTGATGAAGATACTTTTTTTGTAGAGTCAGTGACAGTATCACGCATTAAGAAGGACAGGACTGGATGTGCAGGCTGTTCAATGTTGCTTATTAACAAAAAAGTTAGTGAACTAATCATGGTGAAATGGTATTCTTGTAATGCAGACTGATTTTGTTTTAACAGTTATTTGACATGTAAATAATTACTTCAGTAGTTTAATGTTTTCCAGCCACAAGCTGCAGAATAAGGTTGCCAAACCAGCAGACTTCCTTTTTTGATCAAAACCTACTGTTGGACAGTACTCATGGCACAGGCTATCAGGCTCTTAGGCCCAACAGCAGTCTGAGAGACGTGGACATCCATCCATCTCCTTAAAGAAGGCTGAGAGAGGAAGAAACAAGACTAAATTAGTGTTACTGGTGAAGCTCCTGTTTAAATGTGCCTGAATGTTTCAGCTCTGACACATCAGAAATCTAAACAGAATTTACTTGCTTGTTTCCTGGTGAGCCCCTCCCAGGCCACTTTCCTCTCGTAATGCTCACTTTCCAGAGAAACCGGTACTTACACTAGGGAAGCAGGGTGAAGATGGTGAGAGACAAAATGTATAAAACCCACCACAGAGAAAACTTAGTTCACTGCCCGGAACTTCACTGAGACACCACTGCCCTTGGACGCCGAGAGCAGAAATTCCACGTGGAGTGGCAGAGCAGCAGAGCTTTGCCAGCGAGGTGTACGCAGAGGTGAAAAAACCTGCTGTAGCCCCAGAAAGGTATGACACTGAACAAGGAAATGCCATGATTTGTTATATGTACTAAGCCAATCCCTGTTAATGACTAGGAAGGGAGGGAAAAATCTTCATCAAACCAATACTCAGAATTTTTGTGTATGAAATGCAGCTGTTCAGTTACATATATTTAAGGTTTTCTAAATTATTTCCAAAGAACTTTAGGCCGTAGAGTGCTGCACATACCTTTCTAGCTTTTATTCCTCACTCCTTAGGCAGTTGAGATATGACATAATGTCAGCTCTTGAAGAGTGGGATTTTTTTATAAGCAGTTTTTAATTGTTCACAAAAGTCTCCTTCCTTCTCCTAATTGAAATGTTCTTGTGACATTCTAATTAGAATATTGTGTTATTCTAAATAGGATAAAATTGGCTTACATGGTGATTGTAATGTACAATCTTTGAAACTCGTCTAATCAACAGCAACCTTTAACCCCTGAAGATCAAGAACTCTTTTTATAAGCACTGGGAGAAATTGTGGTGAACATCAGAGGTCTGCTTCTCCTAAATGAGTCGGGGTTGGGGCTTTATTGTTGGAAAACTAGCTGACTATTGTACAATGGCTGTCCCTGCTTCCTACATAAAGAAGAAGATTTACCCTGAGTGCTTATACCGTGCCCTGTCAAATCATCTCTGTGCTTAAATTTAGCGCATCACCGGAGTGTTTTACTGCACGCCTTCACGCGGTAATTTGCGCCCTCTCGGCCTGGGTCGCTTGCAGCGGGCACTCATCACTGCTACAGCCCTTTAGCTACGCTCAAAACCCGGCGTGCCCCACAGACCAAGAGCGCGGCTAAAGACCCGCGGGCAGTTTCTCCTCCCGCGGCTGCGGTCAGCGCTGGGGCGGGGGCGCGGCGGCCCCTCCGCGGGGCGCGGGGCGCGGGGCGCGGGTGGCGGGGCCGCCCCTGCCGCCGCGCCGGCGAGGCCGCTCGGCTGTTGGCTGTTGCCATGGCTCCGGAAAGCCGGGGGAGCCCAATGAGCTGTCTGCGGCAGCGCTGAAAGGACCAGCCATTTTGCTTATGGAAAACAATGTGACATATTCTGCTGTGCTTTTACCGGGGAATAAACACAAATCTCGTCGCGGGACACAGAAGACACGGGCACATGAGTGAGTAGCTGCGGTGGCTGCGGGTGCGCACCAGCTGCCATCTTGACGAGCCGGTGACGGCCGCTGCTGCAGGCTGGTCGGAGGAGGTGGAATGCAGGGTGATAATGCTGCATATCTGCTGTCAGGCAGCGGAGCCGGGTTTTGTCTTGTAAAGGCAAGGTTGCTCTGCAACGTTATCTCAGCAGCTCGCTAGACACTCCGGGTGAAAGCCGGTGATCCGGGAGAAGGGTGTTGCCCGCCCTTCTGCTGCTCCTGAGCGCGGCTGGCTCCGGGAAACGGGCGCCGCTGAAGAAGCAGGTGTGCGGTCCAGCTGGGCTCGGTACTGCGGCTGGGCAGAAGCCCCCGCTCAGGCTTACGTGCTGCTTATTAGCAGATTGGCTTAGGAGCTTTTGCTCCCGGACTCTCCCACGAAAGGAAGCTGCTGTGCACCTCGGCTGGTGTGAGAGAGAGGTATGCCTTTGCATGGACTGTTTCCATTTCGTGAAATAACACTGAGCAGAACTTCGTGGAAGAAATAAGCTTCTTTAGGTATCTTTGCGTTTAAAGGTTGACTTTGGTCAGTGGCTTGTTGAGAGTGGCTCCTGAATTAACTGATTGCATTTTTCATGAAATAGCTCAGTGTGATGTTCCATATGGCTGCTGATTCAGAATGGTGTTTCTAATAGTTGATACAATTTTATGTTTGCATTTTCTACTAAAAGGAGAGGATTTTTTGTTTTTCATTGTGCTTTTTACCATCGGGGTAGCATGGGTGAAATAAAACATAATGAAACTTGCGAGCATATTTGAAAAGCCTTACATCATTGAGTTCATCACTAGTAGAATTCATGCATTGTGTCCAGCCCCGATGTAACTAGATTTAAATTATCCAACTGCTGCTGGGCAGTATGTAGGTCATAATAAAAAGCAGCTCTTTCACCAGGTTTCAATGGACTGCATGCCCCAGTGCTGTGGTTGATTAGTTTGTGGTACTTGTACTGTTAAGAGTAGTGGTATTACAGCCAGCTCACACCTCCTTTTTAAAGATATCGCACATACCGTGCTAGACAGAGCACAACACACCCATTGTGTCCCTCTGTTTGGCGTTCAGTAAAAGGAAGGAAACGAGCACTCCACATGGAGCATGAGCACATGAATAGCACAAGACGGTTAAACTTTTATTGAACCACCTCAGTGATTCTGAGATAGGCTGGAGAAGGTACAGAAAATGAAACATGAAGACAAAAGAGAAGGGAATAATTGAAATGGGAGAGGTCTTCTGATTGGGACTAAATGTTAATGATGTCGATTTTCAGTGCCAAATGAATTGTTCTGGATAGTTATTAATCACAACACAACTGCTTTAGAGATGAAAACCTGAGTTAGACCTAGGTCAATAAAGCCTCCATAGCAATAACATTTGTCATAAAAGTAGCAATTTAGGAACTACCAACTGTATTCTCACTGAGTAATACAATTTCTGAATTAGCTAATACTGACATTCATTAAATTTTTTTGACAACTGATTCAAATATTCTGATTAGCCTTTCATCTATAGAAAATGAAATTATATTTTGGCTTTAATTCTTGTTTAGTAATTATGTGGATTTAAATCACACTGAGATAAGCCATTTTTTGGACAGTTGATTGGGCATGAAATCAAGAATTTGAGGTCTGGTATCTTTGTAGTTAAATTAGTAACCAGTGCTCTGTAATTAGGAGCCAAATTCCAGTGTGTTATTTCTGTATATATATCCTGCAGAGGTATTTGGTCAAGCATGTTCAGCAACTATCCCCTAAATGAGACATAGCATTTGGAAACAGCAATATATAAATGGATGGCTACTATGTATTTTCTCCATTAGAAAAGTTCCATCTTACTTGAGTCATTCCAGGATTTTGTTATTCGGTGAATGTGCACCACAGCGTCTTTTTCTATACATCTGCGTAGGGGTCACCCAGTAAGTTGTTGTAGAGAACTGCTTTAATCTGTGTTCTGTAAAGCAGAATGTGCATTTACAGGGTGGTACTATACGAATAGTTATGATTGAGTCTGTAATTATGATGAAAATTATAAACATTTCCTTTAAGGTGTTTGTAAGCCTTTAACAGAGCTAGAGCCTTTGTTATAATAAGAAGAAATATGGATATAGCAGTGTGCAAAAAGTGAAGGATCTTGCTGTTCAAGGTGGACATAATCTCACTATGAAGAATTTATGGTGTAAGAAAACAAGTGAAGACTAGCTATGACTAATCACTAAACAGTGTCCACCTGTTAGGTGCTCATAGATGCATCTTACTAGTCTCTATTATTTATAGCAATATTCTGTACTCTTTCCATTCTGCTTTTCTCCCTTTGTCTTTTTTCTAATATCAATTCCCAGCTTTCCTCTGTTTCCTTACTGTCTCTTTGGCAACATCTGATCCCCTCAAAGCTATTTGTAAATCAAATCGGTGACTGTCAGTAATGGCCATGGAGGTGCTGCAATAGAATCTGGTGTGGAGGAAGAATTTAAATGAGTCAGAGGTAAGAAACAGCAACTAAGAAGTGTATCCAGTATGAAGTAATTCCACATGATGTGAGATATAGATGTAGAACTAGGTCAAATCAAATGGGCATGAAGGAAGAAGGACATTTTTCAGCTCACGATAAATTCAAGTGTACTTATAAACAGAAGGTTTACAAGAAGACCTTGACAATAATATGGCACAGGACAAATCGGGTATTTTTGAGTCAGACAGAGTGACATCAAGTTGCACTTGAAGTCTAGAAGTTTTTCAGGTTTCAGGGGAGCCACGGTTTCTATCTAAGAGTTGATTATACATGATTTGGAAGTCTGTAGCTTATGCAAAGTCAGGCGCTCTCTTGGTCAGCAGTAAACATCAGTTGTCATGCTTTAACATTACAGTCACTTTGAACATTTTTTTAGATAGATGACCTTCAAAGGTGACTCTGGGCCCATGTGTTGTCCTCATAAACAGGATACCAACAAAGCAAAAACAGGCAGGTGAATCTTAAAATGCAGTATCATAGTAGCAGGTGCAAATAGTTATAGAAATGAGGGAACAGGATGACCAAAGAAGCTAGAATCAAGTGGTGTAACAGTATTTTGGTCTGTTGTTTGTTTGAAACAATCAGCTTTGAGCAAATAGTGATAAGCATCAACCAACCATGTGTTCTGTGGAGCACAATAACCTCATGAGAGCATTAGTGTGGGGATGTGTTACCTACCCTCAGCCTATGGCCTATTCTCGGTATACTTACACCTATGTTCAACTTGTGAGCAAAAATACAGATGGTATGTGCCCAGGGAACACACTCAGATATCAAATTAGGGTACTTTGTATAATGTTACACTGTGGAACGGCTGAATGTTGCTTCTGTATCAGAAGGATCAGGTATTGAATATAATAGGCCAATGATGAGGTTGCACCTGGAGTGGGCAAATTGCATCAGATGTGACCTTGGAACAATACCTCTGCTCTAGTGAGGCTGTCTGCACAAACATGGAAATAATAGTTGACGATTCCTGCTTGTTTGTAGACTAGAATTTTACAAATGGACACTTTGGAATTGTGTCCTACTACTTTGGTATTGATCCTTTCCCACGTCATCATTTCAGTATTGCATTAAGCTTGTTACTCATTGCCAGTTTCTATTTTCTTTCTTTACCATTGAATGTAGAATATAGTTTCCTATCTGAGAGATGACCGTACCCTAAATATTCTGTGTTCATTTCTCTTCAAAGAGTATGGTGTCTTTTCATGAAAGTGTTTTAACAAAAGTTGACCTCTCTGAAATTATGAAACTTCTTAACATTCCAGGGCTAAAACAAAAGCTAAAAAGACTTTCAAAGGCGCTGATGTAATGGAAAACTTCATCTATTGGAGGGAGAAGGGAAAGAAGTAAATACTTAAAAAGGTCAGCCTGTGTCTTTGAGTAAAGGCATGCTGGATGACCACATTCTAGATCTACTCCTGCTTTCATTTTTTTTTGAAGCATGAAATGTCTTTTTCTGTTCAGATATATCGTTCCATAACAGTGATACATCATAGCTAATGCTTCTGTAAAGCCGGAGATTCCAAAGACGGAGCCTTTTTCTCTGTTATTTCTAACTTCTTTCCTTAAATAGATTGATTTTCTTTTTTTCATCTCTCTGTACTGAATAAAGATAGTGTTCTGATTCATCCGTCCTTAGAAACCTTCCTAAGCGCCATCGGGGGTTGAATAGCACAGATGTGGTTCTGTGTGCTTAAGTAACCTGAGTACCATAGTACACTTTTTTAAGAGTTGACGCTGAATATCCCAACCCTCAAAGGATGGGGGGAAAAAATACAGTGGCAGGAAAAGCAACCCTTCTTTCTCTCATCTTTACTATTCTCAAACTCTACAGTAAACTTTTTCATTAGCCTTTTCAGAAAATAGCTGTTAAATAATAAGGAATAGAATAATGAGAGCTTTAGTTATTTTTAGGGCACTTGCCTTATATTTTATATACAAGTATTAAAGCAGTGTAAAGCTGAACTGTTTGATTGGTAACCAAAGCTATCGCTAGTTTAGCAGCAGGTGCAGATTAACTAGATTTGTCCACAAGCATACTGGTTTTACTCTTCTGCTTCTTCAGGACCCAAAAGAAAAGGCAGGGATGCATGATGAAACCCGGGGGAAAATAGAATCAATAACTGCAATTCTCATAGCTGAAAATCAGATTTGTCAAGGCTTATAAAAAGAGTGAAATGCATTGATTTCTAAAGGTTGCATGTGTTTATAGGATCAACAGTTATGCTAATAGGAAATCAGTAGTTGTGACTGAAGGTCAAATTAGGTGGAAGGGTCTTTGTGGGTTTTCAAACATTTAAAAGCAATGGGTCTGGTCAGTAGGTGAGGTCTCAGTTCAACTGCAGTAAGACTGAAAGGTAGTTGTAATGCTTCCTAAGAAGCTTAGGGTTCTATGGTGTAGCCCATGATGAAAAGAGGAATGGACTGTGACAAGAGTAGGACAGCCACAGAGTGTTCTTTTCAGCGCGCTCTATGCCATAATGTGCGAGGACTTATTGATTGTAGCCTGAATGTAAAGCTTCAGCACCATGGTGTACCTTGAGTGTTACCGTGTTTAATAAAGTCACGTATCTCTCAGTGGGATAGGCACAAGCGTGTGAAGCCGCAGAGAGCGCAGCAGGCCACCTTGCAAAAAGGCATAGATATTACTTAAACATCAGGTCAGGAAGTGATGAAGTTGTTGCAGATGATGCAACAAGTTGCAAATATTTGTACCTAAGGTAAGAATTTAAAAGACATATTAACTCATTGCAGAGACCTAATGGGTGCTCTTGATGAAATAGTGACCTGTCTCTAGATTTGTCAATAAGGAATATCAATAATAGAATAGAAATAGGGATTTCTCAAATGTAAATTGTAGAAGAGATATTAGTACATGAAAGCAGAGTGGCCAGATTTATATTTTTACTACGATTAATGAGATCAAGTGCAAAAGCAGAGTAGACCATACAACAAACCTGTAAAAGGACGAATTTCAATGCCTGACAATTAGGATTAAGACTGCTTTTGGTCTTTTGATTGGTATAAAATGTTAATATAAACAAAACATCTCATGGCTCTCTACAACTAATCTCATAAACTGTTTTGAAACACTCAGTATGTATCATTAAGTTATATATTGATCATGTACATCACACTGCTCCTTCTAGCCAGTTTTGTATTTTACACGTTTTACTAAGCCGGTTCTGACAGAAGCCAGCAGTTGCCAGCATAATTTTTATTTAATTTATTTTCTGGTGAATTTCTAAAGGACAGGGAACGCTAAGCAGTGACATTATCCCAGATATTCAAATTCATGGTAATTGCACAGTTTTTCTTTTGGAGAAATCTGTGTATGTTAGGAATCTTGAGGAAATAATTTCAGTGTGACTGATGCAATCAAATGGTTTACTCTGAATAAGTAAAAAGAGTCTAATCAAATGAAGTGTTACTGTATGAGAGCTGAGTGAGACACTGACAGGTTTGACAGTAGAATAAGCACCAGACCAAAGACTTTGTTTTGACATACATGCAGATAATCAGGCAAATTCAAGTCTTTTAACAGACCTCTTCTATAAGGGTCACTTTACAGATACGGATCATGTAATCTGAGCCTTGCAGATTATCGTTCTACTTTTAAACAAGTGCAAGAGGGTGGGTTTTAATTCCTTATTTGCATAGCTGTTGATTTACACGTTCACATGCTTTCACCAGTGGCATTTGGTTCACAGATAACTGATTTATGGTCTGAGCAAAGGCCAGATTCAGGACACACTTTGCCCTCAGGACTGCAAACCACAAAAACTGCTTAGAAGTCTGCACCTGTTCTAATGCTTCACCATTGCATGTGCTAACTAGGAGGACGCCTTCCAGCTTGAGGCAGTGGGTTTCTTAGGAGCAAGGCAAAAATAATTGAAGAGATGTTATGCTAAATTAATCCACGTGTGAATTTGTTTACTTGTTTCTAACGTTTAGTGGTATAACTATCTTAAACATATTTCCCTAAAATCAGTCACTGCTTAGCTAAAAAACACAAATGAAATTAAACATGTCAGTATGACTAAGCAAGCTACAAAAAGCACAACAGCAGAGAGGTGTGACACTGTTTCTATGTAGATGCATTCTACTTTCAGTTCAGGCATTCAATTTCTGTATCATCAGTAGAGAAAGGGCAGATTAGTTACTTCCTAACGAATGGATAAAAAGTCTGTCATCTGAGTTGCTGTTTGAAAGGAAACTCTCGTGTTTAAGTAATTGCTTCTATCAATATTAGATCATCACCACGCAAAGGAAGGATTCTGGTCAAGTTCTCTTTGCAACAGGTACCAAACAGAAAAGATGGAACACACGTGATTGCAAAGGTAAACTGAAGAGCAGTTTTATTAACACAGGTGGCTTTGACCATGATACTGGTGGTTTCCTGATTGGAGATCCAATGAAAATTTAAAAGGAGTTTGAGGAAAAAGCAAATAGCATCTTTGTAGATAAGCTTGGGAAGTGTTCTTATGATAAAAGGCTACTGCTTCTTGTGAATGGCTGCAATGTATGTGAGAGAATCTGAGCAGATATTGTCCAACGTTTTGGGATTTGCAAGAGGAGACAGAAAGAGAATTATGAAAGTGCTTGAAAGGGAAGAGGAGAAAAATATGATTGCTACGGTGAGAAGACAAGGACTAGTTGTATGTGTCCACTGCTCTGGGGCAGGGGCAGGTATGATGGCTTCAAAGCAAAAAACTAGACTGGGCTGCATTTTGCATAGATCAGAAAGCATTAGCTAAAACTGTGGGCCCAGATACAGTAGTTAAATGGTGTGATGACAGAGGCCTAAACAATAGCATTCCTGGAGGACTGAAAAAAAAAAAGAAAACAGATTTCAGAATGCTGTGGAGCAATCAGTCCTCTCAGGAAAAGCGACAACACACTGCTTAGGAGAGCGAAGGGGAAGCAGGTGTGAGTTAAAATGAGCCAGGTCCTTGAGGAATTCACATGCTTGAGTATCCAAGGTCTTTTGTGTTTGGGGGAAAGAAAAAGTAATTATATTTGCCTTCTAGTCACATTCTACCCTATACACAGTGTGCCAGGGCATCACACAGAATTTTTTTTGTCATTGTTTTTTTAGTCTTTAATATGTACACTTACACATCCCAATTTGCCGATTTGAAAACAAATTTATCTCTTCTGAGGTTTTATTCTTTATGTTGCATTTTATTCCTGGGAGACCCAAATGGTCAAGTCTTGGCTGTTCATAAGTACTTTAGATGAAACGTTTGCCCTGTGTATTCAGGTAGATAGTTCTGTGAATATCCATCATGGAATTGGAATTCTCTCTAGCTGTCCTCCACCAGCGATGAATAATGTGATTCTGAGAGGAGGGGCCAGACAGGTGGTTTACCGGCAAGTGTTACAGGTCATAAAAGAAGTTGCTGTGGTGCTCATTTTAGCTGGCCATTGTAAAAGGGGGAATTTGATTCTCCGGTTCTGAAGTCAGCACCCCAAACCATCTATGGAACAGCTGTTTACACCCTGAGCTATCTGCTCCTTCTGCGATGTCTGTATATCTGCTGACAATTCTCCCTTGTAGTTCCTGTCCTTTCATTTTGTACTGAAGTAATTTAACTGGGGCAAATTGTGTTAATGTTTTGTGTTTTGTTTTATATACACCTGCATGTTAGGACTGCAAATTCTTTATGGAAGGTGCATGCACTTGGTTTTCAGATTATCAGCTGAGGTGGAAGTTTGAAGGTGGCTTAAGTTCAAACATGGCTTAAGAGAATAGTTATGTTGCAAGCTTTCTTGTGCGTAGTTCTCTCAGAAATCTATGTAAGTCTACTGTCATCTTCGGTATTGTATGAATTTTAGCTAGACTTCTATGGACTTTATCTTCTCGTATGCTTAGGAACAGCTTCTCTTTATGTTCATTTAAAGTGTGGTTTTCTGAACTAATTGCAAATAATGTTGTGAAAGCTTCACATTCAACACCTAAAACTGTAAAACCATTCTGATCATATATGTAAATTAAATTTTCTTAAAAGAAGCCCGTCCTTTTGTTATTGCACTTATTTTCTCCAGCGTTGACATGATGGTTTTTATTGAGGACCTTTTTAAAGGGCTAAAAGGATTTTCAGTTCTTCAGTGCCCAAAAGCAAGTAGTTCTGTTAAGGAACTCTTTTATGGATAGGTTTAGAAGTATACTCTGAGGCCCCTACCCCCTTTTGGTGGGTACAGTATACAATTGTAAAATTTGTACCCTCAGACTTGTAAAACTGTGAAATCTAATTTCCTGTTTCTCACAATCCTATATTAGTCTCTCCTGCTGCAAGAGCTGAAATTATGGTTCAGGTTTAGGCTTGTAAGAATCTAGTCCGAATAAGACTCTTAAAAGCAAGGACATGACTTCAAGGTAGTTGTTCTTCCGTGACTTAGCTCAAACCTGGGTGTATATAGTATTCTTTCCAAAGACATATTATAAACAAGGAACTTAGGATTTATTTAAATGTTTGTTTCACAAGAGAAAGCTTACAAATAAAATTATTATAGACTATGGTATTTTCAGATGCTCTTGTATTCTCCCTTTGAAGGCAATGATAGCTAGCAGTCCTCCCTGAATTCATGAAAAATAGAGGAAATTTGTGAGCTTTTAAAAGGCCATTGAAAGGCCTTAGTATCCAGCTTTCTACTATTTTAATTTTAGTTTCGGCCCAAAATGCCTAGTAAATGCCTTTTGGAGAGTACTGGAAAGATAAAATCAAATTCACATAGGCATTTGAGTCTTACCATTACTAAGATCTGTGCTGAAAAGGTTAGTACCATCTGAATGAACCTGCTACCCTTATTTACAGTATAGGTATTCCTGGAAGTAGCTTTACATGTGTCTATTTTGACATATTTTGGGATGTCCTGAATGTCCTGTCCCATAATTAGTTCTGCCTCCTAAAACTTCATGAACATCAGAAGTTACTTTCAAATTATGCTGTGCTTTTCAAGCTGGGACCCTACAAATGCTAACCAGACTTGAAAATTGAGTTAGTGTGGGTTTGGTGTTTTATTATGATTAACTTTCTGTGCTGTCTGTTATCAGATGCACCTGGAAGTTTGAAATGTCACCATGCATATCAAGGTAAGGGTTCACCTTAGTTTCATGAATAGGATGAATCAGGAAATAGAGATATATGGTGGTGGTGTTACAAAGGCAGCAGCGTTTCAATATTGCATCATAAACAGATTCTGAATGCTGACTTCTTTAGGTATGGATCACACAACAGGTGTTAGCATGCAGTTTTGGTTTGTTTATATTTCAATGCTCTTTCTGTTTTAAAAAGTGCTATAAAAATGGTTTGAAGTACTCAGCTTAGGGACAGTTAGACTTTGATCTCAACTCACATGTTTCTAGTTGATGCCACCAGTCGTATGGTGAGCTGCTCTTCTTACAAATGGCAAAAAGCTGTACAGATACTACATAAAACTATTAGGATTTCCCCCACTCTGTTGATGTACTCTAGCTGCAAACTCTAGTCTTCAGGTAACTGTTGATCATGTATCATTACTTTTCACCCTGTTGATCAACATGCAAAGGCTAAAAAATTAACATTAGATGCTTTTCTAATGCTTGTTTGAGCAATTTGTAGGAATAAAATGTGTGTGAGCTTAAATTGCATGTCAGTGGGTTCATTAGCAGAATCAGAGAATGTTTTTGGTTGGAAGAGACCTTCAAGATCATCAAGTCCACCACTAAATATGTACCTTTTAAATACCTCCAGAGATGGTGACTCCATCACTTCCCTGGGCAGCCTGTTCCAGTGCTTCATAACCATTTCTGGAATTAATTTTTTCTTAATATCCAGCCTAAACCTCCCCTGGTGCAGCTTGAGGCCATTTCCTCTCATCCCATCACTTGTTACTTGGGAGAACAGACTGACCCCCACCTTGCTACAACCTCCTTTCATGTCGTTGTGGAGAGTGATATAGTCTCATGTCAACCTCAGTTCCCTCAGCCCCTTCTCACAGGACTTGTTCTCTAGACAAGCTTTGTTGCCAGCTTTGTTGCCTTTCTTTGGGCACACTCCAGCACCTCTCTGTCCTTGTAGTGAGGGGCCCAAAACTTGTCACAGTGTTCAAGGTGCCAAGTACAGGGGGACAATCACTTCCCTCCTTCTACTGGCCACACTATACCTGATACAAGCCAGGATGCCGTTGGCCTTCTTGGCCACCTGGGCACACTGCTGGCTCGTATTCAACTGGCAGAAGGCAAGGCAATGTAAGGAGCTTTGTATGTTTTGGACACTAAATTTGTAATAGTTAGACTTCTGCTAAGGTATGTCTAATATCTGTACTATGCTAATATGTCTACTTTTGATGTTTTTATGTACAATATTGTAATTTGACAATGTTTTTATCTCTAAGTTTTCTTTCAGGAGGTACGATAGAAAACTGGAATGATTAACTCTCTTGATAAATTTAGTAGAGCAATTTTACTTTTCAACTTCTCAATTGTGTTTTTTTTGGTTATGTAAAACTTTCAAGCCATTTTAGAAGCAGAGGATACCAGAGGTCACTGATTTCTTCCTCTAGCTTTCTTAAGAGCAAATGTTCATTAGTCCATTGTTGTTTATAGTGATCTTTTTGTATAAGGGTTAGAATTGAGAATTTCTGTTTTGAGCAGGAGCAAGCTGATGAACAATTGAAAAACCTTGAGGTAAAAAAGGGTCTTTTGAGCTTTTATTATTAATAGTTGGGTGACTTTGAAAAACAGAGGATGTTAAAGTTCTGAGGAAGTAAACAATTTCTAGGAAGGGAAATCTGCCTTTCCATATGTTTATTTTTCAAAAAGAGGAAATCACCTAATAAGTGTAAAACATCAGGGATACAAAATAGAATATCTACTTCAAATTATATTACTTTTGACTTCCAGTTCTCACGTTCTATCTTAAGATCTGCCTGAACGTGATTGTGATGTTTTCATTTCTGGTCTTCAAGCCTTCTTCTGTATAATTTCAACTGACATGGATTTAGGTATGGTATGGACATGACTGCTGCTTCCCTTACCTAATGTGCAAAATGCATACAGTCACATTGTTCCAGCTCTCAGTTTCTTGCTGTTTGAGAATATTTTTGAGGACTCTTCTCTCTACCTTCCTAGTAGGCATTGGCCTTTGTTATATGAATTGGGATCTCTTAAAAGGCATGATTTTCATAGGAAGTATAAACTGCATCTCTTGAAAAGTGTGTATAGCCCTTCACTATGTGTCATACTGGCTACCAAAAATGGAGATAGTAGGGACGTGTTATTTTAGAACTATGTCTGCAGACTGTCTTACTTGTGGAAGAATTTTTCTATGCAGGGAGAAAACCTTTGGTAGATAACATGGCTGCAGTTCTGGATTCTCAATTAATGATATTCACTGATCAGCAATGAAAGTGTACTGATGGAGGAGAATTAGGAAATTGTTAAAATTCCTTTAATGTCACCCATGGCGGCTTATGTCTTCCTGTCACTGTACTTGCCACAGATCTAGTTTTGTTAGCTGAAAAATTAGTTCTGGCCTGCAGATAAGTCAAAATAGAGCAGTTAACTGGCAATACAGCTATAATATCCTGTGTTGCCTTAAAACCAGCAAATATCAGTTTGTCTTTCACTGGCTAGAAGAGGTACGAATAAAGCCCAAACCAGTGTTTCAAACTAATAGCCTGTTCTGCAATTAATGGTACTACTGAGATCACAAATAGCAAACAAATACTGTAAAAGAGCTCTCATTTTCACTTAGCTGAAGCAATACATGAAAAATGACTACGGACTAGTGCTGCAGTTACCAAGAAGGCACAAAACAAATGAAAGCTCAGCACTGGTTTCCTGAGTCATTCCCCTAGTGGACTAGGACTAATTTTGGTATAGAGTATCCACTGGGGGATGTTGTCATTGTGCTATAACTTCACCTTTCGAAGCTGAAGCCGAAGAAATTCCTGGAAGCCAAGTCCTCCTTTCCCTCCAAGCTGCTAGTGTGAGGAACTGTCAAACCTGTAGGGAAATTATGATCTTCAGAAATAAAGAGATTTGAACAGGAAGGGATCAGTTTTCTGCTTTAGGGACTTCCAGTTAATCATGATGCACCATACAGAAGAAGAGATTGCCCAGGTAGTTTACCATCAACAACAACAAAAAAAGAAACATCGTTTAGCAGCTTCCTTGCTGCTGTATCATTCCCCTTCTTTAACATACTTACATAACTTACCTGTACTCAAAGTTACAACAGTCTGTATTTGGATTGTCTGGAAAGCATCAGTTTCAATAATACTGCAACTGAGGTGTCAAGATTTTCAAATCCAATAAGTTTGTTGCAAGTTTCTTCTGAGCCAAACGTATGCAGTTAACAAGACACTGTGACTTTGGCCTTTCTAGCCAGTATGAACATACTGCTATATAATAACATCCAGCAATGATATTGCTCTGACCAGTTGCAGGGGAACTTGTATGTTGAGTCCTTACATTTATCTGCTGATGTGTGAGTGGAATAAGGCAGCTACTCTCCATGTCTATGTAGGAATAATAACAATTTGGCACATGTTAAAGCCTGTATTTGGGGTCATGCTCAATTTCATAAAGCCTTGAGAGCCTTGATGTTTCTAGCTAAGATGTGCATTGATACTGATCACACTCTGATGTCCTGGGTTTTCCATTCTGGCTCCTGCAACCCTAGAGCTTTTGAACTTCTCTGCAGGAATCATGGTTTGTGCTGTGTATAGTTTATCTATTGTCCTTATTGTGTAGCTCTAACTTCATAAATTGAGTCTGTACCTGGCAATAGAATGAAGCCACAAGCTTGACAGGCCAGTTGTAGCTTATTAGAAATGGAGGGGTAAGAAACAGCTTTACTTTACACTGAGCTGATGGCAGGGGGGACGGACACGATGGCACCTTTAAAGAAAGCAGTGATTCAGCTCTACTCTTGAATAAGGTGATTTCTAAATCTGTAAGAGATTTTTAACTGAGTCCAAATCTAACATAGTATTTTCTTTAAGTCATGTTACTTCCTTTAGTGTTATCTGTTAACTAAGCCTTACTGATACCTATGCCTGCCCTGCAGTCCCTCAAACTTGCTGTGCTGTCTGTGTACAATGCAATATAAAGAGGATGTAGGCTTGGCAGTTGAGCAGCTCTGATCCTGCTTTGACTTGTGTGTGTTTGGAATTTGAGCTTGATTCTGTGTATCTAAATCATCTAAATGACAACATTTCAGATGTAAATTACAGGAACTGACACTTTGGTTAAAGCTAAGAAAAAAAAAATAAGGTTAAAGATAACTAAGTACTGGAGTGTCTGAAGATGAGATGTCTTTCTAGCTGGATGCCTTCTGAAACAGACTAATCAAATATCTGTCAGGAATGATACACTTGCTGTCAATTTTGCTGTTATGAAGCAAATGTGGCCCTCCTCTGGACCCACTCCAACAGGTCCATGTCTTTGGCTTGAGGACTTCAGAGCTGGACACAGTACTCCAGGTGAGATCTCACCAGAGCAGAGTATAGAGGCAGGATTAGTTCCCCTGACCTGCTAGTCATACTTCTGATGCAGCCCAGGATGCCATGGGCTTTCTGGGCTGCAAGTGCACATTGCCAGCTCACATCCAGTTTTTTGTCCACCGATACCACCAAGTCCTTGGGTAAAAGCACACTTTAGGTCTTGGTGATAGCATTAACCTTGGTGCCTTTGGGCATGGCATGCTTGGCCAGCTCTCTCGGCAGCTCCTAGTGCGTGGGAGACTCCACCTCTCAGGAACTGAGAACGTTTATCGTGATGTGCCAGATGACGTGCTTTTCCAGTATTACATTCACTAATGTCATTGTCAAAGGCATTCATGATGCCCATGGCCTTGGTTAGGATACCAATCTCATGATGGATCTGCTTTAGCACCTTGTACTGATAGATGCAGTAACTCCACTTTCTGCTATTCTTGCATTGCTTGTAGCCCCCTCTCAGGTTTTGGTCACAGCATTCTTGGAGTTCTTGCTGGGAGCAGGAGGTGACTTGGTAGGGTGAGGCATTTTGGTAGCATCTTTTCTTACCAATAAGCAACATGGTGAGGCCATTGTAGCTAGAAATGGCTTCAGTCTACTGGTAGCATGTACCTGAACTCTTGAAATAACTACCTTCTTTACAACCTGAAGGACTGATAACCATCATGATTGTGTGAAACTGTGAGCAGCAAACTGAAAGGTTGCTGAAGCAGTTGAATCTGAATGATCTTTGGCTGACTTTAGCTGGTTTTATGATGTTAATATCCTATGTTGCAATTAGAGGTAGGAAACCCAAATGCAAATGTTGGATCTTGCTGAAAACCAGGTATTGCCTTTGAGATCAGTCTCTTGGGGGAAAAAAAAAAAATCAGAAAAATATCAGACTCTGCCAGTATTAGCTTGTATTCTAAAATGATGAAGTGTTATTTACCTGTAGCTGGAAGCCTTCAGAGCTTTACACAGTTGCTTATGTCTTTAGGTTGTGTTTTCAGGTGAGTGAATTGTAGTAGCAAAATGGATAAACTGTCTAAAGGAATATTTAAGGAAAGATGGTTCTCTACATTGTTTGTATGTGTTATTTGACTTCTAGTGAAAGGTTTTACACTCAGTTGAGGTGACAAGTATCATTGCCTTCACCCTGGGGTTCAGTGCCTTGAAGTTTTAGTTGCGGTACACCTGCTGTCCCCTACTCTCTGTGTTACAAGTAGCAGAAGTTGTTAAAGGTACTTGGTTGGGAAAGCTAAGGAGTGTTTTTCATATAGATCCCTTATTTTTCTTTATTAAATTGGCAGCTCAGCAAATTGACTGAACACCACTGTGTTAATTATTGAGAAGCCTCAATTCCGTTGTAGATTGAGTCGTGGTAATTGGAATAAAAACTCGGTAGAGGGTGCGGAGGTGTAAAGCCAGCCTGTCTATAATCTGGTGGTTTAAGAAAGAGCAGAATGGCATTAGGCCTTGTGTGCACCATAATGTAAATCTTTGTGAAGTGAGCGAAGGGAACTGGGACTCGTGTTTCTTCTGTGAATTTCTTTCACTTTGCATGGACCAGCTAACTTGAGTCTGAGAATGGCGGTTGTGCACGCAAGCTTGCACGGCCTCGTAGCCTAGTGATGGCAATTCTTCCTTGGGAAGGGGGTACAGTCTTATCCATGGCCAACTGTTCAAAGATGTTAATATTTCAGAGTATATCACTTGGGTGTTTGTAATTCAGAGTAACTGGAGGAGAGACGGTCACGCAAATTTTCCTTTCTTCCAGGTAAATTACCTGTATTAAGCTAAAGAGAGAGGCAGGCGCTTGCTCTATAAGCCACATGAAGTCTGCCAACTACTCTGTGAAAGATGGGCCGGTGTCCTCAGAAGACCAAGCAGCAGCTTGACACTTAGTATTCTGAGTCAGCAAAGTGGGAGATGTGACTGCAAATCCTTCTGGAAATTTAATCCAGGCTTTCAGTATCTGTGGAAGGTATTTTAATGACCAGCAGTACAGTGGTTTTTTTAAAAAAAGTATTATGTGGTGGGGTAACATAGTCTTCCACAGGTTTTGTGAAGAGTGAAAATACCGTGAGAACATCTTATGGATGTTTGTGCCTCAGACACAAGGTTGATAAAACACAAGTTTGTGCATATGTGACGCATCAAAGTGGTTTCATCAAGGTGAGACTGCTTGCTTGGTTCAGCAGGAGAATTTTAAGGTAACTGGGAACCTTACTGTTACATATATGGAGATGCTTTTGAATTCGAGTGTATGTAAAGTAGGCAGTTTGAAGGTTGTCACTTTGGATTTGGGCTCAGAAATCCTTTTGAGCAGCTAGTTAAACAAACTCAGTCGTTTGAGTTGGTGATTCACAATAAGCATTGCAGATTTGGAGTCCTAGCTTGTTTACATCTCTGAGGTTTAGGCCTCTAGGGAAACCCTGCTCCCTAACGCCCCAGCACCCTCCAAAAAACAAAAACGCCACAATCTTTCACAGTAGCAGAAAATTAGTCTGAAAGACAAATAACCTTGTACAAAGTTCTTGAAACAATAGACTAGCAGTGTGTATCAAGAGTGGGATAAACAATAAGCTTCTGTTCTCCAGTTCCTGAGAAAGCCTTTCCATATTTACTTCCCCATACGTTTTTAACTGTTTACTCTTGGAACAGAGGAAGTTAGTTTTACTAGCAAAATAGTGCTCTTAGCAGGCATATCATTCACTGGGTCCAGTTTCATAGTGATAGCTGCAGTGACTGTAGTTGCTTTTCACATCATTAGCAGAGCAGTTATATGGTTTGCTGGCCGTTAAATGAAATTGGTGTTAGAAATGCTTACAATAGGTGACCAAGAGGCTCTAAATATTGAGATAATATGCTTTTATTAGTTGAGGTTTTTTAAATGCATGTGACTTCACTTCAGGCTTTAGAGTTTCCTTATGTTTTAATGTATTTGTTTGGTGCTTAGTTAAAGGTACCATAATTTTTAAAGAATTGTATATTAATGTTGTTGTTATTAAATCTATTCAAAATTATAATCATTTCAAGGACTCACAAACCATTGGGTTTGAGTCCTTAGATATCAAACTAAATCTTTAGCAATGAACTTCAATCCACTTGTGCCAAAGGTGACTGGTAGAAAATCTGGTACTAGCCATCTTTCCAGTTTCTATTTAGAAAATGGATTAATTTTCTAGAGAAGTGTTGTCTTGATAAGCATCTTACGTTATTTTGGTTTTAGTATATGAGATCTCTAAGAAGCATAAAGAATGTCACAAATTCATAGATGCTGACTCTATATCAAAAAACCTTTTACATCTTCAGTGTCAGTGACGCTTTGCAGCTTTGTAAAAGTTCTAAGATGTATCAAGATTCCTGAAAAGAAAATTTTAAGTTGTATGGTAAACCCAACTTACTATGATGGCAGAACAGCTTATTTGCACAATGTCTTTCACAAAAATCTGGCTAAGGGTTTCAGTCATGTGTAATTCTTTTTTTTGTATCACCAGACAGAATTTAATTATAATTGGGGAGGAGCAGACTTAACAAATCTCAAAGTCAAAAGTGAGAACTGAATATAGCTAAAGACAGATGGTGTGTTTTAAGGAGAACACAGATCTGCTGTTCTAGAGAACAGCAGCAGAGGCAACTCTTCAACAGACTTCTGCCATTTTGCACAAACATGAGTTGGTGTTAATGAAGTGAGAGCATGATTCTTCACATTCATGTCTTGATCCATGTCTTTCAAATGTGTAAGTTACCAGTAAAACACTTCTGTAACAAATTCAAAAGGCTTGGATACTATGCTGGATCAGAGATTATCTGATAACTCTTGGCTAGCTCTTGAGTGCTTTCTGAGGAACACAAGCCAAAAAAAAAACCAAACCCAAACAATTATAAGCTTCCTCTTTTTGGTCTTCCTTCCTAGTTTCCAAGTTCTTCTAATGAGTAATATCGAGATGAAACTCTATTATACCAAACCTGGAGAGAAAAGTTTAATAATTTTATTACTACCTAATGATATTAGTGAGGTGGGGCATCCACCATTAATTCTTTGAAGGAAATTATGGAAAAATCTTTTCAGGGTGGAGAATGCTGGGCTTTTTTTAATGTGGAGAGGTATTTTGGGATAAACTGAGATACTGGAGAAGTGAATTGCTTATGCAGGAAACCACTGTGCTAACAGCAATAAAAAAAAAAAATCCTGTTGTATGGACTTCAACAAACTTCACTCTCCTTTGAAAGTTTAGGTGAAGATGAGAGCACTCTAATCAGAGCTTCTAGTATAGGAATTATGAAGCCACAAAACAGTGGTAAATCCTGTGTGTGTCACTTCTGTACTATTTATGCAGGTTGCAATTCGTTTTCCCTAAGGGATGTAGATCATTTCCCACTTCTTGAAATGTCTTGACCAAAGTTTCTATTGCCATGTGTGCTGGGACAGATACGTATGTAAGACTGCTTTATAGCTACTTTGGAAGAATTTTTGAAGTACTTGAACACAATCATCATTGGTAGTTCACTGAGGTAGCTTATTTTCTTTAGAACTAGGAAAATGTGTCAGATGTAACTATCACAGTAACTTGGCTGCCTACAGCAGCCAAGCATTCTTTCTTGCAATGTTGCAATATTGAAAGCTTGAGTTAATTTACTTTTCAATAGATGATCCATTTTTTTTAATGTGTAGCTCTAATGAAACTGTAGTAGAGACTGAAATTCAGAATTTGTTGAAGTTTTTTTTCATACTATGTTCTAGAAGATTTCTGAAGTACTTTTTTATTACATAGCCGATTAAAGAAAACTGTGTATGTATTTGTAGTCATTGTTATATGTGCTGTCATTTGAATATGATGATTCTTAAGCTACTGCCACTACATGAGGCTGAGGCATGCGTGATGACATAGGGCATCAAGGTGTATTTAGAAGTAACCTGGCTAGAATGCTGAGTGCATTTCATGATAGGTGGGAGGGCAAGAAGTGTTAGTATAGAGGAAAGTTGTCTGCAGTGCTTTCCTACCTAAAAATTTCCTACCTGTTAATCCTCAGTTAAGTCTTGATTATTGTGCTTAATGGAAGCTTATTGTGACTTTTGATCAGTGCATACATTTGCTGTAGTGAGAATTTTAAAAGATATTATGGTTAACGAGGCCCTAGAAATTTTGGAGTTGGAGAAAGGTGCTGAAAAAAGGTTTTTCTGTTCTTTTCTAAAGGAATTTATATATAAAACTGAAGCTCCTATTGGTGAGAAATTTATAGCAGGTTTCCTGTGCTAACACATAATGATTATACTTTTTTTCCTACTTAATATATTAGGACTAAACTGACCAGCAGTAAATTTTTTTGTAGTTTTGTAGTAACTGTAAATATCTTCTGAGTGAAATAGAGCAGAAATGTTCACAGTGAGGAGTTGACTATTTCTATCAAAGAAATGAACCTCAAACCAATCCTCAAGAAACAGACTGTTCGGCTCTGTGTTCTGATCAACTTGTGACCATTGTCACCCTTTCATTCACAAGCACGTTTATACTGAAGCATAGGTGAAGGCTGATCACAGCTCATCTTATGATGCCAAACCTAAAACATCTAATTGAACTTTAGAAATTAAACTGATGTCACTGGAGATAATCTTTTCTCATCTATTTTCATCCTTTGACTTTATAGGCATATGATGCATTTGTCTGAAGACAGTCATCCCTGTCAGTAGCATAACACATGTGCCCATGCATTTTTCATTTGTTTTAGATTATGTAGGAACCACAAGTAATGGTTTACATGATCTCTGTGTAACTAGGTATGCCATCCTGTCCAGGAGAATGGCCACACTGCTTCGTAGCTCCATTGCTTTTTGGTAGTGGAAGGTACTGAAAGCACACCCGAGACCTTGAAAAAAAGGTTCATTCTTGTTTAAAAGATCCTTCAGGATCATATGTGTTGTTTGCAAGACTAGCTGAAGTCTAGGACAAAGCATGTGGTTGATAGATTCCCCCCATCCTTCTGTAGATTTTTTTTCTTTAATCTAGGAAATATAATTTCAGAGGTTGGAACGGTCAATTCTGTGAATGAACTCTTAGGAGACTTCTGCAAATGCCCAGTGCATGCATTGTGCTTGCATTCTCTAATGTTAAATGCTTTTAATGTTATCTGTCATAGTTCAGTTCAGATTCAAGGAGCAGGTGAAGCTTCAGTGACTCAGCTGTGTTTGGAAGGTTAGGTCTAGAAAAGCTGAGATTTCCTTTAGGTGAATATGTGCAGTGGAGCAGTTACGCAGCTCTTTTTCCTATCAGCATGTTGAAGAATTTTCCGCATCACTCATCTATCAACACTTTTTCTTCTGGTTTATCAGAACTCTGTCCTGTAGCGTCTGGTCATGGAGCTCTTGGAGACTTGCACCAAGTGCTATGTTAGCAGTGTCAACTGTACACTTCTTGGTCACGTTTGAATTGCGAATACTAACCGTTGATTAAATCGCGCTGCAGTGTGCCAGTAAAGAAATTATATGCTTGATTTTAGTGTTGCTGATAGCCACAAAATGGGAGATGTGATTATCATCAGTCTCTGAAAAGCTTAAGGTGACAAACTTAGTAGTACTGACTTATTTGTCTGTTTTACTACTGAACATGCAGATACATTTCTCTTTGAGACCTAGATGGTATATATGATATTTATGGCATCTGATGTTTCCTGTAGATAACGATCATCCAATTTATATCCAGTAGTTAAAGCACATCTCAGTATATACCAAAACAGTGCATTTGTGAGATGTAGTAAATGCTATAAATACTAATAGGTAGATTGTTATTTACACAAAAACAGTTGCAAAGAGCATATGAAGAAGCAAGGAACTACAATGGGTTCAGCGCTGATGTTAATGGTAAATCTGCCTTCTGAGAAAACCCTTCAGAAAAGAAATGCTGCACTGCAAAGCATTGTGTAGTGTTTTACTTCAGTAGTACATTGATACTGTTAATAATGATTTTAACACCTTCTATTTTCATATATATGTAGTATTAGTATTTAACATACAGGTATTTGTTGATTTAGCTTGTAACCACTAGATGAAAGTATTATGGATAGCAAGGTAATGATGTAGCATCTGACACCAGTGATCTGGTGCATACAGGTCTGTATTTATTTACAAACTATACTGCGCGTTCCACCTAACCATTGCAGCTCTCAAGCTGGCTATAATTCACACATTCGCTAAAATTTAAGCTACTGGGCTGCTTAAATCTCTTTGTTCATGGGTCTCATGTTAAATATAAATTGGGCTTTTAAACTTCTATGAACTAGTTTTCTAGAGCACTGTTTGTGGCAGAATACTAGTCCTAAACTTGCCATTTAGAACGAAGCAAGAATAATGATTAATTTAACAGGTTGGTATTTAGAGTTCCTGGGGTTGTAGTTTTTGTTGTAGCTGCTTTTAACTACAATAACACTAAAAATAGTTGGGATGTTTTTGACCTAATCCAGAAAGAATTTGTGCTATGTTTTCACACTAGGCAGCTTTTTCATTATTGTAAGTGTATTATAGCTAATGATTTTTATATGAGTCTTCAGGAGCTCATATGGTTTTTGTTTTAACAATGAGCGTTGCTTTACTATGCCAGTAGCTTACTAAATAGCCTGTGTTTCTGGCGTTCTGTTTCATGTGTCAGTATAACTTTCAAATAGTTACTGTTCACAAATAAATCAGATATTAAGGTGACCCATGGCATTCCAAAATGTTTTCAAATGAGTATGCTTAAGTAGACTTGATTGGAAATTTAATAGATAATGAAATGTTTTGTTATTGTACCACACCAGCCTGTTTTGGGATTTGAGTAGAGGTAACTTCAAATCTCGTAACTTTTCCTTGAATGAATGTAATGATTTTTTCAGTGGCAGTGCCTAACAGTGTGGTCATATATGAAAAGCTGTTTCTGGTGAAGCAAAGTTGTGTCTGTCAGAATATAGAGGGACATTCTTGGAAGCTTCTTCCTGTACCAGAACAAGCTACAAAAAGTTAAATAATAATAGTGGTTTTCCATGGTCTTAGTTTACCTGTGCTGTTAAAGTAATTAGCTTTTATGTACCCATCAAGATGGTTTGGGGTCTTTTCCTGTAGTCATTAATTTGTGTTGATACTTTACATTCTCCAGTATTTTTACATTATGGGAGGGTACACTGGCTGGTTGGGGATGTGGCAGAAGAGGACAGGGAGATATTTATCATGTCACTGAATGGCCCTGGTGAAGAAAATGGAGTGCCGGCAGCTTCAGGTCAATAAGCTTCCAAAACAACACTGGTGCTGAAGCTGGAAATTTAAGATGCAAGCTAGAAACAAACTACTGGCTTCAATCTTGGTAGACTGATGTGTATACCAGCCAGATATGATGCACTTAAATGGAAATAGAAGTACTTCTATCTCAGGTGGGCCCTTGAGTAAAGAAGGGAAAGCATCTTCAGAGATGACGAAATTCAAAATGTGTTTTTAACATTGAAAAATATCCATGGTGGTTCATTTCCCGAGCTATAGGTAATATTCTTCAGGGTCCCAGATTTCCTTTAACAGTATTTTTGTTCATCATCCACAGTGGTTGTTCCCTGCTCTTTCTGTTTCTTTAAATAAAACTTTGGACAATGAACAAAGTATTTTGCTGTGGATTTCCTGATTTTTTTTTTTTTTTTTTTTTTTTTTTAGCTTGAGTTGGGAGGCTGGTTATTCTGTATTGCATTTTCATTTTGATTGTAGGCAAGCTCATTACTGCTGAAAATAGCTAAAGTGTTCTTAGAAGAGAAACATCAGCCAGCAGCTCAGTTTCTTTCTCTTTTTCTTTTGCAGACTCTTGTCTTGTGAGTTAAATTAATTTCTTGAGAGAAACCTTCATAAAGGGCTAAGTAAGCAAGATCTACATTTACAGAATTTTCTTATTTCCTCTGCATCTGAGACACAGATAAACTCATCTATCTGGTAAGTTGTATTTTTCTTAAGGATTTGTTATTCCTCCTGCCCTTATGACTTGCATTCTTGAGTTTCTAATTAGTGTTCAGAGAAAACCGGCTTCTGTTTGCTAGTAGTTCTACTGCGTACGCTATATGAAGTATGAAGACAAATCTGCAAATGTATTACTGTGTTGTTTTTACAAACTTCAAAATAGTACCTATGAATCTGTATGGTACTTTGGTATAAGTGGGGTTTTGTTTATCTACTAGTTTGTTCTCTGTTTGCTGTAATGAAATCATTCAGTGTTTTAAAGCAAAACTGGTGCTTGTTTTGTCTTGGATTATTTCCCTGTTTGAATGTTCTGAATTTAATGAATTAACTTCAGAATTTGTATGGTAAAGTATATTCTGTGTCATCAGAGTTTAAAAATAAACTTTCCCAGCAATTCACTCAGATCTCACTCCCTGCTGGTTTCATCTTGTGCAGATAAAATAGGTTCATGTTATTGATGCAGTGGTATATTTTTCTTGATGATGTGCCTATTTCACAGGGCAATAAGCATACTTGTCAGTAGTCTTTAATTTCATAGTATAATTCAGTTACAGTTGTATTAAAAGTATTTGTGGCTCACAGAGTTTCTTCAGGTTATGATTGAACTGCTTGAAGCAAATATTTTTTTCTTTGATTATGAAGTGTTAACGGAGTACAACCCCAACCAAAGGAAGTTTTGTCCTCTCCCTTCTATTTTTATTCCTTACTGTGATTAAAATGAAGAAAATCTCAGAAGAGCAAAAGATTTCTTTTGCTGAGTGCTGTGGTTTGTCTGAGCAATTGGCTAGAATTAAATGGCAGCCTATATATACGTAGGCCATCTGACCACGTATGCTGTGGTGCTTTGGCTCACCACAATTACTGTGTGCTTACTTACTGCATGCCCTGGTTCTGCATAGTTTATTTTGCAGCCTTTGCTATAGCCATAATGTTAGTTTATTTCAAAAGTATATTGAAAACACACATTATATTTAAAAGTAGTTGTATATTTAATGCAAAACAGTAGTTATGCATTGTATTTTCATAGGAAAAAATAGATCAGTGCTTTTACATAAAAGCTGTTTGGGGGCTTTCCAATTTATTTAAGTTTTAGAAAGAGGCTTTTCAGCTTATTTATGGATAAAAAGTGAAAATCTGAAGTCTGTGTGTAATTTCATATAGCCTATCTTTTTTTGTTAAAAATACATAATTTTTTTTTGTAAAAAAAAAAAAAAATCAGCAATTTTCCTTAAGTTTTTTAGAAAAAGTAAATCCAAGTCTGGTTTCACCTGTAATGTTTGCAGTAATGTTTTATTCTGGTATTTGAGATTCGTGGATCTAATTCAGCTTGTAGTGTATTGATACTGTAATGTAGGTACCCACTTGAAAGCAAGCATGCTTTTATTTCACGTGAGACAGTTTCTATTCTCTTTTCCTTCTCATTTTTAATTAAATTATATTCCACTTAGTTGAAGATCTTCCCCATTCCTGTCTTACTGTCACACATAAATCTGCTTTCCTGGTCCTGTGGATCAGTTCCCTTTCCTTTGTACTTCCTAAGTTCTTTTGATCACACTCTAGTGAATACTTGTCTTGCATTGATGGTTTTTATATAAAAAGAGTTTGTCACCTAAGACTTACTTCAGAAGAAGCTGAAGCTTCTGAAGGAACTTAAGACACTCCAGAGGCCATGCTGTAGTTACTGTTTGAGCAATGTAGAAATTTGTGATCCCTTAACATGTCCAAAAGACATAGCTGATGGAGAAATTGCACTAAATTAGGCTGCATAATAGTCAAAATATTTACCAAGTATTTTCAATTAAAAGTAGTGTTTGAATTGTGTCAAGGGCCAAAGATGGGCTATTAATAACTTCAAAGTTACTATGCAAGACCCAAGTTTTTGCTTGGCACTTAATTTTTGGCTAACAGACCTGACTTACAGGAACTTGTATCTGGCGTGCTAACACAACCCAAACTTTAGCTGAGTGAACTTGGAGCTAAATTCAACTAAAGGGAGGAAATCTCAG
The DNA here is from genome assembly GCA_009769605.1 of Bucorvus abyssinicus. Taxonomy (NCBI): domain Eukaryota; kingdom Metazoa; phylum Chordata; class Aves; order Bucerotiformes; family Bucorvidae; genus Bucorvus; species Bucorvus abyssinicus. Next base: position 35,063,405 of record CM020026.1, read on the forward strand.
GAGACCAGTGGAATTTCTTTCTTTCTCTGCATTGAGGGGGAACAAATGGGTAACATTTTGTGGAGGTTTTTACTTTTGACAGTGTGTCTTTGTTCACTTCCCAAAGATGGTGTCAAATACATTGAAAAAAATGCAAAACTTTCATATCTGGATTTTTCGTTTTACTCAATGATATGGTCCCAGGCACCCCGTAAGGTCCAGAATGGCCTAACATCGCTGTTTGTAATTCTTCACAAGTGAAGAATAAAGGCTCACTTGAAACAATTTAGGTTGCATAAACATGCTCCCTCCTTATTGTCTCTGTGAGCTCAAATAGATGGGTGGGAGGCAAGTTTATCTATAAGCGTTTTATGATGGAATTATTTGATCAGAGTGTCTCAGAAAATGTTTCCTTCTTGCCAGTGTGTTTTCCAAACAATGTATGATATTACTGAACTGTTACTTTGAGAAACAATAGATCATAAATCGTATGTCTTGTCAAAAGTTTCATGCTGAAAAATATCTTAAATTAATATGCTGTGTAGTCACAATGTGTCAATGTTTTGCCTACACTGTGTGGTCTAAGTTCAATTCACATATTGATGGCAACAGGGTTTTATGGAACCTGTTCTGTACAGGATTTTGATCCATGAGCAGAATTCCAAAGTGACAGGATTATATCAGCAGATCATAGTAATATGTTGAAACTGCATGGGTTTAATATCTGACAATACCAGAAAGAATGTTTTGAAAACTGGAGAGCAAGACTTGGTAATAGAGGAAATTAATCTGAATGAAAGGCCACCATGCAGGTGTGTCTTCCTTACATTAGCCTCAAATTGGGGATATACCAAGTTGGAGGTGGGGAGAGCTTGTGTATTCTTATGAGAGACCTATGAGTTGTGTTCTCACTGGACTTACCTGGCCATGTGCTATTCTCAGATGGCAATAAATAGCTCTGGAAAAAGATTGTGATGTGATTCTGTATGTAACTAACTACTTTAGAGGGGTCCAATTTTTATGTCATCCTGGTTAGCTCCTGTCTGCAGTAAAGAAAGATGGCAATGCCTCTACTGGCTCCAGGGCTTAGGCTGTGCTTGACCTTTTTATAGATCCAAATGAACTAGGAACTGGAAATATTCCCAAATTCTCACAGCAGCCTCTGGTCATCGTTGTTAACCTGTGGTTTGGGGGAAGAGGATAAAATTAATCACTTTATTTATAAAGTATAGCAGTGATTATCTTCTGTCAGGATTACTAATTTTAACTATAATGTCCAAGCTTTTAGTTTCTTAACCCTTCTAAAAAAAAAACTGAACCCTGTCTTTTGAGATAAATGTTTTTGAAATTCTTCAACCTCAAAAGTATTTGTTTTCCATCTTTCAAAAAAAGAAAAACAACTTAAGTTGATAGTTGAAAACAGACATTTTGTCTTAAGAGTGATGCTTCTGAAAAAGACCACCATCAACTGCCCATTTAAAAAAAAAAAAAAGTTTGGAGTTCAAAAACTCTAAAAATGTAACTAGGCAAACATATCTGAATTCCTAAAGAGTGTATATATGTACTGCAAATGGGCCATACTTGAATCACTTTGAGCTCCAGAGTTTGATGTCCTGTGAAGTTTATATATGCTAGTGGCAAAGGTTGTTATACGCCGCCTCCCCACTCCTACCTGGATTTCCCTCCTTTATGTAGATAGGATAAACATAAATTCACTGGCTTGGAAATAATTCTGTGTTTTCTTGCTTTGTAGCAGCTGACTGCGTGGTGGTTTTCTAGCAAAACACTTAGGTGACAGGCGGCAGGTCAGCATGGTGTTGATCTGTCTTCCTGTGATCTTGGAAGTCTCATACAAATGACTTAGGATGCCTAGATTTCTGTAGTGAGATGTGCCAAATATTTGTTTGTAAAACAAATGATTGATCGAGAAATATTTGCATCTGTCTAGGCATGCATTAAAATGTATATAGCAGTAATAAAGAATGGGTAGAACAGCTGAAATGAACGAAGAGCTGATTTATAATCAGAATTCGAACAAAACCTGTCAACTGATTTCAGGTTGGTCATTACATGACATTGATAAGGAGCATGCTTCGGTTAAATTTTCAGATCTTTGTATTTCTTGGGTACAGGTAGAACAAAAAGCAGTAGTGTCAAAATAAAGCTCTGAATTTTGACGTCTGTTCGACTTTTAGCAACAGTGTGTGCTTGACCAAAACATTTACTTAGAGTTGGAGGACTGATTCCAGTGGAAATCTGGACTCCCTTGAGTAAGTCCTGTACAGGTGAGCAAACACAACAGTGCAAGTTTGAAAGACCTTTGAGTCAGCTGGTTGAACTACTTATTACAAAATGTTTATTTATTGAGTTTAACAACTTGTCTGTCAATTTTCTGGCACACCAGCGTGACCTGGACAAAGGTTGTTCTTAAGGCTTTAAAAGAATCATGCCCATGTGTGGGCCTGTCACAGATAGCTGCTCCTGTGCACTTGCAGAATACTTGAGTATGCAGTGTTACAAACTGTCTAGCTGCTCACAAATTACATATCCCGATATTTAGTCTGATCTTCGAGGATGAATAAACACTGACGAAATCAACAGGTCATGGGCAAAATGTCCAAAATCCAAAGATGCATTCACCTCATCTGTTCATTCTTTTTTTTTTCTGTTAATAACCCTTCTGTGTGTAAACCTTCCCATTTTCTTTTTCCTTTGTAACTACAGTATCTTAAGCAGACGTGTTTGATGTACAGCTCTTTGTTGTTGCCACTGTGTAATTTCCCAATTGTCCCAAATAACTTCCACGTTCCATTGCATGAGTGTATGCTGTAATAGTTGTAAATTTCTTTCTGAAAACGCACAGCAGTAACTCTCTTCCTTAAGTGAAGGCAAAGAAAAAGATTACATGGATTAACTTTTCATTAAATTGTGTAATGAGCAATCTCCTAAATGCACTTTAAGTCAATGGAAATGCATTGATTGTGGCATAGTTATTCAAATGATACAGAAATTTTCCTATCCCTTATAGGAAACTGGTAGAAATTATTCCTGGCTATTTGTAGGACACAATTACGGAAAAGTCCATCCTGTCACTGCTATAAAGATGATGAACAAAGAAAATTGGTATGCTCTTGTTTGGACAGTTCCAAGTGTAACGAAGCCGTGATGGTAGCCCTGACACTGAGAGCTACTAATAGTCAATACTGAGCTCGCATTAGCTAGTCAATGCCATTGCTAGCATAACCATGTAAAGCGCCGACCTGCTTTGGGCAAGCAGACAAATAAAGAAAACGACCTCCAAGTTCAGTGTAAGGCCATTCCGTTTTCACCATGGTAGCTGGCTTGGCTCTCCAGATACAGATGTGCCACTAACACGAACTGTGACACGTCAAACCTTAGTTTGTCAGTTCTTTGTCAGCTTCTTCCCTTTTATGCCGTTACTGGCTCCATGTCATTGCCTTTCATACTGACACCGATAAGCGTGATTATTTTCTGTGTCACATTTGCATGTACTGTATAGTAGAATTGTTCAATTCCATGTAGAAGCGAGGAACGACAAATCACGTTACTTTGAATTAGAGACTAAGGGAATTACTGACCATAGATTGCTGCATTTTACTTAATAAATGTTTTGACTGTGAACAATGTGTGAGGAAGTGATCAGGACAAAAAAGAGGTAAGAGCATATGTAGTCCTGGGTTGCTAGTTTCAGTCTAATCTAGGCAAGTAACGATCACATACTGTTTACGACAGCGTAGCAATTTGGTCCGTTTGACACAGGCACTGCTCTGCTGGCAAAGCAGCCTTCTGAAATGAGACCTCACGGTGTTCCAGTCTGGCCATGGCCTCTCCCGTGTCTGGAAGACGCAAGGAATTTAAACTACTCCAGCTCTCTGTCCCTACAGGGTCAGCCCAAGGTTTATTTATCAAGTGAAGCTAGGACAGTTCTGTTTTCACTATTCATTCCAAACATTCTGTGTGGAAGAAATACAGCACTTAATTTTTTTTCTAGGCAATGTATGAGGCATAATTACATTTCAAAATCCATGCGCGTATTCATAAGACGTATGTAGGACTAATTGTGATTGAGTAAAGTTTCACAGTGGATTTGCACATAATTGGGAGAGGTGTAGGTACAGTCAGAACACGGAGATTTAAGCTGATGTGTCATACCTCAAAATCTGCAATATAAAGACCTCATTTTGAACCAGATGTCTTTGGATTTTTATAAATAGGCTTATTTCTGTCCATAGTGAGCTGCACGAGAATTTCTGAATTAGGGCATAGATTTAGCTAAGGATAAGAATTTATAGGAAAAGAAGAGGACAGCAAGCTATGACAACAACAACAAAAAAAATCCATTTCTCTGTAAGAATAGGCTTGACACTTCAATTCAGGCTGCTTATCAAATATCTTCTTAGAATAATTGTGCCTTGACAGCTGCAATAGATGTAAAACTGACAAATACTGGGATTTTTTTGCTTTTCTTGCTTTCTAATGAACTCCAGAACTTGATGACCTTTGCTGAAAATAACTTTATTAGCTGGAGCCATAACAAGACAACTATTTGAGGGCATGTGGTGAAAGCTCAGCTGTTTGGACAGCTTTTATCATTCCATGGATATGATAGCTAGACAAATTGAAAAAAAAAAATAGAAAATCAGTCATGAGGGTGAAATATAAAACTAAAAAAAAATCTTCCCTAAATCATTGTTTTTTCTAACTACTAATGAACTTGAGGAATGTTTCTGCTATTCAAATACTGTTACTCAAATGCAAGCTGCGGTTTCTCATCTATATTGCAGGTGCATTTTGCAATGATGATACTTAGTCTGTGTTCATGCTGAGGGCCATGAGAGGTCAGACTAGATCTCTGGATTTTCCAGTCTAGAGGCAAGTCAGTGCCCTAACTTTAGTTCTGACTTCATCATTTTCTTTCAACATTACCATTATTGGTCAGTCTTCAGTGACAATTTCAGTCCTCAGGTTACAGGTACATTACCTGCTGAGAAAGCCTACCATAGATCTTTGCTTGTTAATAATTGGCTTTTTGAAATTCAACTGCTAGTGAGAACATTTTTAGCATTCTTTTGATCATTTAAAGGGTTTTCTTCACTTTCATATTTGCTGTGCCTGCCTACTAAGGTTCTAGTGAAAAACAGTTTTCTTGTAACCAAGAAAAATATACTGTTCTAATTTTACCAGACATTGCTGCTAGCTGCTCTATTTAAATGTGGTAGAGTGCTGCAGGTGAGTAGGGAGCTGGATCCCAAATCTTTCATTTGGCAATAGTATACTTAGCTAGTAGTTCATTTCCACCAGTGTTGAATTATCACTAGGGAGGTGGTAGGAAGGACAATAAACTTAACCTGTTGTAGGTCAAGTTGTCTAAATATGCATTATGTCTAATAATGCTTGAACTGGCTAATCAAGAGAGCTGATGATACAGCTTATTAGATCAGGTTTTTTAGAAGCTGTGTTTGCTCTTTTTATTCATTTGATCCATCAATTTTGTTTTGAGAAGTGCAAAATCTGCTTTTTGTTTAAACATGCTAAAAATTACATGTACCTGTTATCAAAATAAAGGTGGATGCAGACTTTTGAAATATAGATATTTGTAACAAGAGTGTCTTATAAGAGCTGTGTGATCTTTATTAGAAATTGAGTCAATCTTGAGGAAAACTGTGTTCTATACTTCAATGCAATCTGACAGACTTCATTGGTTCCAGTGAGGTTATGAAGTAGCACAAATATTGATTAAGAAACTTTAGGTGCACTTGTGGCAGAGGATTTTTTCACATCTTAGACCATTTGAGGGTTTGGGCTAAATCATCCTTAATTTTGGCATAATCCATTGTTTCTGTAATGGAAGCCTGCCCTAGAAAACACTAAGCTACACTTTTGTGGTACTGTCAAATGTTCTGCTCCTTAATTGCCGGGATGCAATTTCATTGCCTGAAAGGGTGGAGGGCTTCCTTAAGACCTTTGTTACAGTTATCTGGTTTTTTGTGCTGATATTATTCCTGTAGTGTTGAAAACTTCAGAGTGGCATGCCAGAGCTGCCCCTTGGAGAATACTGGGACACTACAAGCCGCTCTGCAGCGGTGAGGAGAGGGCATCTCCCTCAGCAGCTGTGGTATGGCAGCCGGTGGTGTGCCTCAGGATACAAGTGTATCCTCAAAGGTAACCTTGGTGAGAGCAAAGCTTGTTATGTGTGGGGGTAGCCTAACTGAAGGGAAGGAAGGAAGGAAGCAGGAAGTTGTCTCAGACTTTTTAATGGTGCAAATATTTCAGTGATTGTCTAATGGATGTTTACCTGTGTATGTGAACACAAGCCTTTGCACGTGCCAAGGAGATTATCACAGGTTTGATGCAGTGTGATTTTAATTTTTTTATTCTCTACACTACCACCACTACCACTTCACCCCTACACCCCCAACCCTGAAGCTGCAGCACAGAGGACCAACTTTAGTCTTGATTGAATGTACTTTTCTGAAAATAAGGGGCTTTTAACCTTATGGTGGATGTGGTATCTAACCTCTGAAGAAATTCATCAGATGCTTCAGGAATACTTGGCTGAATAGAGACACAAAGAAGAGTTTGTCAGTTACTTGATTCTTGCAGGTGCAGTATTCCGATTTTCTGCCATATCTATGATGTATTGTGCTGTGTGCGTCCTGATCCTCATCTAGAAAAACTGACCCTATATTAGTCACTATTTATTTTTCAACAGTATTCCCTTTCACATTGACAGATACTTAATACTGGGAATTAAAATAGTCTTTGTGGGGAGTTTGTTCTGTTTTGACCAGGCAGCATACTTAAACTTACTCCTTACTGCTAACTCTGCAACTTAATTTCAAGTTACCTTTTAAATGGGACCTTACCTGATAACCCGTTAGGTTTCCTGTTACCAAATTTTAGAGATTTGGTGTAGCTTTAACGCAGCAATGATGCATCTTCAATGATGCAAATGGATTTTGAAACTGTTACTGTTTTGGGCTTCGCACTGCCCTTTTCATACAGAGCATAGCGTTTGTAATAAATGGACAGACCACTCTTCTTTGGAAGTGCCAGGTAGGTTTTTCGTCTGAGTATGGCTGAGTAACGTGGTTTGTCCCTGTTCCTAATGTCAGAATTTATCTAAATGCCTTCATTCACCTTTGTGTCCGTTTCCCAGTCTTCTCTTTTTTTCTGCTACAGAGCAGCAGGAGTTCTGTTGAAGTCAGTGTCTAGAACAGCACAAAAGTTGTAGAGCTAAGAGCAGAATTTGTCACCTTTCTTTATTACTGTTTGTTTGAAGCTGCAAGCTACAGAGCATTGTATTAGGGGGAAAAAAAGTATTGGAATGTTCTAGCAAGAGATGGTATCATGTGGAATATTAAGGAAGACTGTTTCAAAATTAGTGAAGCAACTTATATGGCTAATCAGTTGTCCATCCTAGGCTTCCTTAGCTTGCCAGCTCTTTGGAATGGTGAAGTCCTTCTGACCTAGCAGAAATACTGGGTTGACAGCTGATACTAAGGTCTCAGACAAGATCATCTGACTAGTTATTTGTTTTCAGTGGTGAGGTTAAGCACATTAAGCTAGAGATGTAGTGATCTCTTAGTCTTTGAAAATTACTGGCTTGCATATGAAGTCCATATGAACTGCGGGCCAACTATCTTGCATTTTCAGAATCATTTTTAAGTCAGTATAACAGTTATCTAACTGAAAATTATGCAAAAACAGGTGTTAGTTTTTGGTCTTAGTTGCAGGGTTAGTTCTCATTTACGCTGTTGTCCAAGAGATGGTCTCAGACATTTTCTGAAAAAAGTCTCATAAAATTAAAGATTTATTCTGTTACATCCCATGTCTTAAAGGATAAAAATTAATTGTATGTCTCCCTTCCTTATCTTGGCTTTGTAAGTACTAATATTTACTGCCATTACTTTTTGTTGTAATAATTTTCATGTGTCAAGTGCATCAGCTCTCCTGATGATGTAATAGCTTCTACCTTATGAATTACTTTTTATTAGAGTATGTTTTTTCAGGTTGTTACTGTTTATTAGCAAAACACCTTCCCACATGAGTTTCAGTGGTTAAACTTGTGTTCTGAGCTCTTGTTCATACCAGAATTCACAGCTCTGAAAGGGATATGTGGTCCTACTACAGTTAAACTGCACATGCACAAAATAACCATATACCCTATGCATAAGGAGGCAAGTGCATCTGGATTCTTCTATGCAGTGCAAGCTGGTTTAGCATTTACCCATATCTAGCATTCCTGTCAGAAGATTACCAGCAAAACCAGCAATGCAGTGGATTACTGTTAAAAGCAACAGTCTATCAGGGAAAGTGAAATAGGGAGGTAGATGCTGTCATTGTGAAATATTTTTTGCTGTCCGTTGGAAAAGTACAGATGTTCAGTGAGGACTAAGGCCAAGACTTCAAATTCTCCTAAAATAAATCTTATGGCAGTACTTAAGCGATGTAAGGACTTGAAACCTATTATATTAACCCTTCGAAGAAGTGTACACTCTTCAAGAATCAGATTAAAATGATAATATCTCTTTCAGGCTTGGGGTAGTTGCACAGTAGGAATTTCAGAAGCATTAAACCATTGCGATGAGCAGAGATGCTTCTTGAAAGGGACTGAGAATCCTGTGGAGTAATATTTTTAAAATATCGTACACCTGAAATTCAGTATTTAAGCAAGACTCAAGCTGGACTCTCTGAGCTTTAGGCTCTTCACTAATGTGCCCTTCCCTCTTGGAAGGGATTCCATGAGTAGTCAACAGCAGCTCAGTCAGAAGGAAATTTCATCTGGAATGGGCTTAATCACTCCTTTGAAGTGCCTATATGGCTTAAGTAAACAGTTCCTAAAGAAATTATTCAAGTTTGAATAAGTGAAATGAATCCAGCCTTTAGTCTGTGTTGCTATCTCTTGTCATTTCATGCACAAGTGTCTATTTGTGTCCCATAAAGTGTCACTTCTACATCTCCTGGTATTACCTGAGAATTTCAGCTTTGTTTAGATTAGAAATATATAGCTAAAGCTTGAAAACACATTCTGCTCCAGGTATAGAAGATACGGGATTTAATTTTAATTTATTTTTAATTTTTTTAAGTTTTTAACTGCCTTTACCTAAACAGCTGATATTGGCAGTAATGCTAAAATGTGCTGTTTCTGGAACTGTGAGATGCATGAATTAAAATAAATTAGAACTCCTGCAGATGTCCAATGAAACAATTCAGAGTGTTTAGTTTATATTAGTGTTAAGCTCCTATTCTTACCAGTATTACTTTACATATGTGATTTAGGTTCTAATTTTCATCTATGGGCTCAGCTTGAGGGAGGAATATTTGCTCTGGTTTTCTTCCTTGGTTGGCTGGAGAAAAATGCATGAAATATACCCTCTTGGAAGGGTCCTTTATTGTGTCCTTCAAATAGAAGTTCCCTCTGGCAGCACTAGAAGTCACAGAAGCATATGATGCTTCTCCCTTGACATGACACCACTACGGAGCTTGTCTCAGGGGAAACTCTTTATCTAGGCAAGCATGCAAATACCTCCTGTGCTGGAGTGCCAATTAAGATGGTGATTCTTTTTTTTGATAGCTAGGAACTAAGCTGTGTACAGACAAAGCCATTCCTCAATGTGAAAAACTGTGAATACTTTTTAAGTGGGGAAGGTATCAGTAATTATTCAAAATGAAAGGTTCTGAATCTGAATGTGCGGTGTAAAATAACAGCAAAGGAATAGCTGTACCATTAGCCTAGTACATGACAGAATACTTTAATTTATGCAACATATTTGACTTCAGGTTGCTCCCTGGGAAGTGTTCAAAGCAAAATGTTAAAATTTCTGTTGATAGAAGAGAGAGCTTCAGGCCTTAGAATTTCTTTCCCCACTGCCACCTCCAACAAGCAGTGCTGGCCACCTTAAATACTCTGTGCCTGGCTTGGTTAAATGAACTTTCTAATCTTACTGGTAACCTTCCTGAGAGAAATGGATGAATTTTCACAAAGCTGGAATAGAGCTTTTAATTAAAAAATATGGAATGTGCTGTTTTTAAAGAAAATTCAAAAATCTTCTTTATGCAATGGTAGAAGTCTTTAAAAAGAAAATGTCCCTAATTCCTTGATTAAACAGAACACTGAAAATTGTAAATAGAATAAATGTGCAAACACCAACATTTTTTCCTTAATTAAAAAAATAACCTGGCAAAACAGTTTAAAGTAACAAACTATCATCTCTTCAGTTGTAAATGTGTAAACAATTACAGAATATGTTGAGAAATTATTTTATCTGTGAATACTTACATTTCATTTCAAGTGGCCCAGGGGTGCTGAGTGGCTTTTGGTTATCAGTTACAGGGGTTTTTCGTGACAAGGATGTATCTAATGCAATCTTCTAAGCAACACGGTTTGCTTAACTAACTTTCCCCTTTTAGAATCGCTTGATAGAGAAAACACGTTTTTTCCATGTTCACTTATCTTTAAAGAGAATTTACCCCAGGTTCTCAGCATTTTGCTTTCAAATCAAGTGTTGTGCTACAAAAAGCCTCTTGTTGAACTGCAGCAGCATCTCAGAGGCAGAGAAAATCATTAGGTTTAATTAGGATCAAATATTTATTAAGCACTGGGAGATGAATTGAGTGTATTTGGTAATGCAGAAATTGTTTGTGGGTAATTTGCTGTAGTAGTAACACAAGCCATGCATGACTGAATAAATCTTCATGGAGATTTTTTCCTTGTGGATTGTTTTTCATCTGGAGTAGAAGCTTTATTTACGTAGTATATCCTTTTTCCATCATTCTTAGATATCAGAATGAAATTTTTTTTTAAGACTGTCCTAAATTGATAGATTAAGGTGCCTAGGGCTATTGCATCTCCTCGTACATTCTTAAGTATAATTTTTCATCTGTAGTAAATGCAAGTATGAGGAAATTGGTAAGTGAGGTGATGGTTTACCCCTGAAGAGCTTGTGCACTGCATTTTTAGTGTCTGAGTGTAGTAGTCTGTGATCATGAACCAAACAAGAAGCATCTAAGAACCCAGGTTAAAAAAAAAAATAAATTTGAATTATAGCCTAGGCTTTTCATACTATAGCCTATTGGCTAAATTCTGAACCTTATCACTGAGACGTGTTTCTTGTTGATTTGGTTATCAGTCACTATAATAAATCTTCAATTTGTAACTTCAAGATGTGGCCTTGAATGTTTATGATTAAACACTGTTGTTCTCTTTTTACTGAGGGCTGGAACTGTCACTCTAGTTCAGAATTATCTCATTTTTCAAGCTACAATGCTTTATTTCATCTTTCCTAGAGACAGATAAGTGTAAACACTCAAGATGGTATGAACAAGCTGAATGGAGGAAATGCTTCAGGCAGCAGTGGTCTGGACTCTAGATGGAGGTCAAAGCTTTACCTATGTTACAAGATTTCAGAAGGAAGAATTGCAAACAATTTTTTGTCAAGTCTTAGTTCTAGAATGGTATCTCTAGATTTATAACAGTAAGCAGTGATCACGGGGCAATTTGACTTCTTTTTTGAAAAGAAATTTCAAAATTAGGGATGACCTTTTAAAAAAAAAATAAACAGCACTGCTCAAAGGGAGTTGGTTTATGTGCTGTCTCCAAACCCCAAAGAAATTATCTTTGCAAACTAATGAAGATAAAATTAAGCATTGTTGCCTGTGGCACCCCCTTCAAAGCTTTAAATGTAAATGGAAGGATTGGAATTAGGTCAACCATTTTCTGGCTATGTTTTTCTAATAGTGCTTGGCATACTACTGAAGCTATAGAAAGCAGTTGTTTCTGTCCCTGTAAAATTGTTGAGGAACAGTGTGAGGAGAAAGCTGTTTGAGTGGTCTGATGGCTGTGAGTGCAGCATGTTGATGGCATTTCAGTTTCAATCTCTTAGTCATCATTAAAAAGGTAATGGGGTAGTTTCATCCCTGCTAGTAAAGTGATGGGTTGAAAAACTAGAGGATCCACACATCTTGGACTCTTCCCTTCTTCCCAGGCTCAGCACTGCTCCTGATTCTCTATCTCATTGCCTCCCAGCAGCACAGGGAGACAGAGAATGGGGTTTATGGCCAGTTCATCCCTTGTTGTTTCTGAGGTTCCTTCCTCCTCAGGGTGAAAACTCAGTCCTCACCTGCTGCAACATGGCATTGTTGCCACAGGAAACAGTCCTCCACAAACTTCTCCTGGCTTGGGGTCTCTTCTGTGGGCTGTGGTCCACAGAAGACTGAGCGGCAGACCACTCAGTCGTAGGCTTCCCTCAGATTTGTGGCTTTCTTCAGGTACAGACCCCTGCTCCAACAAGCTGCAGACAGGATCCTGCTCCACCAGTGATCTCCAGGGGCTCAGCCTGCTGTCTCACCATGGGCTGAAAGGAAATGGCTCGTTTGACATGCATTCTCCCCTCCTTGCTCACTGACCTCACTGTCTGCATGGTTGTCTCTGTCACTTCCCACTCCCTTCAAAAAAAAAAAAAAGGAAACCCCCAAAACAAATGAACTCACTCAATAGGTTTTTCCCCTCTTAAGTATGTTAGTAAGAGGCACTGATTCGCTCAGCTTTGGCCAGAGGCAGGTCCAAGTTGGAGCTGGAGAAGCTTCTCAAAGCTTCTTACAGGAGGCTATGCCAGTAGCCTCCTCCCCTGCTACCAAAACCCCACCAGACACAAACAAAACACTCACTTTGTGGCATTCTGTAAGCCAGCTTTAATTGTATTGACCTTCAAAGAGAATTTAAGTGAAAAATCTACAATTTTTACCAAGGAGGAGAAAAAAATTATATTAAATACTATCCAAAAAGTACTTTTAAGTAGAATTATGTACAGGAAAATAACACTGAGACTGTTAGGATGAAAGAGCCCTTTAGTAGATAATATTCTTTCTTTTTTTTCTTTAAGAAAAATTACATACTGGAACAATCTGTTGAACAAATAGTATATGCCTGTGTAAAATTAAGAGGAAAGTATCTTCTCCACATTCGTGAACGTACTTCTCTCTCTTCTATGTGGGAGGATTCTGTGTTAAAGTTGCAACCTTAGGACCAGAAAAGTGCGAGAACTAAGACCTCTGTAAAACTGAGAGCAGACATGTCAACTTTTTCTGCAAGAATGTCTTTTCCATTAGAAATATGTACTTAATACTATCACTGCCCAACAGCTGTGCCCAACTGCTTGAAAACTCCACCCTGAGGACAGCAGCTGAACTACTCACTCTTTAGACTAAATTAGACTAAGTTTGTCTGATGGACATCTGAGAATGATAGCTGGAAGGCAAAACTCGTGACAGCTGGACCAGTGAATATAAAGGCACTTGTGGTAGCATTCTGCAAAGACCAGCACTTGAGGTCCTGGTGAGTAGATAGGGAGCACAGGAAGCATACAGAAGACACAAGATGCATTTTCAAACGTGGCCTGTAATTATATGCCCCATTTCATGTACGTGTTACTGATTGCATACATAATTTCTTGCATGCTGGTCCTTATGTTTACCCAAGTACAGAATTTACATGTGCCTTTTCTTTGTGCATACGCAAATTTTATCATTTACTTTCACACGCAAACATCTGAAAAACAGTGAGGGCACATTGTTTTATGTATCAGGTGTACTCACCTATGGGCTGGGTCAAGTCTGTCCCAAAATCATACCCAACTCTTACAACCTGGGAATGGTATGCGTTTTGGTTATGAAATAAATTCTTGAACAAAATATTTAGCATGATCATAATGTTTTAAATGATTTTTTTTTTTCTCAGTTCTTGTGTATTCCAGAAAGAGTATCTCAGATACTGTATTGATTTAAAGCAGGTTCTTCAGCTTGGTATTAGTAATATTCTATAAAACTCAATGTGGCTAATGAAGCACTGCACGCTACCTTAGGGGCTATAGCTATGGCTTGGCATAAAAATACGTCCTTGACATACTTTGAGCTGCACAATGAACTAGTCGATAGGAAATGACTACAGTTTGTAATCCTGTATAGTCAGAGAGACATTATGTTCCCAAACACAAAAGGAAATAAAAGCTGAGGAAGTGACTTATCAGTCTTAAAATGACCAAGTAAACTGTACATTTCCATTTGCTACTGTACAAAATACCATTTGTTGTCAAGTTACGTATAAACTGGGATGATTGGACAAATCTTTCAGGTGATTAATGGAATAGACACAATCGTATGCTAGATATTCTAGTAAGACTTGATTCGGGCAAGGGACAGTTCATCCCACCTTTGTGGAATAACTTCCTGGTCATCTCAAAGGAGGTTGCTTCAAATTTGGGGGGAAAGAGCAACTTTGATGTTAAAAAGTGAGGCCTGTAACTGTCGTCATTCTGTTCATAACTTACAGTAAACAATGGGAACAACTCTGGAGCAGTGTATTAACTTTTCATTTCTGTTTTTCATGTGAAATTGCTGACTCTTCGTAAAACTAACACCGTTAGAAACAGTCTCTTTACAAGTTCAGTTCTGAGGTACTTTTTGCAAATCATATGGATAGTTTTGAAGTAGAATGTATTTAAGTATGCTTCTGTTTCTGGAATGACAGGATAATACATTAATTGTGATAGCAATACGTAATTTTAATCAAAAGTCTTTGACACCACAGTATAGTTTATAACTGAATTAGCTTTAAATTCTTAGCACTCATAAGTTATATAGATCAAGAAGGTAAAGACAATAGACTTTTTTAAAAACTTGACCCCATTTACATGTGTCCCTTCAGTTTGTGTCAATGATTCTGATTCTTAATCTCCTTTTCAAACTAGTAGATTAGTCAAAAAGATCCAGAGGTTAAATCTTTCTCCATGTGTTTCTTGTCTCTTTTCAGAATTGAATGTGTATTTTGACCTTAGCTGTGCTGTTAGTTGAGATCTTGGAGTTTGTTACAGTAATAGGTAATGTCTGTGGGGTTTGCTGCTCTTTTAAGTGTGTTACTTCTCACTGCCTTCTGGGTGGAAGATGTAGGTCTGTGATTTTTCTTGGCAGACGGTGGCTTTAACTCTTCTGCCCAACTGGATGCATTTGAGGAGCTCTCAGGGATAACTGTTGAGCATGTGTAGACTTCTGTTATTTTCCCAGAGAGTGCTACAGCAGCAGAGCTTTGCCAAGGCTCTTATTATACTATTTGTATCCAGTTATGTGAAGTCATACGTGCTCTTAAATGTTTCCTGGCCCCAATGGAGTGCAGAGCTAGCCCAAGAATATACAAATCTGGCCAAAATGTCTACAGGCTTGGACTCTTCATCAGCTGTTTCTCCAGTGGTCTTTCTGTCTTTGTCATCAAACCTTATGGCTTGATGTCTCGTATTCCCCTTTTGGAACAATCTGGCTTTTCCAATTTGTGATTTCTTTTGCTGTTAACAAACTTTTTTTCTCCTTCTTCTCTTTCTGAGGCCTTTTTTCTAAAAAAAAAAGCAACTGAAAGCGTTTCTCAGTTATAGTTTTTGCCAGTTCACTGGGTGACCTTTTATGACATTTTTCACCACTTTTATCTCTCCACATTTTAGAGGTGGAAGAGAGGTTAATACTGAGCTACCTATCCCATGAGATTTGATTGATCTCACCTTTGTGGGAGCCATCAAGTGGTAGTGATTATGTGTAGTCCCTGGTCTGGCAGATATGGGACATATTAACGCATTCTGCACTGTACAGTTGTTAAAACATCAATTAGAGTTCCTAAGTGTATCCAGAGGTTTCCCTATGGAGACTGGAGAGTTTTAGATTTTTTTTCTCCAATACTATGATACATGTGGCTTTGTTTTCTGAATAAAATTACCATGGACATTGTAGTAGGTAAATCATGACCATGGTCCTGATCTTTCAGGCAAGTCTGATGTTGGTGTGCTCTGTATAGATGTATTATACTGCGTATCTGCATGTTTCCCTCAGAAAATGTTTATAAATGTTTTATATACTTAGAGTTGCAGAGTGCATGTAGATGCTGTAGTCATACAGTTAACTACACTGAATCTTGCCTGTAGTTGTAAACACAAACTAGTTTCATTTATGTTTTTTATAAGGAGTCCAAATTCAAAATCCTAAAAAAAAAAAAATCTTGCTGTTATGAATCCATGGAATCATCCAACAGAGTTGGTATACATTCTCACACATTTTGGTGTTTCTGCTGTATGCAGGGAGATGCATCATTTTCCCTGGCTTCAAAAGTCATACAGTGCAAGAAGATGGGTGAGCTGCAGATTTTGTTTGTTGCAAAAACACTTGTCCGAAGGCATAGCTTTGCCTTTTATTCTGCAATCTTAGTAAAGAATTTTGCTAGACATTGAACATCCCTATCTTTAGCCTTAATGAAAGGGACATTGCTGAGGGATGTGGTTTAGGGACCCTGGCAGTGCAGGGTGAAAGGTTGGACTCGATCTTAAAGGTCTCTTCCAACCAGGTGATTCTGTGATTCTGTAAACAAAGAGAAAAAGAAGCTCTACAGTTTAGCATTTGCGTTCTTTTTTCTCTTAGGTTGCTCTGACTGTTTAGGTGCAGAGACACTCCTCCATGTATTATACAGACCAAACTGCTTCCAAAATGTTATAGAGCCAGGGTCCAAGTTGCTGCTGCCAGAACTTACTTCCATATAGAAATCCAGCCTCTGTCATATTCTATGCAGAACCTAGATGGGACAGTGAACTTGAAATTTCTGAAATTCCTTAACAGCTTATGGAAAAAAAGTGTATGAGCAATGATGATTCAGATACCTGAACGAGCAGTGCGGAATTGTGCTAGTTCTAGAACAGACAACATGTAAACATAGCACCATACCTGAGCTAGTAACATGTGCTTGGGTAAAATGTTGGAGCTATGCTACTCTTAGGGTTAAATTATCTTTTGTGCTGTAGTATGCTTTAGAAACCTGGGGGTTTGGAGTGACACTAGCTTGAGGCTTCTGTGCCATGGCAATCATCATCATGGCTTGGCTTCGCGGACGAAGATTTGGGAAGGGCTTTGCCCACGCTTATTGCAAGCGCGTTGATGGCTGAAAAGGCCAATGCGCGATAGGCAAGACCGGTTGCAAAGAGCACACCGGAGGGTCTCCTTGGGTGGTATAGTCGAGGCACGGTTCTTTCTGCGCTGTCTTTTCTCCTCGAGCTTGATTCTACGCGTGCTCTCAAAGGAGACAGCAGCGTTATGTATGGTGTGTCTCCAAATCTCCCGATTGGAGGCCAGGGTGGACCACTGATGGTGGTCAATATGGCCTAGGCTGAGGTGTTGTTTCAGGGAGTCCTTATATCTCCTCTTTGGAGCTCTTCTCTTGCGGCAGCCGGTGGCAATAGAATGTTACAAACATGCACTTAGAAAGCTGGATACACAAAACTCAGCAGTACAGTTATTATATGTCTGGGTTCTTCAGGTGACTTGGAATCCCAGTCTAAAGATTGTATCCCAGTTCTGTTGTTTCTGTACTTACATGCGTGGCCTCCCTGGGAATACTGCAAGAAATTGGATAGCAGGTGTTGCCACTCACGCATACATCTCTCATTAAAGAGAATTTACTTATGCATGCTCTGTCTCATTAACAGACAGCTCTGTATCTCTGTTACTATTAGCAAAAGTTTAGTCAAATATTTGTCTGTTTACTCTTGTCAGCAATTGCCTTCAAATTTGTCTTTGAATTTGATTTTATTCAGCGTTTTTCAGTGGTCTGTGTATTTGTTCCCCTTAGTTTCTTTTGCAAGCATATCTGATATTCATGACATGGATCAGTTACAGAAAGCAGTACCAGAAGAAAATATGTAAAAGCTCAAGCTATAGCCCCAGACATGTAGTTTTAAAAGCCGAATCACAAGAAATCGTCTAGTTCTTAACTTTATGGATAAGTATTTTACTTTTTTAAAAATGAAAATCCTTTTTATGTTGATTTCTCTACTTTGAGCAGCTAGTGAAATAATTGTATGCAATACAAAAAATACTAAATACACAGGATGAGCTGTGTTTGTGTGCATTGTTCGCACAAATACTATAAGCTGCACATGATGCCATCATCCTGTTGTCTCACGGGCATCTATATGTTATAAGTGTTGTTACTTAACTCATTGCAGAGGGTAAAGGGGAGTGGGGGGAGGTGTCTGTTGTTGCAGCCGTCATGATGCTTGTTCATCTCATGGAAAGTATACTGCTAACATATTTTTAATTTGAAGGTAGTCAACATACAGTTAAGTGTCTATAGAGCATGCCATTTAAATGTATAATTAGCAATTCCTATATGTAAGATAGGAAGGACAAATTAAGACGCTGGATAAAAGTGAATATATCAACACAAGCTGACATATGGAATTTATCAAAGGCAGAGAATATTACTTCTTAGCAAGCCATCCCCGTTCAGCCCTGATTTTTTTGTCACCTTGTCATTGATGTGAGTTCCTTGGAATTGCAGATACTTTGTGTGTGAGATAAGATGGGGGAAGGGTCTGAAGAAAATTATTTTTTTGTCAGCTCTTCAAATGAGCTGTTCACCCTCATCTACATCTGCTATCTTCCTATTAGCATAAGTTCAACCTTTATAAAGACAGAAATGAGGCAGAACGATGCAGTAGCAAAGAGGTTTGTGTTTGAGAGCCTTTGGGCAAAATATACTAATAAAAGAGTCTACATAGTGTTTGGTATAATTTTCCTTTATTTTCTTGTGTATGTTAAATGCTTCATTTCTAAAACTGCTAGTAGCCTTTTGTTTGTCAGCAGAGAATAGCTATAAACACCTAAATAGCCCACAATATGCATGATGTCTGGCTTCAGAAACCATTTATTAGTCTGTACCATGTGCCAAAAATATTTAGAAGCATTAAAATACTTTTTAATGCATAACATTTTTATTACTCTGAGAGGAAGACTGTTGCACCCTTCTGAATTCAGATGTGCATTAGACTTGTTTTAAGATTTTATTCCTTCTGTTTTGCAATAGATGCAAACAGTTTTTCAATATTAGTGTAGTTTAATCTTTACCATAAGGCATGATCAGTAATGCAGTATGAAATAGTAACTGCCTTTCTTTCTGTTCAACTTGAGAGCTAATTTGCAAACTCCCTCCCCCCACCTCATGTGATGCTACAACTTCTAGTATTCTGATGTCTGAATCCTCTGACTTCCGCGGGAAATGCAAATTTAACATGGTATCGATAGGATTCTTTTGCGTAAGCAAAAAGTGTTTTAGGAGTCAGAGGTGTAAATGAGTTCCCATTTAATGCAAACAGGAAAAAAGAGGAAAAAAAGCAAAGGAAAAATAATCTTAGTGGTTTCTACTGGAAATTTCTCTAAGTATGACCTATCAGGTATGTAGGGAAATCTGACTTTATAGATTCCCACCTAATAGGGCTGCCTCTTTGAAACCAAATACCAGACAAGAAGGCTTTGGATGCTTTTACTATATAAAGATAGGTTCACGTCAAGGAGTTTGACTGACTTTTTTGTAAACTGAAATATTGTTTATTCTTAGAAAAGAAACATCTTGTGGCTAGATATGGAAAAAATATTTGGAGTGGATGTTTTTGGAAAGAATTAAAGAAAAGAAATAGTGTGTACAAACTGCCTGACAAAGCAGAAAGTATAAAAATATCCCTGAACTTGCCCCATTGCAAAACTGCAAAGTTAAAACTGCTTTTCCAGTTCCTATAGTAGCCAGAAAAAGTTCAGGCTGCTTTTAAGATAAGATAACTGTGCTCAGTTAACTGTGTGCAAGAGGTAAATGTCTGCTTTCTAATACGCAAAATCAGAGCTGGGAATCTGTTTAACAGGAGGTTTTTTTCTTCAGCCTAAATCTAGCAGATTTCTGCAGTGCCTGCTTACTTTTAGTTTGGTAATAATCCTGTCCTTATACAGAAAAGTATGTGCGTATGTCTCATGGAAGACCATGGACTTTATAAGCTTATATTAAGGACTTTGAATCAGAGCAATAGTATTTTTAAATGAGAAAGCTGAGAGTGGAAACCTGCTACAGGTCTGGTATTAGCCAGTATTACAGCTTCAGATATTTGAATCAGAAAACTGAATTCCTCCACAGTATGCACAACATCCATGTCAACCAAATACACCATGGAAATATCTGTAACAGGGAATACATCAACACAGATGTTAATAGGAAAAAAATTTATCTGAAGGCAGTAGTTTTTCTTTGCCTTGATTTTCTGAATTTCTCAACTTCTTGCAGATAGTCTCATGTCAGAAAACTGTTGTGCCATGGAATAATAATTATTTCACTCTAAGCTTTTTAAATTGGGCTAAAATTGATAAGTAGGCAGTTCTTAGGCTGCTAATTGTATTTACTGCTTTGGGAGCAAAGCTCACCCTTGGCCTTCTTATTCTGCATGCAAATTCCACATATTGTGCCTGAACAATCGGCAGCCACAGCGGGGACCACAAGATGCCAAACAGAGGGTGCGCAAAGCCTGAGACAGTGCTCTGTTGCTTCAGAACAGATGCAGCCTCAGTACTGTGGTGTTACTGTAATGTTTTGGCATCATAATGTAACATAGCAGCATGATGCAGTATTAGTACAAAGCTAGTGTCCTTGTTTGAGAACCTGTGGAAATCAAAGGTTATTTGGGGACCTTTGCATCCTTCAGATATGGCTTGTAAGATGTGTACCAGCCTCATCTGTATTAAGACAGCAAAGGAAACATGCTTCAGGCTTTTTTATCATCTAGCTCTCAAGTACCCTCTTTGCCTGCCTATCCTATTAGGGGAGGGTGGATTTTCAGTGAAGACGGCTGTAGCCAAAGCACTAAGATCAGCCGAGGCTCTGTGCCTTTGAAAGGAGATAATCTGCCTGCCTAGGTGCTGTGCTGCCTGAGCCGTGCAGGCGGTAGACGAGGCAGGAGCAGTGTCTTGCTGCTGCTGCCTTACCCTTCAGCTCACCTCTCTTCGGCCAGCATGTCAAAGCATTGCATTGCTTGGCCGGTGCTTGCTTATGGAACATGTCTGGTGACATGATTGTATGCCATAAAACAAAAAAAGTCTGGAAATTGCTACAATAGTTGTAAATTATTCCATTATTTGAGGCAAAGTCAGGTGAGACTGCAGAGTTTCTGTAGGACTTGGAATTTAATACCTTTACTGTGATTCAGTATTTACTCTGGGAAGGAAGGCAAATTATAAATAACAAGCATACATATTTAGTGTGGCTAGTACTGTCGCTTCTGGTGCCTTGTGGCCGCCTTCTACATTGATTTAATTTCTTCTTCCATGAAATTCAAATTCAAAATGTGCTTTCCTGTGTTTTCTTTTGAGTGTGTACTTTTAAAATATGTGGGATTGGGACTCTCTGATAACACCTTTATTGAGTATAATCTGAATATTTCCCCTTAGTACATGCAGAATGAAAAGATTTTAATGAAAGGGTTTAATGAATCTTGTGAAACAATTGTTTACATCCAAAGAGCGATTCACACATATGCAGGCTGGGGATGTTTCTGAATAGGAGCCACAGTCATCTAATTAGACACGCATGGTATTAGTAGGCATTTGTAGTGCTCACAGGACTAGGGCAAGGACAAGGGATCCCTGCTGAAAATTTTCCATTAAAAAGATAATTGCATAGCACAAGGCCTTTCTAAAAAGCCTGCTTCAAATTTTTCTTGTTGTTAATTAAGTGCTGAGATGTAGATCTAAAAAGACTGAAAATAGAGAAAAGGTTTACTTTCCTGGGCAGCAGAACTAATCATGCTGCATGACTGTGAAATTGTGAAAAATTCAAAACAGAGGTGCTTTGCTTGTAGTTTTATGGTGTGTTTTATGATCTGATGATCCTGGTAGAATTGAATGTTTGGTATATACTGACAAATTGTTTCATATTTCACATTGCAATATGACAGACCTTCATCTGTTTAGTAAATACCTACAGTACCCATGTGTTTGTTAGCAGCACCAGGAGGTTCCAAACATTATTTTTTCTTAAGATGAGATTTCTGGGAATCTTAATTCTTCACCAGCACCCTATTAGGCTTCAGCTGTGTGAAAACATGTCAAAGGGTGAGAACACTGTCCACTCTGGTATGCCCCTCAACAGGTTTGTGTGATAGGTGAGAAAATGTGCTGTTTACAAAAAAAAAAAAACCAAACAAAAACCACACCCCACACAAACAACAACCAGCACAGACAAAACGTGAGTTACTGTGAGAAGCTGTAAAATTAATTTAAATGTTGTCATCACAAAATGTTGTGGTTGGTAACATCAGGGAGTTACTAAAGCTGGATAAATAATTAAAGAGGAGCTTGCATATTTTCAGTCAGAATTGGAGAGCAACTGAAGGAGTGTTTATTGGGGTACTTTTAACATTACAAATTTAGAAAGGACCTAAAAGAGGTACAGTGAATTTAAGGAAAATCACAGGGGCTCAGGGTAGAGGGTACAGGCTATATTTAAACAATCTATTATTCTCTCTCCGTATAATGAAGGAAGAGATGTAAAGGCTTAGCTGTAGCCTAGGGATGAAGGGAATGAGAGCAGGTGTACACAGGTGAAAATGTTCCGTTATAAGCCTTAAAGCGTTGTGAGACAGTAACGGCAACACGTGATAATACCAGGAAGAAAAGAGAAGTTGGAAAGAATGGTGTGAAATATGCTTTGGCTCTTTATATTGCCTTTCTGCTAAGTGTAGCATGCTTACTGAAATAGTAGCTTTTATTTTTGACAGGAAGGGACCTCCAGATTGAGGAACAACAATGGATCTCAAAGTATGTTCAGCAGAATTGTAGGATGGAAATTAATCTTGCTTCTCAAGGCCTTAGCAAGGACTGGAAGAGAAAAACAAAATAGATGTGATGTGACGTTGTATGGGTTCTCAGCCAAATACTTGTTGCAAGCTGGACCTAGCAAAGATCTGTGGTTCTCTTATCTTTGGCCAGTACCAGAATGGCAAGGTACAGAAGCGAGGCACTGCTTCTCTTGGGCTGACATCGGGGAATCGGAAGGACGGTGTCTCTGGGCTTTGGAAGTGCTGGTGCTTGCACAGGGAATGACTGACAGCTGATGATTCCTGCCACAGCCCTGCACGTACAGCAGTGCACATGTGTCAGGTACGATTTTGTGCTTGTGACAAAGCACGAGTGGTGCTCCCCAGCGCTCAGCGTTGGGGCCTCTTCTCTTTCATCTCTCTCTCAGTGATCTGGATGAGGGGATCAAGGGCACCCTCACTAAGTTTGCAAACAACATCAAGTCGCGACAGGTGCAAGTGTTGATCTGCTTGAGGGTAGGTAGGTTTTACAGAGGGATCTGGACAGGCTGGATCGATGGACCAAGGCCAAGGGTATGAGGTTCAGCAAGGCCAAGTGCCACATCTGAACTTGGGTCACAACAACCCCCTGCAATGCTACGGGCTTAGGAAAGAGTGGCTGGAAAGCTGCCTGGTGGAAAAGGACCTTGGGGTGCTGGTTGACAGCCGACTGGATATGAGCCAGCAGTGTGCCCAGGTGGCCAAGAAGGCCAAGGGCAACTGGCTTGTATCAGAAATAATGTGGCCAGCAGGAGGAGGGAAGTTATTTTCTCCCTGTGCTTGGCACTGGTGAAGCCCCATCTCAGATACTGGGTTCAGTTTTGGGCCCCTCACTACAAGAAGGACATTGAGGTGCTGGAGCGTGTCCAGGGAAGGGGAGCAAAGCTGGTGAAGGGTCTAGAGAACAAGTCCTCTGAGAAGCAGCTGAGGGAACTGGGGTCGTTTAGCCTGGAGAAAATGAAGCTTACAAAAGGAGACCTTACAATTCTCTACAGCTCCCTGAAACAAGTTTGTAGTGAGGTGGGAGCTGGTCTGTTATTCCAAGTAGCAAGTGATAGGAGAAGAGGGAATGGCCTCATGTTGCACCAGGGGAGGTTTAGGTTGGATATTGGGAAACAATTCTTTACAGAAAGGGTTGTGAAGCATTGGAACAGGCTGCCCAGGGAAATGGTGGAGTCATCATCCCTGAGGTATTTAAAGCATGCGTAGATGTGGTGCTGAGGGACATGATTTAGTGGAGACTTGGCAGTGCTGTGTTAACGGTTGGAGTTGCTGATCTCAAAGGTCTCTTCCAACCAAAATGATTCTAAGATTCTGTGATTATGATTTTTCATGAAGCACCTGTAGGGACTACATCTCTGTAGGAACTTTCGTCAGCTAATGCAAAAACAGCTGTAAAAAAAAAATCACCAGACTTAAGCTCCTGTCAAAAATGAGCCAATGCATATTAAAATGTTGTGTCAACAGAGTATAAGCAGATCCCAGTACAGTTTATTGTAGATGAAACATGGAAGTTATATTCTAAAGCTATAGTTATATTCTGAGCTACAGAAAATGCAGTTCTTCCTTATCTCTGCAGTGTTCACTCTCACTCTACTGATGATACACAATGCAGTTGTTCAGGATGCACAATAGGGAATAACTAAACCCCTTCCTCCTCCCAAGCTCATTTGTTTCTGACTGCCATTTCTTGGTGAGATCGTAAAGGTCATTTCAGGCCACTTTCTCCTCTCCTACAGCCTTTTTTTTTTCTTTTTTTTCTTTTCTTCTCCTCTCCTTTTTTTCTTTCTTCTCCTCTCCTTTTTTTCTTTCTTCTCCTCTCCTTTTTTTCTTTCTTCTCCTCTCCTTTTTTTCTTTCTTCTCCTCTCCTTTTTTTCTTTCTTCTCCTCTCCTTTTTTTCTTTCTTCTCCTCTCCTTTTTTCTTTCTTCTCCTCTCCTTTTTTTCTTTCTTCTCCTCTCCTTTTTTTCTTTCTTCTCCTCTCCTTTTTTTCTTTCTTCTCCTCTCCTTTTTTTCTTTCTTCTCCTCTCCTTTTTTTCTTTCTTCTCCTCTCCTTTTTTTCTTTCTTCTCCTCTCCTTTTTTCTTTCTTCTCCTCTCCTTTTTTTCTTTCTTCTCCTCTCCTTTTTTCTTTCTTCTCCTCTCCTTTTTTTCTTTCTTCTCCTCTCCTTTTTTTCTTTCTTCTCCTCTCCTTTTTTTCTTTCTTCTCCTCTCCTTTTTTTCTTTCTTCTCCTCTCCTTTTTTTCTTTCTTCTCCTCTCCTTTTTTTCTTTCTTCTCCTCTCCTTTTTTTCTTTCTTCTCCTCTCCTTTTTTTTTCTTTTTATACAAAACAAAAGAACCACCCTTGTTTTTAGCACTACATGTTTTCTCTTGATATGTGGAGTAATGCTATTCAAACCTGAAGCTCTGGAACTTCTGAGTTCAGACAGGCTGCCTGCCTGTATTTCCAAAGCACAAACATAGAATGCACAGAAGAGTTAAAATGAGGCTGCAAGCCCAACCCGTAAATTTTATTAATGTCTCATTGCTGATCTCCCCAAGCCCCATGATTTCAAATGACTACTCAGAATATGTCAGTTAAGTTCACTTAATAGCCGATGAAATCAATGTTTTTTTTCAAAAGGTTTTTCTCTCTGAAGAGAGCTGAAGCGTAATTGAAACTGACCTAAACATTTAGGGTACTTGCTGATATTCTTATAATCATGTATCTAAAATCAAGGTAGGAACAACAGTAAAAATATTTTACTAATGTACTTTAATGGGTTTCCTTCTTTCCATTTAATAAGATTAAATTCTGTTTGGACTCCATGTCTTGAAATAAATAAAAGGTGAAACATTCAACAGTAGTAGCATAATTCACTAGAACCATCAATTATAGAATAAATCAGGTCATGTGGTACGTCTCCTGTCATGTATTCCAATTGACTGCATAAAACATGGCTAATCTTGAAGTTAGATCAGGTTGCACAAGACTTTGACTCTCAGCTTTGACTGTCCCAGAGACTGCATGTCTCGCTTTTCCGAGTACAAGATTTATAAGCCCCTGTGTTGCAACACGTCTGTTGCACCTTGTCCTTTCACTGGCCTTTCCAAGAAGAAATCTGGCTCTTGCATTCTCTCTAGCTCTTCTTTAAGTAACTGAACACAACAGTTAGATCTCCTGGGCTTCTCTTTTCCAGGCTGAATATCGTCAGCTCCCTCAGCCTTTCTGCATGTGTTCTGTGCTCCATGCCCTGAGCTTTTTAGTCCAGGCTCTGCTGAACTCACTCCAATATTTCAGTATCCATCTAGTAATGAGGTTGTCAAAATTTGACAGAGTACTTCAGGTGTGATGACCTCTCCAGGACATGATATGAGGGAAATGACCACTTCCTTTGATCTGCATGTGGTGCTCTTGCTAGTATAGCTCATATGCAGGTAGCTCTCATTGGTCTAAAGGCATGCAGCCAACTTATGTTCAGCTTGATGTCTGCCATGGTTCCCAGATCCTATCTGCAGAGCTGCTCCCCAGGCTGTATGTGCTGCATGGAGTTATTTATTCCGTCCCTGGTGCAGGATTTTGTGTTTCTTGAATTTCATGAAGTTCCTATCAGCCTATTCCTCCAGCACCTGAGGGATCCCTCTACTGTAACAGCAGCTTCCCAGGTCTGGTGACCTCCATGAACTTGAATTTCTTTGGTACTGTTGCCAAGGTGCCTAATGACCCATAAAAACCCCCAGCTGCACTTAGTTTCAAGGAATGTTTATTTTTTTAATAAACTCATAAGACTCGTAACCTGGTTTTTTGCACAACACGTACATGAAATTCTAGAAGGTTCAATACAAAATTTCTGGCAAGCATTTTTTCTTGCTCCCTTGCAGAATATTTTGTTTCATGTATTTAACAAAATGACATTTTGCCAAAGCTTGTATTGATTCTTTGTTCTCACGCTGAGAAATGGGTCCAGGTGCCAAAAGGTGCAGTCCAGTACGTAAAACCATATGGTTAATTTACTCTGATCCTTTAGAGATGATTTGTTTAAAGAAAGCCTTACCAGTCTAAGTTAATACAGTGAGAAGTTCATTAGCATGTGCTCCACATTGTCCCTTGTGGCTACTGTGAGTTAGTTCATGTCTCAAAATTACCACTTTTTTCCCTTGGGAAGAATTTTCCAGCCTTCTCTCAAACGCCTTTTAAAAATGCCTCCATCAAAAGCAGAGCAGAAAAAATTACTTATAAAACTGCTGCCTGCCTTCTCTATTAAACACTTCCCATTTCTGTCTGTCTGGAAACAGCTACAAGAGCTGCAAAGATGAATCAAACACGATAGAGTAGCACTGCTCAGCCAGCAGGACATTGTGACGGCTCTGACCTCTGAACGACTTGCTAACTTTGCATCCAGTGGAAGCTCAAAACAATGAGTGCCTGTCCAGCTACACCCAGATTTGTTTCCTGCTGTCGTACTTTAAGGAAATCAACTCTGTGCGGAAGAGTGGCTTGCAAAACGTTCTCCAGCAGCCAAACAGTAGTGGCTGAAAACAATGTGACTTATCGATGTTAATGCCTATCCAATTTGTGTGTGAGTCATACATGCAAAACTGTACAAAATGAAATAGTTGCTAAACGTAGTTAACCAAGAGGCGCTGGAGTGTGACAGTTCACTGTAATTTAGGTTTATATTCACCTAGTGTAGCATTCTTGGAGAAAGAAGAAAGTGGCTTGATAACCTTCTCACCACTGTGGGGATGAATTACAAACTCAAAGTCCTGTGGTGCGTAACTTTTAATAAGAAAAATTTCCAAAGTGTCATTTTGGCAAAGGTAAGTATTGCTTTTCTGCAACTCTCTACATCTCAAGTTTCTTAGAGTCCTCTAGACTGGTAGATGTTGGGGGGCTTTTTGATATAGCAACTCTCTTAAATAGCTTATCAGCTCATATGGAGTATAAAAATTCTCATAGACAAGAGATTGAGATCAGGGCAAGCAGCTCTTCATCCTCCCATGTCTTGGAGCAAGGCTTGAAAAAAAAAAGTGCTTTTTACTTGCATATGTGGTGATGTTTATGTAACAGAAGACAAGATCAACTTTGGTTACTTTAGTAAAATAATGTTTTTACCAGTGAAGTGCTGAAGACCTGGCTCAGATTTATAGATATGCTAAGAATGGTTAGCTCTTAAAAGAGTGAATTTGTATTTTGAAAGTACAGGTGAAGTTCTTAAAGTAAGCTGCTATGTTTAGGTTTTCAGAGCACAGAAGTTGACAGAACACAGTAATGCAGGAGCCTTGTTTCACATACCTATTTCTACAACTGTGCTCACTTCAGTCAGCTAAAAACTGCATCGTTCACTTTTTTAGAATATAAATCTTTAGCTGTGGAATTACATATTTTGTGAGGGAAAAGGAGTGATATTTTTTGTTGCTTAGAGATAGCACAAAAAAAATGCTTTACCTCTGAATCAGTCTGTGTTCATGTCATGAAGGTGGGAAACTATTAAATATACTTGGCAGTATAGAAATAGTACTTCTGTAATGGGGAAAAAAAATAAACCAGAGTAAGAAATTCACATGGATTTGATAATTATTGATACAGACAATGTATTTTGCAATACACTGTGCAAAGCTGTGCAAAACTTTTGAGGCCATCAAGTTTAAGCAGAGGTTCCTTACTTTTTTAGCAGAACAGTAGAAGACTTGATGCTGCGTGCTTACACTAAGTGCAAGGTTTCTTCTGGGAGGAGTACAGCATTTAGTGCTGTATGTTTATGGAAATGAGCAAGTTTCATGTATGCATGGTCAGCTTTTGTCCAAGTGCAGGTACATGACTGAGGTATGTATTTGTGCCTGTCTTGCTCATTAACTAGGTCATAGCTTCATCCAGTATCAGTACTTCTAAAATACATTGAACTGAAGCAAATCATCCAGTCTCTAAAGATGCTGGATGGAGCGAAAGGATTACATTTGCCAACCAGCACTGAGGCCATGAGAGACAATAGAATATTCAGTATAAAATAGGAGTGCCAAGGACACAAGGGAGCAGATAATCATTCTTGAAACCTACAGTTCTGGTTCACTCCATATTCAGAAGTATTTGCTGTTTCAGAGTTTTTGCCCTGCATAAAAAAATCAATGTTTTTTGTATGGCATGGCCTTAGTTAATAATTCACTTCTGATATATTTGTAAGGCCTTATCTTCAACTCTACTTTTTGTTTATGTTGATGTCACTCAGCTGAAAACAGTACAGAAGAGTCCTGCACTGGAGCACAGATCCAGCTTATAGCTTTCCTTAGACATCGATGAAGGGTGTAAGCACATCTACTACCATGTCTAGTGATGGAATGTTCTTGTATGTAACTTGTGTTTGAGAATCACAGGCTTCCGTACTGGGAGAATGAATAATAAATCCAAACATCTTGAACTAGTGCTAAATAAATGCTGGCTTTAGGAAAGGGAAGTATTTGTTTACATAAAGACTGTTTTCTCTGAAACAATTTATGTAAAACTTGATTTTGTGCCCCTTTCTTGTAATTGATTGAATGACTGGTTCACTTTCTGAAAGCTCAAGGTGTGTAGTAAGTTCACTGACCTGGTCACTAGAGAGCATTTATGAAATTGTTGTTCTTGAATGCCCGCTTCCAGTTATCGTAGGTTCTAGGGAGTCTTGGCTGCTGTTGCCTTCACTTATTACAAAGGAGAGAACCCTACGTTTCTCAGATTCTCTGCTGCGTCTTTTCAAGGGCAATACATGTATTCAATATGCGTGATCCTTTTGTTGAAGCTGTGTGAATAATTTCTTTAGTCTATTAAGGGAATCTGATCTGCAGCTGTATTTTTACCTAGAATCAAGAGAATTTTCAAATTAAAAGACAAAGAAGGAGACTGAGAAAGGCTTGAGAACTTAGTGTGATTTTCGCAGTCGTCCCTTCCCCCATCCCCAATAAAAGCATAAAAACAAATTCATCTGCTATCACTGAAGTGCAATAGCTTGCTTCCATCCTAGACTGCTGAATGGTGAAATAGAAATGCAAACTTTTTTCCATCCTTTTCATGGTGAAGAAGGTGTAGGACTTCAAACAACCATCAATGTGTGCAAAACAACAATGCTGGTGCTTTGGATCAATTCCATCTAATCGCATACCGTGTCGTGACTTTGTCTAGGAGCAAGTGTTTTAGGTAGGTGTAAGACAGGGTTGAAGTAATCCTTTCACCAGCATTTCCTGTGAACTTCCAATCACCAGTAGCTTAGGAGCCTCTTATAGCAAGTTTTGCATCTGGACATTCATTTTTAATAGCTGCTTATGGTTTCATTTTCAAATGTGTACTTATAGTTTATCTAAATTCAGAACAAGTTATTTTCTTCTGATCAGTTTTTGCCCCCTTTTGACATTTTTACAGATTCATGGTACAATTTAGTACACAGAATGTTTATGTATAGCACAAAAGTTTGACTATATATATTTGGTTGCACAGTACGCTTCTTTACCACCATAGTAAGTTTTTGAAAAATTGCAAAAGATGGAAGTATTATTCTCTTTATCTGACACATACATAATGTCTTTAATAAGATGGAATAATGTTTTAAAACACTGAGGCGTCACACAACAGTAAGAATTTTATGCAGCTATATTGTTTGCTTTTGCAGTATGACTGAAAAAATTTGATGGCAGTTGTCAAAGCAAGCTAAGAATACATGTATTGCACTTTTTTCCCCTCTTCAGTTCAGACCGACAGGGTTGATTTTCAAAATATTTACTGTTTTGTGGTATTAGCATTGGCTTACCATGCAATATAAACATTTCTAGCAAGAATGATTTGTCTTTTGAACAGTGTTTCATTGTAGTGATTGTGTTGGGACAGCCAGTTTTACATTATTCTGTAAAGCAGTGAGCACACGTGTCTCTTCAGTAAAAAATAATAAAATAATTACACTGAAAAACAGTGTGACAGACGCTTACAAATGAGTTAGTGTGTGAAAAGCAGATGTCCCTTTCCCAAGGAACTAATGAGTTAAATTACTGTGCTATATCAAAAAATAACAAATTCAAAACAATATACCACAGGTGGAAGACATGCAGAAGGTCTTTAAAAATGAAGTATGAACATAAAAAATAATCTGAAGCAGCTGGTTTCAAGGAGTTAGAAATTATTATAAATAAGAGGAATAGAGCAGAAGTGAGTGGGAGAACAATACAAAGCTTATCTTCACTGAAATCTGGTGTTTACCTCGTGGTTTCTTCAAGGTAACTAATGCTACATTAAAACATACTGTTGCTGTTTCAATATTTAAATTGAGGTGAATCATAGAGCAAAGCTACAGAGCTGAGTAAAACTGCATGGGAAATTGTTACCTTGCTTTACAGAAATTGTTTTGAAATTGCAGGAAGTCTTCCTGACTTCCTAAGCAAATCAAAACCTGAATGTCAATGTCAAATTTCTGTGAATGGGAAGACCAGATTAAGATAATTTTTTCAAAGACTTAGTTTGTGTTTCTCTTCTGAGACAATTTACTGTGAACTAACTTATTTCTAAATAAAAACTTAGAGCAGTCTAAAAATCGAACAGATCATTTTGCAAACAAAAGTCAAAACAAGACCTCTCAGCAATTTGGCAATTTATGCACAAAATCATTTTCCAGAATTGCTACTCTTGTTTACAGTAATGTTTCTATGAAACAGCATTTTTCTACAAAACATTGGTTTTGGATGATCATTCAGACCCTAGCAAGTATACAGGAGAGATACGCGTAGTGTTCACCTTACAAACAAGAAGCGTCCATTCTTTAGCAAGAATGCTTAAGGAAGGGATTTTAAAGAAGGAGAGAGGGAGGCTTCCAAGGGGAAGGGCAGAATGGGATGAAATTATAGCCAAAATACCAGAAAGTAGAGAGAGATTCACAGCCATGCCTTTGAGATGAAAGGACGTTGTTTAGGAGCTGCTGAATTCATGCAGTTGATGCTACTTGAGCAAGTGGTGAGGAGAAAAACTATCTAAGATCAGCCTTCAGAAATAAGGATAGAATGTCAGGAAAGTGAGACAGAGTGGGGTTAGAGGCATTGGTGAAAACGGAGTCCAAACAGGATTATAGCACTGAAGGAAGGGATGTAGAGAGTTTCAGTAACAGTATAGAATAGGAAGAAACAGTTTCTCAAGAAGTCAAAACATTAACCTATCTTGGTCAAAAATTTCCTTTCAAAAGTAAATTGATTCCTACATACTATGCTTTGCTTATGCATGAACTTTCAGAATTAGCTTGGTTTTTTGATTGGAAGTGCTCTCATTCCATTCTGTTTACATGTGGGAAAGAACATCTTACTGCCTCAAATGTTACTGCTCTTCAGATGAAGTATTTGCATTGCTTGGGACCAGTTACAAGGTGGTGGCTTTGTGGAGGTAGTAAAATAACTTTTTACATTTAAAAATTCTTTTTTTTTTTTTTTCAGGCTTCTGCTCTCTTACATGCTGTGCTTAGTAAGCAGCACCAGCAACTGCTGTAAGGAATGAAAAAGCAATTGTGTTTTCAGTTCATTAACTTTATTAATTTGACAGCTTTTCACAGATAGCCATTTCGTGACTTCATGAAACTTCAAGACTAGATAGCATAATTTCTTTACTGGAGGAAAAGGATGTATTTTTAAAAATAAGTACAGTATGGTGTTAAACCCTCTTCATTTTCCTTCAGCAATTTCAAGTGAAATATCAATAACAAGTAATTCTAAATTCCTTAGATCTGATTTAATGTTGGTCCTTTAGATGTTGAGTGTTTGGTTTGGTCCTTTAAGAACGGAAAGCTTGCTTCTCTATCCATCTGCCATACAGTTCTGTCTTACTGTTTTATATGAATATTTATGTATTTTTAAATGCAAATAAAGATCAAAAAAATTTTTAATTGAAGTATTGCGAAATAACGGAATTCTAAATAATATTGCTATGGGAACACTGTTCCCATCACTGATCAGTATAAGGTCTGAATCCTGTTTAAAATTTCTGATTTTCATACAGTTGGGGGTGAGAGCAACAGAAAGGTAACAATCTTACCCATCTGAGTCAGTCTCTCTAGTGTGTTTTCAGTTAAATTTTGCGTTTTTCAAGCTATTTGAAATAACTTTTCAGAGGCAAAATTACAGTAACTTGTTATGCCACTGAGCAACCAGTCCATCAATTAGAATCATAAATATCATTAAGGTAAATGACATTCTTTTCTGAACACTCCTAAATGAAATCGGTGTGCCACCATGTTAGCTTGTACATCGAGCTGAAGTACAAGTGTTAAAGTTGAAGCCTGTCTGCTTGTCACGTGGGTTGGCGTACCGTTGAAATCAGTTGCGCTCCACGTAGTAGAGGAATTTAATGAGCAAGTAGCAGTGGGTTTTAAAATGACACACTGCAGTGCACTATATGGTAGGTGACTGTGGTTATAAAACTAGTGTGTGGGAACTGAGAGCATCTGCTAAGGGAATGGCACAGTCTGTTGCCGATTTAGAAAATAAATTTTAAAAGCCTAATGCAGTAAAACCAGCATTAAAGTATTACCTACACCAGATTAAGCTGAGGATATAATTTTAATAATTATATTAAGCAAACCGACGGGTAGTTCATGAAGGAAAATATTCTGTCATGCTCCATTATGTTATCTATCCTTTTTTTGTTGTTCATGCTGCATTTGATGAGGTTGAGTAGCTGGTATTACAGCAAGGCATGTAAATGGTCTACACATTTTCATGAAACAAATACCTAGCATCTCCTGTGCTAGCACTCCATGAACTAGTTGAGTGACGCTTACCATGCAGAACAGTGAGCCCCAAATAGCACTTGTGGTGGCGTTAGAACTGCGCCTGCTGTAGGTACATTTAATCTAATCTGATAACCTCAAAGTAAGATTTCATTTGGGATCAGTACTAAACCCACTCAGTCAATTAAGGATTCCTGTTGGTGTCAGCACTCCTGCTGACTGTACCCTTGGCAAAATTTCACTAGGTGGTTTAGAAAGCAAAATAGGCAACATCTCGTGGTACTAATGAAACCAAACTGGTCTTAAAACTTCAAAATATTCAAGCATTTTGTTTAGAATTGCATTATTAACCTCTGTAAGCTAGCTGGAGTGGATGGATAATACCTATTGTTAATGAAATTATTCTTAATTTCATGTTTTAAGATCCTGTGTCAAGTTTGTTGTCAAAGGCTAGCGGTCCTGATTCTACAGTGTAATCATTTTGTTCACATTAAAAATTCTGGTCACCCTTGGTAGGTAGAACATAGTCATAAACTTTAACACAGGTATGCCACTGAAAAATCTGTTTGCAGGTGCTCAGTAGAGATTTGGCAAAAGCAGAATATCTGAAAATCCATTCCCTTTGCACGTGAATGGAAAATGAGAATTGAGTACATGAATGCCTCTAAGTGCCAGGCATAATATAGGGAATGAGTGGGACTATTCATGTAGTTGCTACTGCAGTGAATGCTGCAAGCTGAAAATAAGGTGACGCTGTTTGCTATGTTTTTCAGACCCACTATAGACCAATCTTTGCAGAGGAAAAGGCTGCCTGGCTTGAAGGGTGAGGGAATAAGAGCAGCAGACTGTGACAAATTGCCTCTGGCAGGGGATTGGGGAGTTTGGCTTGGAGGGTAGTGGCAGGAAAACTGGGATTTAAGTGAATTTAAACAGACAAAGGTAAGACTGGCTAGGAAGGAATCTGAGGCTGAAAGCTGAAAGCTTGCTGCAGCTGCCTAGCTTCCTCAGTTGAAAAGGCAGAGGTTTGTCTAGTGACTCTAGTAAAGTGATTCAGGTGTCCCTGTGGTACCAGATAATGAGACTCCAGTATCTCCCCTTTGTTTCAGAAAGACAGACTATCTAGAAGGTGACATGAGAAAGAATTACATGAGCATTTTGAAGGCTGTGGGTAGGAAATGCCAGTTACAGCTACCTTTGCTGCTTCAGTTTGTTGCCTTTGTGCCGATGCAGTTATTTCAATAGTCTCATATTCTGCAAATATGTGACCTCATCCAGAGCACAAGCCGCATCTCCTCATGGGATGCAGGAGTAAGTTTGGGTAAGGAATGGAGTCAGTAGTAGACTCTTTAGGATCCTTCTTCCATTTGCTGACACACTTTGTGTTGGCAGTAGGGAGTGGAGTAGGAGATTGAATACCTGTTCTGGTTCACGCCCCTGCCACTTCATTCCCGTGATAGTGGGTATTGTGCATTATTGTGGAAGAGCTCGGAAAGCTCCCACCTGTGCCTGACTGCCAGGCAGCTTGCACTGCACTGCGTAGCCATGCTTCACAGCGCTGTGCAGGCACCCAGCCACCTCTCAGGTGATTCCTAAATTTGTTCCGGGCTGGCTGCATGCCTGACACAAACCTCTGATCCATGAAAGTGCTAAGCACGCATGCCCATAGTTGCAATGAAGGGGGAGTTTGATTAGCACTATTAATGTTCAAAGTATTCTGACCAGTTGGACCCAAAGTATCTTCAATACAGTTACCTGAAGTTACTGAAATCTCCATCTTCAGTCCGACTCTCACTTCAGGGAGTGTGCAGTGGCTTTCTGACCCAAAGTTTGTTTGACATGCATAGTTGTTAAAATGATCAATGTTTAAGGCAAACCTTGAGGAAAACTATTCATTATAACCCCTATTAGTTATGAATAAGGTTCAAGGCTGCAAGCTGGATAATGGTCAAACATGGCATAGGTCATTACAGGAAGAACATTATTCTTTCTGTAAACAGTCAAATTAATTGTGGAGTGTTTTCTTAAAGCAATCAAAAGTTTTATGTTACAACATTAAAATTCTTTAATTATAGCTTATTAAAAGTTACATGTATGTGTAGACTGCAGGTGCCAGGTACAGGCACATGGGTATGTATGTACAGGTACAGGCACTTTCTGTATGTGTTTTCCCTGAGCACATTTCTCACTGAGAAATACTGAGGGTTATGCTAGGTTCAAAAAAAGACTTAGAAATATTCCCTAGAGACAAGTCTTTTAATTTTGCAGAATGTGTTTGGTCAGTGCATTTACGTCCCCTTTGAGCTGAACAAGAATTCCATTTAAATGTTCTTGAGGTTTTTATGAATATATGATATGGCTAATAGAATTATCAATTATTCAACCTATTGTTACACAGTAGAACTGAGAAGAGGCAATATTGTGTTGGTAAAGGATGATCTTGTCTCTGACCTTCACTGTCTGGAATGCTGAACCAATGCATTGAGTGATTTCTTTCTTATTTAAGAGCGGGAAGAATAACAAGAGTGAGACTCACATGGTGATGCTTTATCCCCACACTGGAAAATCAGATATTGGAGTAATATGTTCAGATAGGTGCATATAAAAACATGAACTGAACAAGGGTTAGTGAAATAGCACTATTAGTGGTTTACGTATTTAATCAAATGATTTAGTATTTCACCCCATCAGTAAGAATATATTATCTGTAATTCCTGGAGAAAACTGACAGAGGGAAAATCAATCCTCTGATTACTAAAGTTAAATCTGCTAATTGTAAATTTGGCTCTTGCAGGCAGAAAATACAATCTTTATAAATTCTAACAGGTAACAATTGTATGGTTATATGAATAACAATTTCTGTAGTAGAAATCATATACTGTGTAGGTAAGGGTTAGATGAATTCTTATCTTAAGAACTGTAATAGTAATACTCTTGCAAAATATTAGTTTTAAAAAAATTGTTTACAACAATAATGTTGGCACAGTTTTGTGGATGTAGAATTTTGCAGTGATTTTATTATCAATTTGTTACTGTCTTCTCTTAGTGGCTGCAAGCTCTTAGCAGCTCTTTCTAATCCTATGATCAAAATGATGAGCAGGTACAGTTAATGAATCTTCAGACATTTCCTTTGTATTTGATCAACATTTTTTTAAAAAAAAAAATCTTCCTATAACTTACTGGTTTTCTTTGTTATTTTCTTGACCACCATTGCAAATATCTGGAACTCATGTTCTCTGGTTGAACAATCTCTCTTGGTTTGGCTGATCTTTTGACATCTCCTAACTTAACATTTTTTGCTATAGTATTTTTTACTGTGCCGTATTATATGTGCTATCACAGCATCCCATTACTCTAAGAGGCATACAGAGACAGATCTAAATTAGTCTCCTTTCCCAAGAATTTATAATCTAAAATGAAAAGGTAACAGATGAGCGCAACATCTGAAATACAAGGAATCAATGTTTATTGGTATTAGCACAAAACAGCCTCCAGCCACTGGGGAAGAGCTACATCTTAGTGGAGACCGGTATCCTATCCTGGTATGTCTGTCGAAAGCTGAGTGGAGACAGTCCCTCTCCAAAAGTGACAAAGAAGGGTAAGAGAAAGCTGAATTCATAAAGGTGGAATGATCTGTCAAAAATCAATGGCAGAGATAGGTAGAGAAGCCACATGGTAATGCCCTATTACAGGGGATAATCTACTATACCATATGGTACCTCGCCTAAAGAAGCCTCACAGCATTTAAGACTGATTGAAAAAATACTTCGGGTCTGTCCTTGAAATGTCACTGAAAAGTTAAAATTACAAGCAAATGGTTAGAATTCATAAAAATAAGCAAGTTCAGTGCTGATTCTTTTAGGCATATGAGTAGATTTGATTGACATGTGAAGCCATGAGAATGGCTGTAAGTTTAATAGGTTTAATAGTGCACCCATTTCATGAAATTCGTTCCACAAACAGACCTTCAATTGCAGCAAATGGGAACATAAATATTCTTTGTTTTCCTGATCTTTTTGCTTAGTGGATCATTGGACAGTTCTGAGAAGATGGGGCCTTTTCCCATGAGTGGTTTTCAGCAACAGGATTTGATAACTACTGGTCAAGGGCCTGACAGTCTCTCTCTCACAGTATGGGCAGATTGCATTTCCCTTTCAATGCCTGATTTTTTTTTTTTTTTCCCCCCAAGGTCCTCAAGTTTTCTAGATTTCCTGCTTCATAATCAGAACCAAAAATGCTAGACCGGTCTACCTTTGGAATTAAAATTGCCAGATAACTGACTATCAGTAATAGAAATCTTTGCAATATATTTTAATAAAATGCATTGACAATTTAATATAATTTCAAGGTGCAGTTGCATGAAAAGCATGTGAAAAAGAGCTATTATATCTTTCCCTTCATGTTCTTAAGGGTGTTTTGAGTTGCTTTGTAGATTCACCTTTGCCTTTGAGTCCTTTGTCAGCCCCTCAGATATCAGACAGTATCATTCAAGTTTCTCGTGTGCTTGCTTGTTCTCCTTCCAGCTGTTTCTATCAAATACTGTAGTTTTTTCCCCCACTTTAAAAATAGTTTTCTTCCCTCGTTTCTTGAAGACTGAGCCCTTTTTTATGCCTTGTCTATAATTGTTCCTATGCCACTCTGCGTAACCTTTGTGAGTTTTAATGTTATACTGTTCCTGACTTGCTCTAGGATCAGTAAAGAATGAGCTCAGTAGTGGAAATCTTAAATGTACTGGTGGATAATTAAGAATTGAGAGGGCAAGAGAAAGATAAGCATCAAATCTTTAGAAATTAACCAAATCTCTAGAACTTTTGAACTTCAGTTAAGCAGGTACCGATATTTATTACAGGTAATATGAACGGTTCTTAATTACGTGAGTTTAATTATGGTTGCAGTTACAATTGTTAGTAGTTCTTTCTTTGGCTATTTATATTAGGAAGAACTGGAGCTTCTTTTGTTATATGTGGCATTGAGGCTTGTTGAACTTCATTAGGTATGAAACCAGCTGACAGTACCATGAGCGTACTAGTGGTGTAAACAGTAGAAGTTGCATTATTTTGATGTGTATTATACAGAGGAGGGGAGTGAAGCTATTTGAAATTAAAATTGGTGTTTGTGCCCCTCAGGAAAGGGCAGAATACAATATTAGCAAAAAATGCAAAGCTGATTATGCTGTTTTTCATAACGAGTTTTCCTTTGTTTTGAGAGCACATAGTATTGCTGCTGCTAAATATCTTCTTTCCTGTAAACAGTTAAGTCCCCAGTGGGGCTACAGTTATGCAAAGCAATACTAAGATTCTCTAGAAATGGAAAAATGTGGTGAGACAAACAGCATGGTAATAAGGCAGGCTTTATAGCAGGCAGGGAAGGTAGGAGTTTATAGCATTTTACTTGCTTTGAAGCCTGTAAATGCCAAGGCATTTAGGTATCGAGGTATCAAAGTCTTAGTATCAACAGAAGCTGAAAGAACTTACTCTTCCAAAAGGCAGCCGTGACTCTTGATGAGTCTTACTGGTTTGTATTAAGTACAGTGCCACTTAAGAGTTACTTGATCTTTCTGTCACTAAAGTCTGATACATGTCAGTATGAAACCTGAAAGGCTACAGGTAGTTCCTTGGGCAGCAGAACTGAAGAAACCTTGTGTCTCTTTAGATCAACAGTCAATAAATCTGCTCTAGCTTTTGCTTCACAAATATGCTGCTTAATCTGAACTGAAATCTTCTGATCATTTCCCATTTTAGTGCTCTTTGGTTCATGCCGTTGTGCATTCACAGAGTAGATCTGCATACACACCAACAAAGCTAAACTGGAAGATGGTCTCAGGGAAGGTGCCTGACATTTTTCCTCTGCTGAGAGGCACCTGGTCTGCAGAGCCAGAGCAGAGCTGATCTGAAGTGAAGCCCCCCTGCATATGTCAGGCTTCAACACATACTCTCTTGCTGTAGTCACTTCTACTTGCTAATGTTGACACACCCTTTGGAACTGAATCTCACCGAGGCTGTTCTGTGAGTTTAAACAGTATTAGTCATCGGGGAATCCATGCAGAGCTTAATGTGAATGCTTTCATAACGGGAAAAGCTTGGGTTCAAGTCCATACCTTTTTAGACAGTAGAAATCTTTTGCTGGTTTTTTGGGTTTGTTTGGGGGTTTTTGTTTGTTTTTTTTTTTTTTTATTGCCTGCTGTCTAACAAGTCAAGTTAAATTGGGGAGGGGAGAAGTTTTGTGGCTAGGATCATAAAGTATGTGCATTTATCTGCTCTCAGTTCCCAACCCTTCCTGCACAAATTCATTTATATCTAATAATGCTATGGTACATTGCCCATTTGGCTTTGATAAGGGCAGTATTCTCCACAGGAATCCCTCACAGAACTTGTAAGCCTTTGATGTTATTGAGAACTCTGCATCTCTGTCAAACAGCTGAAATTGGCTACGAGTTTTAAATATTTAGTAGGGGTACCAAAGGTTTCCCTGTGTTATCACGTCAAACTTCTATCTTAGGAAATAATAAGTATTAAAATATTCCAGTTAATAGCTTCTGTTTTTAAGTTATAGATATTCTTTTGTCCTTATAAGCATGTTACAAAAAGTTGAAAACCAAATCCTGCTGCTTCAGCATACTTACTGAGAATATATTAAGGATTCTTGTATCACTCCACACATTGGTCTGACTGTTAGCTAGATGTAACATCAGGGAAGCATATTTTTATATTTGACAAAACCAGTGAAAGGAAACAGAAAAGGGTTTTTTTTTTTTCATGAATGAACACTATTCCCACTGATACTATTGGGAGTGGCACTGGCTCATGATAAAAAATACCTATTGGAAGGAATTCTGTTTTGATGGAGACTTACGCATGTTTAGTCTTAAATTGGTACATATTACATACCTAGTAGAAAGGAGCAGGAATGCGTTATTTGTCATCCTGTATAAATGTGGAAAATTTGACAATACTTGATTCACATGACCAGTAATTTGCAAAGTCTGGAAATGAGTGATGAAACTAAAACTTGCTTATGTTCCTAATGTCTTCGGTAGTTACTGAAGACCAATGAACCCTCATATGATGTATTTTACACAGGAACATAGTTCTAATGACACTTGTGGTTCATGTCTTGAGAAAGGTGGAGAAATTGTTGGATATTCTGGGAATATGTAGATCTTCTGGGGAATAAAAATGTGAGGTAAAATTTTAAAGAATGTCTAAAAGATTGACAGTACAGTAAATTCTGCCTCCAATGCTAGATACTGTGTTTATTACAAGATAGATACTTCATCATGGTGAAGTGATTGGCACTTCCTAATCAGGCTTCTTTTCTGTCACTATTTTCTACATTTCCAGAGAGTGATCTAGAAAGCTAGTGTATTGCTAGTGCTACATAGTTCCCTGTTCCACTAGGGAGAAAACTGGGCAGGTTGTGTGTGCCAGAGTACTAAGTTAGGGTGCCCAAAGACCGCCACCATCTTCTGCAGTTCCAGATGCTGAAATCTCTTCCCAAGCATCTGTGCCTGATCAGAACTGCCTTGCTACCCATCCCAATTTGAACACACACAGCTCCTGTAAAACAACAGCACAGGAGTAAGCCAAAAGCAGGTAAGCAAAAATAACCACTACTAAGGACAGAAAATTACAATTTTATGTTATTACATACCCTTCTGGGGAAGGGTAAGAAATGTGGATTGCAGTCAGCAGTTAATAGGACTTTTTTCCTTTACATTTCACCAATAAAAATAATGAAAAAACATCACAAACACCACAGGCACGACTGGAATTACTAATAAAATTTCGTCTACTGGTAGAGCTTTAAGGAGATGCAGAATATAAAAGCAGTTTGTTCTCCTCTTTCCTTTTGCAGCTGTAAAAATAACCAGTAAAACGTACAGAATGTTGTCAGCTTGAACAGCTTTCTTGGTATCCTCTTATACGTGCAGTTACATTTTAGGAAAATGGTAGTGAAGTGTCTGAGAGGTATTTTGAGATGACAGCAAGTACCTATTGAGAACTAAGGGCACAAGTTTGACTTAAGCTTGTTTTTCAGTACATAGCTAGTCAAAAGAATACGTATCTCATAAAAATCATTATACAACAGGAGAAATTTTAAGCTTCAAGGTTTTTCTCTAGAGAGACTTGCTTTTAAGTTGATAGCAATTTAAATACAAGTGTTTGAATTTTTTTTTTTCTGATGCCACATGCAATAACAAAGATGGCTGTAAGGAGCCTTCAGTTTAGAAACATGTCATCTTTGTTTTTCTCTCTCATCAGGTACTTAGTTGATTTTCTCAGTTTCATGAACAAACAGAGGTAAAGGAGGAGATACTACTAGTTTCTCTTAATCCTACATTTATAGCATTCTCAGAAAAATTACATTAGGAAAAGAGTCCCTGCCACATTTTTCATGCTCACTTGTCAAGTTCAGTCTCTTAAGTTTGGCCACAGCACTCCTGGTAAGAGTGTTCCAGACCTTAATGACTGTCATGAATAAAAACTACCTTTTATATTTAAGATAAATGAAATTATTAATAGTAGTTCTTGTGCCAACAGTGTTCCTTTACTTCCTCCAGTTATGTCCAATCCCTTGATGTGTTTATAGAGAATAATCAGCCATAGACTCTGGTGATGGATTTTCCTGTACCTGATACTCTTTGAACTCTTGCTCATGGGAACTAGAACCGCTTGTGATTTTTCAAGACGAGACTTTACCAGTGCCTTGAATAACAATGTTAGTATTGTATTTGCTAGGGGAAGTAGGCTTATATGTCCAATATGTCTTAAGTTAGATATCCTCCTAAGTTAGTTTGTTGTATGGTGGTGGTTGGAATATCTTTAAGTTTTTGTTCCTAATTACAACTTGGCAACATAGCAAATGTCATAAATCCAATCAAAAATCATAAATCCAGCTTCCATGTCTGTTCTGCTGCCTTACTACATTGTTCAGAAATCACCCATTTTCTACTAGAATATCACTCATAACCAAAATTTCTCAATACCTGTAGCAGGGTAGTTACCCATCCCCTTTCTACCTCTAAAAGAATCTCTGCAAACACAGATCTCTCCTCAGCTTCTCCCGGTCAGTTAAACTAGCTCCCACTCTTTGCAGCCCAGACACATCACCTAGTATTTTGTGTCTCCCCAGATGATCCACTAAACAGAACTTTCGTACATACAGATTTCCCTGATAATGCACTTAGGTTGTATCGTAGTTAACAGCATTATCTATTGCATTTCAGTAGAAGTTTGTGGCCATCTACAAATTATTCAGATATCCCAATTGTTTAATAACCTGATCAGTACATTTGCAGATGTTGCACATAAGTAACACATGTACGATGACACTGCACTTAATGTAAGGATGTCTTCACAATCCTCTAAGCAAAATTTAAAAGTTAAAGTTCCAGAAACTATGAAGGCAATTGTCTGCCTGTGCTTTGTTCTTTGATTTTTCTATTTGAAAACACTTTAATTAGGACTGGGGTATCCAGCTTCTTATAGGGTGAGGCAGTGTGATCTTGGGGCAAACAGTATTTATGCTTACATTTAACATTAAGCATAGAAATCGGTCTGTGAGGTCTACGTAAAGCACATGCTTAAGCATCTGGGTTGGATCTTAGCACAGGCTCGCTGCCATTTTGTTGTCTTGTTGCATGTTTATGAAACAGTACCTTCTTCAGTATCGTCTCAATTTTTTATTATAAGCTCTGTCTACCTGTGCTCCATCAAAAGTTTTTGCATATGAAGAATGCATTTTCATATACACCATCCTTCTACTTAGGGGCTCAGCAGACCTCTGCTCCCAAGGAAGCTGCAGGACAGTTGTTTCTTCATGTGAGTCACTGTTGCCACAATCTAAACATTTTGCAGTCTGTCGAGATCTCATTGCATTCTCATTGCCATAGTAGTCCTGCTATGACTAAACATCTGAAACAACTTCTTTTAAAAACAGAGAGAAATAAAATAGTCAGCTTCACTATTTTCCAGAACTAAGGCTTCATATGTTTTTCCCTTCTTCCCTTGAATATATGAGTTGGCCGATAAAGTGTGTTGGCCTGTTGCAGAGGTGAGAGCAGGAATGCTCTGCAGGGTCTTAATGGTTTGGGTTAAAGGAATTTACTACCACATGTAAATCAGTATATAGAATCCTCCCTCGTAATAAATACGTTTGTAGATCACCTGCCAGTTTAAAACTGACTGAATAACAA
Source organism: Bucorvus abyssinicus (assembly GCA_009769605.1). Taxonomy (NCBI): domain Eukaryota; kingdom Metazoa; phylum Chordata; class Aves; order Bucerotiformes; family Bucorvidae; genus Bucorvus; species Bucorvus abyssinicus. The sequence goes on from CM020026.1 coordinate 35,106,993, forward strand.
TCCTTGGAATAAAAGCACCAAATGATTTGGCTCCTAAATTTGCAGATATTTTCTCAAGTAGATTACTGTCTCTAGCTCAAACTGTGAGACTGGCAGACATTAATGCAAGTCTGACTCTCCTTCTCACACAAATCTGGAAAGCTCCTGTCCTCTCCAAATACCTGGGCACCTTTGCCTACCTAAGACAATGAAAATCTATCTTTTGCCAGACAGATCACACACACACTGCTGTTGATCCATCTGCACTCTGTATTTTAAGCCAATTGCTTCTCTCACTGAAGGTCCTTGGAGTAGAATTCCTTGCAAAGGATGGTAACTATAAAGAGTACATACTAGAATTAGCTTTAATATAAATGTTGTATGACATTTTAAACCTGCTTTTTATAATATATTTTGTGAAATGACAAGGAGTAAATAACTGATAACTTAGAATCTGTTAAAGAAAGTCTATTAACATTCTCTTGTTGAGCTCTGTCATCTTATAAAAGTTGTCTTGAATACTTCGGGGAAAAATATTTAGTTGGTTCAAGTCAATCAAACTCACAATTCGCTCTGCAGAACTCAGCACCAAGAATGCCTGTAATATAATTGTAAGAGCTGGTGTTGGTGAGGAAGGAGGGTTGTGATAATAAATATTTTCTCTTTGAATCTCTTTCATACTCTGACTATATATTAAGCAGAATAGGTCAAAAATCTTTTCAGACACAATCTATGTGGAAACAGCAATGGAGTCTGTATGCTCTGAATCAAAACATACCAGATAAGGTAACTTACTGCCTTGTTCTTCAAGAGCCTTTCAAAACCTGCGTAAGCAAGCAGGCAACTAGCATTCTGAGTTTTCCCCCTGGTCAGCTATGCAGTTAGCAAGCCTGGAATTTCAAAGAGGTCTAGACTCCATGGCTGCGGAGCAGGAGGCAGAAAGACCCCAAAAGTTACCATGAGTTTCGATCCCTTTGATCTGATACTCTTATGTGAATTTAGGAATTAGCAATATATTATTAATAAAGCTGTAATGATAATTTCTAGAGTTTCTATATGTGCTTCAAAAAAAAAAAATCTTCTTTCCCTTACCTCCCAGTTCTTTCCATAATTTTACATGGAAAGGATATTCTAATGCTAATTCTAACTTCTGATGGTGTCTAATGGTCTCTATCCTTAGGTAGTTATGGTTTATGGTTATTAACAATAATTAACTTAATTCTTTGAATGAGGTGCAAGCAGTTGATAGAATGTTACTACTCACTTAGGGTTTGATTCACAAAGCAATTGCTTAGTTGATGTTTGGTTGGATTTTATTGCTCCTACCTTATGGCTGTAGGTGCTCCTACATCTGATCAATAATGGGATTAAATCTCTAAAGTACAGACATGTGTCGTGTATTCATGAATAAACATGAGGGTGGAGAAACCTTTCTTGACTTCTCACTAACCCTTTTTATAGCGCCATATAAATGTGGAACAGAAGGGGTGACAGAATGGCTCCCTGCAGCACCCCACACTTCAGAATTTATCAGGAGAAGCGATCACAACTAGCTATCAGGGTCTTGGAGAAAATAGAGCAGGTGTCAATGAGATTCCCACGAGTCTTTTCAGTAGCCTCTCTCAATGCAAAGCATTGCTGAGCCGAGTTAACCTTTGTAGTGTTATCCAGAAGTATAGGGAGTTATCAAGAAAGAACACAGCAATGTATATTACGCATTTAGTGAAACTGTAGCGATGGTAGCCGCAGCCATATTCAACCCAATAAAGCCATTTTTGTGCATTGACGAGTCATTCATTTCCTACTGCATTACCTCTGCCAAATGAAGTCAACTATAGAAGAATGCCATAACAATTAATCCTGGATCTCCCTCTGCAGAAGTTAGGCATGCTACCGTGCTTAAACTTAGTGTTCTTTTACCTTAGCATCAAAGATCAGGTGACTGAACAGCAGTCTCTGGTTTTGCAAACTCATGCGTTCCAGTCGCACTTTGTGTCTGCATGATAATTAGTGGCACTCCTTCCCTCACAGCATGAGCTGTCTAAGAACTGAGTGTCTTAGCTGATCATTGGGCATCCTTTTTGGCAGTGAAGAGTGGCTGATTCTTCCAGTGGAACATTTGTCTCGCCTCTTTCAGGGACTATACAGCTGCTTACAAACCCATTCACAAAGAGCAATCTTCAGAAGCAGGAACAGATGTACAAAGCAAAAAAATCCCTTTGCCCCCCACTTCCCTTCCCCTCAACTTTCTTGAAGTAAGGATCTTAAAGGCTGCTTGAAACAGTGCTGAGTAGCTTCAAGCACATGGCTGTTAAGTTCATTGCATTTGTTTGGATACTACTGCCAGTATCATTAAGTATTTGGATGCTCCTTTAGCTTCCTAGAAGCAGAAAATCCCAAATAACTTTAGTATTAAATGAAAGGCCTACTTTCATTTCATTAAATGAAAGTAAATGAAATGAAAGTCTGCATGAGTGTGACTTATTGCCTTATTTACATGCATACTTTTCAGGTCTGCAAGACTAACGTGTTGTTCAGCAAAATCAGTTTAAATGTGGAAGTGTTAGTGATTTGTGTGCAAGCTCTCCCTGAGCATCAGCAGTGCAGCCTAAGCTGTTCAGATAGAAAAGGTCTTAGGAGGACAAAGCTCTAGTGCTAAAACAGAGTGGTGTCTGTTAAAACTTGAGTAAGAGTTATGCACGCTTTATGTAAATATATCAAAGCCACCTGCTAGAAATCATTTTAGCTCTGCAGTGTTCCAAGAGTTCTGTACTTGTTGGGTCTGAAAATAAATACCGTGTTGCATTTCATAGCTTGCGTGCAGTACCACCAATGATTCAGTCCCAAGCTAAAAGAAGGCTTGAAAAGGGTGCCTTATCTAGCAGCCTGAAAACACTGTTGGAATTTGAGTCTTTAAAAATATTCTATAGCTGTTACAGAAATGCAAAATTTTAGTCAAACACAATTTATCAAAAAATTAATAAAATCGAATTTGCCTTAATTTTTAAAAGGTCTTTTAGAAATTCTCAGAGGTAGTTTTGCTGATAGCTGCAGTACAAAAAAGAATGTAATAAAACTTTATTCACTGCCGCATATCTATTTCCACAGTCCTCGAGAAGTTCAACCTGCATCTTTTTTGTCACAAAACTGCTGAATAATAGCAGAGTACTTCAGGTAGTTTCTGAAAAACAAGTGAGTTTTTCAAGCAGTGGAGAATCTGCCCTCATTATGAATAGAAGAAAATAGAGCAATATACATGTCACCCCAGAGGGTACAGTTCGTTTAGGGTTCCTGTTCACTTGACCTGTAATTCTGTTTTGATATTTTTGGTTATTTGTATTAATTAGTATCTTGAGTCTCCCTTTATTAAAAGAGTCGCTCACACATACCTTCCAACTTACTCCAATGTAGTTGGGCAGTTTAAATTTTAATTAATTTTTGAACCTGTATTACATTTAAAATTCTGGTTTATCCCTGTGTTTTGTCCTGAACTTGATGTGGGAACAGTGCAGAGGGAGAATGACTTTTTTTTAGCACTCGGTATTTTGGCCTCCAGTGTGTCTGCCTCTCAGTAAAGTAAATTATAGTGGGCAGTGTTACATGTAACGATGCAGCTGAGATTGGCCAGAATGCAGAATGCCATTGGAAACCTTTTCTGTATTTATCTCATTCTCTCTAAAAGAGCCTGAATAGAAGAAGTATTAAAGCTCCTGATCCTGAGATAAAGCTGTGACATAAACTGGCAGTAGGTAGAAAATATTGTCTAGTTTGTCCTGTGACATACTGTCAGTAAGTTAAAGGTGCCTGTTAATGTAGGATCATATATGCTTTTTCTACAGCTGTAGTTTGGTGTTGGGGGGTTTTAGTATTTGTTTGTTTGTAAGTACTGTATAGAGTCAGGATATCTAAATAAAGAGATTCGGCCTTTCCATGCATTTTACATTATTTTGGTGCAAATTATTAACTTTAAAAAGCACATAGATGTATAGTGACTTGAATAGCTACCTATTGACTCAGTTGGGAGTGTTTACCTGGATTCCTGAGGCTGCCAAGACACACGGCCTGACTGTGTGCGTAGCTATACAGAGAGCAATATTGAAAGTGTCAGTGTGGTCCGTAGAGACACATTACATCACGGGATGAAAACAGCCACATCTCCTGCTCATAAACCATTGAGAAAGACCTGGTAACTTTGGCTGCTTAAGTAGTACTCAGAGAGACCTGCTCTTTATATCTTTCAGTTTGCACCAAGGAGTGAATAAAGCTTATAAGCAGCCTTTAAAAATATTTCTCCAGTCCTGTATGGAAGTAATTTTTAGTTTATCATTTCAAGACCGAAAGTCAATCACTAGTTTTTTATCCCCAGAGCAAATGTTTACAACAGAGATACTAAACACTTGAAAATAGAGTAGCTTATAATGGAAGTGACGGCTCATCTTCAACTTTGGAAGGACAAGCAGTACCAATTTAATTAAAGCTGTGTTAAAATTGGACTGTCATTTGTATCGCAGTGATCCTCCACCCCTCTGAGAAGTCCTGCTGCCATTTTGTACCACGCATTCTTGTCTTGTGCAAATTAATAGACCATTTTATTTTCCACAGGAAATCTGAAGACTTTTATAGCAAATCCTCCAGTGTCAAAATGAACACAGGTATGCTGCTTCTGTGAGATTTTTCTTTACTCTTACATGTCTATTAGTAAGCAGAGAAGGTCTCTAGTTTTATTTACATTTTTCATGAAAAAATTGTACTTTACTTGGTGCTGAACTCAAATTAAGCAAGATATTTTAATAGTATCTCTGCTTATGTGCATTTGTATTCCATATATAAAATTTACATACATATTTTTCTATGTATGGATATATATGGATGTGTGAAATATACATGCATGTTTAACTTTCCATACTTAAGTTATAAGTATCAGTTTTGTATGTGTATGTTTCATGTAAAAATATGTAGTATGAGGACTACGGCTCTGGAAAACAGCTATTACAGCTATAACAGCTATGGAAAAGTGGTGTTAAAGTATCACATTTTCCTAAGAAAATGCACATGCTTTAAAAATAATTTTTTTTTCATTCTCTACTGTCATTAAATTAAGGTGCATATAAATACTACCCTGTATCATTAGCTATGTTTGCACAATCAGATGAGGGTAACTGTTTTGTACTTACAGGGATTTGTATTTTTTCTCAGTGCGCTGATAGATGTATTGACCCAATGAAGTACTCTGCAGGAAGTTGTCGTTGTGATCTGTGATGACATACTGCATCACTGAACTCAATAGATAGTGCTGCTGGTTTTGCTGGAAGTGGGAAACAGGCCTCTAAAAACCAGACTGGTGAAATCCTGGCCTCACTCACGTCAGGTGTAAATTTTCAATTGCAGTCAGCTCTTTATACTCCATAGGTGAACTGTCTGGTTTGCAGATTAACCGTGGCACAAGGATAGACATATCTATCCTTTCCAAAACACCTGGTTTTATCTTTGACTGTAGTGCTGCACCACGACGACTGACATCGCGACTTGAAATAAGCAAAATGTATTATGTGGGACCTGAGGACCTAAACTACCTTTGAAGCCAGTTTAGGTGTTTCGGCAGCATGCTCTAAATCAAAGGGATTAGCTTTTTCATGGTGTATCTAGACCACAATCAGGCTTCTTGACTTCCTGGTGTCTCAGACAATGACTGGAACTCGCTAGGACCAGGTTCTTGGATAGATTATTTGATACAAAATGAAAATATATTGGCCCACTTGCAACCAGTACATTTGTAAATATAATAAACAGGAGAAAGGAAGTTTCTCAGTTGAGTTAGTGTGGTTTTTTTCCCCAAGTTTTGGTTGTTCTTAATTATTTTACAGATGTTCACCAGGGTAGTGTGTTTTTCATTTAAGGCAATACTAATACGAAATTTGTCCCATGCTCTTGCGTTTTCAGTGAAAGTGTCTTTCCTAAACACTGTCAGTCTGTGTAAATAAGGTGGTACTGAAATGCTGCTTGCTTCATCAAACTGTAATTCCAGAAGTAACTCAGCTAATCATACCTTAGACTATGATTACGTTGTGCATTGTAATCACATGAATTAAAATCATGTGATAGGTATCATTTTATAGCTTCAACTTTGAAAAATGTGTAAATTGCCAGTTTGTGCTGCCGCAGCTCTGAAGTATGACTTTGTTCTATGTTGTACTAAGATTTTTCATGTAAACTAGAAAGTCTCAAGAGAAATAGTCATAAGATCGAAGTAATCTATGCGGCTAAGTGACTTCTGTTGGGGACTGGGAGTCTTCTGATCGCACAGGAGCCTTGAAAACAGACTTAAAAGACCTGACCATGCCTGAAATCCTTTCTAGTTACTTAAGGAAGTCATGATTGTAAGCTGAACTTTAATCTACTCTGCGCTTACATAGTGAAAACATTTTTCGTTTTAGGTATGCTTGATACTAATGCGCACGTTACCAGGTGTACCAAAAGGAGGTGGTGGCAAAAAATGTGGTATTTTCTATCAGTTCTATTGATGTAGATAATATCCTGACTGTAAAAAAAAAAAAAAAAAAAAAAAAAAATCCAGTGAGTAGGATGTAAAGGTGAACATCTTGCACCAACATGTTGATAAAGTATCGCTTTACTTGAGGAAAAAAGTACCTCAGGTGGAAGCTGCTCTGCATGATGTTCTTCTGGTCTAGTTGTTTCTTTTTTTCTTTCAGGTTTTTTTTTTTACACTATGTTGCCTTTGAACATAAAATGAGTGCTGCAATTCTTATTTTTCCATTTTACTACTTTATAACAGGAATTTGTGCATGACACGATCAGAGATTATCAGATACTGTTGATTTGCCACTAGGTTTGTTTTTTTAAAAAATATGCATTTCATTAATTACTCCTGCAGATGAATGAGCCCTCTACTTTGATGCTAGTAACTGCTGAAGTGGCAAAGCTAGCGATATGCAGCTTTAAAAATAAAAAGTAAATCTACTGCTTAGAGTGAGCTCCTCTAATCCAGTGTTCCCAGTGGCTGCAGACTTGGCAGTCTGTCTCAGCGAACTCTGTGGAAGATATTTTTGTCTACAGAGAGAGAAAATGTTTTGAAGAGCTTTGGTTTTCAATACTCTACCATATATGGGAGGGATTTTTTAGCATTTGATGTTAATTCTGTACCACATGTTAGGAAGGAATACTAAACAGCATAAGGCAATGAAACATGTTTGCAAAAGCAAAGAAATGGACCTAAGATATAGGGGAGGTTTTCAGAAGTACCGAAGGTGCATTGGCTCGTAGTTTCTTTTGGTGTCCAAATGCTGTCATAATTTAAAAATAGTAGTCTAATGGAATGTGTGACTTTTTAAACCCAGACTTAGCAATCATCAACAGAATAAGATTTTAAACTATATAGAGATGTTTCCATCAACAAGTCTTCAAGTACTTTACAGATCTGATGAACATCAATAACTTGCTGCAACATTTTGAGAATCTAAATCACAGAAAACCTGAGCTACCCATGAAGCTCACATCAGATTAAAACACAGGATAAATGTGCATATTGTTCATATTACATATGTGCATGCATAGCTGATGTTGGAGGAGAGGTAATTTCATTGTGGAATAATGAATGGATAAAAGTTAGTATGCTGAAACAGATTCTTAGTGTTCATCCATAAATATTTTGGCTCAGTTTCACACAAATATTTCTTGACAAATGCATCTAATTTCAAGATTATTAAACAAGTCAGCTGTTTGCATTAGATAAAGCACATAAAGAGCAGCCAAGAGTGAGAAGTATGCAGTTCTGGAGAACTGCAAATATTTTGTGTTTGTTAAAATTGTTAAAGGAAGACATTACATAGACTAATCTCTTACATTTTGACTGGGAGAGAAGAGTAGAAATTCTTGGGTCCCTGCAGAGTTCCTGAATAGATTGTGAAGCCACTTTTAGACCACTAAAGCAAATCAGGTGTGCTTGGGTGTTTCAGGCATTCTACAAAAAAATTAATTATTATTTGTTGTAATTTAGCAGCATCAAAGAACCAAATAATAGTAGGTTCGCCTGTGCAGTCAATGTTAGGTTATGTGATAAAAGCTCATCTGCACACCCACAAAGGAGCTTGGAGAAAGAGTGGCAGGAGGGGAAGCCCAAATAATAGTCTGTCCTGCCAGGCTACTGCCAAGCCTATCACAGCAACCAGAGGCCCACCTCTACAAGCCTAGAGTGGCACAGGGGCAGGCAGGAACTCAAATTAAGGACTCCCAAAGAATGAAGAGAGGGACAAGAGCCTTCTTGGCCTCCTGGGTCCCAGTGTCCAGGTGCCTCCCAGAAATGTCATAGGAGAGCCTCAGCCCTGGGGTCCAGGCATGGAATGAATAGCAAACTCTATGGACCGCAAGATGAGGACCAGGAGTGCAAAGTCTCTCCCACTGTAAGAGAAGACCAGGTTCGTGACCACCTGAGGAGCCTAAACATACATTAGTCTATGGGACCTGATCAGGTTCATCCCAGAGTCCTGAGGAAATCGGCTGATGTAGTTGCCAAGCCACTCTCCATGATACTTGAAAAGTCCTGGCAGTCAGGTGACATCCCTGGTGACTCAAAAAAGGAAACATTGTACTCATTTTTAAAAAGGATAGAACTCCTGACCTATCAGCCACACCTCTGTGCCTGGGAAGATCATGGAATACATCCTCCTAGATGCTCTGCTAAGGTACATAGAGGACAGGACACTGATTCAAGACAGTCAGCATGGCTTCACCAACAGCAAATCCTGCCTGGCCAACGTAGTGGCCTACAATGAAGTGTCTACATCAGTGGACAACGGAAGAGCTATGGATGTCATCTATCTGGACCTCTGTAAAGCCTTTGACGTGGTCCCCCACAACATCCTTCTCTCTAAATTGGAGAGATACAGATTGGATGGGTCGACTGTTAGGTGGATGAGGAATTGATTGGATGGTCGCATCCAGAGGGTAATGGTCAATGGCTTGATGTCCGGATGGAGATCAGTGACAAGTAGTGTCCCTCAGGGGTCCATACTGGGACCAGTGCTGTTTAATATCTTCATCGATAACATAGACAACAGGATTGTGTGGACCCTCAACAAGTTTGCAGATGACACCAAGCTGAGTGGCGCAATTGACATGCGAGAGGGATGGGATGCCATCCAGAGGGACCTGGACAACCTGGAGAAGTGGGCCTGTGTGAACCTCATGAGGTTCAACAGGCCAAGTGCAAGGTCCTGCACCTGGACTGGGACAATCTTTGGAATCAATAGAGGCTGGGGGATGATTGAGAGCAGTCCTGCTGAGAAGGTCTTGGGGGTACTAGTGGATGAAAAGCTGGACATGAGCCAGCAATGTGTGCTTGCAGTCCAGAAAGCCAACTGAATCCTGGGCTGCATCAAATGAAGTGTGGCCAGCAGGTCAAGGCACCTCCCCCTCTGCTCTGCTCTAGTGAGACCTCACCTCGAGTACTGTGTCCAGCTCTGGAGTCCTCAGCATGTGAACCTGTTGGAGCAGGTCCAGAGGAGGGCCACAAAAATGATCAGAGGGCTGGAAGACCTCTGCTAGGAGGACAGGCTGAGAGTTGGGGTTGTTCAGCCTGAAGAAGAGAAGGCTTCAGGCTGACCTTATTGTGGCCTTGCAGTACTTAAGGGAACCTATAGGCAAGATGGGGACAGTCTTTCTAGTAAGGCCTGTTGTGACAGGACAAAGGGTAATGGTTTTGAACTAAACAAGGGGAGATTCAGACTAAACATAAGGAATAAATTTTTTACAATGAGAGTGGAACAGGTTGTTCAGAGAGGTGGCAGATGCCCCATCCCTGGAAACGTTCCAGGTCAAACTGGATGGGGCTCTGAGCAATCTGATCTAGTTGATGATGCTTCTCACTGGCTTGGACTAGATGACCTTTGGAGGCCCTTTCCAACTTAAAACATTCTATGATTCTATGTCTAAGCCCACATCCTCCAGCAACCTTGTACACATATGCATATATATTGTCACTAGTGGACCTCTATCCTGCTCAGCCAGAGAGGAGAGGGGGATGAGACCATGGTGCTCTCTGTGTTAGTGTGGGTGCTCTGAGTGCCTTTGACCTGGGTGGCCAGCCATGGTGTGTACATGTGCTCTTGTGCAGGTGTCTGCTGGGAACACATCTCCCAGCTCTCTGCTGGTTGGACCTGAGGACATGGAGAGGCGGCAGCTTTATCTGTCTTGGTCTGCTGCATCCAGCGTGCTATATTTGCCTCAGAAGGTCAGAAAGCAAAGAGGGAGTAAGAATCCCTAGTCTAAAGACTTCTAAACTTGAATTTGCTGTGCAGACAAAGGGGAAAATTACACCGTTCCACAAGTGCAGTGGATAGAATAATGACCAGCCAACATGTTTGGGTGCCATTTTTCTTTCCTTTGAGCAGTAAGAGCTTACTAAAAATTTCCTGCCCCTGGCTGCTCTCTCTCACCCCTTCACAAGAGGTCACCATCCTTTCATCTTTGATTTATGCCACTACTTTTACTGAATCTCTGAAACAGTCTTTTCAAAAAAAATCACCCTGTGTTCTGAAACGAAAGAGGTAGTGTTTTGAATTGGCTTGTATTTTTCTTTTTATATTGGCCCATATAAATTGTCAAATAGAGATACAGCTCACTTAGGGTGATGCTGTCTGTAGTGAGAGCAGTTGTTGGGACTGTGGATTTAGGGGGAAAGCGTTAAAGTACTTGATTGTGGAGAGAAACAGAGTTAAGGGAGGGAGAGAGTAAGTAGTAAGGAAAGGTGAGGAATGGAGAAAAACTGAAAAGAAATAATGTAGGAGGGGAGTTAACAGAGGGAGAGGAGCTGAATGGTGAGCTAACAAGAGGAAGAGAGCATCCAGAGCCCCACCAAAGCGAGTCAGGATACATATGTAAATAACACACACCCTCCTAGCTGGAGGGGAAGCCACCACCTCACCTGTATTTTCCAGTCAGTGGGTGGATCTTTCTTTTTCTCTCTTTAACGGTAAGTCTGTATCATTGATCCTAGCATTCAGGAGTTCATCCCTACATGGCCTTTGCTCTGCAAGATACTGTCGGAAACGTGGGCTCTCAATCCTGAAGAATTTGTCGTGATGAAGGCATAGAGAATTGTGTGTACGTGTATACATACTTGCACACATTTGATTTTTTTATATACGCATACATTTCGTGTAGATTGTTTCTCATATCCTCATTTGTTCCTTGAGTGACAGCTGTGCAATATTAACTGCTTATAGTTTGCAAGTGCAGCGAGCAGATGGTTATGAATTCAGCCTCCCTTACTGGCCTTGAATTCTCTGTTCTCTAGACTTAGAGCTTCTTGGTGTTATTTGGACTTCAAGAATCTGGGTGAATATAGTTAGTATTTGCTGGAAATTTGATGGAGCTATGAAAAAGGAATACAGGCTGGAGTAAGCCTCTTGAAATGCCACTGCATAAGGCTGTGCTGCTAAGAGAAGCAATTTGAAAACAGCAGTTTTTGAGGCTGCGTGCAGATTCTTCTGATCCTCATTCAGATATGATGCCCTTGACTTAATGGGAGCCTGGCCTGAACAAAGATGGGAAGGTGGAGTCCATCATGCATAAATATGTGTTTGCCCTCACACATTTATTATTTTATTAGAAATTTTGCACAACTCAATATGGTATATTTGTGCAGTTATGTCTTAATGGAGTGCTCATTTGACTCTTTTTTGTGTGTGTGTGTGCTGATACTGAGAACATTATTGCAGGTACGGACTTGGATATGGGGTAAATGTTATATGCATATATGTGTATAGTCAGTTACCACATCTGTTTTAGCTATCTTGTATGAAGCCATGTGCACCATAGTAGGTCCACTAAGTATAAAACTCCGACTCAGTTCAGTTACGTTAAAGATTAATTTGAAGCAGAATTTCTTGGAGTTACAATGATGAAACACTTGTAGTCAGTTTTCTCGCTGTCGTCTTTTCCTCCCACTTCAGTTTCTCTATCCTGAAATTCAGGAATGTAGCTCTTGAAAAAAACACAAGTAAAGCATCTCTGTTTGAATAAAAGCTGTGACAGTATAACAAAATTGTTTGCCTGTTAGCTCGTATTAATCAAATGAAGTATGCTATCACAGTCTGCCAATTTTCAGATAAAAACAGAACCTTAATATGAACACGTCATCAAACCCCCTTGGAATCACTTCTGGTGTACGTTGGGGAGGGAATACAAGAATGGAAAATGTGGTTTTAATTACCGTTCCCATTCTACATCTGTGTAAGCAAACTAAAATGTGCAGATTTGGTAGCCGTTGTCTTTGTTTCACATGTGCAACACCAATAATTAATTGTGGGTAATGTATTGCTGTCGACTGTTGCTGACAGAAATAATTCATATGGGTTTGTGCCTTGAGGCTTGGAATTGCCAATGAGCCTTTGGAACCACTTACACCCAGGGCAGTGGCTGTGATGTTTGCTAATGTTAACAACTACTCAATGCATATCCTGCAAAACCTCTGGCCAGAGGGCTCTGCTGGGGATTATTGCAATGGGTAAAGAAATCCTTCTCTTGTGCATGTGGGTTAAAGATGTTTCTATGGCTCAAATTACTGCTATCATAAAAAATACTTTCTACGAATATGTTGAGGTTCTCCCTTAAGCATAATTTTATAAAAGTCCCTGTCATAGGACGCAGATATAAAAGCCATTAGGACCTGTCTCGTAGCTGTGGGTCTTCTTGACTTCAGTGGGGCCCTGTATGAAATTTCTGTAATATCAAATATAAAAATTAAAATATTTATTATAGTGAAAAGCAGAAAAATATTCTAGTTAAATATAATCAGAATATTTATTAACTTGTTTTCACGACTATGATAGAGTTGCTAAAAAGCTAGGTTGTGGGAAAGCTATCTTCTAATAATAACAAAGTATTTGTAAGACAGAATGACAGCTCAAAGTAAGAGAGGAGCAGAGAGTAAGGAAAGAAGAGAGTCATGCAAGATCCAGAATAAAGGTTTTTTCCATTCTTGGTTGTTCAGATTTAGATTTCTAGTCATTTCCTTGGGATGTTGTTGGGTCCCAGACATGCTTTTTTTTTTTTTTATCTTCTATGAGATGAAAAAGAAGGGGAGGAAGGTGAACAAGGATATTCCACCAAAACAACAAAAAAATTATGCCAGCCTTAGTGATTTTTTTTTCTTGAGCTTAAAGGATCCAACAGACTGAAGAAAAACACTTTGTCAGCTGATCAAATATAAGCTTAGTTTATGAATGGTGTCTTTCTAATGCATACAATGAAATTATTTTACAGTGTGGATTATTGATTAATATTACTCTGGAATGCCTAATCCTTCCTCTTGATTAGTTGGGGTTTTTTACTAACGAGCTATAATCAAACAGTCTTTCAGGTAACAATGTATAGGTTTCCTTATTGGATTAAGTATTAAATATTGCTTTCTTCACTTACTTTCTGTGAGGTGTATTGTTGTTTAAATCTTACGAAATTTTATGTATTCTGCTAATCTGCAAGACTTGCAAATTTATACATTCCAGCAGCAGTTTCCTAACTGCGTGCTTATTTTCATGTGTGTTTGCCGTATCTGTAGTATGTTGCATGTGCTTACTCCCTTTGTCTGGGGTTGCTGTCTGTATTGTTTTGTGCTTCCAGATAGCGGTGGGTGTGCTCGCAAACGTGCTGCAATGTCTGTCACATTAACAGCTGTGAAGAGAGTTCAGAGTTCTCCAAACCTATTGGCCTCAGGTATAGCCACTAACCAGTGAGATACTACTCCTGAATGGCTTTTCTATAGTGTTTTCCATTCCTGCAATGTTACTCTGCAAGGAGGAGAAGGGTAACCTTATCTTCTATTCCACTGACAGGTCTGTTACTTCTACAGTGCTCTTTAGAAAGTAGTCTTAATTTCTCTCTGCCTGTGCTTAGTAGCCATTAATGAGGAAAAAAAAAAAAAGGAAAATTTAGGAAAAAAACTGTTATTTATACATTAATTTTGCCTTTTATATATATTTGGGTCTCATGTCTGCTGTTTTTTTCCAAGATAACATAGCATGCTAAGTAGGTTTTGTTTATTATAAACTTTGTTTATTGCAACTTACTTTAAAAATTCTTCTCAAAGGAAAAGAATCTGAATGTTGTGATAAAATGATCATCAGAAGCCAGATTAACTTTAAAAAAACCATTTATCATGCATGTTTTCCTAAAAATGTTTAAAACAATAAAAACATGCAGAATATTCAGTAAACAGGCAGAACTCCTTCTTAACAATACTCATGTCTGGTTTTGCATAACTAAATCTTAATGAGTGTCAGCTTCCCAAGTTCCCTGGTGAATTAAGTAGTTGCAGGTATAAATCACTAATTCACACCAATCTGAACACGCAGTGTTCACGTTAAACAGGTATCACAGGAAGCTGAACAAAGAATGAGCCAGAAAATAATTGCAAGATAGTTTTTGTTTTGTAGATCTTTTCAAATATAAGACTAATCCCCAGGAGTAAGAACTGTTCAAATTTATGAAGCAATGAAAACTTTGGTTGCTACTCTTTGTAAGGGTAGTGGAAGGGTTATTGGGATTACTGTGGCTATGTAGATGTAAGAAAACATTGGGTTCTTATTTCTTAGCAACCCTTCTAACAAATGTTTATCATTTAAGCTTGCATTACAAGCCTCTTAATATCTTCCTTTGTTGCACTTAAAATTAGTGATAAGGAGTGCTCTTAGTACTATAATTATTGTACATTAAAAATATTTTTATTTACAGATGTCATAATTTTAGTTTCTTTAGGAGAAAAAACGCTAATCTATCTACAAGTAATCCAAAGAACTACCAGAATTTCAAATCTGTTCTGTGCTGGCAGTATGTATGTATCAGTTTCTGTGTTTTGCTTTGAAGTGATGAAGAAAGCATCACACATTCTGATGTGAAGGGGGAGAGAAAATTCTGACAGAATTTGTAGGCATCTTTCTTAGTTTTGAATTAAACCTTTCCAGCTTGTCTGAAAGGAATGATATTTCTTTTGATATCTAGTTTTTAGGTGGTAGTATATCACAGTGTTTACTGGGATAAAACAAAGCAAAGGTTTTTTTATTATTGGCTAAATGAAATAGCAGTGATTAGATAACAGTAACTCTCAGCACACTATAACCATCTGTAGAACTTGTGCAATACACTGCACAGTTACCTATGATCTCATATTCTGAGGTGGGCTTAAGTAACTGAACAAAAAGACTCCTATATATTTTACAAGTTGTGTCATCATGTTTTTATTTCTGACACAAATTAATATTGGATGTTTCTTTTTCAGGGTCTGATTCTCAGTCTCCAGATTCAGGTAAATAAAACACTGTTATTTATGCGTCAGTGTGATATCGTGTTAGTGGATGAATTATAACAATCTTCCATTTATTTGATTTCATTACTCCATTCATCCACATTCTTTAAGGAAAGCACCACTGAGATTGTAATAATAATTGCAAGTGGTTACGACCTCAAATTTAGGTCTCACTTGAAAGCAGTATTTCCTATAGCACAGTATATGTTGTCAGAAAATGAATTGTGTGGGAGAACACAGACTGCTAATTTGCCACCTCTAGCCTCAGCAGCACTTGATATTTCATTTTTAGTCCCTTGCTCAAGATTGCAAGTTCTGCCCACCCCACTTTGCAGCCTGCTCACATAATGTTTTACTTTTCCCAGCCTCTTAAAATATTTTACCTTCAAATCTGTAACTTGTTGAGGCAGGATAGTATCTGCCTCTATTTTTGGGCAATGCCTTCCTTGAGGGCTTTTCAGCTCTGAGGATAGAGACGAAACATGGTTGGTTGGAAAATCAAGGTGTCATTCAGGTTTGGAAATAAGACGGATGCATTATTGAAACAACCAGTCAGGTATGGTGGTGAAATTTGGTGAAACTGCCATGACCAACTAACATTACGTGAGCTGGCATGTTTTTGAAAATCCAACACAGCTGTGAAGTTCAAGAACCTAATCTGTGAAAGTACTTCAGCCTGCTTTATACGTGGGCTGCAGCACCAACATCTCAGAAGGACTCCCAAGGTTAAAATCCATAGTCTGTATGAATGTTGTGTAGAGATACCAAACTGCTCCTGCATTATTGTCAATGCTTGAGTTCTCTAAATTTTAAAGATAAATATTTTGTAAAGCAGCAGCTTTAGCTCTGTTCTTATAACCTCCATAGTAATAACAGCAGCAACATCAGTTGTGTAGTAGCTAAACTTTTCCACAAGTTGGTTAATAGCTGGGTTGCTATGATGATAGCAATATAAAGATCTTCTAATCACAAAAAAAAAAAAAAAAATGGTTTGATTCTTTTTCCTCACAAAAGCTTGGAGATCTTTCAATGATGGAAGTAGAGACACGCTGAATGGAGATACTAGCAGTTCATCTCTTACAGCAAAAGGTTTTAGGAGCGTGCGGCCAAATCTACAGGATAAAAAATCACCAACTCAGGTAAAATTGAACACACCAAGTTTCATGCTTTGGCATTTGTGTGGGGGTTATTTTGGGGGGATATCATACATAGGTGGGATACCTCCATGGAACATTGTCCTGATGCCTTCTAAACAGTGCAAGTCACCTGTTCATATGGGTCATTACAAACTGTGTTAATGCAGAGATAAAGTATACTCCACAGAGGATGCATGCCTCCAGGTTAATTATGCTTTCAATGAGCAAGACAGCCAGCTAAATAGAAGTAGGTCATACACGAATAAAAGCTTTCTAGGAATGTTCCCAGACTTCAAAGAGTATTTATTAATATTTTCCTCTCAGAGAAATGCATCACTCATCAAAATAATATCTGAGGATAAAGGTTTACTAATTATAAAGTAGATAATATTGCAGAACAATATAATTAGAAAACACTAAAAGAACCTCACACTAGAAAAACCTTGGAAGCATATTTATCTATCAAAAAGAGATCAACACACCAACATCAATACCGACTGTCTCTGTTACTATTTTAATTCAAAGGTTTAAGAGGCTCTGTGTGTTTTATGTATGCGTGTTACCTGTGAATAATAGCTTGCTATCTAAGGTCATGGAGGTAATTTGGGAAATTACTTACATATCTGAACAATTTCACAATAATAATTCTTATTCATTGTAATAACGGGTTTTTTTAAAAGAAAATGGACTATTGTGGGCTTCCTTCTGATCACAGTTTACTCTGAGCAAATGGAACATCTGGCTTTCTAAACGCAAGCTGTACAGCCCTGGCACAGCAAAAGGTGGTGGGAACCTGACCAATTCAATTGTCCATTGAATTGAGGAATGTTGGGATGAAGTCCCTTAAGTTTCTAGTTCCTTTATTTAAAGATAAAAGACAAACTGAGTTATATCTCCTGCTAACATTTACTTTCTTTCTGTTTCTTCTTCAATGTTATTTTGCTGTGTGTGGATGCTTTTGGCAAATAAGGCACCTCTGCCACCCCCTAGAAAAGAAAGTTTTCGGAAAACAAGATTAACTAATCACAAGAATGAAAGTAATCTCCAGGCAGTGACAACTGGTCCAGCTAAGCACTTTCCCACAGATACTGCCTATTACACTAACGAGAAGTCTGTCCAGTGGACAATGTCTTCTCAAATATCTGACACAAGTGTGTCCTATGCACAAAAAATCATTAAACCACTGACCTCAATCTCTGGTGCAGGCACAAGCACAGTAGCTGGTATTGGTACTACTTCCCATCAAGGCCAAAGACAACAGTCTCAAAAACGTAGGGTATCTGCCCTGAAATTAACCCGAACACGTGACCCAGCAAGTAGCATTCATTGTAATACACAGCAACAGCTCAAGCCTGTTGAAGTGCCAGTATTTCCACAAAGGCCTGTCTCACCTGCCTGTAACCCTGTACCTGAGATACACACAGCATCTCTTTCCATTCAGATAGCTCCCATCCCTGACAATAAAGCAGAGCCTGAAATCCAAGAACATCCACCTAGTATTTCTCCAGACACTTCAAAGATGTCTTCAAAGGATTTGGGACAAAAGTCTACAGTTCTTCCTTCTTCACAGGCTGCAGAATGCCACGTGGTATATTTAATTTTTCCATCTTTTATTTTAGATCATTCATAAATCACTTAATAACCCTCTGTTTAGTTATACTTACATTATCAAAGTTAGATCTTGTGTTTTCTGGGTAAAACTACCTGTCACATGGATCAAAACAGAACTGAACAAACCCTGAAGTTTTTGGAAGGGTATTGCAAAAAAAAAAAAAAAACCCAAACAAAACCCAACACATTAACCCAGCTGAGCTGGAAGATAGAATTCTTTATTCCTCTGTGAGCACTTTAGGGAGTGCAATTGCACAATAGGAAATCAGTGAATTGTAGGTGATGCATCTGATTGAGTGGCTCTTCCTAGAGGGGATTGCATTAAAGCTGCCATAGGTGCTGGAAGTGTGGATAGAAAAGGATTGGGTTGCAGCAGGGGTATTCTACAATTGTGGCTCTGCCAGTTTGCTAGGGCCACCAGAAAATACATGTTGTCAGTCAGTGCTTTCTGCAAGGCTAGTCACTGCTGTCTCCTGTGTGTCCTGTACAATTGTGCTTTTTAAAGAAAATGGGCTGATAAAATCTGTTGTCAACCACCATAAAGCATCACAAGGCACTGAACTTTTAAGTCCCTCTGTTTCCGCTATAGCCAATGCCAGCTTAGATGAATATTCTTCATTAACTCTACTGATCTCATCTAGGAGGAGTGGGAGTATCAAGCATGCGGTATAGGACCAGAGGAGCCTGAGCAGGGTTTATTGACATTCAGAAAGTCAAAATAAGCCTGGGAGCAATAAAGCACCAGCAAATACTTACTATGCAAAAGGAGAGCTCTAAATAAGCCTTGTCATTTCTACTCTGCTTTAACTAGGCATGTTAAGATTTTTCTATTTTAAAAACAAGTTAGTTATTCTAGTACATCTACCAGTATATTAACTTACCTGAGTTTGAAAGCCCTTCAGTTGGAGGTAGGGATTGCTTTAGGTCTAGGTGTATCTGCCTCAAAGCTTTGTCTGAGTGAGGATCTCGTCATGCCATATTTGTGTTCATCTAGTTCTGCTGAAATCAGTGGGGCTACTCTGAAGTAAATATGGCACAATCTTGCAAACTTAAAGTCAGTTGACAGCCCTGTTATCAATAGTTGTAACACATCTGCTCTCTCAGACTGTGGCTCTTTCAGAGCATCACATGCAACCAGGTCTTTACTCTGGGAGCCACAAATGTCTGCATTAGCTACAGGATAGTTTTACAAGTTGTAACATGTCAGTTCCCCCCTTCAACACCCAAGTGAAAATTCTGAGCAGAACAAAGCTCTGTGAAATTACATGGCAACAATTTGCAATGCTCATTTTGAATTCACTCCATTAACAAAACGGAGCACAGATGAATTAACCATATTTGTCCTTCTCACGATTAGAGACAAACCCTTCTATTACACTACATAAAATTTAGAATATTTTGAGGAAAACAAGTTGCTTTACCCTTGAGAAGAAGCAGTTTGCTACTTGGTGATTTTTATCAAGTAGAATGAGTCAGTTCAAGCAAGAGCTGCACTAAAGAAATAGTATTAGAAACAGTAATGAAGGCTAGGCAAGAGCTTTTTCTGGTAGGAGGGGTAGGTATGAAGATTATAGCAGATAGGCTTACAAGCCTTTAAGATATGGACATCAAGGGATACAGTCAGACAGTAGAACAGGTGTCATGTAGAACTTACATGTCAATGTTTTCTTTTCACTTAAAAATAGTTGTTCAGCCTGTTAGCATTATGTGATGCATTATATATGCTCAGATAAATCAAAGCATCTCTCAAACAGAAAGTAGTTTTATGATAGCTGACACAGATAAGGGGGAATACCTTTTCTTATGATCCAGAATAATACTGAAACTCCGATCAGAATGACTAAAAATTATTTATCTTCTAGCTACTTTTTTTTTGTTTTAGTATTTTAAAAGTCAAAGCATGTTTGCAATTTCTTTTTATTTTAGAATCTGCTTCAGTTTCACTGTGAGCTGACAAAACTCAGAAAAGTAGCTGTGACTTGTTTGCTAATCCTACACTTATTTTCTGCCTTCTTGGTTTCAGCGTGTGGAAAGAAAGAGCAGAAATTTGGCAACTGGGTTTCTTTGAATAAAAAGATAAAAATTTCTGTTGATCACAGGGATTGTTAAGGAACGTAAGCCAGTTTTTCAAACTGCGTCCCTTTATAGATCTCTTGCCTGCAAAATTCAGCTGACATCCTCCCTGATGTTCAACTTTGAATTAAATTCTGAATATTAATATGAAGAAATGTATCTGGCATCACAATCGAGTCATGAAGCCAGCAGGTATTGCTAGCTCTGTGTTAAAATACATACCTAAAACTAGAGTACAAATCAGCATGTGAGGTGGGGTAAAATTCTGCATCAGGTGAGGTCCCAAAGCCAAGATGCCACAGGCTACAGTTGCAAGTTAAAGGCTACAGCTATATGGCTGAAAAGATGTATTTTCTGACTCAGATCTCTGGTTGAAATCTTGGAACTGTTCTAACTAATTCCAAAAATTATGATCCCCTTTAGCGCTATATCTCATGATATTTGCGAAGTTCACAATTTCTCTCACATAGACAAATTAACTTCCAGTATACTATGCATGATAGTACTTTCATTTTTAAAATGGTTTGAGATTTGCAAGTTCTGCAGGACTTTGTACACCGGTTAGAATACCTTTGTATAGGCAGATCGTAGGTTGTTCTGTTAAACTGTGCTGCTCTCAGACTGTAGCTTAGGATTAGGCCCAGCAGCAACGTTCAGAGCTGCCTCACAAATTCTCAAAACTCAAATACATTTAGAAAGGCAGTCTAAAACCAAACAACTCCCCCTCTGCATCTGGGTTTATGTATGCGGAGGAGGATGAGGTAAGATTGGCTGATCATCACTTCTTAAGAGGTAGTGAATGAGAAATACTGTGCATGTGTGGGAGTCTATGAGCGTAGGGAACATGTACTGTTATATTGTGTCACAAAGCATGGAAAAATACAGACGAGAGACAGCTTGTATGGTCCACAACAATTCTGCAGTATTTTTTAATGCGTCTTGTTATATCTGTGCTCCTATTTGCTCTTCATTTCAGAGTTTATCTGCTGAAACTTTAGGAGCAAGCAGACGTGCGGTATGGCTCACTAAGTGACATTTTGTAAACACACCTGCTCAGGGAAAGATTAAACCCCTTAAAAGTATATATGAAAAGAGAAGCAATATTAGTTTGTTTACATTATTACAGTCTCAAGAGATGCTGCTGCTCTGTACTATACTGCAGATAGGGGAGAAATAACTTAATCTACTTCAACAGAGAAATTAGTATTTGTTAGTATGAGACCAATGGAGGTAAATTCTCTTGTCCAAATTTCTTATAAGAAAAAGTTCTAAACTGATGAAGAATTCTGAGCTGCATCTTCTAAAATATATTTTTTCATGTTCATTTTGTTCCTGGGTTCATAAGTGTCTTCTTGGTCTAGATACTGCTCTCTCAAACTGAGAATGCAAAACATTTGTCCCGTTTGTTTGAGTTCCGTGGAAGAGCGAACACTTAGTTCTGTCCTGGTGTCCTGGAGGAATAAAAACTACTGCGCTAGATGGTTATGAAAGTCTTTCTTTTGCCAGCCTTATAGCTGTAGACAAGTAAACCAAGGAAAATAAGCCTGGAATTAAAAATAGTTTCTGAATTGGTTTATCTAATACATAACTCTCAGTTAGGTTTTGACAGTACATAGAATGATGTTGAAGGGACAGAAGGTGGGTTTCAATGTTTTGGGGACAGACAGCAAGCAAAGAAAATTGAGCACATTTTTATTCTAAGTTTTGTATCACTCGTGGTTTTGCACAAGGGCTGAACTCCACCCCCTTATACTGAGTTTAGAATAAGAGGGCTAGGGAGTAAAATTGGGCATAGGAATATAACTTGCAGCATCAGTTTGGAGATTTTGACATCAGCTTTTAACAATTAGGAATAGAGGTATTTTTACCCATTTGTGCAAGCGTATGGGTGTAATTTGATTGTTGACTACTAAACTCTGCTATGTATTAACAAAATGAGTTTATTCACTTATCTGTGAGTCTCCTTATCTGTGTCTTGTCTGTTGAAGCAAGGCCAGCACTTTGGTGTCATTAGTAATCTCACACCACTCCCCACAGATCTTGCACTGAAGTGATAGATGACTGGTTTTGTAAACCCATATGAGGGTCACATGTCTACTGCATGTGAATTGGGTAGCAACTGTATTCTTCAGGCCTGATGTTTTACTACTGGATTGAAGGTGAACATTTCTAAGGACCAGCAGAAAGCTGTGCTTGAGACCTTCAATTCACTTCAAGACTGTGATGACATTTATCTCTGTCTCTCAAGCATTGCTCCACAACCCAAAATAATTATGTAGTCTAACTAGTTTTTCATCATTCTACTTGATTAAATACTTGTTTGGCGTTTAATCCGCCTGACTTCTGCTAGCGTTTCTTGCGCTATAGCGATAACAAACCTAATCTGAAGCAGGCGGAATGGAACTGGTATTGAAAGTTTTCTGGAATGAATTCAGACATGTTCTCATATTTTTCACAGCGATGAAAAATATGGGTTAGTAGTAGCCAAACATATCTGTTTAGAATTTACCAACACTCTATGTTTTTTAAATGGTGTAATCAGTTTTCAAAACTAATGCTGGTTTAGCTCACTGTTTCAGCCACTCTTTCCCAGTGTGATGGTAGTACCTATGATGGAATTCTAGAACCAGGCAGAATATTCAAGTTTTACTCTACAAAGCTGAGAAACTTCATGTTGGGAATCAGTACATAGAATAACTGCATTCTTTCTACCATATTGTAAGAATGATAATTTTGTATTTTATATTCTTTTTAAGAATTTGGCATGATGAAATCAGCTATTATTTGCAAAACACAATGAATTTAATTCTTTAAGAACTCAATTTCACTGGCTCTCTGGATGCACCCTGATTTTCTGTTCTTGTGTTGTCCATCCCTTCTTTTCTCAAGCATGCAGGCAAGCTTCTCAGTGTGAAGCCAGAAAT